>OU343216.1:164048363-164134710 GCA_910596185.1 Chrysanthemum makinoi | reverse complement strand
ACGAGTCAAAAATGAGTCTTAAGCGTTGTTAAATGTGTCGACTTATCAAAAATATATTAGTATATGTTATCACGATTCCGTGGATATATAAAACGTAGAAAACGGACTTATAACGACAAAGTTATTCACATTTTAAAAGTTGCGTAACTTTATTCTATTAGCAAAATTAATAACTTTTCTATTAAACACATACTACGGCAACGAGGGGCCGTGTTGAAGGTCGTTTTTAACAATGACGAAGTACTTTTTATAAAGTGATGTCTTCTAGTAAAAGTAAGTTCGCCGAGCATATTTTTCAAAATGTCAAACCATTTGTCAAGCGGAGTTGTAATGAATAAGATACGGTCACTTAAACTTTGCCGAAAACCATACTTTAGCTATATTTTTCTCTATGATCGGAACCTCTATGACGAAAACTTAAACACTAAAACTTTGAGATAATGATACAAGCTTTCCAAAACCGTTGAGTTTGTTTTCTAAAACTTGATGTGCATCATTTTACGACTAGCTTTTCGAGGCCGTTTTAGTCACTTTCATGAAATATTTCAACGACATTATTTTACGACGAAAAGTTATGATTTCCTAATAAATCACTAAATGATTATCGTCGGATATCATTTCAACGTAAATACATTTGGAGTAATTTAAAATTGGTCAAGACGTTAAGAGATTATTTCTCGACGAGAAATATTATTTTCAAAAATCCATAAGTGGTATAGATATCATCCGAATTGCATGCATAACATTACATAATGACTTATTACATATTATATCATTCATAATAGGTCAAGTTTAGAGATTCACGCTACATTTCGGTGTATCCACTTTTGTCATTATAATCATTGCAACAGGTGAGTTCCATAGCCACATTTTCAATTGTTTTAATGCTTTTACTAAACTCTTTGGGGGAGATACATGCTCATTAACTTTTATGACAATCATGATTATTTGCAACTATATGTTTATCTGAACTGAATGTTTAGTCATATTCTATATCATAAATCATGGAGCTAAAGGTCTTGGGATTATTATTGAGCTAAAGGTCTTGGGATTATCATTGAGCTAAAGGTCTTGGGATTTTTATTGAGCTAAAGGTATTGGGATTATTTGAAACAACATTCATACGTGTTATATCAATTGATTATTGATACATTAAGTAATGTACTGTTATGTGAATTCATTTGACATCATGCATTTGAACATAAACTATCCATATTTTGGCAATGGGTTGTAAACACACAGGTTGCAAGTTTTGTATGGGCGGAACTTGGGCCGAGTGGATTACAATGCCTTTGCTACATAACGATTTTGAAAGGCTTTCTATTTCAACACAAACTCTATGAACTCACTCAACCTTTGTGTTGACACTTTTTAGCATGTTTTATCTCAGGTATCTAAGGCATACACTTCATGGCATGCATGTGGATTTATCATAGAGTCGTGGTGACGACGCGTCACACATGGGATTTATGCATTTTAAAACATCGTTTGGCTTGTAACAAATTTATTTCCGCACAAGTTGATTTTCATTTGGGACCTATCTTTGTAAACTCTGATTATTTTATTAAATCAAACGATGTATTTTCCAAACGACACTTTAGGTCGTTCAATATATCTGTAAGTGTGATGCTATGACAGTCAATCCCGATAATTCCATTCATTGCAAGCAATTATTTTGGGGTGTGACAGATTGGCATCAGAGCTTCGATTATAGAGAACTAGGTTGCATCATTGACCCTAGACTATAACTACATCATTATAGCATCTTATCATTTCATCATAAGTGCATGTTCTCTTTACATGCGGTTTATACGTGCATTTTTTCGAGTTATTTACTTTCATTTCAAATCGATTGTCACATAGATGCCCTCAAATACCCATCCCATTATCATTTCCTCCTACTCAAATGTGGAGAATGCCTTGTCATTCCTTATCACAATTTTAATATCAGCTGATTCATCACCGATAACGTCGAATGCTGAGATAAAACTTTAAGTAGGGCGAAGTCACTCTCACTCCTTTGTTTCACCACTAACATGTCGAGTTACGCGTTATTCACACATTAAGTCACTAGACCATCATACATTTGAAGCACTTACGACACCTCATAACCCATTTTTGGGGAAATGATTATTTTGATAAGTAACCTCAAACTTATCACCTCACATCACATCTCTTTAGAGTGCTTATTCTTAACATAGGACTTTTCTACGTCATTTTTCCTTATTTTGAAGAGTTATGGCACAAGAAAGCTACACGAAATGACACCATACTTATCCAAAGGTATATAGAGGATAGTATAGCCGAGGCACTAAGGAAAGAACGAGCAACGGTGGCTGCTGCTCTGAGGCCACGGTAGCTGCTGAAGCTGCTAGACTTGCTCTTGCTACAGGGAGGCTGCAGGAGGATCTGAGTTGAAATTGTACATCAAGGACTTTAAGAACTGTGATCCTACAAAGTTCAAAGGCACATAAGGAGCCACTGCTATGGTTCGATGGTTTGAGAAGATGGAGTTTGTGTTTCTTCTATGCAATTGCCCAGATGACTACAAGGTGAAGTTTGCCACTGGTACACTCTTAGATGGCGCAGTGTCATGGTGGAATTATCATGCGACTATTGGTATCGAAAATGCTTACAAGCTCACGTGGGATCAATTCAAGAGGTTGTTGATAAAGAAGTATTGTCCGCATACGGTGAAGAAATTAGAAACGGAATTTTATGAGTTAGTATTTGGTTATGACATCGAGACCTACATCAGGAGGTTTCAGAATTGGTGCCTATGTCCATCAATGGTTTGAACAATGAGAAACTACTGGAAAATTTCATTGGAGGACTTTCACAATGTATTCAAGGAGATGTAACTTCTTCCGATCCACAAACAATTGAGGAAACTATCAGGATAACTCAAAAACTCATGGCTCAAGTTGTGAAGGGGGAAAACATTACCAACAATAACCGCAACAACAACAAACCAAACTAGCAACAACAAAAGGAAATGGGAAAATGACCAGGGAGGTTATGTTAACGACAACCAAAACCGTAACACTAACCATCATCAACAACATAATAGAGGGCAAGAAACCGCAATGGTTTATGTTGCTGCACCAATAGAAGGCGAGTTATGTTTGGAACCTACCCACTATGTAATCGATGTAAGTATCATCACTCGGGTCTTTGCTCTGTTAAGTGCTACAAGTGTCAAAAACTAGGACACCATGCCAGGAATTGTAGAGGCAAGACCATAGTTACATGTTACGAATGCGGGAGCAAGGACACTATCGGAATCAATGTCCTCAAAACCAAGGTCAACAAGTTGAAGGTGCTCTTGGGAATGCATACATGTTAGAAGGAGGAGAAGCTCGTCATGGTCTCAACAATGTGGAAGACTGAAGAAGTTCGGAACTACCAGTCTCATTTTTCCTTATGTACTATGTCGTACTAAGTTTATGTCTTCCATCGTATTCGGATCTTATGAATTAAGATGTACTACTTTTGATAAACCACTCGTTGTAAATATTCTCATTAAGCATACTTTCTTTTCCTTCGATTAGTTTATCACATACAAGGTTTAGATCTCTGTAAACATCGAGAGTTATAACAACTAAACCGAACGTGACATTATCGTTCCTTAATTATACATAGTCTAGCTAACTATGTCTAATTTTGGAGGGATATCGTTCCTTAATTATACATAGTCTAGCTAACTTGTTTCTGGAGGGATCATGTTATGTTGGGAGCAGTTATTTATAAGTCTTAGTGCAAGCAGGTTTTCACATATTCATATAAGTCTAAGTGTTATTCATGGGAGACTCATCCAATATTTTCTTTACAATGATGTTTTATACGCTCTAAATCATCGATAAGCATGCGACATCTCTTCATGTCTTCTTTCCCTCGTTATTCACCACAAACTCAAAATTCGATAGACTAACGCAGATTAGGGACTGAATTCCTTTTTGGTTGGTAATGTGACAACTCGTATTTTCAGGTCATATTTCAAAACATTACTCATGCTTCATCATTTATCATTTATCGTAAACTAGGTTTACGAGCATCAAATTCACGTAACCGTATTGGTTTAGCTGTGAATTCATGAACATATCATCATGGACATTTCATATAGACTAGGTTTAGTCTACATATCATTAGCATCATCGTCATCATATTAGTTCATGTATGGTTTTGCATTTTATTTTCCTATTTTCGCCTATTCGAATAAACATTTATTTTGAACATTTGATCCAACACTTCCAAAAATATTCATAATATATTTTTATACTCATTTTAAAACTATAAAAATTATATTATTATTTTACGATGTTTTTCAATTTATTTCGTATATAAATTGTTAAGTTTATATAATTACGACGGTTTTTGTAAATTCAATCCGATAGTTATTATTTCACTCAAATTTTGTAAGAAATGTATTTTTATAAATTTTATGATCTCAATATATTTTATCTTGACCCGTTAAAATTTATTTTTAGCTAACGCTACCCTAAATGTTTCAATAAATATACAAGTTACTAATTATTATTGAATAACTACACTTTACTTATACATGTAAATACTTATCAAAAACAAAACTCATCTTTTCTTTTTTTTTTATCAAGAATGTCGACACATAGGTGTGAGTCACCTCAAAATTTACTAAATATCTTCTTTAGTATATGTATTATACTTTTATACTTATCACATTCATTTCATAATATCCAAGATCAAAACCATTTTCTCTCTTTCTCTCTTGCTAGAACAACCGACCAAGGACCAAGGAGAAGGAATCATCATAAAATTTTCAAGACAAGATTTTTACTCTAGTCTCACTCTTTATTAAGGTTTTGCAATAAAAACCTTGGGTGATTAGGAAAATCATTTGTTCTCATAAACCTCATCAAGTAACTAGTAAGCATTTCATATTCATCATCATATTTCATATTCATTGTTATATTCATTTCATCATATTTGAGTAATCATGCAAGTCTCATGAGGTTTATACCACTTTTTCATTGATTTTAAGGGTTATATATATATTTGTGTCATCCTATAATTACTCCTTGTTATTTATCACTCTTGGTGATGTCTAGGAACCCATGACACCCTAAGAAGGTGTATGGTAGGATTAGAATAGCTTCGGAGTTGTTTTGAATTGGTTGGAATAGGTTTGGCGCGAGAAAAACTCATTTCGACAAGTCTAATTAAGGGTCTGTCCATATTTTTGAATTCTGGAATTTTCGACAGTAAGCAAAATATTTTGAGCTAGATATTTGGAAAATATATTTTAAAAGCAAACGTGGCGGCTGAACGGGTTAAAACGGAGCTATAACGAAGAAGTTATGAAATTTTGAAGTTTGACGACGAAAACTATTTATTCCAGAAAATTCAGCAAGCTGTCTCGACTTTTTACGAGTCAAAAATGAGTCTTAAGCGTTGTTAAATGTGTCGACTTATCAAAAATATATTAGTATATGTTATCACGATTCCGTGGATATATAAAACGTAGAAAACGGACTTATAACGTCAAAGTCATTCACATTTTAAAAAGTTGCCGTAACTTTATTCTATTAGCAAAATTAATACCTTTTCTATTAAACACATACTACGGCAACGAGGGACCGTGTTGAAGGTCGTTTTTAACAATGACGAAGTACTTTTTATAAAGTGATGTCTTTTCAACGTAAATACATTTGGAGTAATTTAAAATTGGTCAAGACGTTAAGTGATTATTTCTCGACGAGAAATATTATTTTCAAAAATTCATAAGTGGTATAGATATCATCCGAATTGCATGCATAACATTACATAATGACTTATTACATATTATATCATTCATAATAGGTCAAGTTTAGAGATTCACGCTACATTTCGGTGTATCCACTTTTGTCATTATAATCATTGCAACAGGTGAGTTCCATAGCCACATTTTCAATTGTTTTAATGCTTTTACTAAACTCTTTGGGGGAGATACATGCTCAATAACTTTTATGACAATCATGATTATTTGTAAACTATATGTTTATCTGAATGTTTAGTCATATTCTATATCATAAATCATGGAGCTAAAGGTCTTGGGATTGTTATTGAGCTAAAGGTCTTGGGATTATTATTGAGCTACAGGTCTTGGGATTTTATTGAGCTAAAGGTCTTGGGATTATTTGAAACAAAATTCATACGTGTTATATCAATTGATTATTGATACATTAAGTAATGTACTGTTATGTGAATTCATTTGACATCATGCATTTGAACATAAGCTATACATATTTTGGCAATGGGTTGTAAACACACAGGTTGCAAGTTTTGGATGGGCGGAACTTGGAACTGAGTGGATTTGCAATGCCTTTGCTACATAACAATTTTGAAAGGCTTTATATTTCAACACAAACTCTATGAACTCACTCAACCTTTGTGTTGACACTTTTTAGCATGTTTTATCTCAGGTATCTAAGGCATACACTTCATGGCATGCATGTGGATTTATCATAGAGTCATGGTGACGACGCGTCACACATGGGATTTATGCATTTTAAAACATCGTTTGGCTTGTAAAAAATTTATTTCCGCACAAGTTGATTTTCATTTGGGACCTATCTTTGTAAACTCTGATTATTTTATTAAATCAAACGATGTATTTTCCAAACGACACTTTAGGTCGTTCAATATATCTGTAACTGTGATGCTATGACAGTCAATCCCCAGTAATTCCATTCCGCTGCAAAACAGGTTTTTTGGGGGTGTGACAGCAACTCATAAGGTTTCTTCATCTGAGGTTTAGTGAATGATACTATATTCAACACATAACAAGCAGTACTTACAGCTTCAGCCCAAAATTGAATAGGTAATTGAGAATCTGCAAGCATTGTTCTGGCTGCTTCTATCAAGGTTTTGTTCTTTCTTTCTGCAACACCATTCTGTTGTGGAGTTCTAGCAATGCTAAACTCCTCTCTTCTGCTTTCTTGGCACAAAATTCATCCATAAACTTGTTCTTGAATTCAATCCCATTATCACATCTAATACCTCTTACTTTGAGTCTCAATTGGTTTTCAAGGGCTATTATAAGATCATGAATAGCATCAAAGGTTTCATCTTTAAATCCCAAGAAAAAGACCCAACTACATCTACTACAATCATCTGTTACAACTAAGCAACACTTCTTCTTGTTTAGGCTTGCAATAGAAACAGGTCCAAACAGATCCATGTGTAGCAATTCTAAAGGTTCTCTAATAGTTCTTTCCTCAATCTTCTTGAATGATGCTTTGTGTTGTTTATCCTTCTTGCACGCCAAACATGAATGATCATTCTTGTATGTTTTGGAAGATAAACCTTTAACTAAATTGCCTTTAACCAACTTGTTGATATTCTTGAAATTCACATGACCTAATCTTCTATGCCATTGATGTGCTTCTTCAAGTGTTGCCTTTGTTACTAAACAAGTTGCTCTTTTAGAAGAGTTAAGACTCTTCATATCCAGACTGTACACATAATTGGTTCTTGGTACTCTTAGTATTACCAAGTTATTATCAACAAGCTTAAACTCAGGGGAAAGAATAAGACATTTTGTGTCAGTGAATAACACAGGGTGCGTCTTGTCATAGAACTGAGAGACTGACAAAAGGTTGAACTTGATCTCCTTCACATAACGAACATTCTCAAAATCTATGCTTCCTGCCATGATGGTTACTTTTCCAGTAATTCTACCTCCACTAGGATCATTCCCGAATGCAACTCTTCCTCCAAAATAAGATCTAAAATCTGAGAATCTCTTTGTCTCTATCATGCTTCCAGAGCAACCACTATCAACAATTAAATGATCTTTAAGCTCCTCTTCTGGGTTGCCTTGCACAAAGATGAAAGAGTTTGTTAATTTTAGGAACCCAAGCCATTACTGACTTGTGTTCCCCTTGTGGTGTGACATACTTAAATTCTTTAAGTATGTAATTTCGACTGTCTTTGAAAACATGATCAATTATCTTTGGTTGTTCCAAAACTTGTGTTGGTTTTTCAGCAAAAATCTCTTTTTCATCAAAATTCTCTTTTTCACCTTTACTTGCTGAAAGTACTGTTTGTTCCCCATTAGTACTTTCTTTCTTAACCTAGTTGGTTTTAACTTTTTGTGTAGATTTCTTTGATCTAGATACTCTTTTTGAGGTGTAACGCCTTCTTGATTGATAGTAATTGGATCTCCTAGGGCTTCCATTCCAAAAGTGCTACTTACCTTGATTGGGTGAAAACTTAGAGTACTTTGAGAGGTGCTTTCGAGAAATTTTTGCTTATCGTACCTTGAAAAGTGCTTGAGGATCTTGGTGATTTTGAAAAAGGTCTTTTGGTGAGGGTACCTATAGTCTTTTGAAAAGTTGTTGTGGTTAACCCTATGTGAATTATTCAAAATGGTTTTATTCTCCCTTGGCTTATGGTTGGTAGATCTGGTCTTTGGGAATTTGCTTAGATATTCTGAGTGAAAGTCACAGTTCTTAATCAAATAATCAGGACTATAACAAACAAAACACAATTTTTGACCCATACTCCCAAAATTTCTTCCTTTAGTTTTATGACCAAACCTAACCGACTTTTGGTGAATTACAAAATTATTTTGACCAAATTATCCCAAAAAGGTTTAGCAGTATTTTGAAAAGTTTTTCTTGAAGGTACTATTGAATGTTTAGCAGTACTTTGAGTTGAAGGTACTGCTTGACTCTTAACATTATCATCCTTAGTTTTTTCAACTGTTTCTTTTGGGGTTTCAGAACTAGATGGACCTAAATTAGATTGACCAGTAAGCTTTTTCCTAAACTCTAAATTGTCTCCCAAAACAAAAACATCTGTCCTAAGTGGTTGAAAACTACCAGTGGGATGAGGAACTGCATGATAACCATTGTCTTTCTTAAATTCAGGAGGTGTTTGACTAATTGATTCCTCATTACTAGATTTGTTCTCTTCTGAGCTAATGAGTTCATCATCACTAGTGGTTATCTCCTCTGAATCAATTTGTTCCTTATCACTAGGGGGTTCTCTTCTGTACTACTAAAGTCCATACCAAAACCTAGGCCAGTTTTAATGTGTGCTCTTTTATGTTTTTCAACAAAACTAACATGTGAAAGGCTAGATTCTTCCCAAGCAACAAAATTTTCTAACAATTCATCCCTTTCTTTAGTCATCTTTTCAAGTTCAGAAACCTTACATCCTAACTTCCATTCACTTAATTTTAATTGATAATCCTGTTGCTCATATTTTTCTGCCCAAGCCATTTCATTATTTTCATGAGTTATAATTTTGGCTTCCATTGACTCTCAACATACTGTTGTCTGCTATTCTTGATGGTCACCTACTCAAGTTCCATGATGCTAAGGATGCAAAACAGTGAATGTTTCAAACTGTAGCTGCTGGCAAGATAGGCTTAGGTGGTTTAGGTTGTCCAGGAACTTCTACAGGATCTTCAATAACTTCATTACCATTGACAATTTCATTCCAAAGTGCATGATCTGTAATAGCAATGTACTGCCTCATCTTCATGCTCTAGAGATCATATTCTCCCTTCTTGATGATAGGAATTCTGAGAGAGGTTATGGATGGGGGTGGTTAACATTCGACATCTTTAGGGTTTGTAGTTAAATCGGTTTTAAGGGTTTCTTCTTAATCAGAGTTTCCACACAAGCTCTGATACCACTTGTTGGATCGATATACTCTGATCAAACTAACTATGTAGCTTGTAAGGGCTTAGCAACCTCGGATAAATCCTAAGTTACTAAAAATGAAACACTGAATTTACTCTATTAAGTATGCAGAAACTACTTCAATAAAGCTAAGAAGAATAACTTTAAACTTCAACGATTTTATTAATACTTTGAACCTGCTTGATACATAGATTCACTAACAACCCTAATAACTCTAATATCGAACTTGGTGAACTCTAATATTCTCTAATATTGTGTATGCATTCCTACCTCTAATACCACTCTAGGGGTCCTTTTATAGGCATAAGGAGTACCCTAGTCGGTTTACAATTACAATTCTTGTACAACAAGTAATACTAAAACTAAACTAAGAATATTCTAGAATTACAAAGCTTTCCATAAACGATATAGCAGTTCTTTGGCTTTGCAGTACTTTGATGTTGAGCAGTACTTTGATTTTCATTAAGCAGTACCTTGACTTTCTTTAGCACTTTGACTTTTATATCCCAACATTGCTCTAATACTGCTTAACTAAAACAATCTCAACCTAAACCTAATATTTAATTTCTAAATTTAGTAATTACTAAATTGTAGCTCCTCAACTATTAATTACAGATAAAGTACAACTTCATATTGTCTTAAATATATGATTTTTAAAGTACAACTACTTAATTACAGATAGACTGCTGCTGCAACAACAAATATTACTGTTAATGCAACAAATGTTGCTACTGCTGCAACAATAAATGTTTTGTCATAGTAAATGATTTAAAAAAACAAAATTTAAACTTACCAGATTAACTGTTGATAGATTATGACAATTCAGAAAATTATTGCATGCAAAATTGATTGCATTAAAAAATTCTTCTTGTATCTTTTTATATGCAAGTCCCCTTTTTTCTCTTCGAGGACTCTGAATTAAATTTGAAAATAAAAAGATTGTAAACATTTTGTTTTCTTAAAAATATATACACATATATATATATATATATATATATATATATATATATATATATATATATGTATATAATATAAAATGAAAACAAGAGACATACATTGCATCAGGTGTTAAGAAATAATCTTAAACATGATCCAGGACTTCTATATTTTTCTTGAAAATTTAACACAATAGTCCAAATATCTATGATGTTTGAGGTAATCTGTTTTGTTTTATTAATCAGATCTTTAAAATAGCTCCGATTAACAACACAATAAAAATCTGACCCAAAAAAATGTTCCCTGCATTAAAATAATAAGATTAGTTATTAAATCTTGCATGATTTTATGCTGAAAATAATAACATTAGTAAATAAAATAAATAAATAAATAACTTACGCAAGTTTGCTGTTGTTCTTTTTCTTTATTAACTCTATCACAGACTTGTCGTTCTTATTTAATTTACATTTTATATCAACTTTTCTAACATTGAATGGTGACTTCAAAACTGTTGTTGGATTCTTTTGTCTAATATTCTTTGATTGTGTTTGTACATAACTATCTACTTGTACAGAATCTTCATTATCAACTCTTTTGTTAAAAGTATTTCTTAAATTGTGAAGAGTTTCAGCTCCATCTATCATCTGCAAGTTTAAAATCAAAAAATAATTACAACAGGATTTTAAAAAAACCATCTGGAATCTACATTACTTAGTATCATCTACATGAATCTGTTGAATATCCTCGGATTCATTTGAATCCTCTTCTTCAAAATCATTGTCATCAGATGACACAATTGACCGGAAAAAGTTTATTGGCTTAGGACACTCAATTAAAGCCTGTTATGAATAAAAAAGCAAAAAAAGATAAACTTACATTAATAACATAATTTCTTCAGTATTAAAATTTGTGCTCATATAAAATACTTACTACTGAATTACTTAATTCATTGAGTGCTTCAACAACAACCATAAGCTGAAATTATAATGTATGTTATTAAAAAAAATAAAAAAATAAAAAATTGAAATGTTAATAGAATTAATTTAATGACAATGTATGTTATTAAAAAAAAAAAACATAAAAAAAAAACTATTTTGTTTGAATTTGAAGAAGCTTCATCAACATAATTATAATCAAACTTAATACGCAACTTATCAAACCGATATGCAAGCTCATCTAACTCTGTTTTTTCATCTGTCAGAGAAAGTAACTTCGTATTATTCCCATCTGTTTCTGAACTTTGATGTTTCAGAAAATTTAAAAACATTTCTAACAAATGAATTAAAATTAAAAAAAAATTAAAAAAAAAAGAAAAACATTAAAAAGATTGTTACCTTTGAATCTTCGACTTCAAAATTCATTGCTTCTTCCTTGACCTTTTCAAATTCTGGATATATTGATAAAGCTTTTGTCTTAAAATGTAATTCTCTCAAAACTCTCTTTTTGAATTTTGCATTTTGATCCGTTATGCACAACTTGTAAAAAGCAACCATATGAAAAATCGAAAGATTAGTTATTCCAAAATAACTTTGAAAGCATTTCTTATTTTCCTTGTTTAAGTAACAAAGACCTGCAACAGGTTCTTCGTAATACTTAACGTCTTGAAAGATGATACCATCCGGAACTCTTTGAAAATACGGTTGATGTCCAGGTAAAACTATCCTACAACAATCTACAAAATACGGTTGATCATCAAAGGATGTGAAATCAGTCAACCCAATATATGATTGATAACACTCGTCAACTGTGATCTCATTCAGCATGTAGGCTTTTACGAAAAGCGTTTGAACATCTACTATGATTTTTTCCTTCAATTTGCACTCTATATGTCACACCCCCAAATTACCTGTTTTGCACCTGAATGGAATTCCTGGGGGTTGACTGTCATAGCATCACATTCTGATTACATTAGCGACCTAAAGTGTCGTTTGGAAAACACATCGTTTGATTTAATAAAACATTCAGAGTTTACAAAGTATAGGTCCCAAATGAAAATCATCATGTGCGGAAATAAGTTTGTTACAAGCCAAACGATGTTTTAAAGTGCATAAATCTCATGTGTGACGCGTCGTCACCCCGACTCTATGATAAGTCCACATGCATGCCATGAAGTGTATGCCTTAGATACCTGAGATAAAACATGCTAAAAGTGTCAACACAAAGGTTGAGTGAGTTCATAGAGTTTGTGTTGCCATGAAGAAAACCTTTAAAGAATGTTCATGCAGCAAAGGCATTGCAAATCCACTCAGTTCCAAGTTTCGCCCATACAAAACTTGCAACTTGTGTGTTTACAACGAATTGCCAAAATATGTATAGGTTATGTTCAAGCGCATGATGTCAAATGAATTCACATAATAGTACATTACTTAATGTATCAATATTCAATTGATATAACACATATGAGTGTTGTTTCAAATAGTTCCATGACCATTAGTTCATGATTATACCAAGTCCGCTAGTTCAATGCTTATACCAAAACCGCTAGTTCAATGATTATACCAAGACCGCTAGTTCAATGATTATACCAAGTCAGTCAACTCAATGATTTATGATATAGAAACTCTAATCATGGGAATACTATTACTTCGTATGACTAAACATTCAGTTCAGATAAACACATAGTTTGCAAATAGACATGAATGTCATAAAAGTTGTTGAGCATGTATCTTCCCCAAAAGTAGTATAAAAACAATTGAAAATGGGGCTATGGAACTCACAGTAATCCTTAAAAATTTAGAGTACTTATGAAAGTAAATAAAAATAATTGAGCATGTATCTCCCCCAAAAGTAATTCAAAACGTATAAAAGTAGGGGCTATGAAACTCACCTGATGCAATGATTATGATGACAAAAGTGGATACACTGAAATGAGGTGCAATCTCTATCTGCAACCTAATATGAATGTTATGTTCTAATGTAAGTCATGAAACAATGTTGTGCATGCAAACTCATATGATATCCATACCACTTGTGCATTTTTGAAAATAAAGTTTATCGTCGAAATATATGTTTATGACATCTCGTCATGTTACAAAATACTTTACAAGTATTTACGTTGAACAACATCCTACGATATTCGTTTAGTGATTTATCAAGAAATTAAAGCTTTTCGTCGTAAAACAATATAATTTGACAATTCATGAAAGTGACTAAATGGCCTTGAAAAGCTTGTCGTAAAATAGTGAATATCGAGTGTTAGGAAACAAACTCAATGGTTTTGGAAAGCTTGTAGCATTATCTCAAAGTCTTAGCTTTTAAATTTTGATCATAGAGGTCTCGTTCATGGAGAAAAACATAGGTGAAGTAGGGTACTTGTACAAAAAATATTGTTTAAGGGTAGTTTTCGGCAAAGTTTGAGTGACCGTATTTTATTCATTTCAACTCCGTTTGATGAACGGTTGAACATTTTGGAAAATAGGCTAGGTAAACTCACTTTTACTAGAAGACATCGTTTTCTAAAAAAGTATTCTATCGGTGTTAAAAACGACTCCCAACATGGTCACTAGCGACAACTAGTTTTTGCTAATAGGAAATATATATGTGTTATACTTGTGAAAAAGTTACGTCAACCATATTTAAACACGTGTAATTTAATCGTTATAAGTCCATTTTCTACGTTTTATATATCCTTAGCTTCGTGTTAAAGTATACTAATAAATGTTTGATAAATCGACTCATTTAGGTAACACTTAAGACTCATTTTTGACCCTTAAAAATCTGGACAGCATGCTGATTTTCCAGAAAAATATAGTTTTCGTCGTTAAATTTGAAAATATCATAACTTCTTCGTTATAAATCCGTTTTAACCCGTTCAAGCGACCACCATTTCGTTTTAAAGTATATTTTCTGAATATCTAGCCCAAAATAATTTAGAACCTGTCGAATTTTCCAGATTTCACAAAAATGATCAGACCTCAATATAAAGTTGTAGAAAATGGTTTTTCTAGCGTAATACTTATTCTAACCACTTCAAATCAACGCCAAATCTATTCTAAACCAACCATACACCTTCTTAGGGTGTCATGGGTTCCTAAACATCATCAAAAATGATATGTTTCAAGAGATTAATTATAGGATGATATATACTCATTATAAGTACTAAAAACAATAAAAGTGGTATAGATTCACATGTAACTCATTTTCTTGCAAAAATGATGAAATAACATAAATATGAATATGAAAGAGTTATGAAGATCATGAAATGCTTACTTGAATGATTATGTGAAAGAAAATGATGAAAACCTTATTAATCTATAGGTTTTTATTTCAAAACCTTAACTAGATTACTAATATCACTTGTATAATACTTGATCTTGAAAATATTTTTGATTTCTTCTTCTTTTATTGAGTTGGCTGAAAATGGTGATGAAGATGGGAGAGTTTTCCTTTTACTTCACCTTTTGTATGTGAAAACTATGTGTTTTGTTGTATAATATGAATATATATTACAAATATCAAGTAAAGGTGTGTAGTGTACATGTATGAAGTAAAAATCAAATTGATTACCCATTGTGACAAGGGGTGGCCGGTTATGAGGTGTTTAGGGGGGGGTTGAGGTGTATTTTTGATTTATAAATGTTTTTAAGTGTAAGTATAAAGTGTAGTGTATAAATATAATTAGGTAATTAGTGTAGCGTTAAATAAAAATAGATTTTAACGGGACAAAATAAAATACATCGAAGTCGTAAAAATTATAAAAATACATTTCTCACAAGAATTTAGTGAATAAATAATTATCGAGTTGAATTTACAAAAACCGTCGTAAATATTTATACACAACAATTTATATACAAAATAAATTCAAAACATCGGTAAACTAATAATATAATTTTTATAGTCTTAAAATGAGTATAAAAATATATTATGATTATTTTTGGAAGTGTCGGATCAATTATTCAAAATAAATGATTATGCGATAGCGTTTATTTAATAGGAAAATAAACGTTTAATGAAATATGCAAAACGATACATGAACTAATATGATGATGATGTTACTAATGATATGTAGACTAAATCTAGTCTATATGAAATGTCCTCAATGATTTTTCATGAATACGCAGCTAAACCCTCAAGGTTACGCGTATTTGATACTCGTAAACCTAGTTTACGATAAATGATGAATAGTGAAACATGAATAGTGATTTTTCTCCGGGAATGAATAGTGTTTTGTGAATAATAAAATTTTAAAATATGTTCTTAGAATATCAAATCGACTTCAAAAATGATGAATAGTAACCGATGAATAGTGAAATTTTCAAAGTTTGTAAAATGACCTGAAATTATGAGTTGTCACACTATATTACTATGGTGAATAGAGAACATAAAATCTTTCCAGTCTTCGAATCCTAAAAAAGGAAGATTGTGATGCCAAAGTGTGTCTTTTGAATTGTAATCTAACGTCACTTAATATTTTAAAATCCATTCACTTCCCCAGCATCAACTTTGCAAATATTTTTTATATCCATAGTGTTTTCTGAATTTGCATAACTTCAAAATGTCTTCCATATTCCTTGAATCTAACGAAAGCTTAAAGTCCAACAAACTTATCCTTTCTTCTTTCACTCTCTGTTGAATACTCATACCTTCTCCTTTTATGATTTTCCTAACTTTTGCTTTCGTTCCTTCTTCTTCATATTCATCTGGATGTTCTTCCATCCAACCCTCTGCATACTTTATCAATTTCTGTCTATGTATATTGATCTCATGAAGCAAAAGCTTTGTGTATCTACTTCTCAACACATCCATCTTAATTCGATGATTTGGGTCATTTTCTACTAAAAGACCTGCTTCCCAATTTTCATCTTGAGCCTCATAAAGTTCCATATGAATCATCACATATAAACCACAATTAACTTTATCTTGGCTAGTTCTCCATTTTAGTTGAATTATTTCAGCACTTGAATCCAGCAAAAATCAAATATTTGGATGGTTGTGATCAAGCAAATAGTATGATAACAGACTTTTCTGAAAGAATAAAAATAAATGAGACAACAAAAAAATCTATGAACAGGGAAAACAATAAAGTAAATAAAAATCAATTCTTACCACATAATCAAAAACGTGCTTTTATTTTGCATCATAAAAGCATCTGACTCTTGTTGTCTAAAATAACAGCACGACCATTCCTTATGTTGAAAACTAGTACATAATAGTGCTCATATGCAGGATTGGAAAGACCTATTAAAAATGAAATTAACATCAAATAAAAGATGAGTATTATTATGTTAATATTAATGATAGATTAGATTACCAGTTCGATATTTTCCATTGACATAGCTTTTTTTTCATTATCAAACTGATCTTCAACGTAGCTTTTAAACTTGTGGAAAACTAGAAGGGGGTTGAATAGTTTTACCAATTTAAAACTTCCTTTTGAATATTTAGATCGACTTATGTCAATCTATTTGATTGTTTATGTTGGACGTTGATAGATAGATATATAAATAATGTAATGAAATATAAAGAGTAAAAAGCACATCACCACGACACAAGTTATTTATAGTGGTTCGGCTACAAGGACACCTTCCTTGCCCTACTCCACTCCCCGAGTCACCTACTCGAGAGTTCGTAAGCACTACACCAACTCATTATGGCGGAGAAGCCTTCACAACGTCGCTTAACCTTTTTCCGGTACAAAGCTAAATACCGAGTTCTTTCACACCAAGGCGAACCACACCTACACAACGTCGCCTACACTTTATACGGTGCTAGGCTAACCACCGGCTTCTTTCACTCCAAGGTGAACCACACCTACATAACGTCGCCTACCTTTTATTATGTACTAGGCTAAGCACCTAGTTCCATTAACATGGAGGAACTACTACCCATCACAACACAACACCTAATCTCAAGGAGATCTACTCTTGTTACAACACCATCAAGGATATCACCATCCTTGGATCTAGTACTAGTCTATCTTGTACATCGAAACACACCATATCGATTGTACATCTAAGGCACCTTTCACTAATGCCTTTAGCTAGATCTTCAAGACACCTTTCACTAATGTCTTGTGGCTAGATCTTCAAGACACCTTTCACTAATGTCTTGTAACTTGGCTTCTAGGCACCTTTCACTAATGCCTACAATATGGACGATTGACACCTTTCACTAATGTCTTCGTCTTGACCCTTGAGACATCTTTCACTAATGTCTTCAACACTACACTTCTTAGAAGTAAGAAAAGAATCATCAACAAGAAGACTTCAGTAGCCTTGATGATGAGGAAGCATGGCAACTCTTGGACTTGAGCTTGCTCGACTTCAAAGGTGGTGATCTTGCCTTTAAGAGGAACCTAGAAGATCACACAAAAACAAAAGACAAACTACATAGATCAATTAGATCTGAGGTTAGAGGGTTAGAATACTTGTGGAAGTATGTGTGTAAAGTGATGAGTAGAAAGGAAGAAATGGCTCTCTATTTATAGAGAAAATTCTCTACTGTTCCCCGAATCCCACGGATCCCTCCCACAAGGGATCCGGCTAGCGTAAAGCTAGGGATCCGTGGGACGCTCCCCTTTACCCATGGGTATTTTGGTTATGGGTCATGGGTCATGGGTCATGGGTTGATCCATGGATCTTTGGCTAGGTACAATGTATCTCTTGAGTGCTCACCAAGGGTTCAATGTATCTAGACATTGGGTATGGGTCAATACCATGGGTTACGGATATTATCCATATATGATATAAGCATGATGTCATGCAATGGGTTATGGGTCAAGCTCAATGGATCATGGGCTTTGGGTTGTACCCAACTATATTCAATGTATTTGCCCAATGGGTTATGATACTTAAGTTTCTACCCATTTATATTACCCAATATATTACATACTAATTATGTATATTTTACCCAAATATGTAAACACTAGTTGTTGTACATATGTAATATTAAATCATAAAATCACTTATACTTGTTTTAGTGTTTTATGTGAAAATGTGAATATGTTAGAAACTATTGGCTCAAACCATTTACGTTATTTTATTTGTTTCGTTAAAATGATTTTACGTTTGTTATCGACAAAACATTAGAAGATCGTAAAATATAAATAAACGTTTTCGGCTTATTTGTATTAACAATCTCCCCCTTTTTGTTGATGACAAAACATTAAATTATTTTAAGGAAAAGCTAAAATTCGTAAAAGTTTGAATTTGTAGTTTTACTTTTTTCTCCCCCTTTTTGTGAAACAAAAAGCCTTGAAAGAAAGCAACACATTGTTTTTAAAAAAAACATGTGAAAGAAATAAAAAGAGGTAGAGAGCAAGTAACGAGAAAGGATCTCGTCTTTACTCCCCCTTGACGAGTGCATCCCTAGGTAAGGGCGTCAATAAAGTAATACTAATCTAGTTTGTTTGCAACTAAGTTTGCAAAAGATTTCGTCTAAGTGACGAATATGCTCCCCTTGATGATTGCAATTTTGCAAAGGGATGTAATCCTAATATTGCAAGTAATTTGCAATGTATTGTTTTGACACAAAGCTCCCCCTGGCTTTAGGGTGTCAAAAGACTTCAAGTATAGATTGAATAACTACAAAACAAAGGTTAGAAAACAAATATAATGCATAATTTCCTGCATATGTGATCCAAGTTAGTAGAAAAATAGTTTTCTGTCTCACGGATCCCACGGTTCCCTCCTAGTAGGGATCCGTCTAGGCAATTTTGAGGGATCCGTATAGCTGATGATTAAATTCAGCAATGGTGATGTAACAAGTAGTGTTAACATCAAAATGAGATATGTATTCAACCTACAAACATATACTCAATGCAATATGGCAAGTAAACTATCATTTAATAAAACATAAGAGATGATCAACAAATCTCTAAAAACTAAGAGAATGATTTAGCCATATTCTACTAATACTAATAAGTGACCAAAGCTTAAGAAGCAACAAAGTGCTTGAGTCTAGGGATGAGTAGACTTGTTGATTTGGTCCAATCTTTCAAGAAGATGATTAAACATGAAATGCAACTCATTTCGTACTTCTTGAACAAGTCCTTGGGTGATTAGACAATTAGAGCAATTATTGTCTTGATTAGGAACATGATGTTTTGAGGAGGTTCTACAAATGATGGTAGAGGTACATTGAGTAAGTTAGGATGAGGTTCTACTAGGACTGAGAGTGGTGGTAATGGAAATTCCTCCATATGATCAAGTTCTTGGTGGTTCCTTGTTTCCAACGATGAACTAGTTGGTGATGTAGGTGGTTCCTATTTTAACGAGAAGGTTGGTGAATGGGAAGTTCTCGGTGGTGAATGCTCTAATGAATAGAGAGATGCTCGGGAAAGGAGTGTAGTCCATACTCTAGGAATGAAGGTTTAGACGTTTTGCTAGAACTAGGTACGTTTGGTTTAGAGCTCGATGATCCTTTTTCTAATCTAAGAGGTTTAATGCTAATTATTGAGGTTCTCTTGGCAATTGTTGATTGGGTTTGTTGACGTGAGATTCTAGCACTATTATCTCTTACGGATGATGATTCGGTGGATGGTAAATCCTACCATTTGTGGGTTTAACCGGAGATGATTCGGTTGAGGAAATTTCGTGTACAACATGAGCAAGTTTCTTGGGTGGTTCTTGGTTGGATGAGTTAGCACTAGGAGCTTTCCTCATGATGAAATGACTAAGGAAAAGGTTTATAAATGCTGAGAATTATGTTGTGTTTGATGACTAAGGGATTCTAGCAAGATGACTTATAAAGGGAAGGATTTAGCAAGTGTATTCAAGACTTAAGTCTCTAATATCCTTTGGAATGTGATGATTAGCATGCACAAGGTTGAAGTTCAGAGTTTCATTGATCTAGGAACTCATTTAAGATGAGATGGAGTGTTTGAGTTAGTAAGATGAGTTGAAATTATTGTTTTAGCAATGTTAGACATAAACTGTCATTCGGATCCCACGGTTCCTTCCTCAGAGGGATCCGTCTAGGCTAATCCTAGGGATCCGGCTTTTAGCAGTTATGAAAGAGTGGAAATGATGTTTCTAAGATCTAAGACCTGTATCATCTTGAGTGTTTCAGTCCTCCTAAGTGTTTTAAATGAAGGGGTACTTGAGTACTTGAAGGTAATGAGTGATGTAGTTAATGATTGTTATTTATGGAAGGATTTGGAACTTTCAAGAGTACCAATGGATGAGCAAGGATGACACTAAATATTTAGAGTGTCAATTGAAGCTAAATGATCCTAGATATCAGGTTGTGTCTTAGGATAGTGTTTTGGAAAATATCCTAGAGGCTTTGAGATAGAAAAACTAGAATTTGATCAACTTTGATCAATTTTGAGGTAAGGATGATTTATGATCAATTTTGCCATAATCAAAAGATTTCTAAAGCTAGATGTGAGGGATCATGTGAGAATGATGAGTGATCATAGAGGGCGGAAGAGTAATGGATTAAAGTGAAAATGATAGATCTACAAGCGTCTTAGAGTGTGATCTAGGTGAGTTGAGTAGGAAAGGATCTACCTAACTTGATAAGGACTTAATTTGCCTTAAGACACTATGTTTAGCTTAGTGTGAGGTGTTCTAAGGACATGATTGAAATACAATTATTGCAATTGCATTTTCGTTTCTTGGATCCGGTTCCTAAGAGTAGGAATCCGTCAAGCACAAATTTTGGGATCCGTCTATCTGCTAAGCAGAACCTTTACAAAAGGTATGCAATGACTTTGACAATGCATCATATTTCAAGTTTAAGAGGTTCTAACACTAATATATCAAATGAGATCAAGCTCACAAATAACAAAGAGGTTTATCAAACTTAACAAGCACTATTCAAGAAACTCAAAAACCTATTTATGATCTAGATTAGTAAATCATTTGTATTAACAATGGCGTTCAGAGTAGATGATGGTGTTCAAGACAATAGGGTTGTTTTGGCCAACGGAAGCAATGAACTATGTATAGTCATTACGGATGGTGATTAGCATACAATGAACTTCGTCCATGAAGTCATGTGGCTCTTCTCGATCAAAGCAAGATAATCGCTTGATGAGGGAAGTGGTTGTGATTAACTAAAAGAAAATTTTATTTTACAACTTGTTTGATTAGTAATCCTAAGACAATGCAAAGTATTTCCATTGTAAACTTACTTTAGGAAAACATAGGAGTATAAATTTCCCAAGTGAGAGAATGAATATGAGACTGTTACTAGCGGTGCTCAATTACAGCTAAACACGACCATTTTTACGGGTGATTCCACATACCCAATTCTATCAAGGAAGCAATTCAACCGTTAGGTCAAATTGAGTTTCTAGTGCAATAAGTTCTCCAGTATTCATTCTCAAGTTAGGAAAATTTATATTCCTACAATGGCCTATCGAAGAGTAGCAATGATGATACTTTGCTTCGTTTAATATTATACTTGAGACAAATAAGGTGACGAAGGCGTCATGTTAAAAATAAGTTTAAAAGTTGTCCATATGGTAAACAACAAAAAATGGTTGGATGAGCTAGTTCAACATATGTTGTTGGAAAGCTTTGAGTTTGGACTTTCGGATATGAACAATTATATTTGCGTTGCAAAATAATTTACTTGAGTATATCGGATGAAATAATCAAGTTGTCAATCCTACTATGAAGCTTGGAGAGCGATCATGAAAAGGAAAATGGGAGAGTACATCATCAACACAAGTGTAGTAAATGATACAAGAACAAAGGAAATCATATAAGCACATATGATAAACTCAATCAAAAATCCATTTAGTGTGTTATATGTTTTAAACATTTTTCAACCTATATGACTTATCTAAATATCTAAACTAACATTTTCGACACAACTAGATGTTATCCCAAACACTCCTTCAAATAGCACATTGATTAGTAGAATATTACTAGATCGACAAACAAGAGAATGAATAGCAAGGTAAGGAAACCACATATGCTATTCAATCAAACAAGCACAAAAGCTATTTGAGATAAGCAAATAATCAAGTAATGCAACGAAGACTATTTATCATTTAGCATAGCATACGAAAGTTCTTTTCATCGCTTTGTGTTAAATATAAACATGTATACCAATCTTGATTAGTTTCTTTTATATTTATAAATATGATCAAAACCTTAATTTCAATAGAGGACACATTGTTATTCAAAAGCGAAAACATCCGTCTCCAATTAGATCAAAAGTTTGCGCAAAAGTTATGACCGAAAAATTAATTTCTATTATAAATCAATGATTCAGTAAATTATTGTTTTGAATCAGTTTATGAAATCATTTTTAAATGAAAGTAGACTCAAATACCTTTAAAACGATAGGTGGCACGACTTCTAACGACTTACGGTTAAAAAGTTATGAATTTTTAAAATTCAGACAAAAACTGTCTTCTGTACCACGGATCCCACAGATCCCTTGCTTGAGGGATCCGTCCAGTGTAACCTGAGAGATCCGCGGATCTGACACAGAATTACAAAAATGTACGTTTTGACCCGACGAAAAGGTTTAGTCTACCATTTTTACCTTTATTCAAGCTTGATTAACAAGATATCAAACAACAAAACTTCAAAGAAAAAAATACTAAAACACTTTTCATATTATGTTTATTATAAGATAGAAGCATATATCACCATTTTGTCCACAAGCAATTAGCACGTTTTTGAAAAAAATGTAACTAAGAAAACATACCTTTGCTATATCCCCTTTTTATGGTTTTAGAAACCATACACGCGAAATACTTCATGATCTTCTAAGATACCCCAATCCTTTGCTATATTCCCTTTTTATGGTTTTAGAAACCATAGACGCGAAATACTTCATGATCTTCTAAGATACCCAAATCCTAGTATGAAGACTTCTCAAAGGAAAATGTTAGAATGATCTATCACTATCCAACATATGATGATTTCTAAAAACATGACTTTTTGTTTTAAGAAATTCCCTTCTTTGTAGTTTTCAAACATACACGGATCGTATCAAGTTTTCAAAGTACAATATACAAAAAAAAAACTTGGTAACGAAGCTCTGATGCCAATTGTGGAAAACTAGAAGGGGGGGGGGGTTGAATAGTTTTACCAATTTAAAACTTCCTTTTAAATATTTAGATCGACTTATGTCAATCTATTTGATTATTTATGTTGGACTTTGATAGATAGATATATAAACGTGTAATGAAATATAAAGAGTAAGAAGCACATCACCACGACACAAGTTATTTATAGTGGTTCGGCTACAAGGACACCTTCCTTACCCTACTCCACTCCCCGAGTCACCTACTCGAGAGTTCGTAAGCACTACACCAACTCCTTATGGCGGAGAAGCCTTCACAACGTCGCTTAACCTTTTTCCGGTACAAAGCTAAATACCGAGTTCTTTCACACCAAGGTGAACAACACCTACACAACGTCGCCTACACTTTATACGGTGCTAGGCTAACCACCGGGTTCTTTCACTCCAAGGTGAACCACACCTACACAACGTCGCCTACCCTTTATTAGGTACTAGGCTAAGCACCTAGTTCCATTACCATGGTGGAACTACTACCCATCACAACACAACACCTAATCTCAAAGAGATCTACTCCTTGTTACAACACCATCAAGGATATCACCATCCTTGGATCTAGTACTAGTATATCTTGTACATCGAAACACACCATATCGATTGTACATCTAAGGCACCTTTCACTAATGCCTTTAGCTAGATCTTCAAAAACCTTTCACTAATGTCTTGTGGCTAGATCTACAAGACACCTTTCACTAATGTCTTGTAACTTGGCTTCTAGGCACCTTTCACTAATGCCTACAATATGGACGATTGACACCTTTCACTAATGTCATCGTCTTGACCCTTGAGACATCTTTCACTAATGTCTTCAACACTACACTTCTTAGAAGTAAGAAAAGAATCATCAACAAGAAGACTTCAGTAGCCTTGATGATGAGGAAGCATGACAACTCTTGGACTTGAGCTTGCTCGACTTCAAAGGTGGTGATCTTGCCTTTAAGAGGAACCTAGAAGATCACACAAAAACAAAAGACAAACTACATAGATCACTTAGATCTGAGGTTAGAGGGTTAGAATACTTGGGGAACTATGTGTGTAAAGTGATGAGTAGAAAGGAAGAAATGGCTCTCTATTTATAGAGAAAATTCTCTACTGTTCCCCGAATCCCACGGATCCCTCCCACAAGGGATCCGGCTAGCGTAAAGCTAGGGATCCGTGGGACGCTCCCCTTTACCCATGGGTATTTTGGTTATGGGTCATGGGTCATGGGTTGATCCATGGATCTTTGGCTAGATACAATGTATCTCTTGAGTGCTCACCAAGGGTTCAATGTATCTAGACATTGGGTATGGGTCAATACCATGGGTTATGGATATTATCCATATATGATATAAGCATGATGTCATGCAACGGGTTATGGGTCAAGCTCAATGGATCATGGGCTTTGGGTTGTACCCAACTACATTCAATGTATTTGCCCAATGGGTTATGATACTTAAGTTTCTACCCATTTATATTACCCAATATACTACATACTAGTTATGTGTATATTTTACCCAAATATGTAAACACTAGTTGTTGTACATATGTAATATTAAATCATAAAATCACTTATACTTGTTTTAGTGTTTTATGTGAAAATGTGAATATGTTAGAAACTATTAGTTCAAACCATTTACGTATTTTATTTGTTTCGTTAAAATGATTTTACGTTTGTTATCGACAAAACATTAGAAGATCGTAAAATATAAATAAACGTTTTTACGGCTTATTTGTATTAACAAAACTTTTTACAATGGCCTTCATTATCTCTTTCATATTCATGCAGATCTTCTGGCTATTAAAACAAAAACAAAATGCAAAAAGTTACAAACAAACATATTTGTGTATAATGCGAGGTTGTCAAGATCGGGATCCTACCCAGGATCGTTTTCGTCTTTGCAAGATCATGATCGTAAGATCGGATCGGGATCTTAAGATCCTACTCTAATGTTATTTCTTAATAGTTTATGTAATTTTATACAAATCTACAAATTCTAATACATTATAACAACAAAATACTATGAATGTTTCATATAAATGTTGTCCTAAATTATGATTATAAAAGGTTTAAAAAGATTAACATGTTGTTTTTTGAATTCTACTAACAAACAACCTATAAATTTGTAGTTTTTTAGTTTGTAATCCGAGAAAAGTAAGATCGGATCGGATTAGATCGTAAGATCGTATGGTCAAGATCGGGATCCTATAAGATCTTAAGCTTGCAAAGATCCTATGTGGGATCTGGGTCGTTTTTGCTTTGCAGTATCGTAAAATCGTAAGATCCTAAGATCAGGATCGGGATCCTGACAACTATGGTATAACGGAAGAAAAATTAAGATAAAAAAAATATATTAACTTACAATCATCACTGTTTTGAAGTAATGTGTAAAACTTTTTAAAGTATCCTTTGTTAGTTTTTCTTCAAAATTTAGGATACTGACAAAGTTATCGATAACTTCACGCTCGATCTCTGTCTCAGAAGCAAGACACTTGATATGAATTCTTAAAACTCCATTTACTTTCCCATATCTGAAAATCTCCTCCCTATATAGTAATATATAGAAATTATATAGTAGCATATAGAAATTACATGTAAAAATTAAAAAATAAAATCTTTAGTTTTTACAAGTATAGTTTTAAAAACTTACATAACATTTTTCTCTATATCGGATAGAATCATTTTCGGGAATAGTTTTTCAATCTGTAATTTGAATTCTGTTATAGTCTCAACTCTTTTGTTCATATATGGATATTCGAAAAGGATGCATGATTTTTTTCTTAGTTTTAGCTTCTCTTCATTTCCTTTGATATTCAAATCATGTTTTTGAAAAACCTGAAAGGGTATTAAAGTACACTTATGTCAGATATTATTTTTTACTATTATTCACTAATAAAAAAAAATAATTAATTAGATATGAAATTGTACCTGAATGGTAAGATTATGCTTTTGATTTCTCTCAAGATCAATAACAGAATCTTCCATACTAACATAAGTAGAAATAACAGTAGTAACTTTTTTATCAAAAGTAGAACTCTCAATAATATTTACTGCAGCAGCAGAAACCTCAAAAGATGATTTTGGTTTGGTTGAAGTGTCTTTAGGTGCTTCAGAAGATTGCTTGGGTTTGTGTGAGGGATTGTCGACAATGTAGTTGTCGGTTTCCATGTTTAGACGTTCCTCTTCAGCCTTGGTCCACTTCAAAACATCATCACCTGTAACTCTTCCATTCTTATCATAATTGTCATCTCCAGTATATAACATCTCATCATCTTCACGTTTCTGTTCTTCAATTGGTTGTTCTTCCTGAAGGGTACGTTTGGTGGTGTCACCCGTGCCCTTACCAACTTGATTAACCGGATTGCTTTGGGATTGCGTGACATCAAGATATTCTTTTGGGAGTAGATCACCACTGCTAGAACCCCCTGGCCTGTCGGGTTGATTACCTGCAAAGCCAACTGTTTTTTGATCTTCTTCCTCAAGAGTTTTCTTCTCTTTGACAGACTTGTTGCTTTCATCAAAAGATTCATAAGCATTAATGTCTTCTTCTAACTCTGTGATAGTTGGGCTTTTCTCTTTCTCGTTGTCTTTGTGATCATCAACTTCTTTCAAATGTTTGTTTGAAATGTCACTTTCTTTTTTACTCCCTTTGTCTGCTAACTCTGACTTTCTGTCGGCACCTTCATCCTTACTCAACTTTTTGGGAGCATCCTCATGCAAACATGCTTCATCAGGAGTAGAAACATCATCAGTAGGAACATTTTATTCAGTAGTACTTTCAGCCCCTGCAGCAGCACTTTCTTTAACCACTTTCTTAGTTTCTATGCAATCACTGTCAAGAGAAACTGCAGCCAATTCCATGTTAACATCATTTTCTTTGTCAAGCCCTTCATCTATCTGCATGTCAGACCTAATAGAGTCTTTGGGTTTCTCAATCTCATCTACTACTAAGACATATTTTTTAGTTTCTAAGCAATCACTGTCTAGAGAAATTGCTGCCAATTCGATATTAACATTATTTTCTTTGTCAAGGCCTTCATCTATCTGCATGTCAAACCTAACAATGTCTTCGGGTTTCTCGATATCAACTGAATACCTTTTAAGATTACTTATATTCTCTGTTTCATCTTCTTTAGCACGCCCTTCAACTGGTATGTGTGACATTTCTTCATATGCTTTTGTGCTTGCATTTCCATGGTCATTTGCTTGTACATCTTCTTCCGAATGAGTAAGCAATACCTTGTGTGTGTAATAATCAACTTCTTTCAAATCTTTCTTTGAAATGTCACTTTATTGCATATATGCAGAACATGTGCTATCATTCATTTTATCAACTTCTAGAAAGTGATGCTTATCAGTTTCTACCACATGAAGCATATACTCATCAATATAATCCATTTCTGTATCAGCAAAATCTTGAACTTCTTCTGAAGCTGCAGCAGTAGGAACATCAACAGTAGGAACATCAGCAATAGAAACATCATCACTAGGAACATTTTCTTTGCCAGTACTCTCAGCACATGCATCAGCACTTTCTTTAACCACTTTATCAACTATGCAGTCACTGTCTAGAAAAACTGTAGCAAATTCCATGTTATCATTATTTTTTTGTCAAACCCTTCATCTATCTGCATGTCAGGCCTAACAGAGTCTTCAGGTTTCTCAATCTCATCTAAGACATCTTTCTTAGTTTTTAGGCAATCACTGTCTAAAGAAACTATAGCCAATTCTATGTTATCATTATTTTCTTTGTCAAGCCCTTCATCTATCTGCATGTCAGACCTAACAGAGTCTTCAGGTTTCTTGATATCAACTGAATTCCTTTTAATAATACTTGTATTCTCTGTTTCATCTTCTTTAGCACGCCCTTCAACTGGTATGTGTGATATTTCTTCATATGCTTTTGTGCTTGCATTTCCATGGTCATTTGCTTGTACATCTTCTTCCGAATGAGTAAGAAACACCTTGTGCATATCAGCAGAACATGTGCTAACATTCATTTTATCAACTTCTAGAAAGTCATGCTTATCAGTTTCTACCACATCAAGCATATTCTCATCAATATAATCCATTTCTATATTATCAAAATCTTGAACTTCTTCTGAAGCTGCAACACTAGGAACATCAGCAGTAGGAACATCAGTAATAGAAACATCAGCACTAGGAACATTTTCGACATACACGATCTCAACTGAATTGCTTTTAACATTACTTAAATTCTCTGTTTCATCTTCTTTAGGACGCCCTTCAACTAGTATATGTGTCATGTTTTTAGCATCTTCATCTTCTTCCGAAGGAGTAAGCAATTCCTTGGGTGTGTAATCATCTTCATCTTCTTTCGAATCTTGAGTGTGCATATCAACAGAACATGTGCTATCCTTTCTGCACTGTTTGGGAGCTTCCTACGGCAAACTTGTTTCATCAGCAATAGAAACATCAGCAGTAGGAACATTTTCTTCAACAACCTTTAAAGATTCTACCACTTGACGTGAAATCATTTGAATATTACTTGTATTCTCTGATTCATCTTTAGAAGAAGCAAGATATTCATCATGGACGTTATCATTAACTTCTTTGGCACGTCCTTCATCTGGTATTGGAAAACAATATGTCTCTAGAGAAGCTGCAGCAAATCCCACGTTAACTACACCTTCACTTCTTTGTATTTCTGTTTCATTTTTTCCAATTAAAAGCGACAAAAGCACTTTCTTAAGATTAACAACTTCTTCATCTTTTGAAAGAATATCATCATGCAATGAGAAATGTGATATACATCTTTTCAGATCAGAAATAACTTCCTGAAAAATTAACAAATTAACAAAATTAGTTATTCATTTCTTAAGAAAAAAGTTATTTAATAACTTTCTTATTAAAATTTGTATCTCAAGTATAGGCGATCCGACCTGCATTTGCTTTGAAGTTTCAAATTTGCTAATCTGAAGCTCCGCATGCTGCTTTAAAGTAATAGTATAAGATATTTCAGTTTGGAATAAATTAACATAAGAAAATGTTAATTTCTTGAACAATTTAATACCTCTTGAACATCAACATCAATCAAGTTGTTATCTTCTGATAATTCAGTCTCATGAACATCGTTGACTTCGTTTATAAAATTTGAACTTTCAAAATTTTGAAACTGGTTATTCTGAGTTAAAAAAAAATATTATTATTGAATGAATAAATTAATATATTATTTTAAATGAATGAATACCTCATTTTGAAAATCAAAATTGAAGCAGTTGTCATCATCATTAACTAAAGGGTCATTTGCAGCATCCAACAAAGATGAAATCCCCAAATTCTCATTCCTCATCGCAGTATCATTAATTAAAAAATGGTTTTCTTCAGATGATGATGAATTATCATTATCACTTTCAACTGCTATAGCTTTTGAAGTTTCACAAATTTTGTTCTGATTAAAAAAAAAGAAAAGAAAAAGAGTTATAACAATCAAATATTATGTTTTTTAAAAAACAGTATAATCAAACTTTTAAGATTACCTTTTGCACTTCAGAATTCAAATGTTGACATTCATCTTCTGACACTCTTTTATTCTCTAATAGTAAAACATCATTAGATTCAAATATTGGTTGATCAATTTCATCATTATTTTCCCCACTGAAGAAAACCCGATCATCTTCAAAAAACTCAGAAAATTTTTTATGTCTTATATGTTCACAGTTCACTTTCCTCAGCAATTTTGTTGAGCAATATTGTATGACATCTTCATTCGATTTGGTTCTTTTAAACAGCCATCTAATATACAACAACAGTGAAAAATAAATAAATAAATAAAATAATAAAATAAATAAATAATTGTTAACAAAATAATTCAAATATTTGTTAAAAATAAAACCAAAATATTAAAAAAAAAAAATACAAACATACAGTAAGAAATGTTATTGGACCACAATACTGTTTATTTGCAGAATTCGTATCAAGATTATGTGGATTGAGATCTAGAGATTCGATCATTAGACCACACAAATCAACTCCAATAATGTTATTATAATGATCAAAAAGTGATGGTAGAAATCTCATGTTCGATTCTCCTCCCGCGCTTGAACAAATCATTGTCGTGACCAAAAAAATAATGAAATTTAACTTGAAAACATCATTAACTGTATCAGTTTCCAAAATGAAGTCCTTGAGGTTTATAGAAAAAAATCTTTTGTCAGTTTCCACAATAAGTTTTCCATTTTCGTTAACATATTGTTTCCAAAAAGATTCAAGATTGAACTTCAAATTCTTATAATTTGCTCTTTTTACAAAATTAATTCTTAAATGTCCTTTTGGAAATCCTAAAACCTCATGCACCAAGTCTCTTGTGATCTTTATTTCTTCTCCTTTAAAAACCAGCGATTTTGCTTCTTCATTGTAGCAACTTAGGATTTTCCAAGCTAGATTTGATGGTATAAGAGCAATATTAAGATTTAAAATCTTTTTAAAACCCAATTCTGCTACAAAATCTTTCAGACAAGCAATTTTTGATATGTGCTTTTGTTGGGTCCAGTAAATACCTAAACCCCGTAATCTAGGATTTGAATAGAAAATAGCCCAAGTATTTAGACCGTTAAACATTAACAGGTCACTGAGTGCATAGTCTCTCAGTGAGCCATCTTCACTGGGTGATGACAATAACTCACTGAATCCCTAAGACTCCTCTCCAACTACTTACACTGAAGGATATAAAGACTGAAGAATGAGCGGGACAAGGCGGGATAAGTTTGAATCAGATAAGATGAAGTTCTTATCAACCAAAGTCAACTTTCCCTGAATGGCAAAAGATCAGGCTTAGTGTCATCACTGACCTTAGGAAAGTAGTCTTGTCTCTTACCTAGAATAGCCTTTGTAAATAGAGACAAAATGCATCAGTATTTTGTCTTCTGTAAGATGTCAGTTTGTCACTTAGGAAAGAGTTAAAACTCATACATGTATAAATAGCATAAGAGATGGAGTGAAAAGGTTAAGCTTGTGAATTGTAAAAACACACATACACGCAAGCCATCTTTTCACTCCTCCAAATACAACTTTATCCCTGAGATAGCTTAGTGGGTTATAAGAGTTTTGCTCAGACTTAGCCTGAGCTTAGACAGGAGTCACCAACCTTTGTCATTTCAATCCCAAGTGCTATTCCGCAAGTACTTGGGTAACATATTCTTTTTGATTGATTTCTAATAAAGAATATGATGTTGAAAATTATCTAGTGTGTTTTACTTACTTTAATTTCAGTCATTGTTCACTATTAACTTGTTTTATATTTCTAAACTGTTTTATACGATAGTGAACGGGGAACAACAAGTGGTATCAGAGCAAGGCTAATTATAAAACTCTTTTTTAGGCCGCTCTAAAAGTTTTTAAATTAGGATCCTAAAATGGCTGAAATTGATGTACCCCAACTAGTCGACAAAAAGGGTGGAGCTTATTCAGCTGTTACCCCTAGACTTGAAGTTGGCAAATTCAACAAATGGAAAAAGCGAATGCTTTGCTATTTGATTGGGTTGGAACCTTATTATATCAAGTGTATAAATGAAGGTCCATTTGTCCCAAAGACTGCTGAAGGTTTGCCTAAACCTGAAGCTCAGTGGACTCAGGATGAAAGGAGAGTGGTCAACCAGGACCAAAGACTCAAAAATATCATCATATCATGTCTTCCTGATGATATTATAGAGTCTGTTATAAGCTGTAGTACAGCTAAACAAACCTGGGATGACCTGGTCCACAGTCATGAAGGTCCATCTGATACCAAGGAAAACAGGATAATGGACCTGAAACTTGAGTATAACACCTTCAGGGCTAAGGACTTAGAAACTCCATCTCAAACTTACACCCGGCACAAAACTCTTTTAAATGAACTTTCAAATGATGGTGTTAAGTTATCCAAACATGAAATCAATGTTGGTTTTGTTAACAGTCTCCCTGAGAAGTGGATGAATTTCTCTCAGAGACTTAGGAATGCTAATCATATCCAGAATCTTGAGCTTCCTGAAATTTATGGGAAATTTGTCTATGAGGAAAACCTCATCAACAGACGATACCCTGACTTAAAGAAGTCTCAGGAAGTCAAGAAGTCCCTGACCACCACCTCATCACCAATATCAACTGCTTTCTTTTCTAACAATGTGGTTCAAGACTTCCAAGAAAACTCAGATGATGAGCCTGATGAGAGATCAAGTGAGGAGTACCTAAATGACCTGAACGCTGAATTTCAGGAAAGGGCACTCCTTGCTAACTCTCGAAGGTTTATAAAAAGAAAGAAAGGTTTTTCAACTGCTAAAGCAACTGAAGACACTAAATGCTTTAAGTGTCATAAAAGAGGCCATTTTACAAAAGACTGTTTTTCAAAAACAATTTCTGAACCCTCTTACAAACCATCAGGGTCTAATCAGTCTTCAGGCTTTAGCAAATTTCAACCAAAGATTTATCAGTCTCATCGAAATTTTCAAAACAAATCTGATCAAAACAAAACTGTGGATTTTGAAGCTAAATACAAGAAAGCAAAAGCTAAGCTTGCATTCCTTGAGGCTAGTCCCTCAGAAACAACAAAAAGTGTTCAATCTGTGCAGGGTAAAAACAAGAGCCTCGTTGCTGAAACCTTCGACTGGGATGAAGAGCCAGTCTCATCTGATGATGAAATGGTGCAAGTCAGTGCACTGATGTCCCTCTCAGAAGAGGACAAGCTAGCTGTTGGAAAGAATCATGACAGGAATTGAGAATGGGTCAATATCACAATGAAGAAGGTAAATATCTTACTTTCTATGGATGATGACTCTGATTGGCAGTCTTATATGAATTATCTTAATGTTGACCTTAAGTTCGTAGAAGAGCAAAGACTGAATCGTTTTTCAAAATACAACAAGCTAAGTTTTGAATTAAACAAGTGTAGGGATGAACTACTTATTTTAAAACAAGCTAAGCTTGAGGCTGTCACTTTGCAAATTCAAAACACTGAACTAGTTAAAAGAAATCAGGCTCTTCAAGACGAACTTAAAAATGTTCAATATATTCTTGATAGTTGGACTGCTAAGAATCCCAGGGTCTTTGATGCTGTGGGAGCCCCCAGCAGCAAGAAGAGAGTCTTAGGTGAAGATCATCTTCCTGACTCTCTCAACAAAGATCAGGGTCCTAAGCCATTTGTGTCTGGTGGTATGATTACCAGTATGATGACTAGTCCCAAGCCCAGTGATTGGATTGATCGGGTTAATCCTGATAGTAAGCTTCCTAATTTCGATTCTGGAAGGATTCTAGAGCCTGAAAGCCAAGCTCTAAAGAGCATGCTTGGACTCCCTGATGTGCCCAGTAGTACTGAACACATCTCTGAGTCTGAAGCAGAATCTCAAGCACCGCTTCCTCCACTAAAACCTCTTCAGGGTGCTGCATCAAGCTCTGAGCTTATTCCATTACAATTCAATCCTCACTCACCAAAAGAAAGGTCTGGACTTGGTAGAACCATCCTAAAAAGACCAACAGAACCAATTCAACAAGAATCTACTCCTACTGAGACTTCAACATCCTCTGTCCCTACTGAAGCTGACCAAATTCAGCAACTGACTGAGCTTGTGAGGAAGCTGACTGAAAAGATGGAATCCATCGAAAAAGCTCCTGATTCAATCAAGGAAACTAAGTCAGCCTCATCTAGCTCATCAAAGTCAAAATCCACCAACAAACCCAAGCAGAAGTGTGAGCTGTGTCATTACACCAGTCACACCACTGACAACTACTATAGAATCCTTTTTTGTATGATCTGCAAAAAGGATGATCACAGAACTGCAGACCACTTACAGTGTGTAAGTTCTGTTAGTAAAGCAAACTATACCAAAGTTGGTCATGAGTATGCTTCATCCTCCAAAACTGCTCCCAAGAATAGAGCAAAACCTTTTCCTCTGTGCCCTCACTGTGGGTTTAATGATCATCATCAGGATGATTGTCTCATGAACACATGCTGTGATATATGCGGTAATATAGCTCATGAGTCATCCCAACATGACAGTGTCATTCATGCAAGGAGAGGTACAAAACAACCCAAATCACTGAGTCATCCTCAGTCTCTAAATGCAAAACCTGTGGTAGCACAATGCACTAAACCACTGACCATGTGTCAATTACCAAATTCAAAGAGACCTTGAGACCCAAGCCCACTAGTAAGTGGGTCACTAAGAGAAACTAATTCAGTTTACTACTTGTGCAGAGACACGCCAGGGAGCCTATTTGGCATCTAGACAGTGGATGCTCAAGAAGCATGACTGGTGTGAAGGAGTATCTGCACAAGTATATAGAGGAACCAGGACCCAAGGTAGTGTTTGGTGATAACTCGTCATGTCCCACTGAAGGTATGGTTCATAAACTGCAAAGGAATAGTTTTCTCTAGAATAGCTTATGTCAATGGTTTAAAATACAATCTCATCAGTGTCAGTCAACTATGTGATGCTAAGTACATTGTGCAATTCAATGACAAACAAGGTACCATCTTCAATGCCAACAAGGAAGTTGTGTTGATAGCTCCTAGGAGAGATGATGTTTATGTGTTAGACATGTCAACACTCTCCCAAGATGGAACTTGCCTCTTTGTTAAAGCCACTGAAACTATCAATTGGCTGTGGCATAAGAGACTCTCACACTTAAACTTCAAAAACCTCAACAACTTGGCAAAACAAAACAAGGTTCTTGGCTTACCATCACTGGTTTTTGCAAAAGAAAAACCATCCTCTGCCTGTGAAAAAGGTAAACACCACAGAGAAGCATTCAAAACAAAACAAAATTTCTCCATCAAAAGCTTCCTTCACCTCCTGCACATGGATCTCTTTGGACCTGTAAGTCCCAGATCAATCCAACATGAGAAGTATACACTTGTCATTGTTGATGAGTTCTCAAGATACACTTGGGTATACTTTCTTTCCAAAAAGATACAATAATGTCATTCATCAGGAAGATTGAAAACCAGAATGACATTACTGTAAAACAAATCAGAACTGACAATGGTACTGAGTTCAGAAATCAAGAGCTTGATAGTTTCTGTGATGAAAAAGGAATTTCTCAAAATTTCTCATCTCCTTATACCCCTGAACAAAATGGGGTTGCTGAAAGGAAAAACAGAACTCTCATTGAGGCTGCAAGAACCATGTTAAATGGCTCAGCCCTCTCAAAGCATTTCTGGACTGAAGCAGTCAAAACTGCCTGTTACACTTAAAACAGATCAATCATTGTCAAAAGACATAATAAAACCCCATATGAGATCTTCAAAGGTAGACTTCCTGACATCAGCTATTTTCATGTGTTTGGATGTCCTGTGTTTATTCATAACCATAAGGATCATCTAGGAAAGTTTGATGCAAAAGCTGATGATGGATATTTCTTAGGCTACTCACTGATCTCCAAAGCCTTCAGGGTTTTTAACACAAGGAGACAACAAGTTGAGGAAACCTTTCATGTTTCTTTTGATGAAAGTTCTGAAAGCATCAGGTTCACCAACACCTCTGTTGAGGAAATATGAATTGATAACTCATCAAGATATCCTCCTGATGAGTACAACACTAAATTCAATTCCTCATATCAAGCTGATGCTGACATCTCATATTATGTCTTACCTCACAACCTTCCCCAAGCAACTATCAGTGAATTCATTGATAATCAATCAGTCCCTACTAAGATAGGTAATACTGAACCAAATGTTCATGAACCTGTGATTCTATAACCCCAACCTGAATAGGACATCTCAACAGATACTCTAAGTGATTCTGTTGCTCCTAAAACTGAACTCACTCCTGAGTTCCCAGTGACCTCTTCAAGCTCAGATCCTAGACCACAAAGTAAGTAGACAAAATCTCAAGACATTGAGCTTGTAAACATTATTGGTGAACCCACTGAGGGCATGCTCACTAGAAGCATGACTGCTAAATTAACTGCAGCTTCAGCTAATGAATGTCTATATGCTGATTACCTATCAAAAATAGAACCCAAAAGTGTCACTGAGGCTCTAAAACACCCAAGCTGGGTTCAGGCTATGCAAGAAGAACTGCAACAGTTTGATAAAAACAAGGTCATGACCTTGATCAAATGTCCTCAGGATGTTGTTGTCATAGGAATGAAGTGGGTTTTCAGAAACAAAACTGATGAAAACGGCACTGTCATTAAAAACAAATCCAGACTTGTAGCCAAAGGTTACAGTCAACAAAAAGGCATTGACTATGATGAGACATTTGCTCCTGTTGCAAGAATGGAATCCATCAGGATCTTCCTTGCATATGCAACATACATGAACTTCAGGGTCTACCAAATGGATGTTAAAAGTGCATTCCTAAATGGTGATCTCAAGGAAGATGTGCATGTTCAGCAGCCTCTTGGCTTTGAGAGTAGTGAATTCCCTGACTATGTCTGCAAGCTTGACAAAGCCCTTTATGGACTTAAACAAGCTCCTAGGGCATGGTATGAAACTCTTTAGACTTCCTGATACAAAATAAATTTGTCAGAGGAAAGATAGACAACACACTGTTTGTCTATAGAACAAAACAGGATGTGATACTGGTCCAAGTGTATGTTGATGACATCATCTTTGGCTCAACAAACTACAAACTTTGCAAACAGTTTGATAAACTGATAACAAAGAAGTTTGAAATGAGCATGATGGGTGAACTTACATACTTCCTTGGACTACAAATCAGGCAAACTGATAAAGGAATCTCCATCAGTCAAGAGAAATACACTAGAAATCTCTTGAAGAAATATGAGATATCTGACTGTGCCTCAGTGAAGACACCAATGGTCCCTCCTAACAACCTTGGACCTGATCTCACTGGAAAAATCAGTCAATCAAACTCATTTCAGAGGGATTGTTGGCTCACTAATGTATCTAACTGCTACTAGACCAGACATACAATTCTCAGTCTGTCTAATAGCAAGATATCAGTCCAATCCTAAAGAATCCCACCTCACTGCAGCCAAAAGAATACTCAGGTACCTGAAGGGAACCCCAAACCTTGGACTCTATTATCCAAAGTGCTCAGGGTTTGATCTCAAGGGTTACTCTGATTCTGATTATGCTGGCTGCAACATGGACAGAAAAAGTACCTCAGGGTCCTGTCAATTTCTTGGAGGAAAACTGGTTTGTTGGAGTGCTAAAAAGCAATAATCAGTGGCTATGTCTTTAGCTGAAGCTGAGTATGTGGCTGCTGCAGGATGCTGTGCCAATGTTTTATGGATGAAAAGTCAACTCAGTGACTATGATATCCATTACAAAATGGTACCCATCTTTTGTGACAACACTAGTGCAATTGCAATCTCCAACAACCCTGTCCTTCATCAAAGAACCAAACACATTGATATCAGATATCATTTCATTAGGGACCAGATAATGAAAGGAGACATAGAACTCCATTTCATCCCTACTGAATATCAACTGGCTGATATCTTCACCAAACCCTTGGATGAACCTATCTTCAGGAGACTGAAAGCTGAATTGGGAATGCTTGACATTAAAAGTCAGGCATCTGAAAACCAATCTCAGTAAGGTGTCTGAAATGGTTCCTCCTCCCTGAACGAAACCCTCAATACATCCCCTCACTGAATGAGTAAGACTCATTAAGGGACCCTGACAGTTAATATTGAGCATTAAATGAGTAACTAAATGATCCAAGTATCAGTTACTTAAATGTCATAGGTTGGTAACTATGCCAATTTAATATAGGAATATATGTCTCTTTGTCTTATTGTTAAGGGTCCCTCACAAACTTACCTAACCCCACTTGGCATTAAATGCCTCCTCTCACATGAAATATCTTATTGATATTTTATTACTGCAAAAGTGCACTTTTACTGTGCACTACAACTATTCCCTTAAAAAACGAGATTTTACTGCGGGTAGTGGAGTGGTAGCATTAAATGTGGAAATTCAAACGTTTTCTACAAACCGACTCTAAATATTCCCATTTATGCACAAAACACCCCCTCATCACTCTATAAATACCCTCTTCAAAACCTCATAAACACACACAAAAGATTTCTGCTAACAAAACTCTGTCAAAATCACTTTTAAAACCCAGAAATCTTTGTGTTCTTCAAAACCTTTTCTGAAAATCTTCTCTGTAAACCTTTACAAAAGTTTTTCATCACAACTTAAGAGATTCAAACCTTTGATTGTTCTTGTCAAGAAGTTTCTTTTCAAAACCCTAAAATCTTTTTATGGAAATGGCAAAAACACAATCTCTTCAGTTCGCTTCACAGTGGGTAGGTGATCTTAGCAATGTTGAGTTTAAAACAAATAATGTCATAGGCATATTTGAATATCCTCAAAATGTCCCAGCCTATAAGGACATTATGAAATTAGTTTATAACTGCCCACTGAAAACGGCCTTTGTTCAGTGTCCCTCTACTCTGTACCAAAATCTCCTAAGGGAGTTTTGGGCTACAGCTAAGGCCTTTGACCCGACACCCTCTACTGATGAGAACAACCTCAGACTACTCAGGGAATATCTCATCAGATTAAGTCTTAATGGGGGGCAACAATTCACCCTGGATTATAAAACATTTTGCACCTCAACAGGGTTAGATTACAACAAAGGTGTTTATGTCGCCCATCCTGAACCCTCCACAGTGAAGGATGGGTTAAAACAAATTGTTTTAGATCCAACGTTTTTGGACAAGACCCTAGTCACCAAGAGTTCATTTCTCGTGGCTTGGAGGATCCTATTCACATTTGTGATTCAGGTCCTCGGCGGGAACCACTCATCCACTGAACAAGTTAACTCTATTCAGTTGATGATGGCATACTGCTTGATGAATGGAGTTACTATCGACATAGGGGAGATCATTTACAGTCATCTACAGAGCAAAACTAGGACGAAATACGTTTCGTATCCTAGGTTTGTCTCTTGTGCTTTGCAAGTGTTACTGGGTACAAATTATCCTCAGGAAGAAAAATTTGGTGCTTTACCTGGCATCCTGAGCCAATCAAATTTTCAAAAGGACCCATCCCTTGTTACAAAAATTGAATTGATGGCCTATATGATTGCTGTAAACAACCAGAGGGAATCAGTGTCTCCTAACCCGGCTCCCATAAAGAGAAAGGGGAAGTCTTAGACTAGGACTAAGACCAAACCCAAGTCTCAGGGCCCTGAGGCTTCTGGAGCACTGGCCAAAAGGCAAAGAAGGCCTAAGACCGATTTGACACCCACTAGAGGCCAATCATCATCTACCCCGGTGACAACGAAGGACACTGATAAATCACAGTCAGTACCCTTGGTCCCAACTGCTACTCCCCAAGATCCAGAGGGAAACGAACAACCCGCTGGTAGGGGAGCGCCTTCCACAACACCCCATGATGACATTAGCAAATTAAAGCCTTTGTCTGAGGGCATACTGAATGATCCCAAAGACTCAGAGGGAACTAAACAACCCGCCGATAGGGATACCACCTTCACTGACTCTGCTAAAGGCACTGGGAAAAACCCATCTGTGTCTCAGGGGTCTCAGGGGGACAAAGACTCGGAGGGACATGAACAACCCGCCGATATGGAACCCAAAACCAATCCTGACTTCAGAGAAGACACTGGCAAACACCCACCAGTGTCTGAGGGGTCAACGGGGGACAAAGACTCAGAGGAAAATATACCACCCACTGATATGGAACCCATCACCAACCCCTTGTTAACCGTTGCTAATGTTACTGGGATACTATTTTCTGAAGATGAACTTGCTGACAGTGATGATGAAATTTTATCAGCAGGAGAAGAAGTGGACGCTGAGGTTCAAGCTGAACAAGGACCTCAGCCTGATCCACAGGAGCATATTGAATCACCATTCAAGCCTGACAATGATGAATCCTCTTCCTCCACTGATGAGTTCAAAAGATTTGATAATGTTCTTCCACTCACCGAGAGGCAGCTTGTTCAGTGGATCACCAAAGCTTCAAGGAGGTTATACTCTGGGGTCACTGAAACACTGTGGGAACAACACACTGAGGCTGCTGCCAGTTATGCAGATCTGAAGGCTGAGGTACAAGCTTATGATGAAAATGTTCATGAACACCGAGATCTTATGTACCAACACCTTCACAGACTGGATGAAAACCTGGTTAAATTTCTCAAGCATCTTCAGACATGTGGGGTTACCATTGATGAAATCAGGGATGCTGTCAAAGAAGACCCAGCACTCAATGCCAAAGTACTGGAGGCCACTGAGGTGTATGTGAAAAATTCATCTCGTCTCACTGAACTGATAGATATGCTCCAGTATGCTAATGTTCAGGGTCTACAAAGTTCAGTACAGTCCCTTCAATCATCACTGGGTTCACTAAACACTCAGGTGGCTACCTTGGCTCAGGCATCTTCTTTCTTGGCCTGGAATCTTGGGCCCAGGATGACTGCTTTGGAAGTATCTCAAGCAAATTTGGAAGCTAAAGTCACTGGTATTCAAACCGACACTTCAGATATCAAGGCTATGATCTCTGAAATTTATCAGGCCTTCAAGGGTCAAGCAGCTCAGTCCCCCTCAGCATCAACACCAACTCTTGCCCTCACTGACGCTCCGGCAACAGTTGAGGGGGAGAAAGCTGAAGAAACTCCTCTTCACACTGAGGGGGAGACAACACCACCAGTATCTGCAGCTCCAATCTCATCATCACCACCAGTCTCAGCAATACCTATCTCATCAATCCCACCACCAACATCAACAACAACAACACTGACAGTGATCACACCAATAATAACAACAACACCGCCCCTGGTAGCATCTTCTTCTTCAGGCCAGGACAAAGGAAAAGGCATCATGACAACACCACCTGTGCCTGAGAAGATTCCCTTTAAGATCGGCGACACTGAATACCTGCTCACACCACAACAGCTAAGTGCCTATCTTGCAAAAGAAGAAAGGAAACAGAAACTTGCTGAGGAAGAAAGAAAAAGCAGAGAGGCACTGGTAAAGGTAGTCGCTGAAGAAGCTGAAAACCTTGGAATAGATGCTAAGAAGCTTAAAAAGGGTCAGGTAGGACAAAAGTTCAAGGAAGCTCAGGCTGCTCAGATGGCTGAAATGGGAAAACAGTTGGAAGAAAAGAAGAAGAAAACTGAAGCCCTCAGGCAAAGCAGAATTGAGCATTACAACTTGACAATGACAAGCCGAAGGAAACCTGAAAATATCACAGATGTTAAAATCATCCCCAATACCAAACCACTGGCCATGAATGTTTATAGAGGGGATGATAAAAGACACTTCGAGGTTCATGATCCCCTAAAATTCACTGACTTTGGGATCACTGAACTTGATGAGCTTGGTCTAATTATTGAAAAGAAAAAGAATGCGGTGGTTAAGGAGCTGATGAAGATGCTTAGTAAAAGATATGAAAGACTGAGGGATGCACCAGCACAACTGAGGATTCAGCCTGCCTTAACTGCACCTCAAGGATCTCAACCACAATCATCCACTGGTAAAAGGAAGAGAGTTGAGTTCCAGCCTGAGATAAAAGTGGCTGCTTTCAAATGCAACAGGGAGCCGCCTGAAGGTGTTAAGTTTGTTAACTGTTTGGTGATTGAAAAGCCTGAAAGAGGGCTATTTTTCATTGATGAATATGGAAACCCAGCGTTCCAAAGGTGGAGCGATATTGATAAAGCTGGAGTGGCAACAATGCTGAGCTACATACCAGTGGCTTCTCAAATTCAGACTCCTGCAAATATCAAGTTTTGTGCTGACTTAAATGCCAAGATAAGAGAACATCCTGACAGGGAAACACTGATCACAAAGAAAGTCAAGCTTGAAGCTCTGGGAATCCATCTGGACTGATCATTATGATTTATGTTTTTGTACTAGTGATAGGAGCCATGTAATCTGATCAATAAAAGATGTATGTTTTTGTTAAATTACTCAGTGTTCCTGATTGTATTCATTAGTACATTTAGTGTAAGAAGAAGCCAATTGCTCACTTACACTGATCAAACACTTAGGCTATTTGTATATCCAAATAGGGGGAGACTGATTTTTCATTATCACAATTGAAGTAATGAGCCTCCCAATATTGGGAGGCTCATTACTTCAATTAGTCCCCATGTTCCTCGAATGGATCTACCGAAACCCCGTAATCTAGGATTTGAATAGAAAATAGCCCAAGTATTTAGACCGTTAAACATTAACAGGTCACTGAGTGCATAGTCTCTCAGTGAGCCATCTTCAGGATACTCAGTACAAGGCAACAAGATAGTCTCTCCACTCAGTAAGGCGGAACTTAAAAGGTGAAGACTGAGTCAAGAGGAAGATGGTGGATTTAGTGAGTGATGAAAATAACTCACTGAATCCCTAAGACTCCTCTCCAACTACTTACACTGAAGACAAACTGAAGTAGAAGACTGAAGGATATAAAGACTGAAGAATGAGCGGGACAAGGCGGGATAAGTTTGAATCAGATAAGATGAAGTTCTTATCAACCAAAGTCAACTTTTCCTGAATGGCAAAAGATCAGGCTCAGTGTCATCACTGACCTTAGGAAAGTAGTCTTGTCTCTTACCTAGAATAGCCTTTGTAGATAGAGACAAAATGCATCAGTATTTTGTCTTCTGTAAGATGTCAGTTTGTCACTTAGGAAAGAGTTAAAACTCATACATGTATAAATAGCATAAGTGTAAGATATTGGATTTCACAAACACACTAAACCATAATCACAAGAGGCATACAAGGAGGTTTTAGAGAGAGAAAGTTAAAGGTTTAGGGAACTTAGTGAGAGAAAGAAAAATCTTATTATGAGCTCCAACTCTCTACCTTGGAAGGTAGAGAGTATTTATAGTCTTACAATAAAACGCCACACAACGGGCTGTGGATCAGGCATACAGTGGGTAAAGACCCGTCCGTCCTCCACGGTGTTACTAAAAAAAATACTACTTAACATAAAAGTACTATGACTACGAGCTTTCTAACGATTACATATACTTGAGGTGACCGACTCTTTAATACCTGGAATTTCTAATTCCTAACAATCTCCCCCTAAGGGAGGTCACCTCAAACATATACTAAAATGACATTGAATACAATCAGATATTACATTAACAATTGATCTTGCATTCTTGATGTAGTACTTTGCTCCGAAGCTTGTAGTCATTGATTCCACTCATTGCATGTTTGGTTAATCCAAGTGGAGGTCTTTTACTTATCCACGTGATAATAATGTTGAGCCAGCTTTTGAGATCATCAGCTAATAGAAAATCTCTGATACATCCATTGTGGTGTTGGTATTATGTGATGTTGTGACTTTCGGACCGACATGCTCACATTCTGGATCATGATATCTTCTCATCAGAGTAGCGGAAGCTTTCGTTGATTCATGATATTGGTAGCAGCGTGGCAGAAGCATGGAGTTAGAATATCAGAGTAATTGATGCACCAATCATGATTTATTTCGATATGAATATGTTGTGTGAGCATGCGGCTATGGATTGACCGCTCCATTCTGATCAGCTGCAAACGTCGGGGTGTACCTGCATAAGACAGTTAGCAATAAAGCGCACGAAAGTGTCTTTGATCACTTTCGATGAATTGAGGTACATGGCCCACGGTTCCCCGTTGATCAGTACAAGTACTGCCTGTGATTAGGTATAATTCCAAAGAATTTCCTTGACAGGGTTTCGCAGCTGCTCTAGCTGTTCTCAAACCGGAACGTCTCAAAGAAGACAACACGGAGTGAGTGAACCAGCGAATTTAAGTCCACTGATTGATGAAAAGAGATTTGAAAAACAATCGTGTATTGCTCAATAGAAATTGTTTTTGCAATATAACGAAGGTTTTAATGAAAATCAATTATCAATCATAAAACACCTTTTGATTTGAAAAATTAGTACACGGTCGACGTGCTAATGAAAAGAGTTTTAAAGCACAAAGACCGGTTTTTCAAAGGTATCCATCAATCCATAACCTGAACCAGGATTGATTCAAAAGATTGAATCGCCCCATTGTTTCTGTTCAGTTGTCACATAGTTGATCTATTTGATAGATCTCACATGCCACCCACCAGGAGCTTGTTTGATGTTGGCTCCAGAAGGCTTTCCATCTTCATTGTGAGTATGTTAGCATATCACTCAGATGTTCTGGCAATACCACAAGGATAATGCGTAGGACTCAAGATAAAATATCTCTTTCCACATTGTGTGAAACAGAGAGTCTTCAATGAGAGTGTCCTAATGAGATTTATAGATGATCTCGTGGCTCTAGACTTAATATGTGCATATTTGGTTCCTGTGCGGAGACTAGGGAGAGGGTCTCCTTCTTCAATATCAACAATCTCTAAGAGAAAGTCGATAGATTATGTCGGTTACCCGTGAGAATGAAACAAGCCCTTTTAAGAGGAACTTGAGTGGTTTGGGAAGTTGTAGTGCAGAGCGTCACTGGGTCCATGACGTCTTGTCTTCAATACCGATGTTACCATCAGTAGCATATGAATTGTACCCGGTTTCTGCCCTATGGTTGAATAAATGGAGGGCTATTTCTTTTCACCCTTTTCTCATTCAGTACTTTTTCATTCTTCAACCCCTTCAGTGCTTACCGAGACTTCATAGCAAGAACCTTGTTGGGTTTATTCTAGTACTTACTCTGTCTCAGTCCGCACTCTTCCCATATCTCATTTTTCTCCTTTTATCATCATACCTAAGAACTCTACACTAACTAGTGGATAGTCCCTGGGTAGATCCCTCCGGTTCTGGCGGATCATGGGAACAAATAGCTAACCTTATCATCCTTATATCACCGTACATAAAGTAAAGTTGGTTGGTCTATTTGATATTGTTCATCTGTCATTTGGAACCAATTGAAAACCATTTGAAAAATCAATCCAGATACTTGTGATATATTATCAAAGCATTTTGTACCTGAATTGTTTTTGATATTTTTAGAAGAAGAGCTCCCCTTCAACATGTGCATCAAGTGTTTGAAATCGTTTTGCACACGGAGGCAAGAGAAAGAATTAACTTCTTTGAATTCCATTTTCTAAAAGATATCAACATCACTTCCCTAATCAAATCAAGAAGATTAAGCAATTTTTTTGGGGAAGGACGAGGTTTTCAAAGTTATGCTCCCCCTCAATATGTGCCTCGAGGTTTGAAAAGAGTTTTGCACATACTAGAGGGAACCTTCACTTTGAGATAAATGATCACGTTTCAAATCATTGTGGTTTAAGATAGATGCTCCCCCTCAACATGTGTTAGGATTCAGAAAATCCATAGTGAAGAGTCGGTCACCCCAACTATTATCTAGCATAAGTTAGCTCGTAGACATATCGTTATTTACCAGTTTATTAGTTAGTTATTAGCTTAGTGTAACACCGTGGAGGAAGGACGGGTCTTTACCCACTGTATGCCTGATCCACAGTCCGACAGGAGGACGTATTTGCTGTAACTATAAATACCCCTTCCATCCTTGGAAGGGGTGGTGCTTTTCATTAATCTAACCTTCTCTTTTTGTTTATCTCTCTAGAAACACCCAATCCTCTCTTCCTCTCTCTAAAACCATGGCTTTCTTGTATCATCACCATCCAAGACCACCCGAATCATCATAACACAATATATGTAAGATCCTACAAATGGTACCAGAGCCAAGGTTTTGTGTTTTGATGATTTATTGGGTTTTTATACTTGTTTTAGGCTGTTTTTTGGGTTGGAAATTTTTTATGGTTAACAGCGTATAACAGTTTTTTTAACAAGTTTGTATCTTTTGGTCAAAACAACAAATTCATCAGGTCTATCAATGTTTTCTATCTGTTTTGTGTCACTTTTGGTCCAAACAGTACCTTTTATGATTTTTTTTGTACCAGATCTGAAAAATAAAAACTGTGATCTTTCCGGGTCAGATTTGTTTGGTCAAACAGAGCACAAAAGTCTTTCTTATACTGGTCTGTTTATGTGGTCAAACATGGGTCAAATGAGCAATAATGAATATTCATATGCTTTTATGGGTTATATGAATTTCTTGGTCAAACACGGGTTATAATGATGCATCTTTCATAGCAGTTTTCTGGGTTTCTTATGAAGATGGTCTGAAAACATGGTCGGAAAACTCATCGAAAAAAGTCAACGAGGGTCAAAACCCTAATCTTACGCTTAAGGTCGCATCTACAATGTGAATACCAGTAGCTGTGATAGTTACTCGTAACGAACCATGCTTACGCATAAGGTTCACCTTACGAGTAAGAACCTACGCGTAAATGTCTACGCATATGGTTTCTTACGCGTATGGTGGTTGACTTTACGCATAAGCAATTTTGTTTACGCCTAACCAAAGTTACGCATAAGCAAAAGGATTACGCGTATGATTTTTTCTTACGCATAAGCTAAAAGACCTGTTTACACATATGCCTTAATACCTTGTCTACGCATAAGGTTTACTTACCCTTTTACGCATAAGCCACACAGAAAGGTAGAAGTAGAATGACCATGACCACGACCACAAATACCAAATTACCATCTCATGAGACCTCAGTCATAAGCCATCATTGGTCCAAGAAAAAATTAAAATGAGAAGACACAAAGTTTAACAGATCCGATCCATCTAAACCTACATCTAGACTCACCGAAGGACCCTCACAATCACTCCCCATCTCTCATTCAATCAAGACTCAAAAAGAAAATATACAAGTAATCTCAGATCGATTCATTTTTTTTTAATCTTTTATAGATTATTTCAAATGAATCATTATCATCACAGATCTATAAGTGTGAAGCCTAGCTTCAATTATTATCCGAACACTAAAAGCAAAACAAAATAACAAATATGTTATTTGTTTTCTTTGGCTCGTTCAACTCATACACACGGACTAAAAACAACAATCATTGAACCTTACCCGAGACCCTTACAATGGATCTTGAAGACAATCTTGATTCGTATGATTAAATAAAAGAACATCAAGGTAAAGGGTATGCTCTTGATTGATGAGATTGTGTGATTAATTTGATGAGATATGTAGATGTGAATGGGATATGGAGATGAATTTGAGTTGGGATTTTTGATGAAGGATACGTTTTTTTTTCTCAGACCTTCTTGGGAGAAAAGTTTGGGGAGAGAAACGTTTGTTGGTAGGCGATATATTTGGAGGATATGTTTTAGGGTTAGGGCAAAGATCTTTAGGATATCACACGTTTTATATAACCGGATGTGCACTCTTGTGGATCGGGTATTCCTAATATGAATGTGGGCTTCTCTATTTGGATTGTGGGCTTTGTTGCACCCTTTCATTGTTTCTTGGGCTGATATGATGAATAACCTGATTATAACTGATTCATGGGCTTTCATTAGTCGTGGGATTTCACTTTCATTGATTCATTGGGATGCAATGATTCATACGTAACTATGGTCTATGACATTACTAATTGGTATCCGAAATTTATTTTTGGATATGAATTGTTGATAATTGTTAGATACTAATTGGTATTTTTGGTATGGTATAAATTTTCACGGACGGATACATAATTCACGGCTTGAGTGTTAATTGAAAAAATGACTACGGATTTTTGTACGGTTATTCTCCATATGTGGTCATTACTATTCGCCGTTGAACCGCTGCATGTTCCCCTAAAACAGATATTCACCGAAACCTAATTTGTCATAACACTTTCAAGCTGACATTGTTTACGGTTTAGTCTTGATTTTGTAAAATCCCGAAAAAAAAATTATTATTTCTCGGTTTAAATCATAGACTTGTAAAATCCCGTAATAATGGAAACATCCTGGTAAAAGTAAAGAGCATTTCCGGATCTATCTTGCGGTTTATTCTTGGTTTTGTAAAATCCCGCGAAAGAAACTATTTCTCGGTTTAAACCATAGAACTGTAAAATCCCGTATTGATGGACCATCCTGGAGAACGGAAGGTGTATTTCTGGATCTTATCTGACGCTAGTACTACTACGGTCTCTACTTCGAAGAAGGGATAAAAGGGTGTACTTCATTAATTGGATGTGTGTTTGGATGTTCATCATGGCAGTTTGGTTACTACATGGTTTTACGGGGTTATGTGCTTCTTACCATGGTTGGGATGAAACCATTATCATAGTTCACTTAAAACGTCAAAGGAGGCTAGATTTGAGCGTTTAATCAGAAGATGTGACAACGGCGTTAATTCAGTATTATTTATTTGAGGTTGAAGTGAAATAACACGGGCGAGTGTACTTAGTATCTGAAAGTATCGGGGATGGTTGGATGAAGATTCTTCGAGATCCTTGTTCGAACTTATTTTCAAAAACGAAGACTTGGAAATCTAGTTATTTTTGGGTGTCTTTTACCTTTTCTTTTACCACTTGGGGGAATTGGGCTCATACCACTACAAAATAACTATCACTTTAAGGAGTTACGTTGTAGTGCTCAGTGTCACATTTAATTGTGGATTTTCAAGAGGTAATGTACGTCTTATACTTGATGGTTGGTTGGTTGAAGAGTATAGAGTACATAGAGAGTACTTAGAGATGCTAATGGAAATCGGCACCGCTCTTTGTTACATATGTGCAAGTTTAAGTCACAAGTTCGGGGTAGTTTACTTCAAGGTCAAATTCATCATATTGGGTTTTCTCCATCAGCTGTCACGACAAAGAGCCTACTGAATGATAATGGGATTGATTACAAGTTTTGCCAAGAGAGATTGAAAAGAGAGAGATTAATGACGTTTGAACACAACAGTTCAAGCCTCGTTCTCTAAAGAAAAGAAAAGTGTACGTTTCAGTGCGCTTTATCTTCAAAAGAAGAGAAATCTTCTTATGACGTTTGAACACAACAGTTCAAGCCTCGTTCCCTAAAGAAAAGAAATGTGTACGCTTCAGTGCGCATTATCTTCGGAAGAAGAGAAATTTTCTTATTATGACCATTCTCACCAACATGCTTCATGCTTTTTCCATGCGCACTCAGTCATCAAGTGGATCTTCTTCTCATGTTTTTTCTCAATGGTGATCTACTTACCGTTGATGGTTTTTCTATTTTTCACTAATTAAAATGGCGATGGCGACATCATATGCAATTTTTGTGGGGGAGAAGTGGAAATAGACTACACATGGATGAGTTCACTTATTTTATCAAGAATGGCAACTCCGTATGCAATTCTTGAGGGGGAGAAGAAGTGTGAAATTACTGCATGGTTTCTGAGAATTAATGGTCATACGACTCCAAACTCATGTAAGAATCGAGCTTCTTCTTATCGGGTCATTTCTACATGGAGTTTCTTCTAAGAGTCGTTGGTTGACATCTTCACGGGCTGATATGATTAAATGACAAAGCGCTTCTAGTTGCTGGGCTGATTTCTTTGATGAACATCTTTCTGTTCTTGTTTGATTGGGAGGGATTTTAGTTAAGGAGATTTGCTACATACAAGGTAATTGGCACGCATTTGGTGAGATGAAGATGTTAACTATCTAATCCCCAATTGGACAATCTTGAAGAAGGTCGAGTCTACAGTCTGTCTTACATTTTTTGCTACATGTTAGAAGACTAAAGACGAGTTACATTTAATGATCTAAAGACTTCTTCTCAATTCAAGCATTCATCATAAAGATTTTCGGTTTAGGGGAGAGCACTAATTGGGGGAGGGTGAAATGTATGATTTAATCCCCAATTAGACTTGCTCACATTCTGCTTCAGCATGTTGATTCTCACAAAGACTTCAAGCGATCTTCTCAACAGATTTCAAGTACTTGGGCTTATAATAAGTTGCTGATTCTGAAGTATCAAAACCAGCAAGGGGGAAGGAGACACGCATCTAAACGCGAGTAAACTTGATGAACTTAATACTTCTAAAGTAATTGAAGATATCCCGGGAAGATAAATGTTATTACCGCAGAGAAACTCAAGGTTTGACTCATGGCGAGTAAACTTGATGAACTTAATTCTTCTAAGTGATTGAAGACATCCCGGGAAAACAAATATCATGACCGCAGAGAAACTCAAGGTTTTACTCATCAAGGCGTTTAGTGTTATTATTCCAACTATGTGGGGGAAGTGATGTTAGTGAAAATTTCTGAAGATAATTGAGGTACACAAGTACGACATATTTAGGGAAGATAAATGTGGAACATGAGGGAGGTGTTATCAGTTATTCTCTCGTTGGGAATGTGTGTACTTCAGATTCTTGAGCTTCATACACATTCATCAGGGACGAAATATGTGAACATAGAGGAGGTGTTCTTCATTACCCTCATGATGTGTATTCGGGAGAGTTCTTGGATATTGGTGTACTTCGGGTTCTTGAGCTTCATACACGTTCATCAGGGAAGAAAAATGTGAACATGGGAAGGTGTTCTTCATTCCCCTCATGAAGTGTATTCGGGAGAGTTCTTGATCATTATACAAAGAGACTGACTGCATCAATTCAACTACTCGGGGGAAGTGGTCTCTTCACAACTGTTGGAATGGATTGCGTCAGACTTCAGTGGTAATGAAATTTGAGAAGAGTTATTTATGTGTGGGATGATACGTTGCTGTTCTTGTTGATGATATAACCTCGAACGAAGAATCACGGTGATTATTCTTGAAAGGAGCAGCGGTATTTATGATAGTGGTGTGCTTCTCTGTGCACCTGGCTAAAGCAAGCTTGAAATAGAGCTTCGAATCTGCTCAGCTAAAGGATTTTCGGTTTGGGGGGGAAACTGCCAAAGTCTCACTTTCAGATGGTTCAATTTCTATCTTCGATTCAAGAGCCCTGAAAGCTTTGGTGGTGAATGTTTAAGAGTTGATGACTTCTATTTTCTACGACGTGCTGCTCGATATCCTTATCTCGGTACTCGTATCATCATCTTCTTTAACTATATCATCTTCTCTATCTTTGTAAATATTTTTTAAAAACCAAATACAAAAATATAAAACCAGCAAAAGAAAATAGAAAAATATAAAACCTTCAAAAATCCATAAAAATCAGAAAATTTGAAAAAATACCAAAAATATGTATTTTCTCAAGGCATGTCTTCTGGTATCGATAACATCTACGGTCTTAGAAATGTCATTCAATAATGGCACGGGACCATAGATGAAGTTCGAGCAGGAGGTGTAAATATTCTTTTTCCAAAACATGTCTAAAAATATGGCTTGCAGTTACTTCGGACTGTAACCCGTGCTTAAACTATGGTTTGCTATTATTTTAGATAGCAACCCGCTCTTCAAGAAAGGAAAGTGTTGCGCTAAACCAATTTTCAAATATTTCGTGCACTTTTCCTAAAATCAAAATGAGGAAAGTATGTCGAAGGACTGCTGTTCCTACACAAATGTTTTTCCGTATAAAATTCTTCAGAAAAATATTTGTTGTTTTCAAAAATGGTGGTAAATGAGTTGCATGTAAATCTATCAGAATCAGAGTTTTCGTAAAAATTGAAAACTCAATCAATGACTTCAGCGCTTTTAAAACCTTTTAGAAAATGAGTCATTGATTGAAGGGGAGAATGTTTTCAAATTTATATCATCTAACGGGCATTCTTAATTATCCTAATATGCTTAATTAAAAATGATGTTAACCTATGTTGAAGAACTAGGTGCCTAGGATATGATTGCTAGGATTAGATGACTTGAGTTTGATAAACACTTTATTCCTATACCTTATATGATCTGATTGATATGTTGGATTGACTTTTATTAGTCGATTGCTGTTTGGGTGATGTCGACCACCATATATCTGTATGTATGTTCACTAACGTATGCAGATATCATGGATATAAGAATGTTCCTGATCCGGATCCCACAAATAAAGATGATTGGATGCCGAAAGGAAAGGGTAACTGTTAGCCTTAATAGTTTTTATTAGAAGTGATGGTCATTCACGTTTAGGAACGTTGTAACGTGTGTTAGATATCGTGCTAGAATAGTCAAAGGGCTCATGGATTGGGCTAAGCTAAATGGTTAGACGTTTAGTTAAGTTAGCCTTGTATAAGTTCATGTAACCCAATCCATGTCCAAGCTCATATCTCACGCCCATGGCCAAGCCTTAGGGCCTTTGTCTTGTATTTATAAATACCCTCAAGTATGTCATTTGAAGGGTGTGCTTGAGTGTGTGTGTGTGTGTGTTTTTCCTTGAAGCAATATAACATATTATTGTTTTCATCTTTCTTCTCTACCCTTCTAAACATATACACGAATATACATCAAGTCACCAAGATCTTTATCTTAATCTTTCTTTGCTTCATGTTACGCATAACATCCTTTTGTTTAACGTGATATAAGTGTTGGGTTTGTGATAAGGTATAAGTGATAAAGGGGTATAAAGTGTTGGTTTAACGTGGTATACTTGTGTTCGTTAAGTGGGTATTTGTGATAAGGTTGATATATCTTTTGGTCCTAACAATTGGTATCAATCGCCTAACAATGGTTTAGGAGTGTTTGTGTTTGTTTTGAAGGGTTACGCGTATAAGCTCACGTTTTACATATTTGAAACGCTTAAAGCTTTCATTTTTTCACCAAAAAATTCAAGATTCTTGTGGTTTAAGGTTTATTTGGTGCTAAAGTTTTAGTTTTTTGCAAAAGTTCGAGTTTTACGTGTTTTTCTTCATTTTTAAGCTCGTATTTGGTTATTGGTCATTTCTACTCATAAGTTTTCAAAGCACTTTGGGTGAAAAAGGTCAACATTTTTGTGTTATTGAGTGTTTTAAGGATATCCTCATGCGTTTAAATCATTTGAATCGTTGGAAATTTCTTACGCGTAGAAGTCAAAAAATCAAAACCCTAGTTTTCTACTTAACTTTCTAAGCAATTTGGGTGAAAAAGGTTAACATTTTTGTGTTATTCGAGTGTTTTTAAAGATATCTGTGCAAGCAAATTTGTTTGAATCGTTGGAAATTTTTACGAGTAAGTCAAAACCCTAGTTCTACTCGTAAGAAAGTCAACTACTAATAAGTTTTCTACTCGTAACTTTTTGGTGAAGAATCTTCGAGCTATAACGGTTACTCGCTTTTCACTTGGATAAGTGGAACACTTCGACGTGTGGATATCCCTTACGCTGTGACATTGTAAAGGATTTTTGGTTCTTAACCATAGTTTACGCATAAGCTAAAAGCTTACGAGTAACTCTAAGCATAACTTCAAAATTACGCGTAAGGTTCATTTAGTAACTTTTTGTCACGATAAGCTTAAGGTTACGCGTAAGATACTTTCTACGCATAAGATCCACTTAAGGAATCCTACCTAAGATCCTACGCATAAGATCTCACGCCTAAGCACCAACTCTACTCGTAACTTCCGTTTCTTACGCTTAAGCTTCCTACGCATAAAGATCCTACGATAAGATCCTAATCCTAAGCACCAACTCTACTGTAACTCTCTAAGTCTACTTCTGCTTAAAAAAAAAAAAATCAAATTTAAATTTTTGAGGAGACTAAACGTTCAATTTTTGGCGGGAAAACTTTAGTAAAATTTAAATTTTTGAGGAGACTAAACGTTTAATTTTTACGCGAGATTCAAATTTTGGTTTAACTCTGAAAATTTTGGTCAAAAATTCAAATTTTTGGGCCTAAATTCAAAATTTTCGGTCAAATTTAAGTCAAAATTGTCATAACTCAAATTTTTCATACGACCTTAGAATTGATTTTTATAGTGAATTTCAAATTTTGGGCGAAAATTTTTAGAACCAAGGTTACGAGTACGACTTTCTGAAACACCTCAACCGGGCTTAATCTTCATCAACCACAACTCCTTTATCGTTGAATCGATCCTACATCAACTTTATCGTATCATACCTTCATCAATGGCAACTCAACAAGACATTCATGCAGCGGTGCTCTAAAACCGACCTCCTATGTTGGCAAAGGTGGTTATCTTCAATGGACAAGTCGAATGCTTCGTTACATCAAGACCAAACCTAATGGAAAACTCATGATTAACTCCATTCAGGATGGACCCTTCAAGCCTCAACAAGTCCATGTCCTGGAAATGCTGATGCAACACCTCCCATCCCACCATCCTCTCATCTTCAAACTGAATCGATAATAATCAAGAGGATCGAAACAAGTCGATGCGATGACATGGCAATTCATATTGTCCAACGGGTTTACCAATAGACATCTTTGTCGGTAGCATGTGAAACTGCCGATATGTGGGAACGTGTTAGACGACTATGTTATGGAACAGAAATTGGTAAACAAGACATGGAGAACAAGCTGCTAACTGAATGGGAGAAGTTTACATCACCAGAGAATCCATTGAACCTACTATGGAAGGTTTTGCACTTTGATGAATGAGCCTTAAAACAAGTTGGCACCCGAACAATCGTTCAAAACATCAAGTTCCTAAATAATCTTCCGTAAGAATGGGGACGATATGTCACTATTGTCAACCAAACAAAGGACTTACAACAGGTGAACTTTGATCAATCATGATTTTCTCAAACAAAACCAAGCTGAAGCGAATGAAGTCAGGCAAGAAAGATTGGCAAAGAATCATGATCCATTGGCACTCATCGCAAAGACTCAAACTACAAGTGAATACACAACAACAAGCTTCATCATCTTCCAACAACAACAACTTGCAGAATACATTCCACAACCACAACAAGAATTCTATCCAGATCAACAATACCAAGAACTAGGAATCACCGATCATGAAATGACCAGGCGACCTTGCAACGATATTTTCTTTATTGGATAAAGCATTTAACAAATGACGAATCAAGGCGTTCCGTATCGGGTAATCACCGGGTCAGATGTTGGAAATCTGGAGTACGAATGTTGGGAATAGAGCATGGTAATCATGGCAATGTTGCACCCAGTCGTTGGGAATTATGGAAATATGAATCATGGTAATCAGATTAAGTGTTATAACTGTCAAGGAGTGGGTCACATGGCAAGGAATTGTCCCACTAAGCCGCACAAGAAGAATGGTGATTTTCTTCTGAAAGCTGCTTTGTTAGCGTAAGAAGCGGGGTTCAGATTGAGTGCTGAGGAACATGACTTTTCGCTATTAGGATTTGGAAGACCGAGAGGACATCAATGCTAACTCAAGTCTTAATGGCATCAGAGTGGCTTACGCGTAAACGCGATGTTACGCGAAGGCTAATAAAGCATATTTACACGATGCCTACGCATACAAAGAAGTCTACGCATAAGGTTTCAAAGAAAATCAAGTTACTGTAAACATGACCACGACCACTAATCACACATAAACCAAATACCAAACATACTCAAGTGACTTGGCTTTTTTGCAACATCACAAGTCCAATATCTATACTAAAAAAAATCATAATCAAATGTTGTAAAACAAAGTACACCCACCGCCAACATCTACCTCAACCAAATCCATATCTAACCTAATACCACCTCCTCCAACACCATCGTACCTATCAATCAAGACTAGTCTCAAAACTGAAAAGACAACTCACAAGAAAATCTCGAATCTTTTCGTTATTAAAAAAATCATACTTCAAAGGCCCGTATGACGAAAAGTTCATTCATCATTTATTCATATTTAGTTTCACTTCAATTGATATTCATTCAAAAGAATAGAGTAATAACAATTCCGTTAGACTCTCTTTCTTCAAATCGTTTAACAATAAACTCAAGACAACATCAATTAAAACCCTACACGAGACCAGATAAGATCTTGAAGTCTACACCTTTGATCCTTCATTCGAGGGTTTGTGAAAACTAAATGGGATATGTTGGGTAGTTTTATTACGATCTAAAGGATAATGATGTTTGTTATCTGAGTATGATGATGGATCCGAAGTTTTGATAACTAGTTGGGAGAGCCGCTTTTGTGAATGGGCGAGTAAAACACGTGTGTGTTTAGGTTAATGAGAAATGAGAAATATTAGGGTTCTAATATTTTATAACCGGTTGTGTAAAAGTGTGTTGGGTCGGGTATGTTTTACCATGGACTGGGTTTCATCAAATATTGAGGGTTTCCGTTGGTAATCCTAAACCCGAGGGCTGATTTTACTAGATCCGAATCCTTTGGGCTACTTTTCCGAATTGTTATCCAAATTTTTGTTTAACAAAAATTTTGGATACAAAGTTTTGATATCATATGGTATATTGATTGGTATTTTGGTTCACAAATTTTCACGAGGATATATGTTCACGGCTAGCTGTTTCGATGTATTTCAATCGTGACCACGAGATGACTCTATTATTTATTTGGGTTTACGCTTGACTCGGACGAGGTTACTTATTTCGTTTCTTCTTTTCTTCCCTTTCCGCCAAGATGACTTGTCTGGGCAAATATGTTGAGTGTGATGAAGACTTGCTATCTAGTTACTTTTGTGATTCTTTCTCTCTTAACCCACAAAGTAGCTATCACTTTTGGTGTCTCAATGAAGGAGGATACGTCAAGAGGTTTTGTACATTGGGTACACCGCTCTTTTCACAAGGATAGTACAAGCTAAGTAACTATTCCGAGATTTACTTCATCCTCAAGTTCGCCATATTGGGTTATCCTCACATGGTTACTACAGATGACGCGAATTTGATACTGTGGGGTTGAGATGAGTTAGACAATGTCAAATGGTATTTTCATCGACATCTTCACGGGCTGATTTGATTTATGATAGAATGCTTCAGTAATGCTTCATGTACAATTGTATGCTTATTCGATTAATCGTAACCATCGTGGGAGAGAAATGTACATTATGGGCTGATTTGATATATGAAAGATAACCGGAATGCATTTGGTGAGATGAAGATGTTGATATCTTATTCCCCCGAATGGACAATCTGAAGAAGGTCGAAGTCGATCTTTTCTACATTTTCTCACAAGGCAGTTAGAAGACTAAAGACGGTTCTAATTTAATTATTAAAAGACTTCTTCGAATCTCGAAATTCATGTAAAGGTTGTCACTTAGGGAGAAGCACTAATTAGGGGAGCAGCAAAAGGTCGATTAATCCCTAATTAGATTTGCTCGCATTATTCTTCTCAAGTAAGTAAAGAGATGGTACCGAGAAGATTCATGAAGTTTGATGATCGTGAAGACACTTTGAGTCGCCAAGGCTTTACTCTGTTGGTTTAATTTGCTTGTAGGGAACATTGTAGCAACTCCCGCATGACATCACTGGGGAGAGATTGTTAGCCTCGCTAAAGAAGTCATTTTAATTGCATTAGTTTCTTTCTTTACTTATTCATAAGGACTAGTTTAGTCAATAGTGCTAAGTTAGGGCTTGTTGAAGTAGTAAATACCTCTCCTAGTCCCAACTAGGAGGGTAGGAAGTTCACTTTGTAATAAGGTGTGTGGTTTCTTCTTCTTCTCTAGAACACACATCTTCCCTTTAGATCAATCTAAACAATACCATGTCTTATTCATTCTTTGAGCTTCCCCGACCCCCCGAACCACATGAATCTCTAGTTTTATCGATCCTACAATCCAAGTGCCATCTTATTTTGAATCATTAATCAATCAATGTGGCATTGAAGTTGAGAAAGTTAGAACGGTCAATCATGGGTTAAGGCCGCGAATGTGAAATTGACCGCTGAGCTTGAGAGTTACAAGGAGCACACCAAAGCCTATGAATTTCATACAAACAAAATGTCCGAATTAGAAATTGGTTATCGAGATTCTGCTTTAAGAGAAAAAGAATTGCAAATCAAGTATAACACACTTGATGTGAATTCTCACTTGAAAATTAAATCTTTAAACAAGGAAATTTCAGATCTAAATGATCAACTTTCTAAACAAAAGCAATTTTTTTCGATCTTGAAAAAGAGAAGAAAAAGTTGATTGTCGATTTTTCAAAACGAAGATTCTCTTCTTGATGAAATTCTGGATAAAATGAGAAAATTAAAGCTTTGGACAATTTGCTTCTCACAACGGGTCATTCAGATAAAACAAACAAGATGCTTTCTAATCAAGTAAATCCGATTTTTCATACTACAAATAAAATGGCTCTTGGTAACTCACCTCCTGGTTTCCTCAAAAAAGCTCAGAAATCTCGTAATGTGTTGAACAATGGAAAACCTTTGCATGAACCCATAATTGTTCGTGATTCTCTTATAACGTTAGAACTATCTCGAGGAGAGATCAAAAATGAAACAAAAGAATCCAGATCTTAAACCGATTGATTATAACAAATGGAACAAAATTAATGGAATTACTTTTGTTAATCTAAAAGAACAATCAACGTTTTCCACCACACCAAGTGTTTCAAACAAAGTGTCAACACCCGCCAAAAACCAGTTGCAACTCTTGTAGTTGTTCTCAAAATCCTTTTCGAAAATCGAACAAATGTCTTCAAACAATCCTTTTAACACAAGTGATGCTATAAGCATTTTAGATGACGTTAAAACTAGAATTGTATCTTCAAGAGATCACAAATCTAAAACCAATATTACTACTTACATCCTGTTTACTCGTCATGATGATCTAAACGAAAAGTTTTTTGAAACTCAAATTGAACCTCAGTTAACCGGCATCAGGCGAGGTAATTCATTTCAAAGCGCTTTTGAAAGAAACAGTTGACTTTGTCAAGGACCATAAATCCCTGGTAAAGCAAGCTAATGAAATTTTTGAACACATCAAAGTTTTGGAAAATTTGAATGATTCTCTTCAAGATGTTCTCGACTATCGATATTATGTCCATTATCTTACAAACATATTCCGTTGAAGATCATGAAAGACTCGAGACCCAAATTGTTTCAAAATATGAAAAAGCTCTTGAAAAACTTGAAAAGAAAAACGCGGTCCTATTTTTAAAAACTTGATCGAAAATCTGAGGAATGCAAGTATGACAAACTGTCGTATGAGCGTGCTCACAAGGACATGAAAGAGCAAAATGATCTTTTGAGGGCTCAAAGGGAATGTCAAAAAGGAAAGGTCATGGAGACTACGTTTGAAACCATTGGATCGAGAAACAAAGGTTCCCAAACCGTTTTAAACCAAAATGTCAATTTCTCCTCCAAAAGTCAATGAGAAAATGATTTGTCAAAACCGGCCACTCCACAGCCTATTAAAAGAGAATTGTCAAAAGTTTTGAAAAGAAAATGCAATGCTAAAACCTAAAGTTATTTCACCGGCATCTCTAGAATATTACACGAACGCTGACCAAAATCCAGTTAAAGAAGTCGGTTCTAACAACATGGTCAACAATCACTATCTAGAAGAAGCTAGAAAAAGGCATGCTCAAAAAGACGGAATTCTAGGTGCAACATCTAGGTGATGAATTCTACAAGATTTCAAGGCACTGCTAGTAGTAGTAAACCATTACCTAGGAACTCACTACAAAAGACTAGGAATTGGCTTACATCTAAGAGTAGTTGCGCAAAAGAAAATGATATGCCCTTAGAAAACATCACTTGGAATTCTAAGTCTTTTCGACAAGAATCAATTTCAAAAGAGACCGAGTGACAAAGTTAAAGCCGCTGTTTTAAACAAGAATATTGAATTTGTCTCGACTACATGTAAAAAAGTGTCTTTTCAGCTAATCATGATGCATGTGCCTTACAATATCTCAAGAAAGATAATTCGCGTGCCGAGGCACAATCCACTAAGACACCAAATAGAAACAAACCCGCTGACAAGATGAACATCAAAAGGAAACCTAATAGGTGGATCTCTTCAGGACGTGGTTTTTCTAAAAAAGAGTCTTCCGCAAGATCCATAAGAAAACAACTCCTAGATCTTACCTTAGGTGGAAACCCACGGAAAAGTTTTCAAAGACAATAGGTCTTAGATGGATTCCCACAGAAAGATTTTGATACTTTCTCCAACAGATAATAGTGAAACTCATCAAGATAAGGAAGTCAAAACCACTACAATCGTTGATAGTGATCACCCTCATCGTGAGAAATCTTGTACTTCTAACATCTGTTATTTGTGAAAACTCTTCTTTGGTTGCAGGATCAAATATCTCGAACCTACCATCGTAGGGTTCCACTCAAACTCTTCTTCTTCATTCTCTCTATCTTCTATCTTTGATTTTCCATTTCTTTTATAAAACCAATAAAAGCAAAATACAAAAATAGAAAATTTTCAAAAAATACAAAATCAATATAAAATCAAAAATCCAAAAATATTCTCTCTACCATGATGTTCTTGTATAATCAATATTCTCAGACGCTTTCTAGAAATGTCATTCAACAATGATAATGGTATGTACAGATGCTTGAGTTTAGAGTTCTTAAATGTTTTCTAAAACATTTCGCTTTAAAATTTCTTCAAATAATGGTTCGATACTTCCAAGATTTAAACCCGGACTTCAACATAATGGCTTCAACACATCGGCCAGACCAAGCTTCAAAGAAAGGAAAGTGCTTATCCAAATCAATGGTTTTAAATATTTTTCAAGCACTATTCCTAAAAACATAATGGCTTGCGTATTTCGCATTGTAACCCGAACTTTAAAGAAAGGAAAGTGCTACGGAAAATCGATTTTCATAAATATCGAGCACTTATCCTAAAACAAATGAAGATAATTCTTCTCTAATATCTTCAAAAGATTTTCAAAATCTTCATCATCTTGATACCATTGATTCAAATTTTTCAAAAGATTTTTCAAAATCTCAAATTTGGTACCAAGATAACTCTAAACCCTTAACTTGATTCTAAAATTTTCTCGTATGAAAAATATGCTTTCGTAAGGGGAGTATAAAAAAAAAATTGTTCCAAAATTCATGCTAAATCAGTTTCTCTCCAAATGCTTTTCAAAAAAACATATCTTTTAATCATTTTGTTTCAAAAACATCATGGATATGCTATTTTTGAGGGGAGAAACGTGATTAAAATGTGATCAAAAAGTTTAATGATCGTTGTTTGAATTTCAAAAGAGCTCGACTCGTACGAACCAATGAATTCTAGTAATCAAAGTCAAGAATGTACCATTTCGAGAAATTTTCTATGGACTTGACCAGGACGGGTAATAATTTCAAGCTAATTCTCTAGTGATGTAAACGTGTCTCGAATCGGTCTAGTTCATTTAAAGTCGATCAATTCAAAAGTACGAACTCTACCCTCTAATGTGCATTTGCCAAAACTTATAAGCACATGTGAAGGGAGTGTTTCGGAAAATATAAAACTCTCGGCAGTTCCAAACATGTTTTCTATCAAAAACACTCTGAGAGATTTTCAAGAAAAATGCTTTTATGGCAACAATAGGACAGTCATGGAGTTATAAGGTGACTAAGGATAGGAATAATCGTCCTATGATCCGCCAGAGCCGGAGGGATCTACCCAAGGACAATACCCATAGTTTGTATTAGAAGTCCTTAGGTATGATTGAAAAAAGGAGTAATGTGAGAAAGGAGAAAGAAGGGTTGAAGAATTAAAAAGAAAAGTAATGAAAAAGGGTGAAAAGAAATAGCCCTCCATAATTCAACCTTAGGGCGTAAACCGGTTCAATTCATCTGCTACTAGTTGTCACTAAGATGAAACTGGTATTGAAGACAAAGACGTCATGGACCCAAAGGACGACTGCACTAAACCTTCTAGCCACTCAATTCCTCTTAAAAGGATTTGTTTCATTCTCACTGAACCCTAAATATCTATCGATCACTTTCTCTTAGAGATTTTGATATTGAAGAAGGAGACCATCTCCCTAGTCTCCGCTTAGGAAAACCAAAATGCACTATTGAGTCTAGAGCCACGAGATTCATCAAAAGATCTCATAGGAACACATGACATGACATCGCTTGTTGTTCATCAATAAGGACACAAGTAATATATTATAGAGTCTACGGTGTCTTAGCACCGCCGAACATTTATGAGAAGTTTCACATCCGTGATCTTCAGTGATTGAATGGAAACTCCTGCCGTGGTCAACATCAAGCAGCCCCGACAGAAGTCACTTCGGTAATTCGTGGATTACGCTTAGTGTGTCTCAAACGTCTACAGTTGTGAGGGTGATAATGTACTCAAATGACTCATCCAACTGAGGTGTACTTCGTATATCGTTATCTCACTTGTGGGACTCCAGTTCAGAACGCCTTATGAGAATTAGAGACGGTTTTCACACTATGCTGTTAACACCCTCAAATTCAAACTTGTAAGTGCGGAATCCGCTTATTACTAACCTATTTTATGTTTTCTTATGGAAGCTCTAGAGCGGATTGATCGTGCAGATTCTACACATGCTCATACCAACAACACATGAAAGTTCTCATCATAATCAAAGGCTACACAAAGTTTAAAGACTAGAGAACTTCATCTCATCAGAACTTCAAAGTCAAATAGAGAACTTCATCTCATCAGAATGACGTGGAGACACCAAACCAAATTTAAGTTGACAACGCGCATAAACCACATTAACCGACACAGCATGAAGGAACAAAGAATCAAGACTATTCTATATCTACACACAAAGTTTGAGCTCAAGAAATGTAAAGACCTAATCAAGTGGAGCATCATTTGAATGACCACCCCTTGGGAGATAATAGTTTTATTAGAAGTGATGGTCATTCACGTTTAGGAACGTTGTAACGTGTGTTAGATATCATGCTAGAATAGTCAAAGGCTCATGGATTGGGCTAAGCTAAATGGTTAGACGTTTAGTTAAGTTAGCCTTGTAGAAGTTCATGTAACCCAATCCATGTCCAAGCCCATCTCACGGCCCATGGCCAAGCCTTAGGCATCCTTGTCTTGTACTATAAATACCCTCAGTATGTCATTTGAGGGGTGTGCTTGAGTGTGTGTGTGTGTGTTTTTCCTTGAAGCAATATAACATATTATTGTTTTCATCTTTCTTCTCTCTACCTCTCTAAACATATACACGAATATACATCAAGTCACCAAGATCTTTATCTTAATCTTTCTTTGCTTCATGTTACGCATAACATCCTTGTGTTTAACGTGATATAAGTGTTGGGTTTGTGATAAGGTATAAGTGATAAAGGGTATAACAAGAACTATTTCGTGGGTTGACAAATGAAGAAACGGCTTAATTGGACTTCATGGAGAGTTGGATAAATGCAACGTAAGAGGTGTCAATGTGACAAGATGGTTTTCTTCTAAGTGATTGAAGAAACGGAGATTAATTTGACCTCAGTTGGCATTCAAAATGCAACGTAAGAAGAAGTCTCATCTGACCGCAGACGGTTTTTCTTCCAAACCCTACAATAACAATAACAAGAAGCTTCTCAACCACCTAACGTATCTTTGTGCAGGATACCATTTTAAACAATTTTGATTAATTTGATTAAATTATTTTTAAAAATGGAAAAATATTGTTTTGAAAATAAATTGGACTAAATTTTGAAAATCACCGACTTCTTTTATCAAAACCTATGTCACTCAATTATCGACTTCTCATCATTGAGGGAGAGTGATTTAAAATATAATATTTTCATACAATATTTCTTCATAAAAGTCCGTTTGTATGTTAAAATGTGGTGATCTAAAGATTTAATGTTATGTCATGGTATGATTTTCATTAAAACTCAAAGATTCACAAATGAAATTTTTGTTCTTGTTTGATTGTGAAATTGTTTTATTTTACTAAAAAGATTCTAAAACAATCATACCTCGACACTACACCCTTTTAATAATGTCTTAAAATGGTCCTTATCTGTCATTTTTCATAACTAAACCAAGCCACAAGTTCTCCCATATTTTATAAACCTTATTAATCACTTGGGATCCAAAATCTCAAAGGGTTTGATATTTTTGATCGGGGAGAATTTATGATTTAATAATGAAATTTGATAAAAGGTGATCGTTTTGATTCAAATTGCAAGCTCTCTAATATGTGCTAAACTCTTTCAAATCTCGAGGCACATATTGAGGGAGAAAATGGTTTTCTATGGCATGTGTGATCGTGAAAGTACTTATAAGAACTCTTCCTCTATGTAAAATGTTTTAAAATATCCTACGCATATTGAGGGGAGAATTTACCAAGAAAATCAAATGGCTTTTTCTATGAAAATTGTGATCAAGAATATATTTCAAAGAACTCTTGCCTCCATGTGCTAAACAATTTCAAAATCATATGCACATGTTGAGGGGAGCATTTTAAAAGATCAAAAAATGCTAACTACAAAATGCTTTGATCTCAGACACAAGTACCTTGATTGATTTTCCAAATGATTTTTCAATTGGTTTCAAGAAGGAAAGAACAATACCAAAAGACCGACCAATTTAGTTTATGCATGATGTTATAAGGATGGTTAGGTTAGGTATTCGTTCCCACGATCCCGCCAGAGCTGGAGGAATCTACCGGGACAATCCACTAGATAGTGTAGAGTCCTTAGGTATGATGAAAAAAAGGAGAAAAGTGAGATATGGGAAGAGTGCGGATTGAGATAGAGCTAGAACTGGAATAAACCCAACATGGTTCTAGTTATGAAGTCTCGGTAAGCACTGAAGGGGTTGAAGAATGAAAAAGAATTGAATGTGAAAAGGGTGAAAAGAAAATAGCCCTTCAACAATTCAACCTTAGGGCAGAAACCGGGTTCAATACATATGCTACTGGTGGTTACTAAGGTAACACTTGAAGACAAGACGTCATGGACCCTGTGATGCATCAAGACTACAACTTCCAAGCTACTCAAGTTCCTCTTAAAAGGGCTTGTTTCATTCTCATGGGAACCTACATAATCTATCGACTTTCTCTTAGAGATGGTTGATATTGAAGAAGGAGACCTTCTCCCTAGTCTCCGACATAGGAAACCAAATGTGCACAATTGAGTCTATAGCCAAGAGATCATTCACAATATCTCATTAGGACACGTAATTAATGAAGACTTGTTGTTTCAACACAATGGAAAGTGAGAATATATAATAATAGTCCTACGCATTATCCTTTGTATTGCCGGAACATCCGAAAGGATATATTAAATATTCCACGATGAAGATGGAAATCCTTCTAGAGCCAACATCAAACAAGCTCTTGGTGGGTGACATGTGAGATCTTGCAAAAGATCAAGCTTGTGACAACTGGATAGAAACGATGGGGCAATTCATTCTTGTATCAACCTTGGTCCAGAAATGAATTGACTGATACCTTTGAAAACCCACGTTGTGCTTTAAAAGTTCTTTCCATAACACACGACCGTATTAATGTTTCAAAATTAAAGGGTATTTATGATTGATAATTGATTTTCCATAAAACCTTCGTTGTATTGCAAAACACTTTCTATTAAGCAATACACGATTGTTTTCAAATCACTTTTCATCAATCGTTGAATCTCAATTCTCTGGGTTCACTCACTCGTTGTCTTCTTTGAGACGTTCCTTTGAGAACAAATTAGAGCGCGAAACCCCTGTTAAGGAGATTCTTCGAATTATACCTGATCACAGGCGCAAAGATTTGTACCGATCAACTGGGTCCGTGGGCCTTGTATCAATTCAACGTAGTGGTCAAAGACACTTTGGTGTTTTATTGCTAACCTGTTTGCGTGCACGTTTGGACGGTTGCAGCTGATCGATATTGAGAAGTTAATTCAAAGCCGCATGCTCACAAGATCCACACTTAATTAAAGAAATCATGACAAGTGCCTATCTACATAACCTGGCTTAGATATTTTTATACTATGCTTCTAATATCTTGAACCAGTGCTTCCTACTACTGATGAAAAGATGTCATGATCCAGAAAGTGTGAGCATGTCGGTCCAAAAGTCACAACATCACATGATGGCCACACAATAAAGGGTGATCCAGAGATTTACTGTGGCTGATGATCTCAATGAATACTCAAAGATCATCAAGACGTGGATCAGTTCAAAGACCGCCACTAAAGTACAAAGCAGTTGGACTTTGAAGAATCATCAAGCAAAGCACAAAGATTATGAAATTGAAGAATTAGCTCACGAGCTCGTAACTAAAGACAAAGAAAGAATGCTAGGATCTCAACAAATCATGGGATGACCTCCTTAGGGGAGATTTTAGGACTTAAAATCCAGTGAAGAGCCTGGTCACCCCAACTATTATCTAGCATAAGTTAGCTCGTAGACATATAGTTATTTACCAGTTTATTAGTTAGTTATTAGCTTAGTGTAACACCTCGGGAGGAAGGAAGTCTTACCCATAGATGCCCGATCCACAAATCGAAGAGGAATTTATTTGCCGTAACTATAAATACCCCTTCCATCCTTGGAAGAGATGGTGCTTTCATTAATATAACCTTCTTTGTTTATCTCTCTAAACACCCAATCCTCTTTCCTCTCTAAAAACCATGGCTTTCACGTCACCATCCAAGACCACCCGATCATCATAACATAATATATTTAAGATCCCCTCAACATGTGCATGGAAAATTTGAAATCGTTTGTCACATGTGGGAAGGAGAGCTTGTACAACCTTATAAAACCATTTACCGAATTATCAGTTTAAATCCAATTTAAATCACACATTCTCCCCGATCACAATTATCAAATCATTTGAGATTTGTGATCTCTTATAGATTTAAATTGATTTTGAAAGCTTTTAAGGAGAATTGTGACTTGATTATGAAAGCGTTTTAACCGATAAGGATCGGTTTTTAAGACTTTAAACTCCATTGATAAAACATGCATGAATATCTTTTGAAAACAATTGAATGCCAAATAACTTTTAATTTAATTGAAATCATTCTCCCCCTCAATCAATGACATAGGTTGTTGATTGAGAGATATATATTTTGACAAATAAGTCCAGATGATTATCAAAAATAGAGTCCGAGTTATTTTTCAAAGCAGTTAGTTTTCAACAGATAAATGTTTAAAGAATCAGAGCATGGAATTTTGAAAACATGATAAAGTATGGCTCGTTTCTTTTCTTTTGAAAAGCGGGTTATCATTGAAATGACAATAAACCATTGCTTTTCTCTTTTAATTTTTTAAATTCGAACAACATCTAAAGTCCCGTGTCATTCTTTGAATGACATCACAAAGACCGTAGATATTATCGAACCGAGAAAAACATGACAAATTGACAATATTTTTGAAGAATTTTTTGAATTTTTCGATTTTATGGATTTTGAAGGTTTTATAATTTTGTATTTTGTTTTTCGAATAAATATTTACAAGAGATAGATGAAGATAGACCTTTACTCCTCGTCTTCTTCCTCAAGACGTTTGAGTGTTTCTGGTTGAAGGCTTTTCAAGCCTAGTCGTGGAAGTATGAACTCAAACGCTCTTGGAAGAGCTTTGGTGAAGATGTCTGCTAACCGATATTCAGACCTCACAAAATAGAGTTCCACCACACCTTTTTCCACTTGTTCCCCGATGAAATGATGTCGAATGTCGATATGCTTTGCTCTTGAGTGTTGAACGTTGTTGCATGAGAGAGCAATAGCACTTTTATTATCAAGTACAGAGGGATTTTGTTGAATTCAAAGCCATAGTCCGATAATTGAGATCTCATCCATAAGATTTGAGCACAACAAGATGACATGGCTATGTATTCAGACTCTGTAGAGGAAATAGAAGTACTCATTTGCTTCTTTGAAGACCAGCTCACAAGCTTATCACCCAAAAACTGAGCACCTCCTGACGTACTTCTACGAGTATCTTGACACTCGCATGATCAGATTCTGCATAGGTCGTTAGTGACATACCGGTGTCCTTCGGTACCAAAGTCCCATATTGATGGTTCCTTGGAGATACCGAAAGACCCGCTTAACCGCTTCAAGGTGCTTTTTAGTAGGCTTAGCCTGGTATCTAGCACACATGCAAACAAAGAACAAGATGTCCGGTCTACTAGCGTGAGGTACATCGTGGATCCAATCATACTACGATATTTTGTTTGGTCAATCATGATCCTGAGTGGTCCTCATCTAGTTTGGTTCGATCAATCATGGGAGTGTCAACAGGTCACTTGAATCAAATCCAAATTTCTTTAAGATCTCAGTTGCATATTTAGATTGATTTATGAAAATGCCTTCGGGACTTTGTGAAATTTGTAATCCCAAGAAAATGACATTTGTCCCATCATTGACATTTGAAATTTTGAACTCATTTCATTTGAAAACGTCACATTCATTGGGTCACGAGGCAAAATAATATCATCAACATAAATTTGAACATGAATTAAATGTTTGCTCGACTTTCGGTGAACAATGTTGGATCAATCTGCCCTTTCGAATCCGTAGATAGAAGAAACTTTGATAGCGTATCATACCATGCCCCTGGAGCTTGCTTTAAACCATAAAGAGCCTTCTTCAAACGATAAACGTGAGTAGGATGCTCTTGATTCACAAATCCTTCGGGTTGGCTGACGTAGACGACTTCTTTAAGATCTCCCAGTGAATGCCGTCTTCACATCCATCCGATAGACTACCATGTTCTTACTTGCGGCATTAGCCAAAAGATTCTAATTTCGATTCGAAAGCAACAGAGCAAAAGATTCTTCAAAGTCTATACCCTCCTCTTGACGGTATCCTTTAGCAACTAATCGAGCCTTGTTCTTCAACACATCACCATGCTCATCAAGTTTCACTTTGAAGATCCATTTAAGGGAAATAATCATAGCACACCGAGCAGGTGTACTAACTCCCATACATCAAGTCGATCAAACTCATGAATTTCATCTTGCATGGCATTGAACCAACTATCTTCATTCATGGCGGTTTAACATCTTTTGGTTCGATCTTAGAGAGTACGGAGTTGAAGAAGCACCATAAGGCATCGGTTGCAAGTTGTTTCCGTGTTGATACCGGACGAGAAGGATTTCCAATGATGTTGTCTAATGGATGATCGTGAGTCCATTTTCCGAGGTGTTCATGTGGTAGTTGTTGAGGGATGAAGTAGCAGAGGATGTCTCCTCAAGAAGATGGTTCCGATGAAGATTCAGAGCAAATATGTTTTCAAATGGAGAATCTTCGGGAGTAGCAAAGGGATTAACTTCATCATTGATGCCGTAAAATTTCCATGATGTACATTTGAAGAATGATGATTTGTTGATGAGACTGAAGGATCAGCAGAAGGCGCTTCTTGACTTAATGATATTGAGATCGGGGATTGACTTCATTCACGGAATATGAGCTCTGTTGTAGGAATTGACACCTCATTAGTACTTTGATCATAAAGTTCATCAAACATAGGATCAAACAATTTCTTTAAATCATCTTCCGATGGAGGTACATATGGAGTTTCTTGAGAAGAGTTTGGAACAAGGGATGAACCAATGGGACTGTTTTGAAGTGCTGGTTCAAATGGATTGTCCAGAGCCATTTGACCTCATACTCATCAAACGTAAGCGGAATTGTTTCCATGATATTTCGGTTCTTTTGTTGTAGATTCGTATCCCTTTTTGTTTGTGCATACCCTACAAATATTCCAATGTCTGCTTTAGCTCTAAGTTTGCCTAAGTCTTGACCTCATTAGTTGGATAACACAATGCACCAAACACACGAAGGAAAGAGAGATTAGGTTTTCTTTTGTGGACAAGTTCATATGGAGTTTTTCCATGAACAGTGTGAATCAGGGAACGATTTGTGTGTAGCATGCGCAGTGGCAATAGCTTCAGCCTAGAGAAACATTGGAACCTTGAGTAAATCATTGTTCTAGCGGTTTACAAGAGTTCGATTGCTCTTTCAACTACACCGTTCTGTTGAGGAGTTCGTGGAACACTACTTTGATGGCTGATTCCAATGCTTTCATAAAATTCACTAAGTTGTTTGTTAACAAACTCGGTTCCATTGTCTGCTCGATGATTCCGACGTTTGTTAAGTCGAACCTGCAACTGTTTGATGAGTTTGATGATGATATCCGAGTTTCATCCTTTGTCCTTAAGAACTTGACCCAAGTGAATCTAGAGTAATCATCAACCACAACTAACACATATTTCTTCCCAAAGATATTCTGCACTCATTGGTCCACATAAATCCATATGAATTGTATGAAGAACTTCTGTGACCGAGTTAGTAGGTTTGGGTTTATGGGCATATTTCTTGCTTTTTCCCAATTGACATGTTGAACAAAGATGATCCTTTTCATACTTTAGTCTAGGTAAACCTACAACTAAGTCCTTTCTCGAGAGATCATTGATGGTGCCGAAGTTCAAGTGATTGAGACGACGATGCCATAACCATGACTTTGGTTTTGAAGCCTTTGACAACAAGCAAATTGGAGAAGACTTCATCATATCTTCGATAGAGATGGTGTAAAGATTTGAACCACCAGTTCCTCTTAAAAGTTCCTTACCATCAAGTTCTCTAACAAAACAAGTATGTTTTCTGAAGGCTACTTCTAGATCGAATCAGAATTGACCAACAGAGAACATGTTATGACCAAGACCTTCCACATAGTATACTCTAGAGATAACACTATCACCAACAACATAATCTCCATAACCCATAATTGCACCGAAATGATCATTACCGAATCTAATGTCTCCATGAATTTGCTCACGGTTCATGAGCCGCGACCGTCTCCGGTATATGCTTGGAATGTTCGAGTCCAGTACCACGAAGCGATTTGAACGATCGCAGTTGAACACGCACAAGAATGGATAATCGATAATTGGGATCCCCATGCAAGAATGGGTTCCACTTGGTTAGTAATGAATTGGAACACCCACATCGAAATAGAAACATCCATATCAAGTAGAAGCAATGGAATCATTGGGAATAGATGCAATGTCGTGTCTCAGATTTGACCTATTCAAAGTATGTTCACTTCTTAAGGGAATAGTTCTACCAGGAGGCATCCATTTTCTAGTGGGCATAATCTTAGCAGTTTGAGAGCAAAACCGATTATTCTTATGGCCAAAAGGTATCCAATAATAACCTATCTTTATAAATGTTCTTTCCGGGTTTCCAATTTCTAACAATCTTTCGTTTTGCCTTTTGCCTTCTTTGCACGATTATTAGCATTAACAATTTTAACGGGCATTTGACAGCATTAGACAAAGCATTCACACCACATTCATGATTAGCAAATGAATTCAAGCAAACATCATTACAAGGTTTGCAAATAGTATCGAATTCAATTAATTTACAGACGCTTAAGGCTAATACTAGAATCAACACGATTCGCTTTATTCAACTCAAGCTTAAAGTTCCTAGATTGGTCTTCTACTCTCTTCCAATGCACATTCTTAGCTTGCAAGGTCCTATCATTCCTTGTATATTCTTGAGACTTTGACCCGCCGCTTTAAAGTCACCGATTACTCGTAGAGGGAATGGGAACATTAGTTGGTTGATCTAATTTTGCATTCCCTAACTTGATGTGCAAGGATCGAAGTACTAGAAGGCACATTAGTGTATACTTTCTTAAGATCGTGATTTGAGCTATTTGCGCACACTAAAGTTCACTTTCTTAGCACTAACATATCCGAATCGAACTACTTGAAGGCACATTATGTTTACTTTCTAAGACTGGGCATAGAACGGATTTCGCTTGGCACTAGGCATAGAACAAGGCTACAAGCTTTGCCTTTTCACCTAAGGATTTTGGACATGTTGCAATTACACATTCTAGCAACTCTTGAGATCGTTTGGCCCGGAGGCAAGCAAACCTAATTTCACTATCAAGAGGTTTGTTAATGAAATCCTCTTCGACAATCTCACTGAGACATTCTAGACTATCCTTAAGGTGAGCACAGGAGTCATGAAAAGCATGTTCATTATTCCTAAGATGAGGAGGAATATATTTAATCACATAGTGTATTTGCAATCTAAGGGTGACTTTGAGACAACATTCTTATTGAAAACAAATAGTAGTTTCCCATTTCGACTTCTCGATTCTCAATTTCTTTTTGTAAAGACGTTATTTTTTCGTTGTTTTGGTCACGGGTGACTTTATTGAATCATATAACTCTTTAAAATGTCGTTTAACTTTTTCATTTTCTTCTAGAAAACTCTCGTTTTCCTTTTGTAAGGCATTAACTAAGTTTTGAAGATGAAAAGTTTGAGAATTTCGAGAATCTAAAGGAGGAGGCATTTGGGAGCCTGTCATATTGTTCTTTTGACCCTTTAATTGAGAGATTTGGGCTTTCAATTTTTTGATCGTGTTGCAATGAGCTTGAATCTGTTCATCACGCTTGTTAATTTGAAAACTCGCATCAAACTGAGCATCCGAGGATGTCTTGATATTTGAAGTTTTGACATTTTCTTTAAGATGTTGATATTTTAGTTGTAAATTAAAATGCTCAACTTCTAGTTTAGAAAAATGTTTAACCAAATTGTCGTGATCATCCAGTTCAATTTTCTCGCTTAGTTAGAATTATTTTTTCAAGCTCAATGACACGATCATGGGAGACTTTCAGGGCAACAGATAATTCATGAAATTGGGAAGCATTAATGAAACAATTTGTAGCAGTTGAAAACACATCTTGAGCAATACATCAGTAAATCAGATTCTCATTAGTGTATGCAAGTTCTTCCTCTCAATCTCATTATATTTTAGTGCTCGCTCATAGTCACTAACCTCAACTATCATTGCATCAAATTCCTTTTCCATTTTTTTAATATCCAATTCATCCCTTTTAAGACTCTCAAAGTGATCTTTTAGTTGTTTAAAGAAAGGCATGACCTCAGTTAAATAACATTCTTTAGTTTGCTCAAAACCCCTTTCCCCTTCAGTTATACCAGAGGGTGTGATCCTTTTCTTACAAGTTTTCTCAAAATCAACAAATAGTTGAAAAATAACATATTGGCTGATTAAGGTCTTGCTTTTAGTGGCAATTGTTCTAGGAACAAGATGCATTGGTGTATTAGAGGATACACATCGCTTCAGGCATTTTCCTAAAGGGGGGTTTGTTTCAACAATATTTTCACTTTTGCTTATCTAAATCCATTTTCCGTAACACTTGTTCGGGAGTTAACAATGTCCGAGGCTTAAACATGTTCAAGGAAATCCAATTTTCCTTTTGTAATCATATGTGATGATGATTACTTTTCTTTACATTTAGGATCATCTAGTTTCTTGTTCATTTTTTCCCTAGTGATTTCATCTGATTTCTTATCTTCCTCAGTGCACTCAACGCAACTAGGTTTCGTCTAGGTTTAAGGATTTCATTGCCATCATAAAGAACCTTATGAGCATTTCTAGCCTTTTTAATGACCTCTGGATTTGGTTCCTCAATAAGGGGAATGCTATGCTTATCGCTTAGGACTCTATGCTTAGTGATCATGTGAGCAAATTAATGGTGTTCCTTGTATGTACAACTTGTTTTCAAGTTTGTTTTTCAAAGTTTTTAGATTAGAAAAATCATTCAAGAGTTTTGATTCCTTTGCATTAAATTCTTGCTTAAGCATTTTCACATTTTCTTGAAGTTCTTGTTTTTGCTTAGCATTTTTAGAAAGTTTTTCTTGCAAGGAATTTAACTCTTGTTTTAATACTTCTTCTCAAAAATTACTTTTTCTAATGATTGTACACACTTGGTCATCCATTTCCCGCCACGCAGTGGTCAACTCAAATTTGCACGTTGTTCATAAATAGCAACACGCTCTTTATAGGCATTTAGTCAGAAATACGAATCATCAGAGGCACATGCGTGTATTCATCAAACATAGTCATTGTTGACGCAAGATGCATCACTTGGTACAACTTCACTTTCACTTTGTTTCACATATTGATCATATGGGACAACATTGATATTACCCATATTTTCAATATTTGATTCAATAGTTTCAGCTGATTGTACTTTGTCATGCATCTTTTGCATCATCAAGCATCATCGTATAGTTTTAATACCTCTGAGATGAGTTTGTCTTTGGATTGGCCAGCTTGTGGTGAAGAAGAGACCTTGGGAGAAACCATTGGAGAAATGCTAGCCATAAAAATTGTGTGTGCAGTAGGTCCATCATCCACATCTGAGTCGTATGCATCACAATCAGCGACTTGAAAGGCATTCTCGATGATTGTGACCTATCTCCCTAATAGGCCGCTCATCCACATCTGCATCATAGGTCTTGGCATTGCCCTCAGCAAGAAACAACACCTCTTCATCCAAAGCAAGCACCATTATCCCGAGCTTGCCAAGCAAGCATCTTATCTCAAGTAATCAAGATTCCGTGGGCGCTTTGATGTGCGCCTTGCAATGTGTCCCTCACCACCACAATTATAACATTTGATCGGCTTAGCTTGACCTTGATTACCATTCCTTCCTCGATTCTGATTAGCAACATAACCTCTACCACCCACCTCTTCCTTGATCATACTGCCTTTTGAATCGTTGCACCATAACCTTCCCATCCATGCTGGCTTGATTGTGGTTGGAAGCTGTTCGGAGGTTGTTGTTGGTTTGTGGGAGAGAATTCATGTTTTGACTAATCTGAAGAGCTAGTTGATTAATGAAGTTTCCCACGCGGTGCATCAAGATCGCTTGTTTGAACATAGGATCGGGAATGAGTTTGTGATTACCATTACCCATGGGTATGACTTGTGATGCTTTGGTTGTGATTCTGATGTTTGAGTAGAAGGCAGTTGAATCATTTGATGAGCTTGTCTCTCTCTGGTTGGTTTTGAACTGATTAAGAATCATTTTTTCAAACATAGCATGTCTCTCATTTCGGAGAAGGAAGGCATAGAGTTGCTCATAGTTTGTATTCTTCAATCCTTTAGTGAGCTTCACCGAGGTGACAAACTTGTGCCATTCGGGATTCATGTTGTTCACAAATTTTGAGTTTAGCTGAATGTTAGGCATAGTCATTCCGATGTTCCTCATGTCATTCACCAACTTATGAAATCTCACATAGTACTCATAGACACTCTCATCCGGTTTCATCTTGAAGTGTTCAAATTCATCATAGAGTTGTGATTCTCTGTCTTCCATAGTTAATTCAGAACTCGAAAGAAGCATCTTGACATTATCCCAAATCCTTTGCTTCGTGTTGTGATTGATCGCTTGTAGATGTCTTTTGGAAGACCTTGAAGAACAATGTTGAAGCCCCGATATCGCATCGAATCTCTTTTTCTCCTTATCATCAAGCTCATCATACATCTTTGGTCTGTCCATTCCATAAATCAAAGTTCCATCTTCAGCAGTATCAATTAATCTCTAGTTGTCTCAACCCGATATGGTCCTTCATCAATGGATTTGAGAATGTTGACACCATTTTCCTTTCCAAGATAGTACAATCTGATTCGTTGAGCCCAAGAGTCGTAGTCAGTTCTGTCAAGCATGGGTGGACGAGTATCTGAACCAGATGCTTGAACATCCTCGGCAACAGTGGAGATGATTGTAGGAACGTTGGTAGACATGATGACAAATTAAACGGGATTTTATAACTCTATGATTAAACCGCGAAATAGATTCTTTCACGGGATTTTACTAAATCAAGAGAAAACCGTAAAAAAATCACTCAAGTCGCTAGAAAATTATGCACCAAGTCGCTAACTACTAATTCGCTATTCCACCAAGTCGCTAAAGTCCCAAGTCGCTAAACAAAATACAAGTCGCTAAATAGCAACTCTAAGCCTCTAGTCGCTAGCAAGCAAAATTTTGGCAAAGAATTCGCTAAGATACAAGTCGCTAAAGAATCAAGTCGCTAAATAGCAACTCGCTACTTACCAATTTGCTAACACCAAGTCGCACCGTAGTGGAGAATCCACTACTTGTATCTGTTAGTCGCTAAGTCTAAGTAGCTAACTCCACAAACCTAAACTCGCTACAAAAATGTAAAGCAAGTCGCTAGCAAGAAAAGTAATCCGAGGTCAAGTCGCTAGCAAGAAAACTTCACAAACATCACTTTTCAATCCAAAACAACCCAACCAAGATGATTCAAGCTTACCAAATGAAAACCTAAACACTTGTGATGATTCTAAACAAAAAGTACTAACAAAATCCAAGCTTTAACACAAGAAATCAACCAAATGATGCACAAACCACTAAACTTTTTCAAACTCAAAAACCACCTAAAACCACTAGAAATCCAAAGATGTGCAAGATATGATCTAACCATGGCTCTTGATACCAATTGTAAGATATTGGATTTCATATACACATCAAACCATAATCACAAGAGGCTATGAGGTTTTAGAGAGAGAAAGTAGAGGTTAGGGAACTTGGTGAGAGAAAGAAAAATCTTATTATGAGCTCCAACTCTCTACCTTGGAAGGTAGAGAGTATTTATAGTCTTACAATAAAACGCCACACAACGGCTGTGGATCGTACATGGGTAAAGACCGTCCGTCCTCCACGGTGTTACTAAACTAAATACTACTTAACTTAAAATAACTACGACTACGAGCTTTCTAATGATTACATATACTTGAGGTGACCGACTCTTTAATACCGGGAATTTCTAATTCCTAACACATAGAGATGGAGGAAAGGTTGCTTGTGAATTGTAAAACACACATACACGCAGCCATCTTTTCACCCTCCAAATACAAATTTATCCTTGAGATAGCTCAATGTTTAAGAGTTGTGCCTGACTTAGCCTCCGAAAGCTTAGAGAGGAGTCACCAACCTTGTTCATTTCAACCCAAGTTATTCCGCAAGTACTGGGTAACGATATTTTTGATTGATTTCTAATAAAGAATATGATGTTGAAAAATTATGTGTTACTTACTTTAATTTCACTATTGTTCACTATTAACTTGTTTTATATTTCTAAATCTGTATAATGATAGTGAACGGGGAATGTACTTTTATCCTCATAGAAATTGACAGGAGCGCTTCTTGTTCTGAGATTTGTTGGTTTGACGTATTCTTCTGTAGTCAAGTAAACTTTTCCCTTCTTTGTGAATGGTTTCTTTTCTTTACGAACAATTTCTTTCCTCACAAATTTATTAGATGAATTAGTCTTTTAATGCCTTGAAAAATTAAATGAAGTTTGATTAATTTTAAAAATAAATAAATGAGTTTGCAACTGATTTTCTTATTAAACATGTGAGTATTTAATAAGGAAATCATTTTCAATTTAATTGTAAATCTAAATGTAACATGTATATGAGTTATTAAAAACATACCCTTCTTGGTTGATTTCTTGTATTTGACAACAGAGAGATCCTTTTCTGTATCTCCAGAAAAAACAAACTCATCTTCTTCATCATGTTCTTCTGAATTAGAATTTAAAAAAAATTCAATTATGCGAACATATCAATATCATGAGCATATACAAGCAAAAAAGTACTGGCTGAATTATTTCTAGTGCTGGTAGATGATGATGTTAGTATGGCTCAGTTTTATGATTGATTTAAAGATAAAGTATCAGAAAAACTACCCTTGAACAACTGTTTTAATATCACAATAACTATACTTAATTGATAGTAACAATTTTAATATCACAATAAGTAACATTATATAAATTGAGCTATACTAGCAAAACACCATAACACAATTGCAGATGTATTGTTAAAAAATGAATAATCATATTTAGACTATGCCCAGGGTTCATAATCAAGTTTAAATCAGATGGGTAGATTGATAGGTTCAATGCTAATATAGTTTTATAATCTTGCAACCCAACAATACAGGAATCCAGGTATAGTTAAATCTGTATAGTACCTAATCTTTAAGTCAAAGCAGATAAAACTAAGTGTAAAAATAGTTAATCTTTTCCATCACTAGTTGTAAAATTATTATCTATGTAAAACTATAAAGTGTAATTAATGATTCTAAAAAAGACCCTAATTCTTAAATAAGTTTAATTGGAAACTTAAGCCGCTATATAATAGGCTGGTAGTGTTGTCATGGGTTTGATTTGTGAAGCCTTAGAAGGCTTAGGGACTAAACCACCTTGCCATTGCATCCTTTTTGCTAAAGCAGGGGTGTTTAGGTTAAGGGTTATGGTTGAAAACCTGGATTTTTCCCTCGCAAATGTCGAATTTGAAAATTTCTGGTTGGGACGGCGTTAGCCCGCTGGCATGACGCTGTCAGAACCTTCTGATGTCGTTCAGCAGTTTGATTACTACTCATTTGTTACCCGTTTCTGATTCCCTGTTTCAGAAAATGAGCAAGAGGTCGAGGAGAACCAGCGGGCAATCTTCCGGCACACAAGAGAGTGTTGCCGACATCATGTTTGGTTGGGGAGTGTTTGACACGGACGCACCCCAAAACCGCTACAACGAATTGCTCCACCAAACTATTGACTCGGGGGCAGTTTTGGATTGAAATTTTCTCAATGATCATGATCTTGAAGGGATTTTAGAAACAACATTAGGAGGGACAAATTTACTGACCCTCAATGAGAAAAATTGTTTCACATTCGTGAGCCCATTTACATTGAGTTGGTGCGTGAGTTTCACGCTTCTTATTCCATGAATGTTCTTGCTTGTCAAGGGAGTATATATGCTCAGGGGATACGGTTCAGATTGGGTGGAGTTTGGAGGAATATGTCTTTTTTAGAGTTTGGTTGAAGAGTGGGGTTGTATTCTAAGAGGGACGTTGAGATTCCTGTGTTTAGAGCTAGCTTGGGCGAGGATTGGCCACTAGGGAAGATATGTGGGTGATTCAGTTTTGGAACACATTGGCCAACCGGGAGTACATGACTGGGAATACCTAAATTTAAACCTCAAGAATCTTAAAGGAGCTTGTTTGAAGCTTGTGAAATAGCTACTGTGGAAAGAAGGTTGCTGATGCAGGGTAAATTTTCCCAGTAGCCTTACTTTAAGCTAGTTAAAAAGCTTTGAAAGAAAATTCTTAAAAATAAAACAAAAATACTAGATTAAAGACTATCTTACAGAGTCTAGAATCCTAAAGTTTTAGCAAATTTGAACTTAAAATGAAGAAATTAAAAATATATAAATAACGCTATTTCAAAACTGTTTAATTTTTTTGACTTTTTGAAAACTTGCAAACTTGACTTTAGTGAACTTTGATTCAATCTAAATGCCTGAAAATGAAGTTTAAGCTAAACAAGACCAAATGAAGCTATTTTAACTACTTATGCAACTAAATTGATTATTATGCAAGTACATCTAACTGTTATGATGTAAAAATTATTGATGAATCCTAATTTTGACTTTTAAGGAAATAAACTATGGATATTATGCAACTTCTGACTATATACTAACCAAGAATAAACTATCTAAACCAATATGACTTACTCAAATACCCTAGAACACAGAATCATAACTATAACCAAACACTCCTTTATGATGAAAGTGAGTGAGACAAACTGTTTAGTCTTCTTTAAATCAGATTAAGCTACTTCTAGTGAGCTAATTAAAATTCACTAGAACTGATTGAAAACTTAATCAAAGCTTAAAAGTAAGCTATAAGGAGCTTATCTAAACTTATAAGACATGATTTGAGTATATTTTGTTTTTTACTTGTATTCATATAACAAATAGTTGGAAATCAAATCTAATAAATCTTACTAACACTTGTAAACATATACAATGCGTTCTATTCCCAATTAAACAACAAATCTTCATTTTGCATCTGATATTAATTAAACGTCATGAACTGAATCTAGGAGGACAGTTACAAAACTAAATATACAGATCATTTGCTAGATATCCAATTACGCCTTCAACTAAAATAGAAAGTCAATCACACATAGAATATAGATAAAATTTTGTAGCTAATTAAGTCAAATATAATACAAATAAAATCATTAACATAGCTTGAATTGCATAGTTTACCTTCTTCTTTTTTCGTCTATCTTCTTTGCATAAATATTATGGTTCACCTAATATATAATAACAATTATTTAATTAAACTTGAAAATAAGCATATAATTATTTATAAAATATATCAATGATAACCTTCAGTAAGACGCTCTATACTCGTTTTACATTTCTTATTCTTCTCTACATCCAAAGTTACATCTAAAAACAAAGATAAAACACTATTAACATACAAATCTGTTTAATATCACATTTCATAATGATCGATTTAAAAAAGAAAATCAAATGGAATATTAATATCAAACTCTTAAGACTAACATTCCATCAAACATATGGCATGCATAAAACAAAAAAAAAATTTGAAAACCTATATAAGTAACAATACAGAAAAAACTATAATAAAAAAATAATTAAATTGAAAAGACATATTTACAGAAAAATAAAAACTAACTTGCAGTTTTATTTTTAGTAGAACCGGAATAAAAGATTTTTACTGAAAATAATAATAATAAAAAATATTAGAATAAACATTATAACAAACACTACGTGATTCGTTACATTTTTCAATTCCTTTGTTTTCTGAAGTATTCTGAATATCTAGTGGATGATCCATTGAATGCAATTTGATTTTTTCTGGAAATTTTTTAGTCGTTAATTTTAGTTTTGTGAAGCTATCAGAATATGTTTGATATTCTAGAAGAAAAGTGACTGTGATATTGGATCATTTTTTTGGGTGTTATAACATTTGGGTCTAAAAAAAGATAAATTGGGCTTCTAACAAAATGGACTATTATTTAGGGCTTTAAGCAAAAAGATGGATACCACTATTGACTTTTGTATAAAAAAGAGGCCCGTTGTTTAAATCAAGTTAATTTATATTAAGTTAATTTTGATGTAAGACATGAGATATTAAAAATATGATTTTAATTTTTAATGTTTCTAAAAAATGGTAAGTTGCAAAAATGCATTAAAATAAGATTTGTTAACGTTATTCTGAGAATAGTTTTAGTATGAATATTTTTTGTTATGGTAATTGGCTATTTAATTTTTTGAGTTTATTTAGTTCAATTAAAACAAAACAAAAGTAGAATTCAATCGTTAAAAAAACTAAAATAATTCAATGCAAAAACAAAATTATTGTGTATTCAATACTTTAGTTAGTTAATAATTGGTCGTATAAAACAAAAAAGTTGATAATGGTGAGAATAGGGTAAAATTGACTAGAACCGAACCAAACTGACAAACATGAGAATTTAAACAAAATTACTCAAATTTTGTCAATTTTCAGTTCATTTTCGGTTTGATTTCTGATGCAAAATTTAGAAGACAAAAATCCTTACAAGAAACAATATGATGAAAAACCAAAACATAACCCCTAGACTTTTGGTGTCAAAACCGAAATATCAAGTGTGTTAAACTAGCTACAACTATTATACTTTTTGTAAAATTATGTGTTCCACTATTTGGAATACGAACGTATGTGAAATTATGTATGCCACGTTTTTCATGACCTATACGACATTACGAATTTATGTTCACTGATCCTGCTATCTATACTTATTCCAACAGACTCTTTACTATTGGGAATCACGTATTCAATATGCACACAACGATACTAACTAATTAGAATTATCGAATACCATAAGAGATTTTAATTACTACTAGACCATGATTGTTACAACGATGCCATTCTTCACGCACAATATGTCTACATACCATCAAACAGAGCAAGTACCAATATCACCCTACCAATCAAAAAACACCATAACGAAGCTACCAAACCACATAACATAAAACATCTACTATTTAAATAATTACAGCCATCTAAAAACGCTACCCACCATTAGATCCTATCAACGGAAACCACAAAACACAAAAGAAAATGACAAAAGCATCCACCTACTTTCACTTCAAATTTCTAAAGCTTGTAATACTTGAACCACAACCAGCAAATAGCGAACACGTGCCTGTTTTTTTACAACATTAGCAACCAAAGCAGAAAGTTCTCCTAAATCTTCGTTTTGCAACTCTAAAAGCACAACAACACACTTACTACTCCAGTCCCACCCACAAATCGGTTCAAGCACTCCAACAAGCCGACCCCTGCGCTTAATACGATCGATCATGTAATTGGCCCTCTTTCGCATAGCGGTTACAACGCGCAATGATGCGTCAATTTCACCCCTAAAAAAAACAATCATCATATCTTTTGGCAGTCTTGAACGAGCCATCCTTCGTAATTGATCACATACTGGTGTTGAAGTCGGCATTTTTTTGTGTAGAGATTTAGGACTTTTTATTTATTTGTATGAATGTGTGTGTTGATTTGATACAATAACAAAGATGATGCAATGAAATGATTTTAGTTTCCTCGAGACACTCAAAGCTAATAAACCCATTTAATTCATCTTTTTTATTAGCATGCAAATGCAATGGATTTGGTTACGCATATTCACAAAGTAAAGCGATGTTGTCAAAAAAAAAGGTACGTAAAAAATGAGTTAATTGCATTTTTGGTCCCTAAAACTTTGAAAATGCAATGACAATTCTCATTTTGAAGTTTGAATTGCAATTTTGGTCCCCTATATAAAATGAAATGACTAAAATGCACTTTGCCTTATTCAAAGAAGCCAAGGCTAATTTAGTCATTTCACATTGATCAGGGACAAAAAAATGCAATTGAAAACTTCAAAATGGAGACTATTGTTGCACTTTTAAAGTTTTAAGAAACCAAACCTACAATTTGTTTAAACACAATGCGTAACGCGGCAGATAAGAACACAAATAAGTCCTTTTTTTTAAACGGCCCATCTCGTTCTTATATAAGCCTAAACATACAAATAAGGATAATCAAAAGGGTGCTCACGGTCTAAAAACTGGACCGGACCGGACCGGCAAAGACCAAACCAAACCTAGCCTAATTATGCAAAAATCAAAAACCGAGACCGAACCGAATGTGGTCAGTCCAAATACGCTAAATATCCTGTTTGTATGTCAAACCGGACAGGACGGATTCGAACTAGACAAATACCGGTCTGGTCAGTTTATTGGTCGGTCCAATCGATCTGGTCAGATAGCTCAGCCTTGAGTAGAATACAAAAAATGTACTCTTATTTTAACAAACATCAATTGATCCAACAACTATATTTATAAAAATAAGATTCCTCTAAATCACATTTTTAATCTTTAAGTTTCAATAATATCACATTATAAACAAAAATAAAACGTAAAAAACTTAAATATCACATAAAATAGAAAAATAATAATTTGTTCGGGTTTTATGTTTTCATACTGATCGGGTTAAAAATGAACCACCCAATATTAAACTTAAATGAATGCATTTTCTCTCTCATATTTTGATTTCAATTCATAAAAACATAAACCCCAAAAATCAAATTCCAGATTCACAAAAGAAAAAAAAATGATGGCGAAGAAAAAAAAGAAATCATAATTTAACAACAAATTCTGTTATTCAAATCGCCGAATTGTTAGGTATATTTGCTTAGTTTATCTTACAACCTTTTATGATATTACCAGTTTTAATATCAGAATAACTACTTAATACAGTTACTCTGATATTAAAAACTGGTAATATTATATAACAACATTTTCTCTAATAAAAATATCATTAATATGATAGTTATTCTAATATTAACACTGGTACTATTATTATTATTATTATTATTATTATTTCGTTATTACAGGTATGCTGATTTCTTTAACAAAAACGAGAAGTAATAAAAGGAAGAAGAAGTTTAATTTTATTAATAAATTACTAAAATCTTATTGTGAAAAAGATGATCCTGCAAGTAGAAGAACAAAAAGAAGAAGAAGAATACGACAAGTAGAGAAAGGTATTTTTGAAATCTGTTATGTTCATTAAATTATGTGATTTTACATGATGAAAATATAGTTACATTGCTATTAGTTAGGAAAATAATATATATCTGTTAATATGAAGATGGTGAAGTTTTTAGTTGTTAGGTTATAATTGTATTTAGATGTTAGCAAACTCGAATTATTCGCCAATTGTTAGTTTTACTTGCATCAATAGTCACTCCTTTTAATGATGATAATGTGGCGCAAATACTCAAATACTTGTATCAATAGTCAAACTTAATTGCAACTTCTTTAACCAATAATCATCAAAGAGTTTCTCCTTTACCCCCAATTGTAAACTTCAAATAACTAGTTATACTTTTAAATCTGGTTTGCCATAACTTTAGGTCTAATGCTTTCCTTTGCGTTGCTATATGTTAATCACTTGGGTTTGCTTAATCTTCTTTGAGTCTATGGTCTTTATTTTAGTCTTCAATTTGCTTTTGTGCACTTTTTATTTTGATTTTGCTGGGTTTTTTGTTTTTCTTACTGCCTTCTTTGCTAATTTTGCAATATGTCATTTGCCTGCATTCTCATGTTGCTTAATGAATTTTGCTATCATTTCTTTGCTCCGTCAACTGTCTATCCAATATCCTGCCAATGCGTGATTTTGTTTGTTGTTGTTGTTGTGTGCATTTCAATTGATTTTTTGTCATACACCTTAAGATAAATGACACATAAAATTATTAATAAGTACATATGTTTGAAAATCTTTATGTTTTTTATTTAAAAAAAAAACATATAACACATATTTATGTGATGATAATGATATATCAATTGACATCGAACATACTGATGATGAAGAAGAAGATGAACCTAATGAATATGACCTTGCCGATGATATTGAAGAAGAAGAAATACAAGATGATAATGATGATGATGATGAAGAGGAAGAATTTAACTTTGATGATGAAACAGATAGCGATGAAGAAGATTCTGAAAATGATGATGATGATGATGATGATGGAGAAATAGATAATGAGTATGAAGCAGCTAAAGAAGATGAAGATTGTGAAGGAAAAGAAACAAAAAAAAGAATAGAAGATTTTGAATTTAATATAACAGGAGAGGAAGAACAAAGAAGTTGGAGAAATGATTCATTAAAGGTTAAACAAAAGAAGTTGGAGAGTATGAAGCATCAAGTAAAAGTGATTGAAGGTGAATGTTCTACTCCAAAATTGGTTAAAATTAATGATGTGTTTAAGAAAAGGGGGTTTCCAACTCAATTATTTAAAGCTATTCGATTCTTAAGATCAGATGCTAATGCGTGCAAAGTCTTAAAAAAGATGGGATTCGAAAGTTTACTTGATTTAAAAATTAATATCATTCCAAGTAGATTGGCACAACATGTAGTACAAAACTTTGACGAATCAACCATAACAATGAAACATTGGAAGGGAGATATTAAAATTACAAAAGAATCAGTTAAAGAAATCCTTAGTTTTCCCATATGGTATGCAATACGACCACCCAGAGAGCTGAAAAGTGAAGATAAATGTGTTAAAAGTTTGAGAAAGCAATTCAAAGTTTTGGAGAAGGATACAAATAAGGTGAAATCAAAATCTGTTGTAGAAAGAATTAAAAAAAATAGAGGAAAAATGTTTATGATAAATATGCTTGTTTTGATTGCTATTGTATTATTTGAGGCAATGAAAGACGGAACCTCAAATCAAAGGATTTTGTACTCTATTTCATCTTATCATGGAAAGATTAATCAAATGGATTGGTGTGGATATTTAATCGATTGTTTGAAGAACTGTAAAAAAGAATGGGATCCGAACAACAGAAAATCGTATTATCGTGGACCTTTGACGTTCCTTATGGTAATTACTCTTCTTTCTTTTTTTCTTTCTTTTTAAATTTTTTTTTTATTTATTTATCTATTTATTTATTTTTTAATTTTGTAATATATAAACAAATATTCATTTTACGTTTTGCAGCTATTTTATGTTCAAAAGATCCGGTGCAATTTAATTGATATCGATTATTCTCTTCCACCATTGAAAACATGGAATACTGAGTTACTTAGAATCAGAGAAGCATCAGAGTTTGATTACTTGGTGGATAGAAGTTAGTGTGATAACAATATATCTAATGAAAAGAGTTTGTTGAATAATGAGCCAAAAGATGGAGGAGAGGTATCAAAGGATAAGCTGAAAGATGGAGTAAATGTCTTAACGACTAAATAAGTGATTACAGAAGAAAAAAAGGAGAAAGAACAAAAGAATGAGAAACTTGAAGTTAAAAAACCTGTTAATTTAAAGGTATTTTTTTTTAATTTTTTTTTACATATAATAAGTAAACATTTGTTGCTTTAAAAATAAAATTTCATGTCATATTTCTTTTGTTTGCTTTTAGGGAAACCTGAAAAATGCAGAACGATTATTTGATGGTGCATCACATATTGCTTCTGCATGCAACAACCTGGTGTGTTTCTTTTGTTGTTTTCTCTGATTTTGAGTTTTGATATCGAGATTATATTACTCAACATAACTTCATTTATAGGATAGGTAACCATTTTATAGATTCCTTTTCTCGTGACTTTACTTTATTACTCAACATATCTGTTTGCTTATTACAACTTGTAGATTTATTGTTAAGATCAATTGAACTTGGACTTATTATAAGATGTTT
>OU343216.1:164001744-164048263 GCA_910596185.1 Chrysanthemum makinoi | reverse complement strand
TTTTTTATTTTTATCTCATTTTTACATTCTATAGTTTATATTTTTATGTATTTTTTTTCTTTTTACAGTTGTTGTATGTTGAATCAATCTACGAACAACAAAAGACAAAAAGGCAAGACGGTCCTGCTATTGAATACTGGACTTCTGATTTGCTTTATGAGGTTCAAAAAAGTGATGTGACTCTTAAACGAAGGTTATGATTAATATGACTTTTTATCTGTATAATACATTTTACTTTTTTTAAATTAAGTTTTAAATATGTTTGTTATATTCAATACATCGAAGATAAAGGACCAGTCAGTGCAAATATTAAAGGTAAGAAGGGTGTGAAAAGTTATGAAAGATCTCATACTTATAGGAAAATAAAAGCTCCTTCAATGGTTTGTTTTTCTAAACTTATGATATTCATTTTTTAACAATTTTACTATCTTTTTAAGTTTTTTTTTTTCAGGATGATTTAAATAAGGCTTTAAAATATTATATTACAAATGAAGGTGTAAAAGAATCTGTTAATCAAATAACAAAATTAGATTCAGACATTTCAAGGCCAATGAAAAGACAAAGAATGTTTCGACCAAGAAAAGCGAAGGAACATCCAAATGGAACATCCAATAATAGTTTAGAAAAAGGTTAAATCCAATGATAGCTGCTTCAATGTTGAGTTGTTTGAATTGATACTTGATATTTTTATTAGGGAGTTGTTGTGTTTTAGTGGTTCTGTTTGAATTTATATTTGTTATGTTATGACAATGCAGTTTGAATTAATATGTGAACCTAATTGCTACTGTATCGCAACCTGATTTCTACAAACCTTTTTACATTGGTTGTTACAGGGTGCTTGAGGATATCAAAACACCTAATATATCAATACCATTAAGAATTATAGTTCTTTCGTCCTAACCATCGACATTACATAATTAAACATAATCATCCAGGGATTATTACTCAGATGTTACAGCCTGGTAGTTTAAAGCTACAAAAACCCTTTGATGATCTAGCTTACAGGTTACTAAGGAAATATGAGAAGATATTTAATCCTGACAAGTCTTTGGAACCATCCTCCAAATACCAAAAATTAAGAATAACCAATACCAAAAATTAAGTAAATAAAAAGAAAGATTTCTAATGAATATCAACAAATGTATACATCTCTGTTTATTACATTTACAATGAATCAAAGATATATTCTCTTTCAAGATTCAATGTTCCCAAAATTACATTTAAAAGAAAGTAAACTTTGCAAATATTTCAAAACCTTCAATGTATCAACCATATTTGTTTTTCAGCTATTTTTTCTATTTTTCCAAAAAGAAGAAAATCTCATTCCCATGAACTTTTTGAAAATGAGATTCTCTTGTTCTCCATGGCATTTTCAGTATACTTGGTTTACCGAACTTAATATATCGATCTTTTGGATGTTTCTTTCTTTTCAAATACTCACAGAAGAAGTTCGTCTGAAAAAATAAATACAGGAATATAAATAAATATTAAAAGAAAAGTATTGATGACAAGGTCATTCATTCTATAGTCTGCAAAGACTCGATCACATAACATAAGAAGTAGATTCAAAGTTTTGGATCATATGTGCTAATTGTAATAAGAACAGAAGTCTACTGATCTGCAGGGTAAGACATTGAGCACCACAACTTTTCGAAATAAATTTTAACCATCTAAATTACTTTTGTAAATGATTTAAACCAAAAAAATATTGTGATTGAACTTCAAACTAACTGAAAAACCAAATTTCAAACATTTTCAACATCATTTGATCTCTTCATAAGTGCAGTATATCAGATATGTACAGGACCTTTTTTGAAATGAAATTTTTACTTTATTAGTAAAATCTTATGAACTAACTTATGTGACTTTTTGAAGACTGAATTAAGCTAATATAATTACTAATGTAACTACAATATTGAATATGCAACCTATCTTAACTGATTTGATGTAGAAAATTAAGATCAAATATGATTTTTGACTTTTTTTAACAAGTGAACTTAGGATATTATGATTAAAGTAACTTAAACTACCCAATGGGAGTTAAATGAACCAGTATTAACTACTACAACCTACTTACTCTCAAATACACAGCTTAATCCAAACACTCCTTATCAGGACAGTTTTGAGAAATTTTGAAGCAACTATATGAAATAAGGAATAAAACTTTAAGACAGATTAACAATACCCATATTAAAGTAAAATATAGCTCAACTAAGCTGAATCTAAAAACAATAACTATAGTATTCTATTAAATATAGCTCAACTAAGCTTAATCTGCAACGCAACTTCCTACCCCTGTACCAGGGTTATGTGACAATATCTCCACCAAAGCCTAACCAACTTGGGCACTTAAAGTGCATTAAACTACCAAAGGATCTAAGCAAAGTTTTACAAAGTTTGGCATTTTCAGCTATCATCTATAGACTATCAAGTGTTACACAAATTCCCAAAGTGGACATTTGCAGTAGTTTTACAATTCCAAAGTCTAATCAAGTTCGACATTTGCAGCTATCAACAATGGAAAAGTAAAAGGTTAAAGTAATGCAAGCTAAATATGATTACTTACAAGAACCATCGGTAGAGTTCCATATAATTTCTTTATTAGCTCTAATTCAAAAACTTTGGAACCTTCACAAGTTTCTGTATCTGTTAATCTATTATCAATTATCTCAATCTTCTCATTCTTTAGATTGAAACAAATGATGTAGTAATGAGATTCCCGAAGTATATTGAAAAACACCTACATTGATATTGAAAATATAATCATTTAAAATATATATTATAGATAAACAGTTATTTGATTTAACAAATTTTCTAACAGAAAAAAATAATCTAAATAACTTACCAAATCAACGTTTAACAAATTTGCTAAAGAATCATCTTCAAGGCATCTAGCTAAATACAAACTTTCTTGAAAAGATTCATATCTTTCGTCTTTTGATATATTTTCAATATTCAAATAAATAGGCTGTAAAATATATATATATTAAAATATAATATTTTTTAAATTTTAAAATTCACTTATTTATGATATTAGAATATATATATATAATAAAAATAATAATAAAAAAATAATAAAAAAAACCGTAACTTGTGTGTTACAGAACAATCTTTTTGGAGCATTACTAGATAGTCTGCATTCTTTGTAATTGAGCAAAATGCACCACATATCTACGATATCATAAAATATCCATTGTTCATAATAGAAAGATTCAAATTTTGCACGTTCTACTCCAAAAGGAGAATCTTGTAGCTGGAATAGTGTTTCCCTATATATTAATAAACAAAAACAAAAAAAAAAAACAAAAACACCAAAAAGGTTATATTCATAAACAAAAACACTAAAAAAGTTATATTGATAAACATAAACAAAAAAAATATTGTTTAAAACTTACATTGGGTTTTTGCTCATAATGAATAACGCATTGGCTGCATTAAATTCTTTTGTTGATGCTTGAATTTCATCAAATTCTAAAATCGTTTGACTTTCTTCTGGAGGTGTTAAAAGGGAAACAATTTCTACATTTTTCAGATTAGGTTTTTCTTCTGGTGGTGTTAAATTAACCTTTTCTAATAATTTACATAGTGTTACTTCTTCACCTGGATTTGAATAAAATTTAAAACCTAAATCAAAAGAGGGTATTTCATCAAAAGTTTTCTTCTCTTTTTCATGAATATTTGATTCAGATTTCCCAAAATCAAACTTCTTTTCTTGATGACTCCAATTAACTTGACTGTCTACAATTTTCAAAAAAACTGATTCAGATTCAGATTTTTGAAGTCTTGAATATTCTGTATTAAACTTTACTCGTTTTCCTCCATTTATCACACGATCCAACTCATCTTTTAATCCTTCGACTTCTTTCGAATTCATAAAGTTTGATAATCCTTTCTTCAGTGAATCCTTCATTTCTATTATTAAAGTTTCCAACAAAAACAAGCTATTCTTTGTTTTGCGAATAAAGCCCTGTTAAATTATCATCAAAATATAAGATTAATTATTCTTTGTTTATAAATACAACTTTTTAATTAAAAGAAAATTATAAACATATATTTGTATAAAAGATATACTTTTTCATCATCAAATTTTCTCAAAATATCTTTTTTGTCTTCTTTCATTTCAATACGTTTCTTCTTAAAATATTCACTATGCTTATTAACACGTTGGATACAAGTATGCGTTAATACATTTCCTTATTTATCCTTAAATACCTGTAACTTGTAGATAAGCAGTGAAATATAATAGTTGATCTCAAAACATACGTATGGGGAGTAATATTATCAAACTAATGATGAAGCTATGTTGAGTAATATAATATCTCATATAAAAACATTCTTATGAGAAAACCAAACATACTTCCATTCAATTTATAAAATTTCAAATCAAAGAAAACAACAAAGAAACACACCAGGTTCTTGAATGCAGAAGCAACATGTGATTCACCAGTAATTAATCTTTTTGCATTTTCCAACTTTTCCCAAAACCAAACAAAAAAACGAGTATAACATGTAACTTTATTTTAAACAAACATATGTTTATAGCAGTAGAAACTAAATCACTAGCAGCAGTAGAAACTCTCTCAGAGGAAATACACTCTTGAGGTTCTCATACTTTATATGTGTTGTTTGACCTGATCTTACAGATTGTGAAAGAAGCTAGAACATCTTATAATAAGTCCAAGTTCCAATTGATCTTAACAATAAATCTACAAGTTGTATTAAGCAAACAGGTATGTTGAGTAATAAGTAAAGTCACAGAAAAGAGGAATCGTATAAAATGGTTGCCTATCCTATAAATTGAAGTTATGTTGAGTAATATAATATCTGATATCAAAACTCAAAATTAGAGAAAACAACAAAAGAAACACACCAGGTTGTTGCATGCAGAAGAAATATGTGATGCACCAGCAAATAATCGTTCTGCATTTTTCAAGTTTCCCTAAAAGCAACCAAAAGAAATATGACATGCAATTTTGTTTTTAAAGCAACAAATGTTTACTTATTATATGTAAAAAAAAAAAAAAAAAAAATACCTTTAAATTAACAGGTTTTTTAACTTCAAGTTTCTCATTCTTTTTTTCTCTCTCCTTATTTTCTTCTGTAATCACTTCTTTAGTCGTTAAGACATTTACTCCATCTTTCAGCTTATCCTTTGATACCTCTCCTCCATATTTTGGCTCATCATTCAACAAACTCTTTTCGTTAGACATATTGTTATCACAGTGACTTCTATCCACCAAGTAATCAAACTCTGATGCTTCTCTGATTCTAAGTAACTCAGTATTCCATGTTTTCAATGGTGGAAGAGAATACTCGATATCAATTAAATTGCACCGGATCTTTTGAACATTAAATAGCTGAAAAACGTAAAATGAATATTTGTTTATATATTACAAAATTAAAAAATAAATAAATAGATAAATAAATAATTAAAATTTAAAAAAAATAAAGAAAAAAAGAAAGAAGAGTAATTACCATAAGGAACGTCAAAGGTCCACAATAATACGATTTTCTGTTGTTCGGATCCCATTCTTTTTTACAGTTCTTCAAACAATCGATTAAATATCCACACCAATCCATTTGATTAATCTTTCAATGATCAGATGAAATAGAGTACAAAATCCTTTGATTTGAGGTTCCGTCTTTCATTGCCTCAAATAATACAATAGCAATCAAAACAAGCATATTTATCATAAACATTTTTCCTCTATTTTTTGTTTGTTTAATTCTTTCTACAACAGATTTTGATTTCACCTTATTTGTATCCTTCTCCAAAACTTTGAATTGCTTTCTCCAACTTTTAACACATTTATCTTCACTTTTCACTCTCTCTGGTGGTCGTATTTGCATACCACCACATGGAAAACCAAGGATTTCTTTAACTGATTCTTTTGTAATTTTAATATCTCCCTTCCAATGTTTCATTGTCATGGTTGATTCGTCAAAGTTTTGTACTACATGTTGTGCCAATCTACTTGGAATGATATTAATTTTTAAATCAAGTAAACTTTCGAATCCCATCATTTTTAAGACTTTGCACGCATTAGCATCTGATCTTAAGAATCGAATAGCTTTAAATAATTGAGTTGGAGACCCCCACATCATTACTTTTAACCAATTTTGGAGTAGAACATTCACCTTCAATCACTTTTTCTTGATGCTTCATACTCTCCAACTTCTTTTGTTTAACCTTTAATGAATCATTTCTCCAACTTCTTTGTTCTTCCTCTTCTGTTATATTAAATTCAAAATCTTCTATTCTTTTTTGTGTTTCTTCACAATCCTCACTTCTTTAGCTTCTATACTATTATCTATTTCTCCACCATCATTATCATCATCATTATCATCATCATCATCATCATCATCATTTTCGAATCTTCATCGCTATCAATTTCATCATCAAAGTTAAATTCTTCCTCTTCATCATCATCATCATTATCATCTTGTATTTCTTCTTCTTCAATATCATCGGCAAGGTCATATTCATTAGGTTCATCTTCTTCTTCAGATAAATATGTGTTATTTTTTTTTTTCTGAAATAAAAAACATAAAAATTTTCAAACATATGTACTTATTAATAATTTTATGTGTCATTTATCTTAAGGTGTATGACAAAAAATCAATTGAAATGCACACAACAACAACAAACAAACAAAATCACGCATTGGCAGGATATTGGATAGACAGTTGACAGAGCTTCATCAGAAATGATAGCAAAATTCATTAAGCAACATGAGAATGCAGGCAAATGACATATTGCAAAATTAGCAATGAAGGCAGTAAGAAAAACAAAAAACCGCGCAAAATCAAAAGAAAAAGTGCACAAAAGCAAATTGAAGACTAAAACAAAGACCATAGACTCAAAGAAGATTAAGCAAACCCAAGTGATTAACATATAGCAACGCAAAGGAAAGCATTAGACCTAAAGTTATGGCAAACCAGATGTAAATGTATAACTAGTTATTTGAAGTTTACAATTGGGGGTAAAGGAGAAACTCTTTGATGATTATTGGTTAAAGAAGTTTGCAATTAAGTTTGACTACTGATACAAGTATTTGAGTATTTGCGCCACATTATCATTATTAAAAGGAGTGACTATTGATACAAGTAAAACTAACAATTGGCGAATAATTCGAGTTTGCTAACATCTAAATACAATTATAACCTAACAACTAAAAACTTCACCATCTTCAAATTAACAGATATATATTATTTTTCTAACTAATAGCAATGTAACTATATTTTCATCATGTAAAATCACATAATTTAATGAACATAACATATTTCAAAAATACCTTTCTCTACTTGTCGTATTCTTCTTCTTCTTTTTGTTCTTCTTCTTGCAGGATCATCTTTTTCATAATAAGATTTTAGTAATTTATTAATAAAATTAAACTTCTTCTTCCTTTTATTACTTCTCGTTTTTGTTAAAGAAATCAGCACCTGTAATAACGAAATAATAATAATAATAATAATAGTACCAGTGTTAATATCAGAATAACTATCATAATAATGATATTTTTATTAGAGTAAATATTGTTATATAATATTTCCAGTTTTTAATATCAAAGTAAATGTATTAAGTAGTTATTCTGATATTAAAACTGGTAATATCATACAAGGTTGTAAGATAAACTAAGCAAATATACCTAACAATTCAGCGATTTGAATAACATAATTTGTTGTTAAATTATGATTTCTTTTTTTCTTCGCCATCATTTTTTTTTTTTTTTTTTGACTCTGGAATTTGATTTTTGGGGTTTATGTTTTTATGAATTAAAATCAAATTATGAGAGAGAAAATGCATTCATTTAAGTTTAATATTGGGTGGTTCATTTTTAACCCGATCAGTATGAAAACATAAAACCCGAACAAATTATTTTTTTTCTATTTTATGTGATATTTAAGTTTTTTACGTTTTATTTTTGTTTATAATGTGATATTATTGAAACTTAAAGATTAAAAATGTGATTTCGAGGAATCTTATTTTTATAAATATAGTTGTTGGATCAATTGATGTTTGTTAAAATAAGAGTACATTTTTTGTATTCTACTCAAGGCTGAGCTATCTGACCAGATCGATTGGACCGACCGATAAACTGACCAGACCGGTATTTGTCTAGTTCGAATCAGTCCGGTCCGGTTTGACATACAAACAGGATATTTAGTGTATTTGGACTGACCACATTCGGTTCGGTCTCGGTTTTCGATTTTTGCATAATTAGGCTAGGTTTGGTTTGGTCTTTGCCGGTCCGGTGCAGTTTTTAGACCATGAGCACCCCTTTGATTATCCTTATTTGTATGTTTAGGCTTATATAAGAACGAGATGGGCCGTCGTCCACCGCGTTACGCATTGTGTTTAAAAAAATTGTAGGTTTGGTTTCTTAAAACATTAAAAGTGCAATAATAGTCTCCATTTTGAAGTTTTCAATTGCATTTTTTTGTCCCTGATCGATGTGAAATGACTAAATTAGCCTTGGTTTCATTGAATAAGGCAAAGTACATTTTAGTCATTTCATTTTATATAGGGGACCAAAATTGCAATTCAAACTTCAAAATGAGAACTGTCATTGCATTTTCAAAGTTTTAGGGACCAAAAATGCAATTAACTCATTTTTTTTACATACCTTTTTTTTTTTGACAACATCGCTTTACTTTGTGAATATGCGTAACCAAATCCATTGCATTTACATGCTAATAAAAAAGATGCATTAAATGGGTTTATTAGCTTTAAGTGTCTCGAGGACACTAAAATCATTTCATTGCCTCATCTTTGTTACTGTATCAAATTAACACACACATTCATACAAATCCCAAAAAAAAAAAAAAAAAAAAAAAAAGAAAAACCTAAATCTCCGCACAAAAAATTGCCGACTTCAAGACCAGTATGTGATCAATTACGAAGGATGGCTCGTTCAAGACTGCCAAAAGATATGATGATTGTTTTTTTTAGGGGTGAAATTGACGCATCTTTGCGCGTTGTAACCGCTATGCGAAAGAGGGCCAATTACATGATCGATCGTATTAAGCACAGGGGTTGGCTTATTGGAGTGCTAGAACTGATTTGTGGGTGGGACTGGAGTAGTAAGTGTGTTGCTGTGCTTTTAGAGTTGCAAAACGAAGATTTAGGAGAACTTTCTGCTTTGGTTGCTAATGTTGTAAAAAAACAGGCACGTGTTAGCAATTTGCTGGTTGTGGTTCAAGTATTACAAGCTTTTGAAATTTGATGTGAAAGTAGGTGGATGCTTTTGTTATTTTCTTTTGTGTTTTGTGGTTTTCGTTGATAGGATCTAATGGTGGGTAGCGTTTTTAGATGGCTGTAATTATTTAAATAGTAGATGTTTTATGTTATGTGGTTTGGTAGCTTCGTTATTGTGTTTTTTGATTGGTAGGGTGATATTGGTACTTGCTCTATTTGATGGTATGTAGACATATTGTGCGTGAAGAATGGCATCGTTGTAACAATCATGGTCTAGTAGTAATTAAAATCTCTTATGGTATTCGATAATTCTAGTTAGTTAGTATCGTTGTATGCATATTGAATACGTGATTCAAAATAGTAAAGAGTGTTGGAATAAGTATAGATAGCAGGACCAGTGAACATACATTCATATTGTCGAATAGGTCATGAAAAATGTGGCATACATAATTTCACATACATTCGTATTCCAAATAGTGGAACACATAATTTTACAAAAAGTATAATAGTTGTAGCTAGTTTAACATACTTGATATTTCGGTTTTGACATCAAAGTCTAGGGGTTGTGTTTTACTTTTTCATCATATTGTTGCTTGTAAGGATTTTTGTCTTCTAACTTTTGCATCTGAAATCAAACCGAAAATGAACTGAAAATTGACAAAATTTGAGTAATTTTGTTTAGTTTCTCATGTTTGTCAGTTTGGTTCGGTTCTAGTCAATTTTACCCTATTCTCACCATTATCAACTTTTTTGTTTTATATGACCAATTATTAACAAACTAAAGTATTGAATACACAATAATTTTGTTTTTGCATTGAATTATTTTAGTTTTTTTAACAATTGAATTCTACTTTTGTTTTTGTTTTTAATTGAACTAAATAAACTCAAAAAAATTAAATAGCCAATTAACATAACAAAGAAACATTCATACTAAAAACTATTCTCAGAATAAACGTTAACAAATCTTATTTTAATGCATTTTTGCAATTTACCATTTTTTAGAAACATTAAAAACTAAAATCATATTTTTAATATCTCATGTCTTACATCAAAATTAACTTAATATAAATTAACTTGATTTAAACAACGGGCCTCTTTTTTATACAAAAGTCAATAGTGGTATCCATCTTTTTGCTTAAAGCCCTAAATAATAGTCCATTTTGTTAGAAGCCCAATTTATCTTTTTTTAGACCCAAATGTTATAACGCCCAAAAAAATGATCCAATATCACAGTCACTTTTCTTCTAGAATATCAAACATACTCTGATAGCTTCACAAAACTAAAATTAACGACTAAAAAATTTCCAGAAAAAATCAAATTGCATTCAATGGATCATCCACTAGATATTCAGAATACTTCAGAAAACAAAGGAATTAAAAAATGTAACGAATCATGTAGTGTTTGTTATAATTTTTGTTAAGTTCTTATAATGTTTATTCTAATATTTTTGATTATTATTATTTTCAGTTAAAATCTTTTATTCCGGTTCTACTAAAAATTAAACTGCAAGTTAGTTTTTTTTTTCTGTAAATATGTCTTTTCATTTTAATTATTTTTTTATTATAGTTTTTTCTGTATTGTTACTTATATAGGTTTTCAATTTTATTTTTATTTTATTTTTTTGCTTTTATGCATGCCAAATGTTTGATGGAATGTTAGTCTTAAGAGTTTGATATTAACATTTGATTTTCTTTTTTAAATTTATCATTATGAACTGTGATATTAAACAGATTTGTATGTTAATAGTGTTTTATTTTTTGTTTTTAGAAGTAACTTTGGATGTACAGAAGAATAAGAAACGTAAAACGAGTATAGAGCGTCTTACTGAAGGTTATCATTGATATATTTTATAAATAGTTATATGCTTATTTTCAATTTTAATTAAATAATTGTTATTATATATTAGGTGAACCACAATATTTATGCAAAGAAGATAGACGAAAAAAGACGAAGGTAAACTATGCAATTCAAGCTATGTTAATGATTTTATTTGTATTATATTTGACTTAATTAGCTACAAAATTTTATCTATATTCTATGTGTGATTGACTTTCTATTTTAGTTGAAGGCGTAATTGGATATCTAGCAAATGATCCGTATATTTAGTTTTGTACTTGTCCTCCTAGATTCAGTTCATGACGTTTAATTAATATCACACTACACTGCAAAATGAAGATTTGTTGTTTAATTGGGAATAGAACGCATTGTATATGTTTACAAGTGTTATTAAGATTTATTAGATTTGATTTCCAACTATTTGTTATATGAATACAAGTAAAAATCAAAATATACTCAAATCATGTCTTATAAGTTTAGATAAGCTCCTTATAGCTTATTTTTAAGCTTTGATTAAGTTTTCAATCAGTTCTAGTGAATTTTAATTAGCTCATTAGAAGTAGCTTAATCTGATTTAGAAGACTAAACAGTTTGTCTCACTCACTTTCATCATAAAGGAGTGTTTGGTTATAGTTATGATTCTGTGTTCTAGGGTGTTTGAGTAAGTCATATTGGTTTAGATAGTTTATTCTTAGTTAGTATATAGTCAGAAGTTGCATAATATCCATAGTTTATTTCCTTAAAAGTCAAAATTAGGATTCATCAATAATTTTTGCATCATAACAGTTAGATGTACTTGCATAATAATCAATTTAGTTGCATAAGTAGTTAAAATAGCTTCATTTGGTCTTGTTTTAGCTTAAAACTTCATTTTCAGTCATTTAGATTGAATCAAAGTTCACTAAAGTCAAGCTTGCAAGTTTTCAAAAAAGTCAAAAAAAATTAAAACATTTTTGAAATAGGGTTATTTATATATTTTTAATTTCTTCATTTTAAGTTCAAATTTGCTAAAACTTTGGGATTCTAGACTCTGTAAGATAGTCTTTAATCTAGTATTTTTGTTTTATTTTTAAGAATTTTCTTTCAAAGCTTTTTAACTATCTTAAAGTAAGGCTACTGGGAAAAATTTACCCTGCATCAGCAACCTTCTTTCCACAGTAACTATTTCACAAGCTTCAAACAAGCTCCTTAAAGATTCTTGAGGTTTAAATTTAGGTATTCCCAGTCATGTACTCCCGGTTAGCCAATGTGTTCCAAAACTGAATCAGCCACATATCTTCCCTAGTGGCCAATCCTGCACCCAAGCTAGCTCTAAACACAGGAATCTCAGCGTCCCTCTCAGAATACAACCCTACTCTTCAACCAAACTCTAAAAAAGACATATTCCTCCAAACTCCAGCCAATCTGAACCGTATCCCCTGAGCATCTATACTCCCTCGACAAGCAAGAACATTCATGGAATAAGAAGCATGAAACTCACGCACCAACTCAATGTAAATGGGCTCACGAATGTGAAACAATTTTTCTCCTTGAGGGTCAGTAAATTTGTCCCTCCTAATGTTGTTTCTGAAATCCCTTCAAGATCATGATTATTGAGAAAATTTCAATCCAAAACTGCCCCCGAGTCAATAGTTTGGTGGAGCAATTCGTTGTAGCGGTTTTGGGGTGCGTCCGTGTCAAACACTACCCAACCAAACATGATGTCGGCAACACTCTCTTGTGTGCCGGAAGATTTCCCCCTGGTTCTCCTCGACCTCTTGCTCATTTTCTGAAACAGGGAATCAAAAACTGGTAACAAATGAGTAGTAATCAAACTGCTGAATGACATCAGAAGGTTCTGACGGCGTCATGCCAGTGGGCTGACGCCGTCCCAACCAGAAATTTTCAAATCCGACATTTGCGAGGGAAAAATCCAGGTTTTCAACCATAACCCTTAACCTAAACACCCCTGCTTCAACAAAAAGGATACAATGGCAAGGTGGTTTAGTCCCTAAGCCTTCTAAGGCTTCTCACAAAATCAAACCCACATGACAACACTACCATTCGCCTATTATATAGTTGGCTTAAGTTTCCAATTAAACTTATTTTAGAATTAGAGTCTTTTTTAGAATCATTAATTACACTTTATAGTTTTACATAGATAATAATTTTACAACTAGTGATGGAAAAGATTAACTATTTTTACACTAAGTTTTATCTGCTTTGACTTAAAGATCAGGTACTATACAGATTTAACTATACCTGGATTCCTGTATTGTTAGGGATTTGCAGGATTATAAAACTATATTAGCTTTGAACCTATCAATCTACCTATCTGATTTAAACTTGATTATGAACCCTGGGGAATAGTCTAAATATGATTATTCATTTTTTAACAATACATCTGCAAATGTGTTATGGTGTTTTGCTAGTATAGCTCAATTTATATAATGTTACTTATTGTGATATTAAAATTGTTACTATCAATTAAGTATAGTTATTGTGATATTAAAACAGTTGTTCGAGGGTAGTTTTTCTGATACTTTATCTTCAAATCAATCATAAACTGAGCCATACTAACATCATCATCTACCAGCACTAGAAATAATTCCTTCAGCAGTACTTTTTGCTTGTATATGCTCATGATATTGATATGTTCGCATAATTGAATTTTTTTTAAAATTCTAATTCAGAAGAACATGATGAAGAAGACGAGTTTGTTTTTTCTGGAGATACAGAAAAGGATCTCTATGTTGTCAAATACAAGAAATCAACCAAGAAGAGTATGTTTTTAATAACTCATATACATGTTACATTTAGATTTACAATTAAATTTCATTCTTATGTATGTTTATTGACTCTAAATTGAAAATGATTTCCTTATTAAATACTCACATGTTTAATAAGAAAATCAGTTGCAAACTCATTTATTTATTTTTAAAATTAATCAAACTTCATTTAATTTTTCAGGAGCATTAAAAACGACTAATTCATCTAATAAATTTGTGAGGAAAGAAATTGTTCGTAAAGAAAATAAACCATTCACAAAGAAGGGGAAAGTTTACTTGACTACAGAAGAATACGTCAAACCAACAAATCTCAGAACAAGAAGCGCTCCTGTCAATTTCTATGAGGAAGTAAAGCACATATCAAAAATTGCTTGTCCGGAAGATTTTATAGCAGAATTGGGTTTTAAAAAGATTTTAAATCTTAATATTGCTCTTATATCATCAAATCTAGCTTGGAAAATCCTAAGTTGCTACAATGAAAAAGCAAAATCGCTGGTTTTTAAAGGAGAAGAAATAAAGATCACAAGAGACTTGGTGCATGAGGTTTTAGGATTTCCAAAAGTGTTGGAAATTCTGTGAAGTATGAATTATGCTGAAAATAACGCTGAAGGAATCTGCTGAAGTACATGGATTCTGCTGAAGGAATCTGCTGAAGTACATGGATTCTACTGAAGAAGGAATTATGCTGAAGTTATATTACAGTATAGTTGGTTTCTACGGATATAGATATTTCGTATATTTATTAGTTTGTTAGGATATGCATGAGCTATTTTAGGTAGTGATATGCATTTATTTTATATTATTGTTTATTTAGGGTTCCTTGTGTATAAAAGGAACTGATAGCTTTTGTATTAGGGAGAGACTTAAACTGTAGAACTGGAGAAAAACATTCCAAGAAAACATCTTTAGAGAGAGAGAAAAAGATCCATAGAGGATCATTGTTTTATGAGAAAAACCTTGTTTGTAACTTTGATTGTGTTAATTATTATCCGCTGTGCATCTATTCAATCAATGTTATTCATACCCTAGTTGAGTCCGGATCTTGGATTCAACAATTGGTTTCAGAGCCAGGTTGCTCTCGATTTAGGGTTTATAAGGTTTTTCAGTATTTGATCTATAGCAGCGGAGGGAAAAGGACGAAGCAGGTAGAAAATAATTGTTGAAGAAGAGCGAATCACGTGGGTCAGTGGTATTGTTCCTAATTCGTATCTCATAATTAATCATATGCATTAATTGGTCTAACAATCATATGCATTAATTAATTATTCGAATTGATATAGTAATGGAGTTAATTGGTCACAATTATGCTTATACTGTATTGATGGGACAATTCATATGAATTGATTATTGAGCTCACGTGAGGTTGATTTGCATTGCGGCATATAGTTTTGATCGTGTAGGATTGGAACAGAATACCATGAATCACATGGGGTAATTTTAATTGTGGGGTCTCATTGACTTTTGGGTCTCGCAATTTGATTTATTTACTGCTGATCACTTATAATATTGGTATTTTATTTCTGCTGATATTATGTCCAAGACTGTAGTGTGTTTTGGTTTTTGATATCATTGGTTGATTGTGGGAAACGCATTTATTGGTCAAAGAAATTAGAAGAGGTCAAGTGCAGTATATATTTGTGGTGTTAGTTGATCAAAGGGTTGAATTTGTGATCACGCATAGGTTCACTGTTTGGTATTAAGAATTTCCACTGGTCAATTCTTCTGATCGTGATTGGTTGCTACTGAAGTTATTGTGGATCTGTACTACTGTTACATTGAACGGTGTATTTTTTATTGGGTCTCACTTTATGATCACGTGATAATAGTAGGTCCTCATTTAATTCCTACTTATAATATTGAATTTGGTTTTTGCTGGTCACATAACTTAACTACTGCACTCCGCTCTTTACAAACCTCTCAACCAAACTTCTCTCCACACCTTTTGAATGGCAGAATTGGATAATAATAGGGATGATATTATGTTTCCTTATTTGATGAATGATGAGTATGAGGTATGGGCTAAGAAGATGGAACACTGGATCAAGAATAATGATATGAATATCTGGAAGGTGATCCAAAATGGCAACAGCTTGAAAAGGACTGGATGTGATCGCGATGGAAATCTCTTTTTTCATCCTCCAACGACTACAGATGAACACATTGCTGTACAATGAGAGTCAAAGGCCAGAACTACCTTGCTTAAATCTATTCCTGTTGATCATGTAGCAGATTTTCATTATATGGATGATGCAAGTCGTATATGGAATGCACTCAAAGAAAGGTATGGTGGAAAGGCTGAATTCAAGAAGATGAGTAAGGAAGCTGATGCTTAAGGTTATGCTAAAGAACTTGCCAGTCCACACTTTGCATTCATGGGCATCTCTCAGGTACATAATTGTGTGTTTGGTTGTCGTGAAAAATACAATGAACTCAAAGAAGCTTATGATATTTTGAAACCTAAATATAATGAATGCTTTGTAGAAGTTGAAGCTTATAAACAGGCTTTAAAAACACTAGAAAGAGAAAAGGTTTGGTTTCAGAAGAATCAAATAGCTTATGATGAGAAGATAAGTGTGTTAGAAAGGGATCTCGAATGTGCTAAAAATGAGTTAAAATATTTTGAGAAAGAAAGAGCTAAAGTAGAGCTAGAAAAACAAGAAGTGCAAGATAAGTTGGATACTAAAGTAGCTAGGCATAAAGAATGGCTAGGCTTTCGTGACAAGTTAGCTAGTCATCTATCCATGGTAGTCCCCAAGCTCCTAATTCGGATAGGTTTAGGGTTTTAAAAGTATGTAGGATTAGAAGCTAGGCATGATACGTAATACTACACCAAGAGGTTTAGCTAATTATGTCAAAGAAGGTGACCTACATGGCCGTGACCACGTGGATCCTATTAGAGGAATACCTATGCCTGTTGACCTTTCCCTTCATTGACTTTGATGGATCATGCACCATTTTATATGGAAAAAAGTCAAGTGACTTGCCATGACCTTAGTAGCAAAACTAATGACTCACTGTCTGCCCTGGGGTTCTAAAAGTGACAAGTTATCAGATCTAAAGTCCACTGACTATGCTTCATGTGATTCAAATGAAAAGTCTGACTCACCTAGGCACACACCCAAGACCACACCCAAGTCCAAAGTAGCTAATGCTGAGCCCAAAACAAAACCAGTTACTTATTCTGTTGAATACAATTTTGCTTCTAATTTTGTTTCTGATAAATCTAAATGTAATAAACAAAGTTGTGTTAAGAATAAGTATTTTAAGAAGAAATCTTGTTTTGTGTGTGGTAGTAAACTCCATCTTATTAAAGACTGTGATTATCATGAGAAAAGGATGGGTGTTTCCTCTGGCCATAAGACTTCTAGACCTACATGGACTAATGTTGCTAGTATTCCTTCATTTGTTCCCAAGGCTGCACATGTGAGAGTAGGTAAACCAGTTCCCACTAGTAAGTTTCCTAAGGTGTATCATCTTTAAAGGCTTGATAGGCCTTTTCCAGTTCCCTCTAGTGAAGAATATTCTTCACCAGTTACCACTGGTTGGTGGAACAGTAATGCTAGACCTATGACATATAGACCTACTAGTTCTTATTTTCAGTCATATACACCTTATGTATATCATATGAATATGGCACATGGTGGATTTAGAGTGGCAACTGCTGTTAAGCCCTCAAAAGGTTATTCTTGGAAAACTCAAAGGAAATGTTCATTCTGGGTACCCAAGAACAATAGTCCTTGTCAGGTGCATTGATTGAGGGAGGATAAGCCTAAGGGAGGCTTCTTGTTGTATTTTTGTATACTAACCATTTTGCAAATGTTGGATCCTCATTAGCCTATGGGAGGCTTAGTGTTTCTGCTGACACTACAACTGTCTTTGGTTTCTGCTGCTGCTTGATGGTATATTTTCATGTTTTGTTTATTTTTATTTTTATTCTTTCTTTATTTTATATTTAAAAAAAAAGTCTTATTTCTTTTGTTTGTTGATTAAAAAAAAATTCGTATTATTTCTTTTGTTTTACGAGAAAAACCTTGTTTGTAACTTTGATTCTGTTAATTATTATCCGCTGTGCATCTGAAACCAATTGTTGAATCCAAGATCCGGACTCAACTAGGGTATGAATAACATTGATTGAATAGATGCACAGCGGATAATAATTAACACAATCAAAGTTAGCAAAACAAGGTTTTCTCATAAAACAATGATCTCTAGGATCTTTTCTCTCTCTCTAAAGATGTTTTCCTGGAATGTTTTTCTCCAGTTCTAGAGTTTAAGTCTCTCCCTAATACAAAAGCTATCAGTTCCTTTTATATACAAGGAACCCTAAATAAACAATAATATAAAATAAATGCATATCACTACCTAAAATAACTCATGCATATCCTAACAAACTAATAAATATACGGAATATCTATGTCCGTAGAAACCAACTATACTGTAATATAACTTCAGCATAATTCCTTCTTCAGTAGAATCCATGTACTTCAGCAGATTCCTTCAGCAGAATCCATGTACTTCAGCAGATTCCTTCAGCGTAATTTTCATCATAATTCATACTTCACAGAATTCCCAACAAAAAGGACATTTAAGAATTAATTTTGTAAAAAGAGCAAATTACAAGAATTTGAAGTTCAATCTTGAATCTTTTTGGAAACAATATGTTAACGAAAATGGAAAAGTTATTGTGGAAACTGACAAAATATTTTTTTCTATAAACCTCAAGGACTTCATTTTGGAAACTGATACAGTTAATGATGTTTTCAAGTTAAATTTCATTATTTTGTTGGTAACGACAATGATTTGTTCAAGCGCGGGAGGAGAATCGAACATGAGATTTCTACCATCACTTTTTGATCATTATGATAACATTATTGGAGTTGATTGCTGTGGTGTAATGATCGAATCTCTAGATCTCAATCCACATAATCTTGATACGAATTCTGCAAATAAACAGTATTTTGGTCCAATAACATTTCTTACTTTATGTTTGTATTTTTTTAATATTTTGGTTTTATTTTTAAAAAATATTTGAATTATTTTGTTAACAATTATATATTTATTTTAATATTTTTTTTTCACGGTTGTTGTATATTAGATGGCTGTTTAAAAGAACCAAATCGAATGAAGATGTCATACACTATTGCTCAACAAAATTGCTGAGGAAAGTGGACTGTGAACATATAAGACTTAAAAAAAATTCTGAGTTTTTTGAAGATGATCGGGTTTTCTTCACTGGGGAAAATAATGATGAAATTAATCAACAAATATTTGAATCTAATGATGTTTTACTATTAGAGAATAAAGAGTGTCAAGATGAATGTCAACATTTGAATTCGAAATGCAAAAGGTAATCTTAAAAGTTTGATTATATTGCTTTTTAAAAAACGTAATATTTGATTGTTTTTTTGTTATAACTCTTTTTCTTTTCTTTTTTAATCGAACGAAATTTGTGAAACTTCAAAAGCTATAGCAGTTGAAAATGATAATGATAATTCATCGTCATCTAAGAAACCATTTTTTAATTAATGATACTGCGATGAGGAATGAGAATTTGGGGATTTCATCTTTGTTGGATGCTGCAAATGACCCTTCAGTTAATGATGATGACAACTGCTTCAATTTTGATTTTCAAAATGAGGTATTCATTCATTTAAAATAATATATTAATTTATTCATTTAATAATATATTTTTTAACGCGAATAACCAGATTTAATTTTGAAAGTTCAAATTTATAAACAAGTCAACGATGTTCATGAGACTGAATTATCTAAGATAACAACTTGATTGATGTTGATGTTCAAGAGGTATTAAATTGTTCAAGAAATTAACATTTTCTTATGTTAATTTATTCCAAACTGAAATATCTTATACTATTACTTTAAATCAGCATGAGAGCTTCTGGATTAGCAAATTTGAAACTTCAAAGCAAAAGCAAAATCATATCGCCTATACTTGAGATACATATTTTAATAAGAAAGTTATTAAATAACTTTTTTCTTAAGAAATGAATAACTAATTTTGTTAATTTCTTAAATTTTCAGGAAGTTATTTCTGATCTGAAAAGATGTATATCACATTTCTCATTGCATGATGATATTCTTTCAAAAGATGAAGAAGTTCTCTAGAGACATATTGTTTTCCAATACCAGATGAAGGATGTTAGGAATTGAAAATTCCATGTTAAAGTGTCGGTCACCCCAATAATGGTCTAGCATATGTTAGCTCGTAGATTTGTAGTTATTTATGTTATTTAGTAGTTAATTAGTTAATTAGTAGCGTAGTTTAGTTTAGAGTAACACCTGGGGAGGAAGGACGGGTCATTACCCACTGTATACCTGATCCACAGGCCGATAGGAGGTCGTTATGTTTGTAACTATAAATACCCTCTACCTCCTAAGGTAGAGGGTTGGACCTTTCATTCATCTTAATATAACCTTCTATGTTTTCTTTCACTTTCTCTCTCTAGAAAGGCTCCTACTTTCTCTCTCTAAAACCTCTAAACAATTCGACCCATATTATTGTTTGTTATGTGTTTATGAAATCCAATATGTAACAATTGGTATCAAGAGCCATGGTTAGATCATCTCTTACATATCTTTGGATTTCTAGTGGTTTTTAGGTGATTTTTGAGTTTGAGAAAGTTTAGTGGTTTTTGCATCATTTGGTTGATTTCTAGTGTTAAAGTTTGGATTTTGATTGTACTTTTGTGTTTAAGATCATCATAAGTGTTTAGGTCTTGATTTGGAAGGCTTGAATTATCGTGGTTGGGTTGTTTTTGTATTGGAAAGTGGTGCTTTTGAATATGTTCTTCGTAGAGACTTGTAGTTATATTTCTTCGTAGAGACTTGTGGTTATGTTCTTCGTAGAGACTTGCTGTTAGGTTTTTCGTAGAGACTTGTGGTTATGTCCAGATTCAATGTATCTGTCCAGAGACTTGGTGTAGAGACTTGGCGTAGAGACTTGGCGCCTATTTTGGTAGAGACTTGGCGTAGAGACTTGGCGCCTATTTTGGTAGAGACTTGGCGTAGAGACTTGGCGCCTATTTTCGTAGAGACTTGGTGTAGAGACTTAGCGTAGAGACTTGGCGTAGAGACTTGGCGTAGAGACTTGGCGTACAGACTTGTCTTTACAATTGCTAGCAACTTGTCTCTGTTGTTACTAGCGAGTTGCTCTTTAGCGACTTGGCCACTTAGCGAGTTGCTCTTTAGCGACTTGGTTCATAGCGACTTGTGTTTAGCGACTTGGTTCATAGCGACTTGTGTGTAGCGACTTGCTTTATAGCGACTTGTGTGTAGCGACTTGGTTCATAGCGAGTTGTCTCTAGCGACTTGAGCATCTAGCGACTTGTAACTAGCGAGTTGCCTTCATAGAGGATTGTTAGAAGCGGTTTGACCATTTCATCGGGCGTTTTGTTGACTTTTCCCGACAAAACTTCAAACGGCTATAACTTTTGATTCGTAACTCCGTTTTCAGCATTCTACCCATCAAAACGACCGTGAGAACGAGGAGAATGGCACGCCGAATGAACTAAAGGCCTAAATCTGCTCCGAACAGAAGTCATCTTAACACATTCCATTGGTCATTGCTTAACGGTTTGGTCTTGATTTTAGTAAAATCCCGCGAAAGATTCTATTTCTCGGTTTAAATCATAGACTTGTAAAATCCCGTGCATTCTACCACATCATGTCTTACTCTACTGACCCAGTAATTTCAGAAGTACTTAAATTGTATGATGTTGTGGACAACAATGATAATGTTTGCTACACTGAACGGTTACTGATGATGGAATCAATCAATGATGATTTGAGTTCTTCATGCTCTGAGTCCAATAAGAAAGATTTGCACCTGTTCAGGGTACAGAATGCCATGCAAAAGGAAAGTAGCATTGAACCTTATCAACAACTTCACTCACACCTCATGTTACTCCACCGATAAGAATGGAACAAACATGTACTGCCCTCTTCCGTCAGGACTTATCCACATTAACAGGAACTTTGCTATTAAACCTAGAGCAATTGGAGCTACAACTTGACAAAGAGAAGGTTCAAAAGGATAGTTCAAGTGCTGCACTTCAAGTTATCTACAAACACTTTCAATCATTCATTAGAAGGGAATTCACATCAGACTATGATCAAGACATGACTGAAATGTCCTTCAAGAGACACACTGGAATAGAAATTAGCGTATTCACAGAGACACTTATTCATCTCATGGATAATGTGGAGAAGTATATTGAGGAAGTTACTCAGACAGATGAAAAAGTGGATGAGTGTCTAGTGCAGTTGAGAGATAGTTTTGATAACTTGGGTAATGTATCTGTTGAAAGGTCCGGTGTTGGTGAATGTAGAATGTCAGAGACTACAATTAATGATGTAACCAGCTCTTCAGTTACTCCCAACACACAAGAAGTAGATGCTGAAATCAGAAATGGGAATGAATGTCGGGCACAATCAAAATATTGTAGTGTTGAGTTGGATAATGCTCCAGATGTTGGATCAGTTGACACTGAATACATAGGCTCAGAGATAGATAAGCTTGACACAGCCAGCGGTCCAATGACTCTTGTTACATGATGTGGATGCGATATCGCACGAAATTGAGCAGTGTCATGTAATGAGTACCCTTTCACTGACATAAACACAATGCATCTGCTAAAATACTTAAACAAACCGATCATGATGTCAACATGACTTTGATAAATCTTCCAATCGAACTGAGGTGAGTCCGAGATTAAGTGTTTCAAAACAAAAGATATGGTTGATAAAAAGGCTTTTGATGAACTTTCAAACGAATTCTCAAATCTTGAAAAACATTGCGTCTCACTTGAAATTGCTATACAGAGTAAAGAAGAAAGTTTTCAACTTAACAAACCATGTAAAAATCCTGAACTTCCTGAATTCAGTGAATTTTTTGAAATTAACACTTTAAAAGCCCAAACTTCATGACAATGACTCAACCATTTACAATCCAAGAAACATATTTCGATATGCATGTGAAAAGTAATTTGGTTACAAGTATTTGATGTTAATGCTATTGATGATATTCAAATGAGAAATGATGAATTAGCGGTTTGTGTGGCCAAATTACTAAAGGAAAATGAGTCCTTGAGAAAGTATCACAAAGAACTAAGTGACTCTGTCAAAGAAGCTAGAACTAAGTCAATAGAACAAACAAACTCTTTGATAGAAAAAATTGATGTTCTCAAAGCTCAACTTCGGAAAAGAGTTTCTGCTATTGTTGCCCTAAAAAATGAGCTTAGGAAAAATCAGGGAAAAGTGTGCACTAAGTTTACAAAACCATCAACCTTGGGGAAACCAGTTGCTCATCCCATTAGAAACCGGTCCATTGTTAGTAAACCTCATGCGTTTATATCCGAGAGACCAAAATTTCAAAACACGGTTTGCCTCCCAAGTTGATGAGAAACATGTTTTGTCAAAACCAGTCACTTCACCAGAGTTACCTAAGAATAAGGCTTCTAGCTCTATTAACTCTCAACACGTAGCCACTTCTACTCCCAAAGACTCTAGGATTAGTTCAAAACAGGTCAAAAGCAAGCATTAAAACCCAGAATTCATATGATATGAATGACTTGTGGAAGAACTATTATCTAGAAGAAGCTAGGAAAAGGCACAAATTCGAAAAGATGGAATTTAGGTGCAAGACCTAAGGTGATGAATTCTACAAGATTTCAAGGCACTGCTAATAGTTGTAAACCATTACCTAGGAACACTCAAAAGACTAGGGGTTGGCTTGCATCTAAGAGTAGGTATATGAAGAAGAATACTAAGCATGTAGAAAATGAAACTAGAAATTTTAAGTCTTTTCTGAATAAGAAACATTTTCCTAATTCATGCTAGGTACAATCCACTAAGTCTACTAATGTGACTAAGGTTCAACATGTTGTGAAGCAAAACAAACCAAAACTTCGCCTAGATGGATACCAACTGCTAAATCTTTGGAAACTAGGAATAAGGATAAGTCTTCCAATATGCATAAGAAGCCTAACAATCCTAGACCTTGCCATAAGTGGATACCGTCTGGTAGAATGTTTAAGGATGCTGGACTTAGGTGGATACCTACTAGAAAGTCGTTTGCCGATAGCAAAATCAAGGTTGACCGTGAAATCCCAAAGGGTTTGGATACTAATGTCACTAACCAATATATATGCAATCAAGCTTGTAATGTTAGTGCGGTAGTCCTTACTCAGTTGCAGATACTTCGATCCTTCAATACATGGACTGGCTTAAAGTATGCATAACAAAAGGATTGATATCTCATGGACTCACGGTTCAAGTTACTCAACATTGATAGTTAAATCGGCTATGATGTCTGTTCGGCCAGTTCCAGGCCTCATACTTCATCATTATGGTGTCTGCAGATAACACTTCAGGCCCCGTCCCCCAAAGAAAAGAAAGGTGTACGCTTTAGTGCGCTTTATCTTCATAAGAAGAGAAATCTTCATGTTTATGACCATTCTCATCAACATTCTTCATCAACATGCTTCATGCTTTTTCTATGCACTTCAGTCATCAAGTGAATCGGACTACTAATAATTACTCTTATTCCACTTGCTCAATATAATGAAAATGGCGACATCCTGTGCTAACTTTGCGGGGGAGAAGTGTGAATAGAATACATTTTAATGATAATCACTTGTTTAATCAAGAATGGCATCTCCATATGCAATTCTTGAGGGGGAGAAGAAGTGTGAATGTTTTGCATGGTTGACTGATATTTGAGAATATATGGTCAAACGGCTCCTAACTCATGTAAGAACCGAGATTCTCCTTATCGGATCATCTTCACATGCAGTTTCTTCTAAGAGCCGTTGGTTGACATCTTCACACGGGCTGATATGATTAAATGAAAAAGTGCTTCTTGTTGCTGGGCTGATTTCTTTGATGAACATATTTCTGTTCTTGTTTGATTGGGAGGGATTTTAATTAAGGGGATTTGCTATTTACAAGTTAACGGAATGCCTTTGTCTGAAGAAGATGTTAACTGTCTATTTCCCCATTCGGACAATCTTGAAGAAGGTCGAGTCTACATTCTAATCTACATTTTCTGTTACATGATTAGAAGACTAAAGACGAATTGCATTTGATGATCTAAAGACTTCTTCTTAATCCGCCAGAAGAACACTTGAAAATCTTCGCAGTTTATGGGGGAGAGCACTAATTGGGGGAGATTGAAAAGCCAAAATATAATCCTCAATTAGACTTGTTCATATTCTTTAGCAATGATTCATTGCTTGATTTTTGATGACACTCCTCCTACGCCTAATGCTTCAATTACTAAGGATAATTGGGATTCATTGTTTTTCAAAGATATGTTTGATGAGTACTTCCAACCTCTAACGAATGTTGATCATCCGATCAAGCTCATGCTCCGGTTTCTACTGACTCAACTAGTTCACCATCTAAGAAGTACTTCTAACTCATGTCAAGAAACCTTATCTCCAGTTACTTCACAAGGCGTTGATAATGACTATCATGTTATTGTAGTTGCACTACTGAATAATGATCCGCTCTTTGGTATTCCTTTGCCAAATCTTCACGGATTATTGTTCCTCTCATTGTGCACGCCGCTATAATCAACCACATGAACATTAAGGAAAATGACTTCTCATCCGCTAGAAGACATTTTAGTAAATCTTCCCGTCGTACTCTTTCACATGTATACCTTAAGGAAGAACGCATTGATGTTGAGGAATCATTTGCTCCGGTTCATTCATTCGGTCAATGTTCATCCGATTGTATGTTTATTCAAGTGTTGGACATTTGACACAAGTTGATTACTTCAAAGTTACTCTTTTATCACTTATTTGAGGTTGAAGTTGACATTCACAAAGGCGTGTTCTTATTTGATAACTTGCTCGGGCTTAAGAATTTGAGTTGAAGACTTGGTTTATCTAGTTACCAGCAGTCGGGGTGGATGGTTGAAGACTTGGTTAACTATCACTATTAGGAGTTACGTTGCCTTACTCAGTGTCACATGCAGATGATGATGTGGATAATCTCAAAAGGTGTTAATGTCTCATACTTTGTTTGAGTAATGAGTACTTAGAGATTTGCTTGAAGCATAGATTCTCGACACCGTTCTTCCATCATTAAGTGCAAGCTTAAGATACAAATGCGGGGAATTCGACTTTAGTTTCAAGTTTGGTATATCGGGTTTTCTTCAACAGTGGTCACTTCAAATTGTCTACATATGGGTTGATAAAGATAGTCAGAGAGAGTTTTTGTAGCATTGATTCTCACAGAATTTATTTGAGCTAATTTGTTGTTCTTCTCTATTTCAAGATTATTTGGTATGTATAATGTGTTGCTAATTTGAGGTATCAAAACCAAAGGGAAGGATACATACATCTAAACACACAACGAGTACACGTGATGAACTTAATACTTCTTTTCTCTATTGAAGTAATCCCTAGAAAGACAAATGTCATAACCGTAGAGAAACTCAGTGTTTAACTCATAGCCTTTGATGTATTATTCCAACCACTTGGGAGGAAGTGGTCTCTGGATACTTTGGTATGTGTTAACTGGCTTTCAGAGGAAGAAATATGAGAAGAATATGTAGAGCGTGAGATGATATTGCTTATCGACATCTTCTATATGATTTATGATAAAGTGCTTCCGGTTATTGCTTCATGTACACAATGCAATGATGATTCTGATGAGATCACAACCATCAGGGGAGAGATATGTGTATATCAGGGACGCACAGCATGTTCACATGATCGAGCTTAATTAGTTATTCTGGAGTTGATATCCGCAGAGAAGATCAGTGATTCAACTGGTTACTGTGATGTCGTTGTGTCTACTCTGGTTGGGTACTTATGTTCATAATGGGCTGATTGGTTATATGTAAGATAACTGGAATGCACATGGTAAAATGAAGATGTTGTTATTTTGTTCCCATGAATTGACAACTGGTCAATCTCGAAGAGTAATGTGTACATCGGGGACGCACAACAGGTTCATGTGATCGGGCCTAATCAGTTATTTCGGATTTGATAACCACTGATACGATCTATGTTTCAACTTGTTACTTTGGTGTTCTCGTGTTCTTCGGGGTGCAAAGCTACATTCAATGAGACTGTTTTCATTCATTTCTACTTCTTGGAAAATGGTATTTATACTCAGTTTGTCGGTTTGAGGGGAAGCTACCAAAGATTCACTTGTTGAAGGCTCAAGTTCTTTTGACGATTCAAGAGCCTCGATTGCTTTGGTGGTGAAAGTTTAAGAGATGATGACTTCTATCTTCTACAAAGTGCTGAACGATTTCCTTATTTCGGTACTCGTATCATCATCCCCCTAAACTATTTCTCTATATCTGTAAATATTTTTCAAAAACCAAATACAAAAATATAAAACCAACAAAAAGAAAATAGAAAAATATAAAATCTACAAAAGCCCATAAAAATCAGAAAATTGAAAAATACCAAAAATATTGTTTTCTCAAGACATGTCTTCTGGTATCGATAACATCTACGGTCTTAGAAATGTTATTCAATAATGGAACGGGACTTTAGATGAAGTTCGAGCAGGAGGTGTAAATATTCATTTCTAAACATGTCTCAAAAAAATGGCTTGCAGTGCTATTTCCGTGATCAGTAACGTGCTTAAAACTATGGCTTGCTATTATTTCTGATAGCAACCCGCTCTTCAAAAGAAGGAAAGTGCTGCACTAAACATATTTTCAAAAATATCGTGCACTTATCCTATAACAATTTGAGGAAAGTATGTCGAAGGACTGCTGTTCCTACACAAATGTTTTTCCGTCTAAAATTCTTCAGAAAAATATTTGTTGTTTTCAAAAATGGTGGTAAATGAGTTGCTTTAAAAACAATCAGATTCAGAGTTTTTGTAAAATTGAAAACTCAATCAATGACTTCAGCGCTTTTAAATCTTTTATAAAATGAGTCATTGATTGAGGGGGAGAATGTTTTCAAATTTACATCATCTAACGGGCTTTCTTAATTATCCAACATGCTTAATTAAAAATGATATATGCATATGTCGAAGGTCTAGGAATTTAGGATATGATTATTAGGATTAGATGATTAGAGTTTGATTAACACATAATCCCCATGCCTTATATGATCTGATTGTTATGTTGAATTGACTTTAATTAGTCGATTGATGTTATGGGTGATGTCGACCACCATATATCTGTATGTGTGTTCACTAACGATGCGATATCATGGATATAAGAATGTTCCCGATCCAGATCCCACTAATGAAGATGATTGGATGCCGAAAGGAAAGGGTAACTATTTCTTTGGTTGACAAATGAAGAAACAGAGCTTAATTGGACTTCAATGGAGAGTTGGCATAAATGCTACGTAAGAGGTCTCACTGCATCAGCAGATGGTTTTCTTCTAAGTGATTGAAGAAACGGAGCTTAATTTGACCTCAGGTGGCATTCAAAATGCAACGTAAGAAGAAGTCTCACCGCATCTGCAGACGGTTTTCTTCCAAGCCCTACAGCAACAACGGAAGCTTCTCAACCATCTAACATATCTTTGTGCAGGATAATTGTGATTATACCATTTTCTTTAAACAATTTTTTAACTAATATTGTTTTGAAAAATGGAAAAATATTTGTTTTGAAAATAAATTGGACTTAATTTTGAAAATCACCGGACTTCATTTTTATCAAAACCTAAGTCACTCAATCAACGACTACGGTCATTGATTGAGGGGGAGAGTGATTTAAAATAAATTATTTTCATACAATATTTCTTCATAAAAGTTCGTTTGTACGAAATTATGTGGTGATCTAAAGATTTAATGTTATGTCATGGTATGATTTTTCTTTTGAATCAACGTCTTTCAAAATGAAATTTTTTTCTGTTCTTGTTTGATTGTGAAATTGTTTTGTTTTACTGAAAAGATCTCTTAAAAACAATCATACCTGACACTAACAATCTTTAATGTCTAAATCTGTTCCTTATTAATCATTTTTCAAAATTAAATTTTGCCACGTCTTTCCCTAAAACTTTTCTAAATAATTTAAATCAGATGGGATCACAAATCTCAAATGGTTTGACATTGTTGATCAAGGGAGAGATCGTGATTTAAATCTCAAATCTGTTTTTATGGAGTTGGTTTTAGTCCTTCAAAGGCACTCCTGCCTCCATGTGCCAAATGATTTCAAATACACAAGTGCACATGTTGAGAGGAGGATTTATCCAAAAACCAGATGAGTATTTAAACAAGGCCACATTTTCTCCCATGTTTTCTAAACCTAATTAAATCACTTGGGATCCAAAATCTCAAAGGTTTGATATTTTGATCGGGGAGAATTTGTGATTTAATTATGAAATTTGATGAAAGGTGATCGTTTTTATTTAATTGTGCAGGCTGCTCTCTCATATGTGTTAAACGCTTTCGAATCTCGAAGCACATATTGAGGGGGAGCATAACTATCGAGGTACAAAAGTTTTTTTAAAAGTTATTTATAAAGTACATCGTTTTTGATTTAATCGTGCAGGCTGCTCTCTCATATGTGTTAAACGCTCTCGAAGCACATATCGGTGAGGGGAGCATAACTATCGAGGTACAAAAGTTTTTTTAAAAGTTATTTATAAAGTACCTTGATTGAGTTTTCAAATGTTTTCTTAATGGCTTTTGTGATCGTGGATGTACTTCAAAAGAACTCTTGCCTCTATGTGATAAAATGTATTCAAATATCCAATGCACATATTGAGGGGGAGAATTTTACCAAGAAAATCAAATGGCTTTTTCTATGAAAAGTGTGATCAAAGATAATATTTCAAAGTCCTCTTGCCTCCATGTGCTAAACAATTTCTAAATCACATGCACATGTTGAGGGGGAGGTTTTCTAAATGATCAAAACTATTAAGGTACAAAACGATTTGATCTCGTATCACAAGTACCTTGATTGTTTTTCCAAATGATTTTTCAATTGGTTTCGAAGGAAAGAACAATAACAAAAGACCGACCAATTTACTTTATGCATGGTGTTATAAGGATGGTTAGGTTAGGTATTTGTTCCCACGATCCCGCCAGAGCTGGAGGGATCTACCCAGGGACAATTCACTAGTTAGTGTAAAAGTCCTTAGGTATGATGAAAAAAGGAGAAAAATGAGAAATGGGAAGAGTGCGGATCGAGACAGCTAGTACTGGAAAAAAAAACCCAACAAGGTTCTAGTTATGAAGTCTCGGTAAGCACTGAAGGGGTTGAAGAATGAAAAGAAATGAATATGAAAAAGGGTGAAAAGAAATAGCCCTCCAATAATTCAACCTTAGTATGTAAACCGGGTTCAATACATATGCTCTGGTGGTTACCAAGGTAACGCTGTATTGAAGACAAGACGTCATGGACCCAAAGGACGACTGCACTAAACTTCCAAAACTACTCAAGTTCCTCTTAAAAGGGCTTGTTTCATTCTCACGGGAACCGACATAATCTATCGACTTTCTCTTAGAGATTGTTGATATTAAAGAAGGAGACCCTCTCCCTAGTCTCCGACATAGGAACCAAATGTGCACGATTGAGTCTAGAGACAAGAGATCATCCACAATATCTCATTAGGACACAAAATTAATGAAGACTTGCTGTTTCACACAATGTGGAAAGTAAGTATATATTTAGAGTCCTACGCATTATCCTTGTGGTATTGCCAGAACATCTGAGTGATATGCATACATATTCACAATGAAGATGGAAAGCCTTCGGGAGCCAACATCAAACAAGCTCTTGGTAGGTGGCATGTGAGATCTATTCTATAGATCAACCATGTGACAACTGGATAGAACGATGGGACGATTCACTGTGAATCAACCTTGGTCCAGAAATGGATTGACGGATGCTTTTGGAAAAACCGTTCGATGTGCAAATCTTTTTTTTCTCTAGCACGTCGAATGTGTACTTATGTTTTCAAATTCAAAAAGTATCTCGATTGAAAAATACTTTTGGAAAAACCGTTCGATGTGCAAAATTCTTCTTTTCTCTAGCACGTCTAGTGTGTACTCTTTTCAAATACAAAAAGTATTTTGATTGAAAATTGATCTTTCTCATAAAACCTTCGTTGTATTGCAAAACTCTTTCTTCTAAGCAATACGCGGTTGTTTTTCAAATCATTTTCATCAATCGTGAATCTCAATTCGCTGGTTCAGTTCACTTCTGTTGTCTTCTTTGAGACGTTCCGGTTTGAGAACGGCTAGAGTGCATAAACCCTGTCAAGGAGATTCTTCGAATCCTACTGATCACAGCAGTACTTGTACTGATCAACGGGGACCGTGGGCCGTGTACCTCAATTCAACGAAAGTGATCAAAGAAACTTTCGTGTGTTTTATTGCTAACTGTTGTTTGCAGGTACATTTGGACGCAGTGTACTGATCGAATTGAGGAGTCAATCCAAAGCCGCATGCTCACAGCATCCAAACTTAATTTGAAGAAGTCATGATCACAGTGCATATCTACATAACTCGGCTATGATATTTCATATTATGCTTCGCTTCGCTTTCGCAGAAATATCATGAACCAAAGTAAGGCTTCCGCTACTCTGATGGAAAGATGTCATGATTCAAAAGTGTGAGCATGTCGGTCCGAAAGTCACAACTTCACATGATGGCAACACAATAAAGGGTGATCCAGAGATTTACTGTGGCTGATGATCTCAAAGAAAGCTCGAAGATCATCAAAGATGTGGATCTGTTTAAAGGCCTCCACTTAAAAAGTACAAATCGCTATGGACTTTGAAGAATCGCTACAAAAGCACAAATATTGCAGAAATTAAAGAATTCAAGTCTACGAGCTCAAGAACGAAGTCAAAGAAAGAATGCTAGGAAGCAAAATGTATTTCATGGGGTGACCTCCCTTAGGGGGAGATTGTTAGGAATTGAAAATTCCATGTTAAAGTTTCGGTCACCCCAATAATGGTCTAGCATATGTTAGCTCGTAGATTTGTAGTCATTTATGTTATTTAGTAGTTAATTAGTTAATTAGTAGCGTAGTTTAGTTTAGAGTAACACCGTGGAGGAAGGGGACGGTCTTTACCCACAGTATACCCTGATCCACAGGCCGATTAGGAGGTCGTTATGTTTGTAACTATAAATACCCTCTACCTCCTAAGGTAGAGGGTTGGACCTTTCATTCATCTTAATCTAACCTTCTATGTTTTCTTTCACTTTCTCTCTCTAGAAAGGCTCCCACTTTCTCTCTCTAAAACCTCTAAACAATTCGACCCATATTATTGTTTGTTATGTGTTTATGAAATCCAATATGTAACAAAGGACGTGCCAAAGAAGTTATTGATAACATCCATGATGAATATCTTGCTTCTTCTAAAGATGAATCAGAGAATACAAGTAATATTCAAATGATTTCACGTCAAGTGGTAGAATCTTTAAAGGTTTTTGAAGAAAGTGTTGCTGCAGGGGATGAAAGTACTGCTGCAGAAAATGTTCCTACTACTGATGTTTCTATTGCTGATGAAACAAGTTTGCCGGAGGAAGCTCCCAAACAAGCAGAAGGATAGCACATGTTCTGTTGATATAAATACTCAAGATTCGAAAGAAGATGAAGATGATTACACACCCAAGGAATTGCTTATCCTTCTAAGAAGATGAAGATGGTAAAAAAACATGTCAGATACCAGTTTAAGGGCGTCCTAAAGATGATGAAACAGAGAATTTATGTAATGTTAAAAGCAATTCAGTTGAGATCGTGTTTGTCAAAAATGTTCCTAGTGCTGATGTTTCTTTTGCTGATGTTCCTACTGCTGATGTTCCTAGTGCTGCAGCTTCAGAAGAAGTTCAAGATTTTGCTAATACAGAAATGGATTATATTGATGAGAATATGCTTGATGTGGTAGAAACTAATAAGCATGACTTTCTAGAAGTTGATAAAATGAATGTTAGCACATGTTCTGCTGATATGCACAAGGTATTGCTTACTCATTTGGAAGAAGATGTGCAAGCAAATGACCATGGAAATGCAAGCACAAAAGCATATGAAGAAATGTCACACATACCAGTTGAAAGGCGTGCTAAAGAAGATGAAACAGAGAATGCAAGTAATGTTAAAAGGAATTCAGTTGATATCAAGAAACCCGAAGACTCTGTTAGGTCTGACATGCAGATAGATGAAGGGCTTGACAAAGAAAATAATGATAACATGGAATTGGCTATAGTTTCTTTAGACAGTGATTGCCTAAAAACTAAGAAAGATGTCTTAGATGAGATTGAGAAACCGAAGACTCATAGTTTACATGCAGAGTAGATGAAGGGTTTGACAAAAAAAATAATGATAACATGGAATTTACAGTTTTTCAGACAAGATCAGTAGTTGATAAAGTGGTTAAAGAAAGTGATGATGCATGTGCTGAGATTATCAGAAAAAAATGTTCCTAGTGCTGATGTTTCTATTGCTGATGTTCCTACTGTAGATGTTCCTACTGCTGCAGCTTCAGAAGAAGTTCAAGATTTTGCTGATACAGAAATGGATTATATTGATGAGTATATGCTTGATGTAGTAGAAACTGATAAGCATTACTTTCTAGAAGTTGATAAAATGAATGATAGCACATGTTCTGCAGATATGCAAGAAAGTGACATTTCAAAGAAAGATTTGAAAGAAGTTGATTATTACACATACAAGGTATTGCTTACTCATTCGGAAGAAGATGTACAAGCAAATGACCATGGAAATGCAAGCACAAAAGCATATGAAGAAATGTCACACATACTAGTTGAAGGCGTGCAAAGAAGATGAAACAGAGAATACAAGTAATCTAAAAGGTCAGTTGATATCGAGAAACCCGAAGACATTGTTAGGTCTGACATGCGATAGATGAAGGGTTGACAAAGAAAATAATGTTAACATCGAATTGTCATAGTTTTCTAGACAGTGATTGCTTATAAACTAAAAATATGTCTTAGTAGTAGATGAGATTGAGAAACCAAAGATTCTCAAGTCCGACATGCAGATAGATGAAGGGCTTGACAAAGAAAATAATGTTAACATGAATTGGCTGCAGCTTTAGACAGTGATTGCATAGAAACTAAGAAAGTGGTTAAAAGAAGTGTCATTAAGGGCTGAAAGTACTACTGAAGAAAATGTTCCTATAGATGATGTTTCTACTCCTGATGAAGCATGTTTGCATGAGGATGCTCCCAAAAAGTTGAGTAAGGATTAAGGTGCCGACAGAAAGTTAGAGTTATCAGACAAAGGGAGTAAAGAAGAAAGTGACATTTCAAACAAACATTTGAAAGAAGTTGATGATCACAAAGACAACGAGAAAGAGAAAAGCCCAACTATCACAGAGTTAGAAGAAGACATTAATGCTTATGAATCTTTTGATGAAAGCAACAAGTCTGTCAAAGAGAAGAAAACTCTTGAGGAAGAAGATCAAAAAACAACTGGCTTTGCAGGTAATCAACCCGACGGGCCAGGAGGTTCTAAGCAGTGGTGATCCACTCCCAAAAGAATCTCTTGAAGTCATGCAATCCCAAAGCAATCCGGTTAATCAAGTTGGTAAGGGCACGGGTGACACCACCAAACGTAACCTTCAAGAAGAACAACCAATTGAAGAATAGAATCGTGAAGATGATGAGATGTTAGATATTGGAGATGACGATTATGATAAGAATGGAAGAAAGCACAGATGATGTTTTGAAGTGGATCAAGGCTGAAGAGGAACGTCTAAACATGGAAAGTGACAACCACATTGTCGACAATCCCTCACACAAACCCAAGCAATCTTCTGAAGCACCTAAAGACACTTCAACCAAACCAAAATCATCTTCTGAGGTTTTTGCTGTCCAAAGAAATATTATTGAGAGTTCTACTTTTGATGAAAAGTTACTACGCTATTTCTACTGATGTTAGTATTAAAGATTTTGTTATTGATCTTGAGAGAAATCAAAACCATAATCTTGCCATTCAGTACAATTTCATATCTTATTATTAATTTTTATTTTATTAGTGAATAGTAGTAAAAAATAATATATGACATAAGTGTACTTAATACCCTTTCGGTTTTTCAAAACATGATTTGAATAAAGGAAATGAAGAGAAGCAGCAAAGAAAAAAAAATCATGCATCCTTTTCGAATCTCCATATATGAACAAAAGAGTTGAGACTATAACAGAATTCAAATCACAGATTGAAAACGGCCCCGAAAATAATTCTATCCGATATAGAGAAAATGTTATGTAAGTTTTAAAACTATATTTGTAAAAACTAAAGATTTTTTTTTTAATTTTTTCATGTAATTTCTATATACACTATATAATTCTATATATTACTATATAGGGAGGAGATTTTCAGATATGGGAAAGTAAATGGAGTTTTAAGAATTCATATCAAGTGTCTTGCTTCTAAGACAGTGAGATCGTGAAAGTTATCGATAACTTTGTCAGTATCCTAAATTTTGACGAAAATTTAACAAAGGATACTTGAAAAAGTTTTAGACATTACTTCAAAATAGTGATGATTGTAAGTTAATATATATTTTTTTATCTTAATTTTTCTTCCATTATACACAAATATGTTTGTTTGTAACTTTTTGCATTTTGTTTTTGTTTTAATAGCCAGAAGATCTGCATGAATATGAAAGAGATAATGAAGGCCATTGTAAAGAGTTTAAAAGCTACGTTGAAGATCAGTTTGATAATGAAAAAAAAGTTATGTCAATGGAAAAAAATCGAACTGGTAATCTAATCTATCATTAATATTAACATAATAATACTCATCTTTTATTTGATGTTAATTTCATTTTTAATAGGTCTTCTTTCCAATCCTTGCATATGAGCACTATTATGTAATAGTTTTCAACATAAGGAATGGTCGTGCTATTATTTTAGACAACAGTAAGTCAGATGCTTCATATGATGCAAAATACAAGCACGGTTTTGATTATGTGGTAAGAATTGATTTTTATTTACTTTATTGTTTTTCCTGTTCAGTATATTTTTGTTGTTCTCATTAATTTTTTATTCTTTTAGAAAAGTCTGTTATCATACTATTTGCTTGATCACAACCATCCAAATATTGAATTTTTGCTGGATTCAAGTGCTGAAATAATTCAACTAAATGGAGAACTAGCCAAGATAAAGTTAATTGTGGTTTATATGCGATGATTAATATGGAACTTTATGAGGCACAAGATGAAAATTGGGAAACAGGTCTTTTAGTAGAAAATGACCCAAATCATCGAATTCAGATGGATGTGTTGAGAAGTAGATACACAAAGCTTTTGCTTCATGAGATCAATATACATAGATAGAAATTGATAAAGTATTTAGAGGATTGGATGGAAGAACATCCAGATGAATATGAAGAAGAAGGAACGAAAGAAAAAGTTAGGAAAATCATAAAAGGAGAAGGTATGAGTATTCAACAAAGAGTGAAAGAAGAAAGGATAAGTTTGCTGGACTTTAAGCTTTCATTAGATTCAAGGAATATGGAAGACGTTTTGAAGTTATGCAAATTCAGAAAACACTATGGATATAAAAAATATTTGCAAAGTTGATGTTGGGGAAGTGAACGGATTTTTAAGATATTAGACGTTAGATTACAATTCAAAAGACACACTTTGGCATAATCTTCCTTTTTAGGATTCAAGACTGAAAGATTTTTGTTCTCTATTCACCATAGTAATATAGAGTGCAAATTGAAGGAAAAAATCATAGTAGATGTTCAAAAGCTTTTCAGAAACCCCTTATATACTGAATGAGATCATGCTTGATGAGTGTTATCAATCATATATTGGGTTGACTGATTTCACATCCTTTGATGATCAACCGTATTTTGTAGATTGTTGTAGGAGAGTTTTACCTGGACATCAATCGTATTTTCAAAGAGTTCCAGATGGTATCATCTTTCAAGACCTTAAGTATTACGAAGAACCTGTTGCAGGTCTTTGTTACTTAAACAAGGAAAATAAGAAATTCTTTCAAAGTTATTTTGGAATAACTAATCTTTCGATTTTTCATATGGTTGCTTTTTACAAGTTGTGCATAACGGATCAACATGCAAAATTCAAAAAGAGAGTTTTGAGAGAATTACATTTTAAGACAAAAGCTTTATCAATATATCCAGAATTTGAAAAGGCTGATAAAGAAGCAATGAATTTTGAAGTCGAAGATTCAAAGGTAACAATCTTTTTAATGTTTTTCTTTTTTTTAATTTTTTTTTTTAATTTTAATTCATTTGTTAGAAATGTTTTTAAATTTTCTGAAACATCAAAGTTCATAAACAGATGGGAATAATACGAAGTTACTTTCTCTGACAGATGAAAAAACAGAGTTAGATGAGCTTGCAGATTGGTTTGATAAGCTGCGTATTAAGTTTGATTATAATTATGTTGATGAAGCTTCTTCAAATTCAAACAAAATGGTATTTTTTTTATGTTTTTATTTTTTATTTTTATTTTAATAACATACATTGTCATTAAATTAATTCTATTTACATTTCAATTTTTTATTTTTTTATTTTTTTTAATAACATACATTATAATTTCAGCTTATGGTTGTTGTTGAAGCACTCAATGAATTAAGTAATTCTGTAGTAAGTATTGTATATGAGCACAAATTTTAATACTTGTAAAAGAAATTATGTTTTTAATGTAAGTTTATTTTTTTCTTTTTATCTCAACAGTTTTAATTGAGCGTCTCCGAGCCAATAAATTTTTTCGTCAAGCTGTGTCATCCTGGATGATTTAGAAGAGGATTCAAATGAATCCAGGATATTCAACAGATCAGTGTAGATGATACTAAGTAATGTAGATTCCAGATGGTTTTTTTTAAATCCTATTGTAATTATTTTTTGATTTTAAACTTGCAGATGATAGATGGAGCTGAAACTCTTCACAATTTAAGAAATACTTTTAACAAAAGAGTTGATAATGAAGATTCTGTACAAGTAGATAGTTATGTACAAACACAATCAAAGAATATTAGATAAAAGAATCCAACAACAGTTTTGAAGTAACCATTCAATGTTAGAAAAGTTGATATAAAATGTAAATTAAATAAGAACGACAAGTCTGTGATAGAGTTAATAAAGAAAAAGAACAACAACAAACTTGCGTAAGTTATTTATTTATTTATTTTATTTACTAATGTTATTATTTTCAGCATACAATCATGCAAGATTTATTAACTAGTCTTATTATTTTAATGTAGGGAACATTTTTTTGTGTCAGATTTTTATTGTGTTGTTAATCGGAGCTATTTTAAAGATCTGATTAATAAACCAAAACAGATTACCTCAAACATCATAGATATTTGGACTATTGTGTTGAATTTTCAAGAAAAATATAGAAGTCCTGGATCATGTTTAAGATTATTTCTTAACACTGAAGCAATGGTATGTCTTCTTGTTTTTCATTTTATATTATATATATATATATATAAGAAAGAAAAGTGTTTATAATCTTTTTATTTTCAAATTTAATTCAGGGGCCTCGAAGAGAAAAAAGGGGACTTGCATATAAAAAGATACAAGTAGAATTTTTTAATGAAATCAATTTTGCATGCAATAATTTTCTGAATTGTAATAATCTATCAACAATTAAACTGGTAAGTTTAAATTTTGTTTTTTTAAATCATTTACTATGACAAAACATTTGTTGTTGAAGCAGTAGCAACATTTGTTGCATTAACAGTAATATTTGTTGTTGTAGCAGTAGTTTATCTGTAATTAAGTAGTTGTACTTTAAAAATCATATATTTAAGACAATATGAAGTTGTACTTTATCTGTAATTAATAGTTGAGGAGCTACAATTTAGTAATTACTAAATTTAGAAATTAAATATTAGGTTTAGGTTGAGATTGTTTTAAGTTAAGCAGTTGTAGAGCAATGTTGGGATATAAAAGTCAAAGTGCTGAAGAAAGTCAAAGTACTGCTTAATGAAAATCAAAGTACTGCTCAACATCAAAGTACTGCAAAACCAAAGAACTGCTATATCGTTTATGGAAAGCTTTGTAATTCTAGCATATTCTTAGTTTAGTTTCAGTATCACTTGTCGTACAAGAATTGTATTGCAAAACCCAACTAGTACCTTTATGCCTATAAAAGGACCCCTAGATTGGTTTTAGTAGAGGTACTAATGCATACTAAATATTAGAGAATATTAGAGTTCACCAAATTCAATATTAGAGTTATTAGGGTTGTTAGTGAATCTCGTATCAAGGTTCAAAGTATTAATAAGATCATTGAAGTTTAAGTTATTCTTCTTAGCTTTATTGAAGTAGTTTCCGCATACTTAATAGAGTAAATTCAGTTTCTTGTTAGTAACTTAGGATTTATCCGAGGTTGCTAAGCCCTTACAAGCTACATAGTTAGTTTGATCAGAGTATATCGATCCAACAAGTGGTATCAAAGCTTGTGAAAAACTCATTAAGAAGAAACCCTTAAAACTGATTTAACTACAAACCCTAAAGATGTCGACTGAAGTTGCACCACCCCCATCCATAACCTTACTCAGAATTCCTATCATCAAGAAGGGAGAATATGATCTCTAGAGCATGAAGATGAGGCAGTACATTGCTATTACTGATCATGCATTGTGGAATGTAATTGTCATGCATTGAAGATCCTGTAGAAGTTCCTGGACAACCTAAACCACCTAAGCCTATCTTGCCAGCAACTACAGTAATAAATCAAGAAAAGGCTCTTAACATACTGTTGTCCGCTATTCTCGATGGTCACCTACTCAAGTTCCATGATGCTAAGGATGCAAAAAACAACTATGGGTGCCTCCAAAAGACAAGATTTGAGGTAATGATGCTTCCAAGAAGATGCATAGAAATCATGAAGCAACAGTTTGAAACATTCATCAAGGTGAAAGAGAAGGTCTTGATGCGGCTCTATGACGATTCCAAAATCTCCTTAGTATGCTAGAGTTATACAGCGAAGCAGACTGTTGAAGATGCAAACCCGAAGTTCTTAAGAAGTTTGCCATCCGTATGGCATGATTGCTACTATGGTCAGAGGACAACCTGGTTTGGACACTATGGACTTTGATGATCTTTACAACCACTTAAAGTTGTATGAACATGAGATGAATGGCCAAACAAGTTCAAAATCTCACACGATTGCTTTGTTTTCTGAAAATAGAAGCAGATTTCACAAAAAAGTAATCTTATCTCGCTTGAATGTATCGTTGGTGATAAACAAAGATATCTACACAACCATGACTACCCTAATTCTATCACCACCAAACACCATCCACTGATGAAGTTGTATGTTCATTCTTCGCCGCCAAGCCACTTTACCTGTTGCTTATGAAGAAGATTTGTCACAAATTGAAGAGGATGCTCTTGAAGAAATTGATATAAGGTGGCGTTGCTAAGATGATCAATCGCTAGGATCAAGAAGTTCATGAAGAAAATGTGGAAGAGGCATTGACTTCAAACCCAAACAAGGTATAACATTTGACAAGTCCAAGATTGAATGCTTTAATTGTCAAAGAACTGGACACTTTGCAAAAGAATGCAAGTTTGCTAAATATCAAGCAAATAGGTTGATTGAGAAACCCAAGCATGAAATAAGAAATTCTATTATCGAACCAAAACCAAAAGCTTTGGTTACTCAAGAAAATCTAATGAGGTTGACTAGAGTGCTGAATGATGATGAACCAAGAACCTACTCTATGGTGCTGTGGAAGAGTTTGATTAGAGCACAGCCTTTTGATGAGGAACCAAGATTTGCTGCTTTGGGATCAAGAGATGGTCTTGGAAGCTTTGATTGGAGCATGGAAAGAAAAGAAGAACATGTTCTGCTCGCTATGGTAGCTACTTCACCAAATTCACCCACTATCTCGTAGGTATGCTCTAAGTGTAATGATTTTTATCAAAAAGTGCTTAAATATTATGTAACTGAAATAGATAATTGTAGAAGGGCTAGGTCTGAGGTAGCTGGTTATCAAATATAATTGATCATGTTTTCAAAGACAGTGGAAATTACATACTTAAAAAATTTAAGTATGTCACTCCACAAGGGGAACACAATTCAGTAATGGCTTGGGTTCCTAAAATTAACTAACTCTTTCATCTGTGTAAGCAACCTAGAAGAGGAGCTTAAAGATCATTTTAATTGTTAATAGTTTGCTCTGGCATGACAAGAGACAGAGATTCTGCCAGATAGATCTTATATTGGAGGAAGAGTTGCATTGGGAATGATCCTAGTGGAGGGAATTATGGAAAAGGAACCATCATGGCGGGAAGCATAGATTTTGAGAATGTTCATGAAAGTGGGAGCTCAAGTTTAACCTTTTGTCGCTTTCTCTCAAATTGTGACAAGAAGCACCTGTGTTATTCAATTGAATGTCTTATTCTTTCCCTAAGTTTAAGCTTGTTGATATATTTGGTAATACTGGAGAGTACCAAGAACCAATGATGTGTGTTAGCCTGATATGAAGAGTCTTAACTCTCTTCAAAGAGCAACTTGTTTAGTAGCAAAGGCAACACTTGAAGAAGCACATCAACGGCATAGAAGATTAGGTCATGTGAATTTCAAGAATGTCAATAAGTTGGTTAAAGGCAATTTAGTTAGAGGTTTGTCTTCCAAAACATACAAGAATGATCATTCATGTATGGCGTGCAAGAAGGGTAAACAACACAAAGCATCATTCAAGAAGATTGAGGAAAGAATCATTAGAGAACCTTAGAATTGCCGCACATGGATCTGTTTGGACTGTTTCATTGCAAGCCTAAACAAGAAGAAGTATTGCTTAGTTGTAACAGATGATTGTAGTAGATTTAGTTGGGTCTTTTTCTTGTGATTTAAAGATGAAACCTTTGATGCCATTCATGATCTTATAATAGCCCTTGAAAACCAATTGAGACTCAAAGTAAGAGGTATTAGATGTGATAATGGACCGAATTCAAGAACAAGCTTATGGATGAATTTTGTGCCAAGAAAGGGATCAAGAGGGAGTTTAGCATTGCTAGAACTCCACGTTGGAATGGTGTTGCGTAGAGAAAAGAACAAAACCTTGATGTATGCAATGAACCATGCTTGCAGATTCTATTACCTATTCAATTTGAGTCGAAGTCGTAGTACTGCTTTTGTTATGTTTTGAATAGTATCATTCACTAAACTTGATGAAGACACCTATGAATTGCTTATGGGAAACAAACTAACATACGTTTTATGAAACCTTTGGATGTCCTTGACTATTCTCAATACTATTAATGCTTTGGGAAAATTTGATGGTAAGTCGATGAAGGATACTTATTGGGATACTGCACCATAGCAAAGGATTTAGACTGTACAACAAGGTTACCAAAAAGGTTCAAGACTGTCTTCATGTTGAATTTTTAGAAGATCAAGAAAATCAAAAAGGTAAAGGTCCTGATGGATGTTTGATCTTGATGTTTTGACTCCTTCTATGAACTATGTTCCTGTTAGAGATGAGAATCAAGTTGTTCATAAAGAAGAAGATTTACAGTACATTGTTCATGGAGTCAATATTAGACTCGATGTTGTTCCCGATGAAGAACCTATATCTATTGAGAAGGAGAAAAGTTGATGAACCAAAATCCACTTTGTTCACAAGATCAAGTTATTCAAGATGAACTTAATAGGATGCTTTTTCAAGAAACAATAGCACAATCTTATGAGGATGAACAAAGAAGGGCTTATGAAGAAGCAAAGAAAAAGGGTAAGTCTACAGATACCTCACAAGATTTCTTGGATCACAAGATGGATCAAAGTACTGCCGCACCAATTGAAAGTACTTGGATGATTTGAATGATCCTAACATGCCGGATTAGAAGATACCATGATGAATTAGATGATGAAGGTATTTTCTCAAATTCCTATGAAGGAGCTGATTTCACAAATTTGGATGATGATCTTGAAATTCCACAGACTCCTACATTAAGAATTCATAAAGATCATCCTACTGGTCAAATCATTGGACCTTCTACATCATGGGTGCTTACAAGAACCAAAGCTAAAGGTTTCTCTAAACCACATAATGCTTTACTTAGCTTTGTGTATAAACAAAATAGGATGAATCATAAGGATCAACAAACGTGTTTATTCACTTGTTTTATCTCTCAAGAAGAACCCAAGAATGTAGATCAAGCATTAACTAAAGAGAGTTGGATTGAAGCCATGCAAGAAGAACTTCTTCAATTCAAACTTTAAGAAGTTTGGGTACTATGTGATCTACCAGATGGAAAGAAAGTCATTGGTACAAGATGGGTTTTCAGAGTTAAGAGTGATGAAAGAGGGAATGCCATCAAGAACAAAGCAAGATTAGTTGCACATGCTGACATGTATTACAAAGGCGAGTGACTATGAGGAAGTGTTTGCTCTCAGTAAGGATTGAAGCCATTAGAATATTCCTTGCTTTTGCATCTTATATGGGCTTTCTTGTTTATCAAATGGATGTCAACAAAGGTTTTCTTATGGCAAGATTACAGAGGGAGGTCTATATCGAACAACCTCCGGTTTTGAGGATCCCATGCACATCCAAACAAAGTCTACAAAGTTAAGGCTCTGATGGCCTTCATCAAGCACTTAGAGCTTGGTATGAAAGACTCTCCACTTTCTTATTGCAACATGGTTACAGGAGAGGAGCAATTGATAAGACTTTGTTTATCTAGAGAGACAAGAAAGATATCATGCTTGTTCAAGTCTCCATAGATGAAATTATTTTTAGAGCTACAAAACAGTCTATGGTGAAAGAATTTGAGAAGCTCATGCAACAAGAATTTCAAATGAGTTCCATGGGTGAATTAACTTTCTTTTTGGGGGTCAAGTTAAACAACAAACAAAGGTCGAATTTCATTAGTCAAGACAAGTATGTCTCACATTCTAAGAAGTTTAACTCGATATTTTAAGCCTGTCACTACACCCATTGAAGCTATCACAACTCATTGGGAAAGGATGATGATGGACAATATAGAAGTCAGCTTTACAGATCTATGATTGGTCGTCTTATGTTTAACTGCATCTAGACCCGGATATCATGATTGTTGTCTCATGTATGTGCAAGATATCAAGTCTCACCCAAGGTCTTCATATGAATGCACAAGAGGATTTTAGTTATTTGAAGCAACAACCTAAGAAGGTTATGGTATCCAAATATTTACCTTTTCACTTGGAAGCTTTTTCAAATAGTAATTATGCAGGCGATAATTATGATAGAAGATCAACCACTGGAGGATGCCAAAGATTCGGAAGAAGATTAGTTTCATGGCAATGTAAAGAACAAACAATTGCGAAACATCATCCACTGAAGTAATATGTTGCTGCTGTAAGTCGTTGTGGACAAGTATTGTGGATGCAGAATCAACTCTTGGATTATGGATTCAATTTTATGAATACTCCTATCAACATTGATAATGAGAGTACAATCTGCATTTTGAAGAATCTTTTTTACCATTCTGTAACATATTGGATTTCACAAACACATTAAACCATAATCAATATAAAAGCATAAAGATGTTTTAGAGAGAGAAAGATTTAGAGGTTTGGGAACTTAGTGAGAGAAAGTGAAAATCTTATTATGAGCTCCAACTCTCACCTTTAGAGAGTATTTATAGTAATTACATAAATCGCCACCTACGGGTCTGTGGATCTGCATACAAGGGTAAAGACCCGTCCGGTCTCCACGGTGATACTTAAACTAAATACTACTTAACTTTAAATAACTACGACTATGAGCTTCTAACAATATATACTTGAGGTGACCGACACTTTAATAACTGATTTACTAAATCCTAACAACCCCATGGAGGTCACCAAATTACAATGAATAAATAGATATTACATTATATTGTCTTGGATTCTTGATTAAATTCTTTGCTTAATAGCTCGAGTCTTTGGATTGTTCATGTTTCGGATGTTTGATAAATCTAGTGGAGGACTTACCGAACGTCACGGATAATGAGTTTTGAGCCCTTGAGATCATCACTATCATAAAATCACCGACTCACCCATTGTGGTGTTGGTATTATGTGATGTTATGACATTTGGACCGACATGCTCAAGCCATTTAGATCATGATTTTCATCAAAGTAGCGGAAGCTTTCGCGATTCATGATATTGGTACGGCCAAGTAGCGGAAGCATGGAACAAAATATTAGAGTCATTGATGCACTAATCATGATTTCTTTAGAAATGAATGTGATGTGTGAGCATGCGGCTATGATTGACGCCCATTCGGAACAAATGTTAAACGGCCAAAGTGAACTGCGATACAAATGGCCAATAAAGCGCAGAGACGAAAGTGTCTTTGATCACTATTGAATTGAGGTACACGCCCATCTGCTCTGATCGCGATGCGGCAATCGCTTGTGATCGTAGAATTCAAGAATTGCCTTGACAGGGTTTCGCAGTACCGCCGAATGTTTCAAACCGAACGTCTCAAAGAAGACAACACGGAGGAGTGAACCAAATGAATTCACCGATTGATGAAAAGAGATTTGAAAAAAACAATCGCGGTAAAAATCGCTTCAAATAGAAATTGTTTTTGCAATACAACGAATGTTTTAATGAAAATCAATTATCAATCATAAACACCTTTTTATTTTGAAATATGAGGCTACTGGCCGATGTGCTAAAGAAAATATTTTAACGAACAATGACCTGGTTTTTCAAAGGTATCCTCACAATCCAACCTGAACCGTGGATTGAACGGCACTAGACTCACCCCATCGTTTATGTTTTGTTGTCACATGGTTGATCTATTGGATAGATCTCACATGCTACCCACAAGGAGCTTGTTTGATGTTGGCTCCGTAAGGCTTTCCATCTTCATTGTGAATAAGTTTGCATATCTCTTAGATGTTCCGCAATACCACAAGGATAATGCGAGGGACTTATAAGATATAATCTCTCTTTCCACACATGTAAATGAGTCTTCATAGACAAAGGTCCTAAATGAGATATATTTGATGATCTCGGGTTCTAGACTCAATAGTGCATTTTGGTTCCTATGCCTGAACTAGGAGAGGGTCTCCTTCTTCAATATCAACAACTTTAGAGAAAGTCAGATAATGTAGAATTCCCCGTGAGAACTAAAACAGTTTCTTTAAGAGAACTTAGTAGCTTCAGAAGTTTAAAGTAGCCACACACTGGTCCATGACGTCTTGTCTTCAATACCAATGTTACTTGTAAACACCAAGAGTATATGTATTGAACCCGCCTTGCTGCTGAGTAAAATGGAGCTATTTCTTTTTCACCTTTTCTCATTTCAATTCTTTTCATTCTTCAACCCCCTTCGCTAATGACTTCATTACTAGAACCTTGTTGGGTTTATCTAAATGTAGCTCTATCTCATTCCGCATTCTCTTCCCATATCTTCACTCTTTCTCCTTTTCATCATACCAAGGACTTCTTACACTATCTACAGTGGATTGTCCCCTGTAGATCCCTCCTGCCACATCAGCCGGGAACTAATATCAACCTTATCATCCTTATACTATACATAAAGTAAATTGGTCGGTCTATTTGGTATTGTTCATCCGCCATCGGGAACTAATAGAAAACTTTTCATCTTTGAAAATCAATTCGTGATATTGTGATATATTATCAAAGCATTTTGTACCTCAATTGTTTTTGATATTTTAGAAATGAGTTCTCAACATGTGCACTAAGTGTATTTGAAATCATTTGGCACACTAGGCAAGAGGAAGAATTAACTTTTCATTACTATTTAAAGATATCAACATCACTGACAAATCAAGTAGATAAAGCATATTGGGTGTTGGGA
>OU343216.1:163882106-164001644 GCA_910596185.1 Chrysanthemum makinoi | reverse complement strand
TGTGATTGATTATAGACTACACACAAGTATATATATTTCTTATTATTGAATTTCGCTATAACGTAACTATTTGAGGAAGCCTTGACAAAATTTCTTGTTGGAATCTTTTCATCAAAACAATTGCAATAAAAAAAATCCCTTGGGACGATCTTGACTTACCAAACTTTGCTATAACGGATGAGTATACTTGCTCGTATGTGTTAATAGGTTAGATGGTTAAATCGTGTTTATAAATTTTTAAAACTTGCACCACACGTAGCACATCACAGAGCTTTGATTTAAGTGAATTAGGTTGGCACTATAGGGTTGCCTAAACTTAGACCTATTTTAAATTAATGAGCGTTAGTGTAAAGTACTGAGGAAAATGAATGCTTTAGTTATAAGGTAGATGAGTGCTTACGGCGATAATGAGATTTTAGTATTGCTTAGACATGATATGAGTATTGAAAAAGAGATTGGGAGTCATAGATTAAATGTGTTTAAAGTGATAAGAATCGTGACACTTATTGGATAGTGTCAGAGATTGTTATGTGTGTATGCGAATGTGATGAGTGTCTATATACTCATCATTTTTGTACAATTTAAACTGCAAAAATATCTGAAAACACTCAGAAATGCACCAAAATGATAAAAATATCACAAATAAGTGTTTTATATGTTTTAAATGCAAAAATATCAAAATCTGGTGAAAAACGTATCAAGTTTGCATAATTGGCAGTTTTAGTCCCCCAAGTTTCAAAAGTTGTCAAAAACAGTCCCTGGTAAAACAAAACAAAGAAAAATGTTATTCAATGTCCCTGAAATATTCTAAGTTGTCAAAAATGGTCCTTGAATAAATCTTTTGTCAAATGGCAGTAAAGGTCCCTCAAGTTTCAAAAATGTCAAGTTTGGTCCCTGGAAATTTGAAAATGTCAAAACTAGTCCTTGTACTATTGGAACTTGTCAATATTGGTCCCTTGTGTTAACTTTTGGAAATTGGCAGAATGGTCCTTCAAGAATTCAGAAATTGCAAACAAGTCCTTGTCATAACTAAAACCTAGCCTTGTCAAAATGAGAATTGGACCCCTGCCAAAACTAAGTGAGCCCCCTGTCAAAACCCTTTGACCTCCCTTTTTGGACCCCAAAGTTAAACAAAAAGTACCCTCTTCCCTGCTTGTCTCCCCACCTTGTTGCCCAAACACACAACTTGCCTTCCCATCACCTTTTCTCCACTAACCCTCCACCCCTCATCATCACTCAACCCACTACAATAAATGCCACCCCCCCTAGTGCTAGTTTTAGAGCTACAAGTCAAACCCACCATTTCCACCAAATTGATAAAATGGCCAAATTGCTCATTACTCAACCATTGGTCAAATTGAGAGGTGGGATTTGCTCAAGAGGACACGTGGAACATTATTGGAGTATAAAAGAAGGAAAAGAGGCATGAGAAGAAGCACTCTTGGGCTAGCCAATTGTCAAACCTTGGCCTTAAGCCAATGTCACCTTAGACTAGTGTAATTTTTAATGCTTTCATTTAAATTAAATGTCATTTACAGCTTTAATTAGTGTAATGGAACTCATATTAGTGTAATGGAATTCTAATCTCAGTTTAATTATAAGTCTCTTTTACATTTCAAGTTCTTCAATATTTTCCTTTATTTCAAGTTATTTACATTTCTGTTGGATTATTGTTGTTTGATGGACTCATATAGGTCACTTAAGCTCCTGACAAAGCTTAATTAGCTTTTAGAAACCTTAAATCAGCTTAGTCTTTATAAAATCAAAAATCACTAAAAATAGAGAAAATACAATGGAAAATCAAAAATATGTGTTCTTGGGTGATACAGCTTGGAGCATGGTTCATAATGGATTGCCATGGTATTAGTGCCTCAGGGGAGGCTATAGGTATTGGTTTTGATAATTGGTTCCATAGTCTCAGCTCATATCACCATGTAAGCAATTTTTCTCAATTTTGCATTTCTTAGTTTTAGTCTTTATTCTGTGGTAATTCTCATGTTTATGTGTTTATTTGTTGTTATGTAATGTAATTATAGCTTAATATAGGTTGTTTATGTTTTGGAATTGATTGTGCTTGAATATTGTATTTTCACTGTCATAAGCTTGATTTTTTGATAATCATAGGCATAAGCTTGTGTGACTACTTGTGTATGCTGAAAAAGATCCATTTTGACACCTTGGATTCTCTGGATTGTAAAGATTGGGTTTACACAGTAATTTGCTTTGAAAAGTTCAATTTATGTTCATTTAAGGGTTGTTTGGATGTGATGACTGATCTGAGTTATAGGCTATGAAGGGTGTTGTTCTTGTTTTATGTAGACTCAACATGGTCTAAGTAACTCATTGATAGTTTCAGTTAAGTGGTATAGCATGATAAAGGTCAAAATTGACACTTTGATCCTCTATTATGAGTATTGTGAGACTGTCATGTCTAATAACTTTGCATACCTGTTCACAAGTTGTTAATCTTTCATAATTTCATGTCATTTATGTTTAATATTCCATATTTAGTCAGTAGGATTAGTTATAATTTCATATTAGTCAAAGTTGGATGTTCTTGTAAAAGTCAAATTTTCTGTTTTTTCAGGTTTTGAACAAAAGTCTGATTTTTGTGTGTTTTTATTAATCTGTTTCTGTCTAAAAGCTTGTAGGGTTTTGAAGTTTAGTTGCTTGTATTGCTTATGTATCTTTGTAAAATTTTATTATGCATGTTTGAGTGCTTAATTATGTGCTTATTTAAGGTAGTTTTTGCCCTGTCTCACAGTTTCAAGGCCATGATCACAAGCTTTCAGCTTGTTAATCATGGAGCTTGGGGTTGTGTTTATTGTTGCTTTTGAAACCCTACTAGCTTGTTTATTCATATCTATACTTATTTTCTTCTTATTAGCTTATTTGTTAGCTTTTTCGCCACACCTTTTTGTTACTAATCAACTCACTTCACTGAAGCAAACAGTGAAGTGAGTGATATTCAATAGCTCTAACAAGCTCCTTAATGAGCTTGAGCTTGTGACTCTTGGCTTTTCGAAAAGCCAAGCAGTCCATCTCAATGCCTCAATATAAGTTGAGCTTGTTGATGCTTATTTGATAGGTTCAAATGAGGCTTGATGTTTGCCCTCTCATAACAGATGACTGATCACTCAGTTATCTTACACCATTTCCATCGTGTCTCACAAGCTCATTTTTGGTCTAAAGCTTGTGTGGCTTAGCTTTTCTTGAAGCTAAGCCACCAAACTTCAAGATCCTGTGCATTATTTTTAGATTGTAGCTTATTTGCATAGGCTGCAATCAGCTTAAACCTATCACCATTTGGATGAGTTACTGTTCATAAGTATACTCATCCAAAATCACTAAATTTCATAAGCTCACAAGAAGCTTAGTACTTGGCCTCAGCTTGTGCAATTTGGTTCAATGTGGAGCTTATCCACTAGTCTCCATGATCCAAGCTTAATCCCATGCTTGAAGCTTATTTATAAGAGCTTGCAAGTGAAATCTTTTGTGTCCCATTTTGGTTTGTGTGCTTTAAATTTTTACGGTACACAGTCACATGTAGTAAAATGGGAGGTTTTTCATAAGCTTTTTACAAGCTCACTAGTGGACCCCACTAGGTGAGCTTGGGCTTTTTGGAATCCTTGCCAACCCAGCTTGCAACCTCAATTCACAATTTGGGTTTTTAAGCTCATTTCTTGAGCTTAATTGTGCCAACTAAAAGGTTGCAGGGGTGTTTGGATTGTTGTTACACTGGAATAGCTTATAAGCTTGTTTCAAGCTTATGGGTCAAAACCAGTGTTCCAGCTTGTAAATATTGTTTAAAATACTTGTACAAATATATTTTATACTTTACTTTTTAGTATGGAGCTTATTATAGGCTTTAGAGGCCTCAATTCCATCCAAGTTTAGTCCAAAAAGGCTAAACTGACTAAACCATAAGCTCATGCTTATAAGCACTTCTCGTGCCACCATTTTTGTTCATATGCACCTATTATACTTGTACAATAATGCCTTTTGCTTTTGTTTCCTATCATTCAGTATAGCTTATTTCAAGCTTATTTATAGCTTGAGTTCCAACAGTCAAGCCAAAAGCTTAACTGTTGGACTCATAAGCTCTTATTTTGCTTATTTCTAGGTTTGTAGCTTTTTGTCTTCATTAAACTTGTTTATAGTCAGTATATATTTTAGTTCCGAAAGAGAAAACCAAAAAGAACCATTTAAAAGCTAATTGATAGCTTTTTTTTAAAAGTTTATTTGCTTATTAGCTTATTTTTGTTAAGCACATAGTGTTTTTAGATTTTTCTTAGGTTCCTGTATTTATTTAATAATTTTATAAAAAGTTTCAGATTTTTCTTTGATCATTTATTATTTTTAATAAATCAATAATAGTTTTTAGTAATTAATAATAGTAAATAATTAATAATAAATAAATAAAAAGCATAAAAATATCTTTTCAGTTTTAAAATTAGTTTTCTAATATTTTAGATTTTTCTAAATTTAAATTTCATTTTTCTAGGTTAATTTTGTATTTTCTTATATTTTAGTGCATTTTAAATTCTTAATATATAGTTTTTAATTAATAATAATTAATTTAATAATTATAAAAATAATTTTCTTTTTCTAATAATTTTCTTTTATTATTAGGATTGTAAAATTTTCATTTTCATATTTGTAGGCCTTTTATTTCTTTAAACTCACGTTTTATTTTGTACGTTTACGTAATTTTATTTAAACGTACGTTTTAGGTTTTAAACGTTCATCATTTTAAAAATAGTGATAGCGTTTATTTAATATTTTTATCTTTTATTTCCTTTAATTTGCATTTAAGTCGCTAAGACATGTAAATCCCTACTATAGTTATATTCGATTTGTTTTTATACGTTTACGTTTAATGTAGGTTAAACGTACGTTTGTATATCTGTTACGTTTTTAGGTTTCTGATTGTACGTTTTTAACGACATAGCTGTGACAGAGCTATTAATATTCACATTCCTAGTGTTAGTCAATCAGATTCCTGTTTTTCCTATACTAATATTATTTTCAACAAATCACAAGTCATTGTATTTAGGATATCACGCCACGCCACCAGACATAAACGATCCAAGGATATTTTAATCCTTGGTAAACTTGCATTCTCTCCCTGGCTGTCGCCCTTTTATCATCTGTTACGGTTGACCGTTCACAAGCGGTTGATAAGTGTGACGGAGAAATAAAAGAAGGTAGTTCGAGGAACCAAATTTTGGCGCCGCTGCCGGGGAGGCTGTGCTACGTATTATGACTTGTATTTTGTATTTTGTTGAAATACCTATCCTTGTTTGTATATTATACTTTATCATTCAACTTCCGTACCGGCGTCAGGCATATTTATTACAGTTAATCATTCACAAGTGATTAGCTAGCGTGGTAAACCTGACACAAGCCTGGGAGGTAGTGATTACTTATACTGTATCATATTTCTTTTCAATAAACAATATAAAAATACAAAAACATTTTTCCTTTGCACACAACTTGCCCAGTTTGATTTAGAGTCCCAGTTACAACATTTGGTTATTGGCTGTTTACAGTTGCTGAGCTCTGTCAGACCCAGATTCCCTTTCGAGGGGCGGTTGTAAGGAATTTTCTTTCTTTTGTACATATATATATAAAAGATAAAAATACAAAAATATTTTCCCTTTCTTTTTATAAGTCAAAAATCAAAAAGATTCTTCTCGTTTTTTCTGAGTTTCTTTCTAAGATTCTTAGACTCATCTTAGTGATGATTATTCATAATTCTGTGAGTGGCAATCCCACTCCAATTTCTCACCAAATCTTTGAGTGGCAATCCCACTCCACTTCCCCATGAACAATTTAATTCGGGGTCGAGTCAAGCTAGTGACTTGGTTATAAAAAACAAGCCATAAAATATGGGTTTTCACCCATATTTCTGTCTTTTTCCCCTTTCTACCACCTAAGTGTGGGGGAGATGCCCCACATGTTGTATATAGATCTAAAAAATGAATGAAAATTGTAAATATTAAAAAAAAAAAAAAAAAAAAAAAAAAATTGTTGTGTTTCTACACTTAGCTAGTAATGTTATCTTTTTACGTTCTAAGTTTCGGCATAACAGCCGGTACTTTGAATATTGAGGACAATATTCATTTCTAAGTGTGGGGGGGAAATTCTGGCGAATTTTGATCATAAATGTACCCTTTTAGTCCCTTTTCCCCCAAAATGGCCAAATTTTAAAAAATTTTTTTAGTGGAAGTACTATGTACTAAACACAACAAATGGTAATCAGTCCACCATGTCTAACCCACATAAGGATTGGCTAATCCAGGAGCAAACGGCTCTTGGTAAAGATATCTCAAATCCGTTTATACGGCTTGCAATTTGCCCAAAATTGTATGGTATTCAGCTCACCATATCCTTAAAAGTGAAGAGTTGGCTAGCCCGCAAGTTTATAGCTTGTGGTAAAGGCAGTGGAAAAACCATAATTGGTAATCAGCTCACCAAAGATAATATTGATAATTTATCTAAGAGTTGGCTAGTCCAGAAGCAAACGGCTTCTGGTAAAGACAAATCAAATCCGTGGAAGCTGATGATTTGCTCAAAATCATTTGGTTATCATTGTACCAAGGTTCTTACTTGAACTAAACATTTGGCTACTCCATAAGTAATGGCTTTTGGTAAAGAGATAAAATCCATTAATTTTTCTCAAAACATTGCTAGGGACTAGCAATATCTTAGTGTGGGATCATGATAGTGTCTAAATACTCATCATTTTTGTACAATTTAAACTGCAAAAACATCTGAAAACACTCAGAAATGCATCAAAATGATAAAAATATCACAAATAAGTGTTTTATATGTTTTAAAATGCAAAAATATCAAAATCTGGTGAAAAACGTATCAAGTTTGCATAATTGGCAGTTTTAGTCCCCAAGTTTCAAAAGTTGTCAAAAACAGTCCCTGGTAAAACAAAACAAAGAAAAATGTTATTCAAGGTCCCTGAAATATTCTAAGTTGTCAAAAATGGTCCTTGAATAAATCTTTTGTCAAATGGCAAAAAAGGTCCCTCAAGTTTCAAAATGTCAAGTTTGGTCCTCGGAAATTTGAAAATGTCAAAACTGGTCCTTGTACTATTGGAACTTGTCAATATTGGTCCCTTGTGTTAACATTTGGAAATTGGCAGAATGGTCCTTCAAGAATTCAGAATTGCAAAACAAGTCCTTGTCATAACTAAACTTCCAGCCTTGTCAAAATGAGAATTGACCCCTGCCAAAACTACCCAGTGAGCCCCCTATCAAAACCCTTTGACCTCCTTTGGACCCCAAAGTCAAACAACAATTACCCTTCTCCTTATCCCGCCACCACCTGCTTGTCTTCCCCAAGCTGTTGCCTGCAACACCCTACAAGAATACCTTCCCATCACACTTGCACTCCACTAACCCCAAATGCCTCACCCCTCACTCCTCCACTCACCTCTCGCCACTCAACCCACTACAATAAATGCTCCTCGACTTTTTCCCCCTAAACCACCATTTTTACTGCTAGTTTCAGAGCTAATTCACCCTACTTAGTCAAACCACTAAACTTATCAAACTTTCCCGCCCTCTCAAACACTCCATGATAAAATGGTAACCGCCAAATTGCGGGTCATTACTCAACCATTGGTCAAATGCTTTCAGAGGTGGGATGACTTCACGCTCAAGGTCATAAAATGACACGTGGAACATTATGAGTGATCTCCTGAGGAAAAAGACTATAAAAGAAGGAAGAAAGGCATGAGAAGAAGCACTCTTGGGCTAGCCAATTGTCAAACCTTGGCCTTAAGCCAATGTCACCTTAGACTAGTGTAATTTTTAATGCTTTCATTTAAATTAAATGTCATTTACAGATTTAATTAGTGTAATGGAACTCATATTAGTGTAATGGAATTCTAATCTCAGTTTAATTATAAGTCTCTTTTACATTTCAAGTTCTTCAATATTTTCTTTTATTTCAAGTTATTTACATTTCTGTTGGATTATTGTTGTTTGATGGACTCATATAGGTCACTTAAGATCCTGACAAAGCTTAATTAGCTTTTAGAAACCTTAAATCAGCTTAGTCTTTATAAAATCAAAAATCACTAAAAATAGAGAAAATAGAAAATAAATATGTGTTCTTGGGTGATACAGCTTGGAGCATGGTTCATAATGGATTGCCATGGTATTAGTGCCTCAGGGGAGGATATAGGTATTGGTTTTGATAATTGGTTCCAAAGTCTCAGCTCACATCACCATGTAAGCAATTTTTCTCAATTTTGCATTTCTTAGTTTTAGTCTTTATTCTGTGGTAATTCTCATGTTTATGTGTTTATTTGTTGTTATGTAATGTAATTATAGCTTAATATAGGTTGTTTATGTTTTGGAATTGATTGTGCTTGAATATTGTATTTCACTGGACTCATAAGCTTGATTTTTGATAATCATAGGCATACCTTGCTTGTGTGACTACTGTTAAGGTGCTAAAAAAGATCCATTTTGACACCTTGGATTCTCCGGATTGTAAAGATGGAATGGGTTTACACAGTAATTTGCTTTGAGAAGTTCAATTTATGTTCATTTAAGGGTTGTTTGGATGTGATGACTCGATCTGAGTTATAGCCGCTATGAAGGGTGTTGTTCTTGTTTTATGTAGACTTAACATGTCTAAGTAACTTCATTGATAGTTTCAGTTCATAATAGCTCCATCACCATAAAATACCTTATTTGTTAAATAGTCAAAATCATGTTTAATCTTTGATAGATAGTGTATCGTTAGGATTTTGAGTACAAATTTCATCATAGTTGCTCATAAGTATGTTATTTAGCTTAATTCAGTTTCATTATAGCTTAATACATCATAGTTAATCAAGAGTTTAAGTTTTAAATTCACTTTAGTCCACTTTTCAGTTTTTAATAAAAAGTCAAATTTTCCTTAGTATGCTTTTTGAATAAAATTCATAATTTTAGTAAGTGCTTAATACTAGGATTTAGCTTATACCCTTTTGGAATATTAAAATTTTTTTGCTTATCTTAATTAGAAAAATAATATCTTACTTTTAATCTCAGTTTTTAGTGCTTATTTCTTAGCTTAGTTTGAGTCCTCTCATTACAAACCATGCCCTCAGGTATCAGTTTATGTCCGCAAGTTCATAAGCTTGCATAAGCTTCATGACTTGACCCTAGCTTGTGTATTTTACTGATTTGTGTAGCCCTTCTAGCCTAGTTGTTATATTCATGCTTGCTTTTACCTTTTTAGCTTATCTAGATAGCTTAATCACTCAATATCTTTTGTCTCACGCCAAACTCACTTCACCTAAGCAAACAGAAGGAGTGTTTTCAATAGCTAATGAAAAGTTCCTCCTTAAGCTTGAGCTTGTGATTATTAGCTTCATTTGAGGCTAACCACCATACTCAATGTTTGGTTTGTTGAGCTCAAAAAGCTCATTTGATAAGTTTTAAGGAGCTTATTGTTTGCTCATTCATAACAGCTTAACGGGTTAAATCCATTAACTAACACCATTTCCAATAGCTCCTAAAAAGCTCATTAGAGATCTAGAGCTTGTGTGTTTTAGCTTTATGTTAAGCTCATCCACCAAATTTAAGTTCCAAAGTGCTTAATTTCCATGTTGCCTTTTAAGTATAGCTCTAAACAAGCTTTTTATTTGTCCCATATCGAGTATGCTAAAGAACTCAGTTTTATAAAGCATTTTCATAAGCTCTTTATAAGCTCATCTGCATCTCCACAGGAGAGCTTTGGCTTTTTGGAATCCTCAATACCAAATTTGCTACTCCAATTCCTATTTTGCCATTTTTAGCTTATTCTCTTAGCTTAATTTGCACATAAAAAAGGTATGCAGTGTCCTGCTTGGTATTACATAATCGAAGAGCTTATTAGCTTATTACAAGCTTGTTTGTTGAATCCAAGGCACCACCTTGTTTATACTTGTCCATATAACTTGTATACATATTACATTTCTTTTTTTTTTTCTTTTCCCGTATGAGCTTTATACTGCTTTTTAAGCTTCCTTCAATCCAATCCAAGCCAAAAACTTAACTGACTAAACCATAAGCTCACACTATGCCACCCATTTTCTAGTTCATACTTGTTTATTGGACTTATGTATATCTTATTTTGCCTTTCCATCTCAGATAGCTTATTTCAAGCTTATTCCAAGTTTGAGTTCCAGCAAATAAGCCAAAAGCTTAACCGTTGGACCTCATAAGCTCATAATTTGCTTTTATTCTAAGTTTGTAGCTTTTTTCTTCATTAAACATGTATAATGTCAAGATATATTTAGTTCCGTAAATAGAAAAGCCAAAAGAATCATTTTAAAGCAAGTATAGCTTTTTCTTGAAGTTTATTTGTTATTAGCTTATTTTTGTTAACAACATATAGTTTTTATATTTTTCCTAGCTTCTTTTATTTATTTTAGAATTTTGTAAAAGTTTCAGATTTTTCTTTGATCATTTATTATTTTTAATAAATCAATGATATTTTTAGTAATTAATAATAGTAAATAATTAATAATAAATAAATAAAAAGCATAAAATATATTTTCAGTTTTAAAATTAGTTTTCTATTATTTTAGATTTTTCTAAATTAAAATTTCATTTTTCTAGGTTAATTTTGTATTTTTCTTATATTCTAGTGCATTTTAAATACTTAATAAATAGTTTTTAATTAATAATAATTAATTAAATAGTTATAAAAATAATTTTCTTTTTTCTATAAATTTCTCTTTTATCTTTAGGTTTGTAAAAATGTCATTTTATATTTTTAGGTCTTTTATTTCCTAGTTCTCACTTTTTATTTTGTACGCTTACGTACTTTTTATTTAAACGAGACGCTTTTTTAGGTTTTAAACGCTCATCATTTTGCAAATAGTGATAGCGCTATTTAATATATTTCATCTTTTTAATTTTATTTAATTTGCATTTAAGTCGCTAAGACATGTAAATCCCTACTATAGTTATATTCGATGATTTTTATCGCATTAATTTAGGTTAAACGACGCTTATATATCTTTCACGCTTTTAGGTTTCGACAGTACGCTTTAATGACGAGTCGTGATGAAAGCCACTATTCACATTCTATTGTTAGTCAATCAATCAGATTCTGTTTTTCCTATACTAATATTATTTTCAACAATTCACAAGTCATTGTACCGCACCACGCCTCACCTGTGATATAAACGATCCAAGGATATTTTAATCCTTGGTAAACTATCATTCTCTCCGGCCGCCTTTATCATCTGTTACGGTTGACCGCTCACAAGCCGTTGAAGTGTGACGAGAAATAAAGGGAGGTAGTTCGAGGAATCAAATATTGGCGCCTACGTGTACGCGTACGATATTATGACTTGTATTTTGTATTTTGTTGAAATACCTATCCTTGTTTGTATATTATACTTTATCATTCAACTTCCGGTCAAGTGGCATATTTATTACGCTAATCATTCACAAGTGATCAGCTAGCGTGGTAAACCTGACACAAGCCTGGGAGGTAGTGATTATTTATATCAGATTTCTTTTCAATAAACAATATAAAATAAACATTTTTCCTTGCAGATACAATGCCCAGCTTTGATGAGTCCTCGCCATAAACATTTGGTTGTTACTGCTTATACTATTGAGCTCATTAAACCTGTGATTCCCTTTCGAGGGCTATTGTAGGAATTTTCTTTCTTTTGTACATATATATATAAAATAAAAATACAAAAACATTATAAAATTAAAAATCAAAAAGATTCTCCCTACCTTATCATTTATAATTCTGTGAGTAGCAATCCCACTCCAATTCTCACTCCAATCTTTGAGGCAATCAACTCCACTTCCCCATGAACAATTTACGGGTCAAGTGTTGCTTAAATACTTATGATCAAAACAAGCCATACAATATGGGTTTTCACGATATTTGCTCTTTTTCCCCTTTCTACTACTCCAGGGGTGTGGGTAACATGTATATATATATTTTGAAAATGAAAAAAAAAAAAAAAAAAAAAAATGTTGTTGTGTCCACACTTTGAACATTGAGAACAATATTCATTTCTAATGGGGGAAATTCTCGCTAATTTGATCATAAATGTACCCTTTTAGTCCCTTTTTCCCCAAAATGGCCAAATTTTAAAAATTTTTATTTAATGGAAGTACTATGTACTAAACACAACAAATGGTAATCAGCCCACCATGTCTAACCCACATAAGGATTGGCTAATCCAGGAGCAAACGGCTCTTGGTAAAGATATCTCAACCGTTGATGGCTGTAATTTGCCCAAAATTGTATGGTATTCAGTTCACCATATCCTTAAAAGTGAAGAGTTGGCTAGCCCGCAAGTTTATGGCTTGTGGTAAAGGCAGTTTGAAAACCATAATTGCGACTCACCAAAGATAATTTATCTAAGAGTTATTAGTCCGTAATGACGGCCGTAAAGACAAATCAAATCCATTGAGTTGGTGATTTGCTCAAAATCACTTGGTTATCGGTGTACCAAGGTTCTTACTTGAATCAAACATTTGGCTACCCAAGTAAGGCTTTTGGTAAAGAGACGAAATCCATTAAATTTTTCTCAAAACATTGCTAGGGACTAGCAATATCTTAGAATGGGGATTGATTGAATGTCTAAATACTCATCATTTTGTACCATTTAAACCGAAAAACATCCGAAAACACTCTGAAATGCATCAAAATGATAAAAATATCACAAATAAGTGTTTTATGTGTTTTAAATGCAAAATATCAAAATCCGTGAAAAACGATCAAATTTGCATAATTGGCGCTTTATCCCCAAGTTTCAAAAGTTGTCAAAAATAAACCCCGGTAAATCTAAATAAAAAAAAATGTTATTCAAGGTCCCTGAAATATTCTAAATTGTCAAAAATGGTCCTTGCATAAATCTTTAGTTAAATGTTAGAAAAGGTCCCCAACTTTCAAATGTCAAGTTTGGTCCCTCGAAAATTGAAAATGTCAAAACCGTCCTTGTACTATTGAACTTATCAAAATTGGTCCTTGTAACAACTTTGAAAATTACAGATGGTCCTCAAGTTTGAAGAATTGCACAAATAATCCTTGTATTTATAAACTTCCAAGCCTTGTCAAAATGAGAATTGACCTCCATTATACCATTGTGACCCCTCACTTTCTTTTTGAACCTTTGGTCAAAACAAGCAAACAACCCTTTTCCCTCCAATCTTTTTTCCTCTTCTTCTTCCACCTCACACCCCACCAATAACACCACCACTTGACTCCTCCACTCCACTCCCTCCACTCACCCTCTACTTTACTACCCACTCCCTCCACCACCTGCCACTACACCTACCCCACAATAAATGCCATCACACTTTTTCCCCAAGCCACCATTTTGACCGGTTTCTGAATACCACCGCAGCTTACCAGTCCACTAAACTTATCCAACTCCCACAACCCTCTGCAACCTCCATGATGCATTAATTAAAGCGAGCGCCATAAAATTTTGTCTATTCAACGGCGCCAAAAATGCTTTCAAAGGCTGGGATGACTTCCTGGCATCAATGGTTAAATGAAGTGGGAACATGAGGTGATCTCGAGGGTAAAAGACTATAAAAGAAGAAAGAAACGAGAAAAACTACTCTTGAGGCTAGCCAATTGTCAAACCTTGGCCTTTAGCCAATGTCACCTTAGACTAGTGTAATTTTTAATGCTTTCATTTAAATTAAATGTCATTTACAGCTTTAGTAGTGTAATGGAACTCATATTAGTGTAATGGAATTCTAATCTCGGTTTAATTATAAGTCTCTTTTTACATTTCAAGTTCTTCAATATTTTCCTTTATTTCAAGTTATTTACATTTCTGTTGGATTATTGTTGTTTGATGGACTCATATAGGTCATAAGCTCTGACAAAGCTTAATTAGCTTTTAGAAACCTTATGCTTAGTCTTTATAAAATAAAAAATCACTAAAAATAGAGAAAATACAATGGAAAATCAAAAATATGTGTTCTTGGGTGATACTGACTTGGAGCATGGTTCATAATGGATTGCCATGGTATTAGTGCCTCAGGGGAGGCTATAGGTATTGGTTTTGATAATTGGTTCCAAAGTCTCAGCTCATATCACCATGTAAGCAATTTTTCTCAATTTTGCATTTCTTAGTTTTAGTCTTTATTATTGGTAATTCTCATGTTTATGTGTTTATTTGATGTTATATAATGTAATTATAGCTTAAAATTAGGTTGTTATGTTTTGGATTGGTTTGTGGTGAGATATTGCATTTGAATTAACATGCCAATTTTTGAAATCATAAACCTTGACTTGTGTGACTCTTGGTTAAGGTTGAAAAAGGTCCATTTTGACACCTTGGTTCCTCTGGATTTGATGGAATGGAGTGCATAGTCTTTTGCTTTGAAAACCTCAAAACAATCTCATTTAATGGTTGTTTGGATTTCTTGATAAAGTAGAGTGCCGGTGTATGTTTGTTGTTGTTTGTTGTTGTTATATGCAATATTAGTTCATAATAGCTTCGGTACCACCATAAAATATTGTCCTTATTTGTTAAATAGTCAAAATCATGTTTAATCTTTGATAGATAATGTCTTTATTAGGATTTTGAGTACAAATTTCATCATAGTTGCTCATAAGTATGTTATTTAGCTTAATTCAGTTTCATTATAGCTTAATACATCATAGTTAATCAAGAGTTTAAGTTTTAAATTCACTTTAGTCCACTTTTCAGTTTTTAATAAAAAGTCAAATTTTCCTTAGTACGCTTTTGAATAAAATTCATAATTTTAGTAAGTGCTTAATACTAGGATTTAGCTTATACCCTTTTGGAATATTAAAATTTTGTTGCTTATCTTAATTAGAAAAATAATATCTTACTTTTAATCAGTTTTTTTAGTGCTTATTTCTTAGCTTAGTTTGAGTCCTCTGTCACAAACCATGCCCTGTGCACAGTACCTGCTAATGCCGTGTCATAAGCTTCTGCATAAGCTTCATGACTTGACCCTAGCTTGTGTATTTTAACGATTTGTGTAGCCCTTCTAGTCTAGTTGTTATATTCATGCTTGCTTTTACCTTTTTAGCTTATCTAGATAGCTTAATCACTCAATATCTTTTGTCCACCAAACTCACTTCATCAAGCAAACAAAGGAAGTGAGTGTTTTCAATAGCTAATGAAAAGTTCCTCCTTAAGCTTGAGCTTGTGATTATTAGCTTCATTTGAGGCTAACCAGTCATACTCAATGTTTTCGTGTTTGTTGAGCTCTCAAAAGCTCATTTGATAAGTTTTAAGGAGCTTATTGTTTGCTCATTCATAACAGTTAATGTTAAATCCATTAACTTACACCATTTCCAATAGCTCCTAAAAAGCTCATTAGAGATCTAGAGCTTGTGTGTTTTAGCTTTATGTTAAGCTCATCCACCAAATTCTAAGTTCCAGTGCTTAATTTCCATGTTGCAAATTATTAAGTATAGCAGCAACAACAAGCTTTTATTTGTCCCATACTGAGTATGCTAAAGAACTCAGTGTACTAATAGCATTTTCATAAGCTCTTTATAAGCTCATCTGTGATCTCCACAGGGAGAGCTTTGGCTTTTTGGAATCCTCACCAGCTCAGCTTGCTACTCCAATTCCTATTTTGCCATTTTTAGCTTATTCTCTTAGCTTAATTTGCCATTAAAAAGGTATGCAGTGTCTCTGCTTGGTATTACAAAGAATGAAAGAGCTTATTAGCTTATTACAAGCTTGTTTGTTGAATCCAAAGGCACCAGCCTTGTTTATACTTGTCCATATAACTTGTATACATATTACTTTTCTTTTGTTTTCCTGTGTGGAGCTTATACAAGCTTTTACAAGCTTCCACTCAATCCAAGTTAAGCCAAAAACTTAACCCGACTAAACCATAAGCTCACACTATGCCAGTCCATTTTCTAGTTCATACTTGTTTATTGGACTTATGTATATCTTATTTTGCCTTTTGCTTCATCTGTATAGCTTATTTCAAGCTTATTCCAAGCTTGAGTTCCAAATAAGCCAAAAGCTTAACTGTTGGACTCATAAGCTCTTATTTTGCTTATTTCTAGGTTTGTAGCTTTTTGTCTTCATTAAATATGTATAATACCAGTATATGTTTAGTTCCAAATAGAAAAGCCAAAAAGAATCATTTTAAAGCTAAGTGATAGCTTTTTCTTAGAAGCTTATTTGCTTATTAGCTTATTTTTGTTAACAACATATAGTTTTTATATTTTTCCTAGCTTCTTTTATTTATTTTAGAATTTTGTAAAAAGTTTCAGATTTTTCTTTGATCATTTATTATTTTTAATAAATCAATGATATTTTTAGTAATTAATAATAGTAAATAATTAATAATAAATAAATAAAAAGCATAAAAAATATCTTTTCAGTTTTAAAATTAGTTTTCTATTATTTTAGATTTTTCTAAATTAAAATTTCATTTTTCTAGGTTAATTTTGTATTTTCTTATATTCTAGTGCATTTTAAATACTTAATAAATAGTTTTTAATTAATAATAATTAATTAAATAGTTATAAAAATAATTTTCTTTTTCTATAAATTTTCTTTTATCTTTAGGTTTGTAAAAATGTCATTTTCATATTTTTAGGTCTTTTATTTCTTAATTCTCACTTTTTATTTTGTACGTTTACGTAATTTTTATTTAAACGTACGTTTTAGGTTTTAAACGTTCATCATTTTGCAAATAGTGATAGCGTTTATTTAATATATTTCATCTTTTTAATTTTATTTAATTTGCATTTAAGTCGCTAAGACATGTAAATCCCTACTATAGTTATATTCGATTTGTTTTTATACGTTTACGTTTAATTTAGGTTAAACGTACGTTTATATATCTTTCACGTTTTTAGGTTTATGATTGTACGTTTTTAATGACGAGTCAGCAGAGCTATTACTATTCACATTCCTAGTGTTAGTCAATCAGGTTCCTGTTTTTCCTATACTAATATTATTTTCAACAAATCACAAGTCATTGTACCGAACGCCACTCACCACCAGGGACATAAACGATCCAAGGATATTTTAATCCTTGGTAAACTATCATTCTCTCCCGGTCTCGCCTTTATCATCTGTTACGGTTGACCGTTCACAAGCGGTTGATAAGTGTGACGGAGAAATAAAGGAGGTAGTTCGAGGAATCAATTGCCCTTCTTTATAGCTTTCAAAATCTATTTTGATCGAAATGTTTTTAGAATACAATTTACTTTAAAACTTTTTGAAAACCTTGCTCTTGATGCCAATTGTAGAAAACTATAAGGGGGGGGGGTTGAATAGTTTTCTATTTTAAGTTAGATTTCAAAATTTTAGATTCAATCATATGTGAAATCTTGTGGATGGATAGATAGTACCAAACAATAAATAAAGTAAGTAAAGAATGCAAGTAAAGTAAGATAAAAAGTAGTGACACAAGTGATTTATAGTGGTTTGGCTACAAGGAAACCTTCCGTGCCCCACTCCACTCCCCGAGTACCTCACTCGAGAGTTCAAGCACTATATCAACAAGCTCCTTCAAATCGGCGGAGAAGCTTCACAACGTCGCTTACACTTTTTCTGGTACAAAGCTAAATATCGAGTTCTTTCACGAGGTAGAACCAAACCTTTACACAACTATTACACAAAAAATATGTGAAATAAGGATTACAAGATAAGCTACTGAAATCTTGTGGATGGACAAATCAATCAAGGACCTTTTGCTTGGATGACTTGTATGAGTAACGCGGATCTCCTTCATGAAGGACCTAAAAGAGAAATCACAACAAAAAGAGAGAAGAACTACAAGAATGATCAAGTGATCTGAGGTTAAAAAAGTGAGATAATATATGAGAGAGTTTTAAGAAGAAGGGTGAGAAACAATGGAGATAATATATCAGGGCATTGATAGCCGGTGAGAGAAATCCTAGGACGACCACCTACAAAGCTCAGTGTTCTGAATCGGTGGTCCCTTCGTACAACCTTTCATTGATACGAATGATGATCCTCTTCACATCCCGTTTTCCCGAGAATTCCATCGCTTTGGTGAACCAATTCCTTCATGTATCGCCTTCAACCTATAAGTTAAGCCGTCCCCTGACACTCTTCAGTGTGTGATCTCCAAACTTATGAAGATCTCTACACGCCATCAAGTAGTTGCGATGTAGTTCATCTGCGCGTAAACTACTCCAAACGGTTTGTCGACAAGAATGTATTGTGGAAGATGGTTGATATCGAAGTTCTAGCTGAGGTCCGTGAGGTTGACACGAGTCGACACGATTCAATGACAAGAAGTTGTAAATCTTCTACACGCTCCTGGATCACTATGCTTCCATGAAGATGAGCAAGGATTTTATGTATTCACGTTGAATTTCAGTCGAGAAATGTCTCATTCTTCCCTGGACTTTGGCAAGATACAGATCTTCAATGTCGTTGAGAGACAAGTTCGAAGTCCGCTTCACGAATTCATAGTCCCTTTCATCTTGTCTTTTGACCACGATAGTCTTGAGAAAGGTGTAATCCCATTTAGACGAAAGGGTGACATGCTTAATGAAACGATCCCTTTATCACAGTACACTTCATGTTGAGATTTTCGAACCTGGCAGCTTTTGTAGTAGATTCGTCGGCGTTTTGGCCAATGGTGAATCCCGTACATTGCATCAATGTCATACCGTTTCACCGTTGGAAAACATGTAGGTAGCCTTTTCTTCAATGGTTATGCGCTTTGAGTATATGGTTGCCGGGAACGGAAGTGTAAGTGATGTAGCATATTTCTTTGAACTATCGCTACCGTGTAAAAGAAATTCCAAGTCTTTGTTGAAGAAGTAGCGGAATGAAATCTTAGGTTGATCTGGTTGGCCAATCGTTGGTAGAGGTTTAGACCAGTCGGTGTAGTATGGAGGGTTGTCTTTTTTGGTGAAGTCGATGTTTACTTCAGGGTTGAGCCAATCAATGTTGTTAGACATGGCTCGTGCTATATTTTCAAGGTGATATTCAACTTCAATAGCACTTTCCGAGCTGTCTTTGAGTAGTTGAAATGCTTCATTCTTGATTCGTTTCAACTCGGATTTCGTCATCTTCTTCACACGGAACTTTTCTAGCAGTAACTTGGCATGCTCCAACGTACGACCTTCTACCATATCTAGATCATCAGTTAGGGCGGGAGTGGCATCAACAAGTTTAGAAAACCATTCAAATTCGGTGTCATCTTCGCTCTAGCCATGAGACGCGACATCACCTTAGACGTCTTCTTTTTCTTCTTTAGCCTTGATGAGGATTATGGTTTCTTTGTTGAGGCTGGAGAGGTGGGTTGTTGTTAGGGCTCAGGGACTTCCTCATCGTCACCACCAGTATACTCATAGTGATCACCGGTTTTCTCTGGCGGTGGTAACTCGAGTCCTGAGGTTTGTCAGCAGAAGAGCTAGGAGGAGATCGTCTTGGTGGTGAAGTCCTTCGGGGTGGTGGTGGCATAGATGATGTTGGGTCTATTATAGATTTGATGATACAAAACAAGAAGAATGAAACATGAAGGACTAAAAGTGACAAGAAGGGAACTACAAAAAGATGGAGGATTTGGAAGATTCTAGAAGATATGCTTAAAAGAATATTTAGTTTCCTAATTGTATTATGATTCTTCTTGTAAACCCTAGTTGTCTCTAGTATATAAAGAGAAATAGGTCATTAGTTTTGACGCGACGTACAAGATGTAGACATCTAAAGGTGTGTGTGTGGGAACCTAGGCGAGGGAAAACGCCTAGGGTTTAGGGTTTAGTTAGTTAGTGTTAGATCAAGTCTTTGATCTTTATTATTGTTTAGTTAGAGATGGTGAATGAAAACTTTGTTCATAATAATATTGATTCTATGTTTGAATATTCCGCCTTTATTATTATGTGTTCCTAGATATATTATTAGACCTCGTCTAAGAGCTTACAACGATCTTCACATGTGGTATCAGAGCCTGGGCTCGTGATATCTAGGATCTACAAGGTTTGTCAAGAGAAAAGAAGAAAAATTCGAACTGGAATTTTCGTATCTTTCTCAGTAGGTGTTTTCAAAAGCCATAACTTTTAATGAACCGTTGGATTGGGCTAAAATTCGAAATGAGCTTCTTGGTATATATATCTTTAATCTCACTGAAGGGATTGTGAATCGGAGCTCTCAATCAAAAGTTATAAGCAAATAAGTCTGCTATGCGAAAAATCCGTAAGGTTATATAACAGCAAGATCTGTTTGAACGATCATAACTTTTTTAACCGTGGATCGAATCTAAATTTTTGTGGATGTTCTCTATATATAAATCTAACTTTCCATGAAGGGATTTTCCATCCGAGCTTTTATGTGAAAGTACTGCAAAGTACGCCCGTATTTTCAAAAGTACTGCTTGAAGAAAAGGGATTGTGTATGTATGTCAGTTTGGTTGAAAGAGTATTGGAGCACTTTGGGTATTGACTATTGCATATGGACGAAAGTACTGATACTTAATACATGAAAGTACCGCTCATTATTTTAGATGATAACATAAAGATGAACAGATCAATGATCGTTGTTTTAAAGTTGTGAAATCCAAGAATGGAGATTATATGATTTTTCATAAAGAAGATGAAAGCTTCAAAGTTTTCAAAGGCTATGGGATTTCATGCATATTATAGATATAGTAGACCTATTCTACTTATATCATGTTGTGAAGGCTTACTTTGAAAATAATCCATTGGAAGGGATTGGTTTGATTTTACATGGTGATCTTATAACTTTATGGGAAATCAAGAAGAGAGAATGATGATATCTGAAGAATCAAGAAAGCTGAGAAATAGTTTGTTGGAGATTCTTTGAAGAATCTGGAGTTCATGTTTTGGAACTAGAAAATGGAACAATGATACACATGTTTGCAGAAAGAAGATATCCTCTCACAGTTGAGCTCATGAGAAGAATGCTAGAGCATGGATTGGAAGTGGAAGAGGATAATGAAACTGCTTGCATGGTTATCAACTTGTTTATAAACTGGACTACCATTGCTGAGAATGATCAATAACTGGTATGAATTTTATTTGAATAAATACTTTTGATATATCGTACTTTTATTCAAAGTACGCGATCGACGATAATTTTCATCAAAATCTGTTCTCGAATAAACCAGTTAAATAAATCTTAGAAGAAACCTTGTTGCTAAGTAATAAATATTTTGAAATAAAGGTTTAATAAATGGTTTTTTTGATGATAACATCAATAGGTTATCAATCCACCATGGTTACAAAGGATTGACTAATCCATGAGCAAACGGCTCTGGTAAAGATATATCAAATCCATTTTTAGTTGACAACTTGCTAATAAGTTGGATGGTATTCAACTCACCATATCAAGTAATGTGAAGAGTTGGCTAGCCCACAAGAAAATGGCTTGTGGTAAAGGCTGTGGAAAACCATTATTGGTAATTAGTTCACCATTAGATAGAAGAACTAACTAGTCCAAAGTGGTACGCTTTTGGTAAAGACAAAACAAATCATTGATAGTCGGTGGTTTGCTAAAAATCAATTGGTTATCAATGTACCATGGTCTTACACACCAAAACATTTGGCTACTCCGGAGATAATGGCTTTGGTAAAGAGTTCTAAATCCATTAATTTTTCAATGATTCACTTGAAAGTGATGAGAATAGTATGCAACTTAAACTGAATTAAATGTACAAATTGTCATATGTTGCTGTGTTGCTGAAAAGATGGAGCTTGCTGGATGTTGCTGTAAAGAGAACAATTCTAAGAGATACTTTGACAAGAACAGATGTTACAAAGATAAAAGCTTGAAGACTAAGAAACAATCCGCCTTAAAAGATGAAGTCGTTAAAGATATATTCACAAAGGAACTTGAAGTCAAGCAAGTAGATTCAAGTTAGGGGAGGATTGTTGGGATATGAAAGTGCTGAAGATATCAAAGCATCCAGTACAGCAATGTAAGTTGCAAAGTACCGGAAGAAGTTAAAGACTCAGTCTGTTAAAGACAAAGTCAAAGTAACGCAATATGAAGTCAAAGTAATGCAAGAACAAAAGAATTGTTATATTCGTTTATGGAAAGAATTGTATTCTATGTTTAGATTACTTGTCGTACAAGGTTATCAATTGTAAACCGACTAGGATATCCTTGAGCCTATAAAAGGACTCCTAGGTTGGCATTAGAGATATGACTTACGATTTTAGAATTAGAGTTTTAGAGAAAAGTTCGATTATCTTAGAGTTGTATTAGAGTATCTGCATAATAAGCGGATTTAGAGTTTATAATAAAAGGATTTATCCGAGGTTATTAAACCTTAACAAGCTAGTTAAGATAGTTTGATTAAAGTATATCGATCCAACAAGTGGTATCGGAGCTTGTGTGGAAACTCTGACTAGGAAGAAACCCTACTTCAACTATATTCAAGATGTCGATCAAGTCGCATCATCAACTCCTATCACAGAGGTATGTTCTAAGTGTCATGATTTTTATCATAAATTACTACAGCTTATGTGATTGAGAGATATAATTGTGTTAAGGCTAGGTCTGAGGTAGCAGGTTATCAAATAATCTTAGAATCTATGGAAGCCAAAATTTTAGCACATGAAACTAATGAAGTAGCCTGGGCTGAAAAATATGCACAACAGGATTACCAGTTAAAGCTTAGTGAATGGAAATTAAACTGTAAAATTGCTGAAATTGAGAAATTAACTAAGGAAAGAGATGATTTGTTAGCTAAGTTTGCCGCTTGGGGTGAATGGTTCATTACATGTTTCTTATGTTCAAAAACAACGAAGAGCTTATCTTAAAACTGGATTAGGTTTTGGTATGGATTTTAGTAAGATAGAAGAAAACCAATCTAGTAATCGGGATGAAGGTGAGTATGAGGATATAACCACTACTGATGAAGAACTCATTAATTATGTAGATACATCTAGTAATGATGGTTCATTAAGTGACTCACCTCCCGCATATAAGAAAGCTAATGATTATCATGTTGTTCCACATCCCATGGCATTCATCAACCCCTAGGCTGATGTTTCTCGTTTTGGAGTAGACAGTCTAGAGTTTAGGAAAAAGCTTGTTGCTAAATCTAGGTCTGACAAACCCAAAGAATCTGTTGAAAACGATGTTCAAAATCAAGCAGTACCTTTAAATCAAAGTACGCTCCACAAGCAGATACCTTCTTCAAAATCTTTTCAAAAAAAAGCATCTTGCTAAACCTTTTTGGAATAATTTTGGTCAAAACAGGTTTAATCACTCACCAAGAAGGCAAAATAATTTTGGGCATAGACATAGAAAATGTCACTTTGTATGGGTCGAAACTGTTTTGTGTGTTTCAATCCTACTCATCTAATTAACCTAGGCGCTACATGCACTTGTTGGATCGATATACTTTAATCAAACTATCTTAACTAGCTTGTTAAGGTTTAATAACCTTGGATAAATCCTAAGTTATTAACAAAGAAACACTGAGTAATCTTTATTAAGTACGCGGAATTTACTTAACAAAGCTAAGAAGAATAACCTTTTATTATAAACTCTAAATCTGCTTATTATGCAGATACTCTAATACAACTCTAAGATAATCGAACTTTTCTCTAAAACTCTAATTTTGAAATCGTAAGTCATATCTCTAATGCCAATCTAGGAGTCCTTTTATAGGCTCAAGGATATCCTAGTCGGTTTACAATTGATAACCTTGTACGACAAGTAATCTAAACATAGAATACAATTCTTTCCATAAACGAATATAATAGTTCTTTTGTTCTTGCAGTACTTTGACTTCATATTGGATACTTTGACTTTGTCTTTAACAAGACTTTGAGTCTTTAACTCTTCCAGATTTTTTGCAACTTAAAGACTTTGATATCTTCAGATTTTGATATCTTCAGCAATTTCATATCCCAACAATCCTCCCCTAACTTGAATTCTACTTGCTTGACTTCAAGTTCCTTTGTGAATATATCTTTAACAGCTTCATCTTTTAAAGACGGATTGTTTCTTAGTCTTCAAGCTTTTATCTTTGTAACATCTGTTCTTGTCAAAGTATCTCTTAGAATTGTTCTCTTTACGCAGCAGATCCAACAAGCTCCATCTTTTCACAAGAACACAAAGCAACATATGACAATCTTTACATTTAATTCAGTTTAAGTTGCATACTATTCTCATCACTTTCAAGTGAATCATTGAAAAATTAATGGATTTAGAACTCTTTACCAAAGCCATTATCTCTGGAGTAGCCAAATGTTTTGGTGTGTAAGACCATGGTACATTGATAACCATATGATTTTTAGCAAACCACCAGCTATCAACAAATTTGTTTTGTCTTTACCAAAAGCTGTACTTTCCTTCGGACTAGTTAGTTCTTTTATCTAATGGTGAACTAATTACCAATAATGGTTTTTCCATAGCCTTTACCACAAGCCATTTTCTTGTGGGCTAGCCAACTCTTCACATTACTGATATGGTGAGTTGAATACCATCCAACTTATTAGCAAGTTGTCAACTAAAAACGGATTTGATATATCTTTACCAGCGCCGTTTGCTCATGGATTAGTCAATCCTTTTGTTACCATGGTGGATTGATAACCTATTGATATTATCATCATAAAAACCATTTATTAAACCTTTATTTCAAAATATTTATTACTTAGCAACAAGGTTTCTTCTAAAATTTATTTAACTGGTTTAGTTCAAAAAACAAGACTTTGATGAAAGTATATGTCGATCGAAGATTTTGAATAAAAGTACAGATATATCAAAAAGTATTTATTCAAATAAAATTCATACCAGTTATTGATCATTCTCAGCAATGGTAGTCCAGTTTATAAACAAGTTGATAACCATGCAAGCAGTTTCATTATCCTCTTCCACTTCCAATCCATGCTCTAGCATTCTTCTCATGAGCTCAACTGTGAGAGGATATCTTCTTTCTGCAAACATGTGTATCATTGTTCCATTTTCTAGTTCCAAAACATGAACTCCAGATTCTTCAAAGAATCTCCAGAAACTATTTCCCCTTTTCTTGATTCTTCCAGATATCATCGCTCTTCTTCAGTTTCCCGTAAAGTTATAAGATCACCATGTAAAATCAAACCAATCCCTTCCAATGGATTATTTTCAAAGTAAGCCTTCACAACATGATATAAGTAGAATAGGTCTACTCTATCTATAATATGCAGTAAATCCCATAGCCTTTTGAAAACTTTGAAGCTTTCATCTTCTTTATGAAAAATCATATAATCTCCATTCTTGGATTTCACAACTTTAAAAACACTGATCTTTGATCTGTTCATCTTTATGTTATCATCTTCCTTTGTATAATCAAAATCTACCACTCTGAGATAATTCTTCAATTCATCTCTAGTCTCAGATCTTAATTCAACCTTTTCTTTCTTTGAAAACTGAACATCTGTAATTTCAGTTTTTCTTTTTCTCTTTAAGCTCTTCTTCCTTTCAGATTCAATCCAATGAGCTTCTTCTCTAAAGTCTTTAATATCAGCAACACTCTTCTTATAAGTCAGCTGTTTCAGATCATAAAGTCTTTTTCATATCAACATAGTTTAACTTCTGCAAACCCTTATATCCTCGACCTTTTAAATAAGCCATCATAGCATTCCTATCCTTAGCTAAATTAGGTCTTCTTGGCATATATCTACAGTGTGTGGGACTGTAAAGGTTCCAAGAGCTTCACCGCCTAATTTATCTTGCACCTTTTGAGCGCTTATTCGAGCTTCTTGAGCTTCATGTTCTTTTCTATCTTGAGCATCTAACTCTTCTTGAACTTTTCTAGCTGCAGCTTCATTCCTAGCAACTTCAATTGCTCTAAGTTCTGCCAAAGTGAGTTTCTTTTTCTTTGTTTCAACCAGAATACCTTTCCCTTTATCGTTTGGATCAATTGAAGGTTGAGAAGTTCTTGGTTGTTCTTCTTCTTGTACATCTCTAATAGTAACTCCTCCTCTTGGTTGTGACAAATCTAATATTGTAGCAATCAATTCATCATCACTTGCAGAATAAATGGGTTTGAATGTAGCTTCCTTCTCTTCTTCTATAACAATTGTAGAAGGACCAGCATCTTCTTCAAAATTCAATACCCTTTGGTGTAATTACTTCTTGACTAGATGTATCGTGAAAAACATTACTTTGATGTTCAGTACCTTGAACATCAAGTATCTTGATGTTCAAGATTTTGAATATCAGATTTTGATGTTCAGACTTTGAACATCAAGACTTTGATGTTCAAGACTTTGAATATCAGATTACTTTGAACTTGCACTTCCTCGAATCGAAATAATCTTTTCTCGCAGACTTACTGATTCTTTCTTCTTCGCAACATCTTCTTTCAAATTTTCCTTTTCTAAATTCCTCCCCAAGTTGACAGAAGATGATTTAGGAACCTTCTTTCGTTTTAATTCCTTTCAAAGTTGTTTACGACGTTTGTTTTCCTCTTTAACCTATAAGTTGAAACCTTGAATATATGGTTTAATGAAATTCCTCAACCAAACATACCTACGTTTCAATTTCCTAAGTGCTTTAGCTTGAAACTCAACAGTTTTGTTCAATCTAACAAGCTCCCTTGTCAAAGCATAATTATCCAAAGTCAATCCTTGTGAATGTTCTTCAAACAGAGAACGAATGTTGTGGAGATGGAGTAGGTGTTCTTTCAATCTCTCGCTTGAACCTCGGGCTTGGAGAAACAGATACCTGTAAAGATGCAGTACCTTCAATGGAATCAGACTTTCGATAAAGCATACCTTGTGAGGCAGACTTTGTGAAGCGATCTTGAAAAACAGAACTTTGTGAAGCGGTAAAGCATGTATGTACGAATCGAGCTTCACTTTCTTCATCCTCTCCAGCTTCATTACGTACAACTTGAACAACTTCCATCATTGTAGAAGTTAATGGAATATCTCCACCTCTGAACAAAGCACTTCTAGCCATAAATGTAAAGATTTTGGCTTGTTGCACAATAACAGTAACAAAGCGCAGGTTTTGGAACATCACCAATTGCTTGTTTAAGAAAACCTCAGACAAACCTTGGGTACAACAGCCATTTTGACCCAGAGGATATATGTGATAGCATCCCATCCAAAATAAGCTTTGAAAAATTAAACACTCACAAGAGCTAGTCCAACCACTGCATATGCTATATTAGACCCAAATTGCTCCCAAGAAGTACTTTTAGAACTTATGCAATGAAGCGACATGAATCAAAAACTTCCATTGAGGACAGAATAATGCTTTCTTGAATGTTTGTTCTGTTAAAGATCCTTCATAACCAAGATTCTGAAAAGTATCCCAAATCAGTTGCTTGTCAAATCGAATAGACCCATCTTCATCTCCAAATAATAAATCTTCTCAAATAGAGGCTTCTGTAATCTTGATAGTCCGTCCAAAGAATCAGATCTAATATAATATACATCCTCCTCCATGTTATCTCTAGCATTAGCCCAAAATTCTTGAATCCATGGTTCAATAACATCCAGTTCAACCAAAAGAGCATAACTAATAGGCGACCCAAGAAGATAATCAACAATATCATAAAAAGCCATATTCGCCCCAGTCTTGTCCAAATTAGCCACCATATTGTGCTTAGAAACAGTTAAACGATTCGCCATTTTTGAATGAGTGAGCACAATAAAGATTTTATTGAAGAATAAAGAGATGGTGATCGGAAGATAAGTATGGAAAAGATGTAAAGTAATAATATGAGAGGGAAATCGAAAGTAGTTATTTATAGGTAGGATTTGAAAAATCACAGCCTATAATAACAAAGTTACCGTTATTTATCAATTACCCATCAATATTACCGTTGGAAAAGTACTTTAATACGACAAACAAGATTTCCACATAATCAGCATTTCCCAAGCAAGATTTCCAAGCAAGACTTTCGGGAAAAACAATACTTTGCCAAATTCCTTCATATAAACTAAGTATAAACAAGCATCCTCCCTTCAAGCAATACACAAGACTATACTAACACCCTATAGTCCTCCCCTCAAACATAGGTTAGTAGCTAAATATACTCCAAAACACCTAACAGAAACTCCTTGTCTCCTGTCATGCTCACAGAACAACCACTATCAAAAATGATCTTTAAGCTCCTCTTCTGGGTTGCCTTGTCTAATAAGATGAAAAAGTTAGTGGCTTTGAGGAACCCAAGCCACATCGACTTGTGTTCCCCTTGTAGAGTGACATACTCACATTCTTTGAGTACATAATCTCCACTGTTTTCTAAAGCATGATCCAGTATTATCTTGTTATTCAAAACATGTGGATTTTCAAAACTTTCTGGTTTTTCAACACAAATCTCTTTTTCTTGTAGCACAAAACATCGATTCACTTTGGTTGAAAGTAATCTCTCATTCCCTCTCAAAGTATTTCTTTCCCTCTTAACCCATTCCTTTTTAACACTTGGTTCCTCTGATCTAAATCTCCTATGTGAATTGGAATACCTTCTAGGTTGATAGTGAGATTGCCTAGAATTTCTATACCAAGTATTGTGATCAAGATTACCTTGTTTTTGTCTGAGCAGATTTTGTGAAAGTAATGGGCCAGAGTTACTGTGATTGGAAAGTATCTGTGAGATACTGAAGGTCTTCTCTGTTGTAGGTATCTATGATCTGATGTGAAGTTTCTGTGATTAACCCTATTTGAATTAGTCCAAAACTTTGTACTCTCTAGGTTTCTTGGCGCCCCTGTTCTTTGGAAATTTTATAAGGTATTTTGAGTGATGTTCACAATCCTTAATTAGATGAGTAGGACTGAAACACACAAAACACAGTTTCTACCCATACTTGTCAAAGTGACATCTCCTATGTCTATGCCCAAAATTATTTTGCCTTCTTGGTGAGTGATTAAACTTGTTTTGACCAAAATTATCCCAAAAGGTTTAGCAATACTGTTTTGAAAAGGTTTTGAGAGAAGGTATCTGCTTGTGGGAGCGATACTTTGATTTAAAGGTACGCTTGATTTTGAACAATCGCTTTCAACAGCTTTGGGTGTTTCGACCTAGATTTAGCAACTAGCTTTTTCCTAAACTCTAGAATGTCTACTCCAAAACGAGAAACATCAGGCCTAAGGGGTTGATGAATGCCAGAGGATGTGGAACAGATGATAATCATTAGCTTCTTATATATGCGGGGAGGTGAGTTACTTAATGAACCATCATTACTAGATGTATCTACATAATTAATGAGTTCTTCATCACTAGTGGTTATATCCTCATACTCACCTTCATCCTGACATAGATTGGTTTTCTTATATCTTACTAAAATCCATACCAAAACCTAATCCAGTTTTAAGATAAGCTCTTTGCTTTTTTTGAACATAAGAAACATGTGAATGCACTTCACCCCAAGCAGAAAACTTAGCTAACAAATCATCTCTTTCCTTAGTTAATTTCTCAATTTCAGAAATTTTACAGTTTAATTTCCATTCACTAAGCTTTAACTGGTAATCCTGTTGTGCATATTTTCAAAATTCTAAGCTACTTCATTACTTTCATGTGCTAAGATTTTGGCTTCCATAGATTCTAAGGTTATTTGATAACTCTACCGCATCCTAGCCTTAACACAATTATCTCTCTCAATCACATAACTGCTAAGCAATTTATGATAAAAATCATGACACTTATAGAACATACCTCATGTGATAGGAGTTGATGCACCAGTGGACATCTTGAATATAGTTGAAGGGTTTCTTCCTAGTCAGAGTTTCCACACAAGCTCTGATACCACTTGTGAAGAAAAGCAAATTCGGATCTTTACAATTAGGACACAAGTTATAATGAAAAACTTTGTTCATAATCGAACTACTTTAAATTTATAATCGTTACATAATCTATTCGCTTTGTCAATAACAAAGATTTATAATCATTACATAAAATATATGGAAAAACAAGGTTTATCATGCTAGATTTTAACAATTGATAATCATTACATAATCTATTCGCTTTGTCAATAACAAAGATTAGAGTGTGTTCTAGGCGTATGTTCATGTAAACGCCTAGGTTATTAGTTTAGTTAGTAGACGTGTTCCTATAAACGTTTAAATATATTAGAGTATTAGTGAATGAAAAACCTTGTTCAATAACAAAGTATTGTTTTGATTATTCACGCGTGTTATGTTTATTATCTTTGTTATTGTTATCCCTAATGAGCTCATAAACGATCTTATCAATTGGTATCGAGCGGGAGCTCTTGATATAGGATTTACAAGGTTTTATGTGGTGAAGAATGATGAAAAGGAAGAAAAATTGAGCTCAAATTTTCGTATTTTTATACAAAGACTGTTTTGAAACGGCGATAACTTTTTCGTTAACCGTTGGATCAGGACGAAATTTTAGGTGGATGTTCTTTATATACTAATCTAACTTTCCACCGGAGGGATTTTTGATTTGAGCTTTTATGCAAAAGATATTAACTCGTCGGTTGGCACGCTGAAGGTGTTTTTTCGATTCGAATTTTCAAGGTTTATTCAAGGTTTTATGTCGTTAAATTGGAGCAGTTAAAATTATCGAAGAATGCATATTCGAAAAAGTCGACAGAAGTAGTTTTTGAAAAATTAATTGTGTTCACATGGAGAACATGCGCATGATATTCTAATTGGTTAATGGTATTGGCTCTTATGAGATCACGTGAAGATTGAAATATTTTTTTTGATTGGTCAAAATATGAGGCGCACATGTGGGTTGATGATCGACTTTTAAAGGTTACTGAGGTATCAATCTTTCTGTTTTATTTGCTTTATTATATTCGAAAAGATTTATGGGCATATTGATTCTATGGATTGATTGGTTATTTGCAACGTAGGCTAGTTTATTTGCAATGTTTTGATTGGTCTAATAATGGGTCCTACGTTTGGGAATTTGATACACGATGGAGTCCACATGGTGATTAAATAAGTGAAGACATGGTACTGTGTTTTAATACTTTTCTAATAGATCGGATATTAAATTGATTTACTTCTTTGGAGTTAAGATGTAATGGAGTACACGGTTTTTATGGTGGTCTTGCATTGTGATTGGTCCAAAGTCTAAGGATTAATATATAGGTGAGTCAAAGACAGTTTGGGATACTTTATTGAAAGTAATCGCTGCTACACTTTATCAAAAGTATCAGCTTTTTAGCATCAAGGCTTGAGGATTTTTAATGTATTTTGCAAGTTTTATTCAAGGTATTGCATATTTGTGAACGTATCGCTACTACGTTTTAAAATCAGCTTTTATAATAGGTGCTGCCGAGTTTTTATAAGGTAATCTGTTTGGTGTTCAACAAGTAATCGCACATTAGTTTTAACGCATCTTCATCAGCTGAGAATTTTGTTAAAGTAGTCTGCTACACAAGTTTTGAAAGTACTGCTTTTACACAAAGTAACGCTCGCTTGAATCTCTCAGCTTCAACCAGTACGCACCTTGGTGTTTTATGAAAGTACTTTGCAGCTTTATTTCAAAGTACTGCAGATTTTGATGAAAGTATCTTTCTTTCCCAACATATTGCTCATGCTTTATTACGAGAAGATTTTTGATTTAAGGGGAAGTAGAGCATGATTTTTGGATGACACACACAGAGGTTATTGTTCACACACACAAAGAGTTTGGTTATTTGTTCTTAAAAGGATTTAAAAGCTCGTTTTGGAGATTTATTGAAGAATTGATTACGAAGAGGATTATTTATCACTTATTTGAAGGTGAAGTGGAATTGCTTGGTTTGTGTTCTTATCATCTAGCTTGATGAATCTAGCAATGGGTGATTTTTCTTATGATGCTCTATGCACACATTGTCTATCACTTGAAGGAGTTACATTGTAGTGCTCAGTGTCTCATACTAGTTGAGGATTCTTGTCAAGGATTGCGGTCTACTTATATTTTGTCCAGATAAGTATGGAGTTCTGTGGATATTCAAATATTTAAGACACAAGTTTGGGAAATTTTACTTCTTCATCAAGTTTGTTATATTTGGTTTTCTTCACAAAGTGATCATTACAAGGAGCCTACAGATTTTGAAGAATCAAGAAGATGGTTAACATATGGTTTTTAGAGGAAGCTTATTGTTAAAAGTTTAACCATCTACATGCATCACTCAAGGGAAGTGTTTGATTCTTATTACTATTGATTAGTATTACTACTGATGGTTTAGATTTCTACTGTTTCAAGTTCATTTTTAGTTTCGGAAAACTTCATGGAGGGTAATTTGAGACATTGGAAGGATGAATTGGATGTGTAGTATTGGTTCGTGGTGGTCAAGATCATTATTTGCATACGTTCCCTATTTGGATAAAACAAAAAGGGTAAGAGATGTTTGAGTGGCATGGCATTGATTAAGGGAAAGACAAAGGAAGACAAGGAAGACATACTTGTTTCATTCATGGTGAGATCCCTGATCTCAATTTCTCTACTGCGTCTAGGGAAGTTCGTTCAAGAATGGTTTGTCATTATCAACTAGGGGAAGATTGTTGGGAATTACAAGTTTGAGTTGATAAAGACAAAAAGAATGAAACAAGAGGGACTTAATATGACAAGAAGGAAACCTACTAAAAGATGGAAGGGCTTGCTTGCAATGGAAGTTTTATTATTTAGTCCTTATCCTCTAGTATATAAAGAGGACATAGGTGTAGGTTTTTAATTAAGTCTTCCATAATGTAGTCGACTAAAAGGGGTGTGTTTAGCCTAGACGTTAGGGAAGAACGTCTAGGGTTTTAGATTAGAGTGTGTTCTAGGCGTATGTTCATGTAAACGCCTAGGTTATTAGTTTAGTTAGTAGACGTGTTCCTATAAACGTTTAAATATATTAGAGTATTAGTGAATGAAAAACCTTGTTCAATAACAAAGTATTGTTTTGATTATTCCGCTGCTGTTATGTTTATTATCTTGTTATTGTTATCCCTAGTCAGCTCATAAACGATCTTATCGATGATGGTTCTCTATTACTGCTTTGGACGTTTAGGCTCGTCATTTTATCCTTATCCTTATTTTCATCGTCTCTTGACGTTTAGGCCTTTGAGCTTCTTCTCAGTATGCTGATTTGAGTTGGTATTCCAGCAATGCATCAAAAAATTTACCTTTGTAAGAAGTAAATGTTGCAGATCGTTTAGACATTTGAGATACCAAACCGAAACCAATTCAAAGATCCGAGAATATTATGGATCAGCTTGGATTGATGTTTATTGTCATAGGTGTTGATCTCATAGTTTGCTTGGCCAAATGCAATAGATTCGGATAGAGTTGTTCCTGTACATTTATTTTGTGACACCAGGAACGATGTCAAGAAGGAACTTGTGAGTGTAACCTTTGATCATCTCGTTCATTTCCCTTTGAAGATCACGTTGCATGAACTTCTCGATGTACCTCCTTCACCGATATCTTGTCATCTCGTCATGAAGATATTGACCCGTCACGAGAAAATTCGACTTTTGTAAAGCACGTCTTTCTTTCTTTTGTTTGATAGCTTTAACGATCCTTTTCTTTGCCCGAGATATCCAAGAGTCCGTTGGCTTCTTCACAGATTTGGATGTGGATTTGGTTGTTCTTATGGATGGTGGTGGTGAAAAGTGAGAGGATGAATCTGATGATGAAGAGACATGAGGAGATTCAGGGTCCTTAGGAGGTTCGAAGTTTTCCTTGGAACGAATTGGACTATTGAGAAGAAAATCATCATAGTTCATTTCGTCATCTTGTCCAGATTTAGCCTTTTCGTCAGCTGAATCCTAGCTTCCTCATCGCCTTTTCTTCTCAGACTTCAGTGCTCCGGTTCCTTGATTCCGATAAAAATCAATAATAGAAGAAGTGTGTAGTATACGGGTAACTCAAACGTGTAAGTTTGAGCACAGAGATCGTTCGAACGAGGGTTGAATGGAATTTCCAACTCACGTCGCGATTATCTGGATTTGAATGGGAAAAGGGGATAATATGATGTTTTCTAAACTACGGGGCAAGGGAAGCATAAAAGGGAAATTACACTACGGGAATCCTAAATACGCGATTTATACTAAAACGTAATAAATGAAACGTAAATAAAATGCAACTACGTCTATTCTAAGTCCTAAAAATAATCTAAAATTACTTTATACTAAAAATGATATTTAAAAAACTATTTAAGAATTAAAACTAATTTTTAGGATTTTTCCGGAATTTATTTGAATTAAAAACTAATTTTAAACTAATAAAACAAATCTAAAATACTAAAAATTATAAAAACAAAAGTGAAAATTATGAAACTATTTTTCAAAAATCTAAAATAACTCAAAAGACTTTTCAAAACTATTTTTGTATTTTCTGAACTTTTCTCTATTTTCTATGAATTAAAAACTATTTAAAACTAATTTAAATGCTAAAAATTACAAATTAAAATAGGAAAAATCTGGAAAAATTATTTTCTTGCTTTTTATAATTTTCTTAATCTAGGAAAATTGAAAAAATTATTTTTAGAAACGTTTCTGATTTAATTGTAATAAAAGCTAATTAAAAAGGATTAAAAACTAATTTAAAACAAGAAAAATAGCAAATAGTAACAGAAAATTATGAAAAATTCAGGAAAAGTCTAAAATATTATTCTACATCTATTAAAAATGTAAAAACTAAAGCTAGTGTGCAAGATTATGAAACTGATGTGAAAAGTGCTTATCATTAAGCACTCAAAATAAGCTATAAGCCACTATAGTGAACCAGAACCTACCACTACTTGTAATAAGCTAAATCTAAGTGGAAACAACTTAACTCAATTAGCCTACACCTCAGTATAACAAGCTACAAGTGAAATGACCAATTACAAGCAATAAAACAAACAGGACTTATGAGCTACTATGAAGCTTAAACACAAGTCGATCTAATAATCCAAATGGAAAAACAGACCTAGGATCCTAATGACCACCAACCAGAGAGCTAATATACCAATTTATAGCCTAGGACAAGTTCAAATGAAACCACAAAAGGCTCTGTAACAAGCCCGCGTGCACATTCAGTGAAACTGAAGTGTGCACAGGGCAATAAGGGTCCTATTCAAACAAAGGATCTGAGCCTTATAAAAATTCCATAAAAATTTAACAAAAATACACTTGAATAGATGACCAACTAAATTTGTTAAATCCAAATTTTCATTAACATTGGACCAGAAATGATTGAGTTATAAATTCGAAAGAACGGCTCTCAACATGGATACACATTTTGACTTTTGATGATTTTGAAATTTTGACCAAAATGAACTTTGATCTGCTTCTTAATGATCCTAACTGATGTTATAAGGTAAAATGAGATCTAATTAGGCTGAGTTAAACTACTTTGCACTTATATTGAATCAATAGCACACTAAAAATCACTACAAACTAGCTAATATTAGAATTGAAACTGAAATTGACTTATAGAAAACTAAGTTGCAAATGAAATACCTAATTGACTCCAATGAACCTAAAGGAGGTTCTAGCAATGAATCTTAACCAATAACCAAACCTCAATCTCAAATTCAATATCTGAACCAAACACTATTTTAATGAAACTAACATGCTATCAAAACTATTGAATCCATGAAACTAATCCATGACTTTCTACAATTACCATCAAATAACTAAAAGAGAACTAAAGAACACAAAACTAACAATGATATCTAACAGATTCAAGTAAAATAGATTATGCAGATTTAATGATGAACATAAAAAGGAAGTTAAGACTCACAGATGATACTCATTTGCAAATTATCACGTAACCCAATCTACACTAAACTACTCAAATCCAACCCAATTTCAAATTTCAAGATCACCCAATTCCATATCCAAAACTATATTAAGCTTCCAGTTGACTTTATTTGACTGAGGAGTAATATAAAAGTAGAATCTGAGTAGATGCTAGTTAAACATTAAAAAGCTATTAATGAGCTTAACAAAACTTAAAAACTTTATTAACTCAAACTGAAATCACTTTTAAGAACAGAATTGATATTTTTTATTTTTTAAAAGGTATTTTCTGATTTTTGTGATTTTTTGTTAAAGAGAAATATTAAAGCTAAAATTTACTAATCATAAGCTAAAATGATTGAAAGCAAAGAACAATAAGCTCATACAAGTAACAAAGCAGAATTTAGATTAAATGAGGAATTGAACTAAAACACTTTTATTGATAAAACTGAGTACAAGTTTAAATACGAATTAAAACTAATATTACTGAAAACAAAATTAAGCTAAAACTCAGAAGCTTCTACTATACTACTCCTACTTTACTTTTTTTTACAACAATGAAAGAAAGGGGTATTTATAGCCACGCTTTGAGCTTTGAGGTCTTCGAAGGATCCTAAAAGGCAATTGTGTGTTTCTTTTGAGTCGTCTATCACCATTAGATCAATCCCATCCCATCTCATCCCTTGGATTAACACCTCCACGTTGTTGGCCAATCGAGAGAGAGCAGAGAGGTTGTGGATTGCCAACCGCATTCCAACGTGTCGATGTGTCGAATGTACAAAAGTACCCTTCAATTTGGTTTAATTGGTTTAATTGCTCAATGGGTAATTTTGGGTATTAGGGTTCATGTGGAATATCTAGGTTTGGGTGGAATTGGGTAAACTTTTTGGCGCGTGAGTTTATTTATATTATTTTGGTTTTACCGGGTAAGGTTTATGGGTTGACTTGGGTATAAAACCGGGTATAGTGATTTGGTTTGGACCGGGTATAGTATTGGATGTGTTTGGGCTTTTAGATATTTGGGCCAAGGTGCAAGAGACTTGGACTTAGGATATGAAATGTAACCATTTAGTATTTAAAGGACTAAAAGTGCCAAATCTGATTTTCCAAGGACTAAACATGTAATTCTTAAAATGTCTTCCAAGGGCCAATCTTGTCCTTCTCAAATAATCCGGGGACCACTTTTGCCATCTTATGAAATTTTAAGGACCAAACATGTCAGTTATGAATCTTCAGGGACTAAAATCGCCATTTTGAGAATTGATTGTCCAAACTTGCAAATTCCTTTCCCAACCTCAGATTTTTGCATTCTTCTTTCTCTCGTGCTCGGTTTTCTTCGGTTTTGGCTTTCTTTGTTTGTTTTATTATATCCAGATGCACATGCAAAACTCAAGAAACACGCAAATGTTAACAATAAACGGCTCTTTCTTGGTTATTTTGGGTCGGTTTTGATAAATAAAAGATATGTGTTTAAGCACATATCATTCCTCAATGTTATAATCAATAGAATCCTTCGTGCTCTTTTGTTTTTGCTCAAGAGGTGGCACTCCTTTATCGGTTGATTAACCGCATCGGAATTGGTGTAGATTGGACACCACCACTTGACCTCCGGCCACGATTTGATCCTGTTTCAAACTCTTTGCCTTGTGTTGGAGTCTAATGATTTTGAACTTCTTCCTGTAGTCAGTGTCCAGTGGTTCTTCATTTGATCTTTCTTCTTCTGCCAAGTACCGAGTCTTCCCTTTGCCTTGGTCAGATTTTGAACTGGGAGGTTTAGCTACTATTGAAGTGACATCGGTTGCAGTTTCAGAGTAGATGACCCTTCGTCTCTAATCGGTTTCCGCAGCTTTCATCCACTAGCTTTTTGCGGTTCGGCTTGGGAATAGGAATAGGAACAAATTTCCTTAGAACTGCCCTTTGAGTGGAGGTTTCTTAGGGAACTTTTGACTCTCGCTTGCAACACTTCCTGCACTGCTTCCGATTTTCCTAGTCGGTGTGCCGTAAGACTTGTCATCGAAAACTAACTTTGCCTTCATCAACTGCTACGCATACCTTTTGTATGAGTAAAGCTGATTGCATCGAGAGAAGGTGATCCGCAAAGATAGCACCCTTTCTTTGTTGTAGATTCCTGAATCATGTGAGTGTAGGCTCATACAACATGGAGTGATTGTTGGGGTCATTGAGTCTATTGGGGAAATCAGGATTGTATCCTAGAGCTCTTTGGATCAACAAATTGTATATCTCGATGTATGGGATTTTGGAGCCAAGCTTTTTAAGGAATGACATCATGTCGTCCCATATCAGAGCTTCAACTTCGATGTGTTTCATGTTGACCAAAGCCCAAAAGATCTCATAGCCCATGAGCTTGGGATGCTCATAGCCACTCACACGTCCAGAGACATTTGTGATGATGATGTGAGAGTTCTCCATCGCCGGGAATATCTTAAGATCCATGTATGAATGCTTAGTGATTACTCCTGAAGCTTCGTCATAACCAATGTTGATCATGAATGCGAACGGTCTCTTCTGGTGCGGCATTGTATTCGGTTGGCTCGATGATAGGAATGAGGAGGATAGCTCTTAAGTCTCAGTGTGATAGTGACTTGTTTGTCATTGAGCCACAAATCAAAGATTTTGTCCTTTGATCTTTTGCATTGTATTCTAGAACTGATGAATGTAGATCTGCATCAGAAAGGTGACAGGAGCATGTTCGATAAGGATGATTCTTTCGAATGTCCACATCAATTAAACAAGAAGACTCGAAAGGTGTGAGAGTATCAAAATCAACACGAAGGTTGTTCTTTCCTATCTTCATCGAATAACCATGAGGGAAGATATCAAAGAACGGTGAGAACATTTGGTGCTTCCACATTCTGCATTTGAGCCCATGTTGTGATCCTAAAGATATTTATCCAAAAGAACCAACATATCAAAAGACATTACGTTAGTCAACAGATGGTTTTATTGTCTAATTATTGAATATGATAAGTCGATGATTGTTACGAGTCCAATGTCACTTGTTTGTCCAATAGTCCAATGACGCCGTGATAAGTTTCGTGAGTTGATTAACTTTAAGTTTTAAAGTCCATGTTTCCACTTATTATTCACAACTTGTTAAACATTTAAGCTTATAGTGACATTATCGGTTTTGTATGCTATGATTTATTTATTTATAAGTTTGCACGCGTAACAATTCATAATAAAGGTTAAACTAGGCTTAGGCGTAGAAATGCAAGCTTATGCGAAAACAGAGTGATTATACGATAAATGTAAACTTATGTGTAGGTTCTGACTTACGCGTAAGAAATATTAACGCATGGAAAAGAGTGCCTTATATGCGAAGCTTACGCGTACGTGATATTGAACCTTACGCGTAAGGCTTACTCGTAAGAGTCCACCTTATGCAGAGGTCATCTGTTTACGCATATCCTTCACGTGGATACGCATAGTCCCTTTGTAGAACCTTACGCGTAAGATTTCTCTTACGCATAACATGCTACGCGTAAGGTGATCCTTATGTAGATGGCAAATACCCTTGATTGTGAATTTTCACGCGTAATAAACCTGAAATAATTTCATCATAAAATCAACATTAACATCTACACTCAATTCCTATTAGATTAAAGATGAAAACATAAATGCAGTATGTGAACATGTTTACGCGCGAAGACTAGAACCCTAAGGTTTTAATTTATACGAATAAGTGTTCTAGCCATAGGAATTGCACCAAAGTTTTTCTGGGATATCTAGGAAGCATATAGTGTTGTTCTGTCCAAGTTTTAACATCAAATTATCAACGAATCAAAAATACCCAAATATCAAGAACATAAACCCTATTTCTAATTAACGACAATTAGTGTTTCGTGTTGATTTAGACATGGATATAATCAATTCATCATGTAAACAACATCACACAACAATCTTTTTAACCAAAAACGTTCACACATGAAAAACCCCAAATATACGCATGAACCCTAATATTCAAACTCAAACAATTGTATTTCGGGCGAGTATAGATGATAAAAATGGAATCATAGTGATAAAATAAATGTTTTGACATGACCATTTTAACCAAAAACACTCAAACACAATTATGTGTTCATACGCTTAGCGAGAACACAAAATCACTCAAACTCACGTTTTAACCGTTGGATGTTTATGATATTAAAAACTTTTGTTTGTAATCATGTTAGAAACGGAAAACACTTACTGATGATCAAAAACACGGATTTGAGGATGAGTTTTACGCAGAGGATTTGGGTGGTTGGGAAATTAAATGTTGTAATAAATGAGTTAGGTGGGTGTTTTTATTAAAGTAACTTTAGGCTTTTGACAGTTTTAGCCCCTCCACCTTTTCCATTTACATCCAATGTCCATAACTTTCCATTTTGGTTATCAAACTAATGATATTTTGAAAGAAATTTGACCTATTACCCTTGACTTAAGAAGTAATGAAAGTTTATAAATTTTAGTCCGAGGAGTGTCAGAAAACCGGAAATGTGACCACCATTATTTAAAAAGAACAAACCGATAAAGTAACATGCAAGTATAAGGTTTTATGAACCTCAAAATATTTTCTCCCCCTCCACACTTGATCGGAAAAATACTGAATTTTGAAAGATTTGAGTGTTGACGGAAGATTTGTACTTGCCATGTTAAAAGAAATATAGATAGAAGAATATTTTTGTTTTATCTAATTTTATATTTTGTATTTTTGTTTTTGAAAAATATTTACAAAGAGGTTTTGTGTTTGACGGTTTTAATGTTTTAAGAGTTCATCCAGTTTTCTTGAGTCACCATACCAATCCGGTGGACCAACTCGTTAAACCTAGCGGAGCTAAGGCTTTAGTGAGGAGATCTCGCCGTTGGTATTCAGTACCCACAAAATATAATTCAACAAAGCACTCGTCAACGTGGTCCTTGATGAAATGATATGGAAGATCGATATGCTTTGATTTAATGTTGAACTGAAGTTGCACGAGACGCAATAAAGACTGATTGTCGAAGAATCGATTATGTCAAATACGTAACCATAGTATTTGAGTTGTGTTCTCATCCAAATGACTTGAGCACAACACGCCGACATGGCTACATATTCGCTTCGTTGAGGACAAAATGATACAATAATCTGCTTCTTCGATTGCCATGACACCCGCTTTATCACCAAGAAATTGTAGCCCGATGTACTTTTGGAATCTGCATCCTGCAAGGGTCACGGCTCTAAAAGCTATTAGTTCAAAAACAGAACCTTCGGATCCCAGATTCCCAAATTAATGGTTCCCTTAATGTATCGGAGGATTCTTTTAGCCTCAGAGAGGTGGGTTTCAGTTGGTCTCACTGATAACGGGAGAAGAGATATACGGCAAAAACAATGTCGGTATGCTAGTGTTAGATACATGAGAGACCCAATGATACTTCAAGATTTGGTAGGGTCCACCAATTTCCCATGTAAATGGCCTAACTTCTTGGTATGAGCCATGGTGTGGCATAGGTGTCATGGTTTGCATTCCAAATTTGTTAAGACTTTCAAGGGCATATTTGACCGACTCAATAAAATACCACGGTGATTGATGAACTTGCGTCCTAGAAAGAACGTAAATTCACCCATCATGGACATTTCAAAATTTTTCTTCATTAGTTTTGCAAAATATTGAGTACTTTTATGTGTTGACCCAAAATGATGTCATCTACGAAATTTGAAAATTAAGATATGTGCCCCGTGATATTGTATGAAAAGAGTTGGGTCGATTCGAACCTTTGGTAAAAATTATTAGGAATGAGAAAGATGATAACTTATCGCATTACCTCGGGAGCTTGTTTGAGACCGCATGAGCTTTGTTCAGTTTGTGGACATGGTTCGGGAACTCGGATCAACGAATCCTTCGGTTGGCTGACATAAACCGCTTTTCAGTTGTCCATTCGAAAAGCAGTTTTGACATCCATCCAAAAGACCGTTATATTCATATGAGCTGCGAACGCGAGAAAGATCCAATGTACCGGAGACGAGCATCCGGAGCGAATGATTCTTCAAAGTCAATACCCTCTTCCTGTCTATAACCCTTAGCCACCAGACATGACTTGTTTCGATACGTCCCTTCAAGATCCAATTTGTTCTTCCAAATCCATTTGAGACCAATGACATGGACCCATGTTGGTCTTTCAACCAGTTCCCATACTTCAACACGTTTGAATTGGTTGAGTTCTTCTTGCATGGATTCGATCCAGTTGTCTTTTGTCATCAAGGCGTCTTTAATGTTTTTAGGTTCAGATTATGCAGTGAGTGCATAAATGCAATGTTCACCATCCCTGGTGAAGACGTTGTCTTGTGACGATCGGGTTGATTCGGGGTTGCCATAATATTCTCAAGAGGATGGTCTTTTGTCCAACATGTGTAGGGTTGATGTTGGTATACATTGTGCAGATTTTGAGGATTTAAATGGCTTGTAGATGATTCCGCAACATCAAAGTGCTAGCTTATTAGTAAACGGGTTAAGAATGCATTTGGTTCAAAATCTGAGGTGGATTACTTCATTAAGAACATCATCACTGGTCTGTCGTTGATGCAGTTTTGTTCAACTGCTAGTAGAGTCAACTGGTGGTGCTTCATCAACGTATTGTTGTAGCCGTGTATCGGTATTGGAATTTGATCGTGAGCAAATGAAACATTGATACACCGAGCACGTTCATAAATGTCATCACAAAACAGAGGAGCAAATAGCTTTTCCATTTGTTGACGAGTAACTGGGGCTTGTATGTACTGATGATGGGGTGTGAGGGAAATTAAACGGTTATGACTGTTTCCAAGTTTATGCTCGAAGCCATATCAAGAAGCTCATCAAAATTAGCATGAATCGCTTCCATAACCTCGCTTTGTACGATCGATCAGCATCCCAGTAACCTTTAGAGTTCTCATAGTATCCAATAAAGACCTTAAATGCCTTGGCTTGAGCCCAAAGTTATCAACGATCATTATTTGTAGCAAAGGGATACAAATACGAAGTGTTGTGTTAGGAATTAGAAGTTCCAGGTACTAAAGAGTCGGTCACCTCAAGTATATATATTCGTTAGAAACCTCATAGTCGTAGTTATTTTATGTTAAGTAGTATTTAGTTAAGTAACACCATGGAGGACGACGGGTCTTTACCCACTGTATGCCTGATCCACAGCCCAAGTGTGCGTGCTTATTGTAAGACTATAAATAATCTCTCTACCTAAAGGTAGAGAGTTGAGCCATAATAAGATTTTTCTTTCTCTCACTAAGTTCCCTAAACCTCTAACTTTCTCTAAAACCATCTTGTACGCCACTTATGATTATGGTTTAGTTTGTTTGTGAAATCCAATATGTGACAATTGGTATCAAGAGCCATGGTTAGATCATCTTATACATATCTTTGGATTTCTAGTGGTTTTTAGGAGGTTTTGAGTTTGAAAAAGTTTAGTGGTTTTTGCATCACTTGGTTGATTTCTAGTGTTAAAGTTTGGATTTTGATTGTATTTTTGTGTTTAGAATCATCACAAGTGTTTAGGTTTTGATTTAGAAGGCTTGAATCATCGCGGGTTGGATTGTTTTGGATTGAAAAGTGGTGTTTATGTGTTTTTTCATGCTAGCGACTTGTTACGAAAAAGTTTTCTTGGTAGCGACTTGCTTTGCAATTTGGTAGCGAGTTATTGTTAAAGGAATTAGCTTAGTTAGCGATTGTCTAGTGAGACAAGCCGAAAAGCACACGTAGTGGATTCTCCACTACACGAGCTTAATTTTTGGTCTGTTAGTGACTTGTACTTTATTTTGTTAATTTGCGTTAGTCGAAGTTGGTACCTAGCTTGTTGACAAATCAAATGACTTGGTGCTGCAATTGTCACAAAATTTTGCTAGCGACTTGATTGTAGCGTTGTTATATACCGACTTGGGACTATGCGACTTGGCGTTATTGGTTTGTTCAAAGTTTCTAGCGACTTGGGACTATAGCGACTTGGCACTTAGCGACTTGGTTCAAAAGTTTCCTAGCTTACTTGAGTGATATCCTTGATTACGTTTTCTCGATTTAGTAAAACCTGAAAGAATCTATTTCCGGTTTAATCATAGAGTTATAAAATTCGTTTAATCAGTCATCATGTCTACCAACGCCCTATAAATCATCTCCATGCTGTCGAGGATGTTCAAGCACCGGTTCGTGATATCGTTCACCCATGCTCGACGCAACGTATCACTACTCTTGGGCTCAAAGAATCAGATTGTACTGTCTTGAAAGGAAAATGGGGTCAACATTCTCAAATCGATTGATGACGACCATATCCGTTGAGACTACTAGAGACATAATTGATACAACCAAGATGGTACATTGATTTACGGAATGGACGACCAAAGATGTATGATGAGCTCAATGATATGAGAAGAAGAGATTCGGCGCAGATATCGTGGTTTAACATCATATTGCAAGGTCTTCCAAAATACATATACAAGCTTATCAACCACAACATGAAGCAAAGGTCAGATGGGATAATGTTAAGATGCTTCTCTCAAAGTTCTCAATTAACTATGGAAGACATATAATCTCAACTCTATGATGAATTTGAGCACTTCAAGATGAAACCAGATGAGAGCTGTCTATGATTACTATGTGAGATTCCATAAGTGGTGAATGACATGAGGAACATTAGAATGACCATGCCTAACATTCAACTAAACTCAAAGTTTGTTAACAACATGAATCCTGAATGGCACAAGTTTGTCACTTCAGTGAAGCTCACTAAAGGATTGAAGAATACAAACTATGAGCAACTCTATGCCTTCCTTCTTCTTCTAATGAGAGACATGCTAAGTTTGAAAAAAGGATTCTTGATCAGTTCAAAACTAATTAGGGAGAGACAAGCTCACCAAATGATTCAACTGCTTTCTACTCAAACATTGGAATTACCACCAAAGCATCTCAAGTTATACCCATGGGTGATGGCACTCACAAACTCATTCCTGATCCAAGATTCAAACAAGCCGATGCCGATGCCTGGGACATCATTACTCAATTGGCCCTTATGGTTAAACAAAACTTGACTCTCAGTCCACATACCAACAGTCTTCACACCAACAATGAAATCATAATCGCCTAATCTTCATAATCATGCTCTAGTCGAGATGGAAAGTCATGATGCACCGTTCAAGAAAGATAGTATGAACAAGGAAGAGGTGGAGTCGGTAGAGAATATGTGTCAAATCGAATAAGGGAAAAATGGAAATCAAGGACAAGTTATCATCAAGTGTTTACAACTCTGTGGAGGAGAGGGACACATTGCTAGAACTCGCACATCTCCAAAACGCCCAAAATGCAAAATACTTCGTGGATAAGATGTCGCTAGTGCAAGCTCTGGACAATGGTGCCGCTGTTGATGAAGAGAGTTCTTGTTTCGCCGAGGGCAATGCCAAGACCTATGATGCAAGATGTGGATGAGCGTACCGACCAGAGATAGACCATAATCATCGAATGCCTTTCAAGTAGCCGATCAGGTGATGATAATGACTGATGTTGATGATGGACTCATCTGACAAAACAATTTTCAAGGCTAGCATTTCTCCAATGGTCTCTCCTAAGGTCTCATCTTCACCACAAGCTAGTCCATCCAAAGACAAACTCATTTCTGAGGTACTAAAACTATACGATGATGTTGATATGCAAAAGATGCATGACAAAGTACAATCAACTGAAACTATTGAGTCAAATATTGGAGATATGCTGCATATTAATGTTGTCCCATATGATCAATATGTGAAACAAAGTGAAAGTGAAGTTTTACCAAGTGATGCATCTTCTCAAGTACCAACGACACTATGTTTTTATGAATACACCGCATGTGCCCCTAATGACTCCGTTATGCCCGTGGCTTCATACGCTAGCTCATCAAAATTAGCATGAATCGCTTCCATAACCCGCTTTTGTACTAACGATTCCAGATCCGTAACCTTTAGAGTTCTCATAGTATCCAATAAAGACTCCAATGTCACTTTGGCTTTGAGCTTTCTTCCAAAGTATCACGCATCATTATTGGTAGCAAAGGGATCCAAATACACAAAGTGTTTGTGTTAGGAATTAGTAATTCCAGGTATTAAAGAGTCGGTCACCTCAAGTATATGTAATCGTTAGAAAGCTCGTAGTCATAGTTATTTTATGTTAAGTAGTATTTTGTTAAGTAACACCGTGGAGGACGGACGGGTCTTTACCCACTGTATGCCTGATCCACAGCCCGTTGTGTGGCGTTTTATGTAAGACTATAAATACTCTCTACCTCCCAAGGTAGAGAGTTGGAGCTCATAATAATATTTTCTTTCTCTCACTATAGTTCCCAACTCTCTTCCTTTCTCTCACTAGAACTCTCTCTCTCTAACATTCTTATACGCCTACTTTGATCATGGTTTAGAGTGTTTGTGAAATCCAATATCCAACAATTGGTATCAAGAGCCATGGTTTGATCACTCATCTTTCATGCTCTTTGTTTTGGTGGATTTCATAAGGTTTTTGGAGTATTAAGGGTTTAGGAGAGTTTGATTCATTTGGACAAATTCTTGTGTTAAAGTTTGAATTTTGCTTGTACTTTTGTGTTTAGGATCATCATATGTGTTTATGTTTTGAATTGGAAGCCTTAAATCATTGTGGTTTGGTTGTTTTGGATTGATAAAGTGGTTATTTTTGAAAAAAGGACTAAGCGAGTTGTGTCTCGGACTTGTGTTTCTTCAAAGCGAGTTGCTTTGTTATTTAAAGCGAGTTGGTACATGCGACTTAGCTGTTTAGCGAGTTGATATTTATGCTACTTGGGTTCTAAGCGAGTTGTTTCTTTAAGCGACTTGAGATCTAAAGCGACTTGCTACTTAGCGAGTTGTAACGTTAGCGAGTTAACTAAAGCGACTTAGTGTTCAAGCGAGTTGATTGTGTTGCGAGTTGAGACTAAAGCGAGTTGGCTATTTAGCGACTTGATTAATTGAGCGAGTTGAGTGTGTTGCGAGTTGACTGCTTATGCGAGTTGTGTGTTTAGCGACTTGTTCATTTAGACCTTTTCCTTCTTCGTGTTACATTCTTACGGTTGTTCTTTTGGTTTAGTAAAACCCGTGAAAGAATCAATTTCCCGGTTTAATCAAAGAATTGCAAAATCCCGTAGAGCTTGAAACATGTCTACAAACGTTCCTACGGATGTTCAAGCAGCTGGTTCAGATACTCGTCCACCCATGCTTGACAGAACAGACTACGATTCTTGGGCTCAACGAATCAGATTGTACTGCCTTGGAAAGGAAAATGGTGTCAACATTCTCAAATCCATTGATGAAGGACCGTATCGAGTTGAGACGACTAGAGATGTACTTGATACTGCTGAAGATGGAACTCTGATTTACGGAATGGACAGACCAAAGATGTATGATGAGCTTGATGATAAGGAGAAAAAGAGATTCGATGCTGATATCAGGGCTTCAAACATTGTTCTTCAAGGTCTTCCTAAAGACATCTACAAGCTGATCAATCACAACACCGAAGCAAAGGCAGTATGGGATAATGTCAAGATGCTTCTCTCAGGTTCAGAATTAACTATGGAAGACAGAGAATCACAACTCTATGACGAATTTGAACACTTCAAGATGAAACCAGATGAGAGTGTCTATGAGTACTATGTGAGATTTCATAAGTTGGTGAATGACATGAGGAACATCAGAATGACAATGCCTAACATTCAGCTGAACTCAAAATTTGTGAACAACATGAATCCCGAATGGCACAAGTTTTTCACCTCTGTGAAGCTCACTAAAGGATTGAAGAATACAAACTATGAGCAACTCTATGCCTTCCTCCTTCAGAATGAGAGACATGCTATGTTTGAAAATTTGATTCTTAATCAGTTCAAAACCAACCAGGGAGAGACAAGCTCGTCTAATGACTCAACTGCCTTCTACTCAAACATCGGAATCACAACCAAAGCCTCACAAGTCATACCCATGGGAAATGGTAATCACAAACTAATTCCTGATCCTATGTTCAAACAAGCTGATGCTGATGCACACGCTACTGTTAAAGATGGGAGGATCGTGGTGCAACCAGTTCAGGAAAGACAGTATGATCAGGGAAGAGGTGGAGCTGGTAGAGGTTATGTTGGTAATCAGAATCGAGGAAGGAATGGTAATCAAGGTCAAGCTAAGCTGATCAAATGTTATAACTGTGGTGGTGAGGGACACATTGCAAGGAACTGCACATCTCCAAAACGTCCACAGAATGCTGAGTACTTCAGAGATAAGATGCTGCTTGTGCAAGCTCAGGATAATGGTGCTGCTTTGGATGAAGAGGAATTGTTGTTTCTAGCTGAGGGCAATGCCAAGACCTATGATGCAGATGTGGATGAGCAGCCTATTCAGGAGATAGGTCACAATCATCAGAATGCCTTTCAAGTCGCTGATTGTGATGCATACGACTCTGATGTGGATGATGGACCTACTGCACACACAATCTTTATGGCTAGCATTTCTCCAATGGTTTCTCCCAAGGTCTCCTCTTCACCACAAGCTGGCCCATCCAAAGACACACTCATCTCAGAGGTACTAAAACTATACGATGATGCTGATGTGCAAAAGATGCATGACAAAGTACTATCAACTGAAACTTTTGTATCAAATATTGAAAATATGGGTAATATCAATGTTGTCCCATATGATCAATATGTGAAACAAAGTGAAAGTGAAGTTGTACCAAGTGATGCATCTCCTGCAGTCAACAATGACTATATTTTTGATGAATACACTGCCTGTGCCCCTGATGAGTCTGTAATATCTGAATTAAATGCCTATAAAGAACGTGTTGCTATTTATGAACAACGTGCTAAATTTGAGTTGACCACTCGTGAGCAGGAAATGGATGACCAAGTGCGTACAATTATTAGAAAAAGTAATTTTCGAGAAGAAGTATTAAAACAAGAGTTAAATTCCTTGCAAGAAAAGCTTTCTAAAACTGCTAAGCAAAAACAAGAACTTCAAGAAAATGTGAAAATGCTTAAGCAAGAATTTAATGCAAAGGAATCAAAACTCTTGAAAGATTTTTCTAATCTGAAAACTTTGAAAAACAAACTTGAAAACAAGTTGTACATACAAGGGAACACCATTCAGACTGCTCACATGATCACTAAGCATAGGTCCTAAGCGATAAGCATAGCATTCCCCTTGTTGAGGAACCAAATCCAGAGGTCATTAAAAGGGCTAGAAATGCTCATAAGGTTCTTTATGATGGCAATGAAATCCTTAAACCTAGACAGAAACCTAGTTGCGTTGAGTGCACTGAGGAAGATAAGAAATCAGATGAAGTCACTAGGGAAAAGATGAACAAGAAATTAGATGATCCTAAATGTAGAGAGAAGAAAATAAAGATCACACCCCATGATTACAAGAAGGAAAACTGGATTTCCTTGAACATGTTTAAACCTCAGACATTGTTGACTCCCGAACAAGTTTTCTGGAAAATGGATTTAGATAAGCAGAAAGCTGAAAATATTGTTGAAACAAACCCTCCTCTTTGGAAAATGCCTAGAGCGACTGTGTATCCTCCTAATACACCAATGCATCTTGTTCCTAGAACAATTGCCACTAAAAGCAAGACCTTAATTAGCCAATATGTTATACTTCAACTATTTGTTGATTTTGAGAAAACTTGCAAGAAAAGGATCACACCCACTGGTATTACGGAAGGAGAAAGGGGTTTTGAGCAAATGAAAGAATGTTATTTAACTGAGGTCATGCCTTTCTTTAAACTTCTAAAAGATCACTTTGAGAGTCTTAAAAAGGGATAGAAACTGATATTAAGGGAATGGAAAAGGAATTTGATGCAATGATAGTTGAAGTTAGTGACTATGAGCGAGCACTAAAATATAATGAGATTGAGAGGAAGAACTTGCATACACTAAATGAGAACCTGATTTCTGAATGTATTACTCAGATGTGTTTTTCACTGCTACAAATTGTTCCATTAATGCTTCCAAATTTCATGAATTATCGGTTGCACTGAAAGTCTCCCATGATCGTGTCATTGAGCTTGAAAAACTAATTCTGAACTAAACGAGAAAATTGAACTGGATGATCACGACAATTTGGTTAAACATTTTTCTAAACTGGAAGTTGAGCATTTTAATTTACAACTAAAATATCAACATCTTAAAGAAAATGTCAAAACTTCAAATATCAAGACATCCTCAGATGCTCCAGAGTTTGATGCAGTTTTTCAAATTAACAAACGTGATGAACAGATTCAAGCTCAGTGCAACACGATCAGAAAGTTGAAAGCCCAAATCTCTCAATTAAAGGGTCAAACGAACAATATGACAGGCTCCCAAATGCCTCCTCCTTTAGATTCTCAGAATTCTCAAACTTTTCATCTTCAAAACTTAGTTGATGCCTTACAAAAGGAAAACGAGAGTTTTCTAGAAGAAAATGAAAAAGTTAAACGACATTTTAAAGAGTTATATGATTCAATAAAAGTCACCCGTGACCAAAACAACGAAAAATAACGTCTTTACAAAAGGAAATTGAGAATCTGAGAAGTCAGGGAAATGGGAAACTGCCACTTGTTTTCAATAAGAATGTTGTCTCAAAGTCACCCTTAGACTGCAAATACACTGTGACAGTTAAATATATTCCTCCTCATCTTAGGAATAATGAACATGCTTTTCATGAATACTGTGCTCACCTTAAGGATAGTCTAGAATGTCTCCGTGAGATTGTCGAAGAGGATTTCATTAACAAACCTCTTGATAGTGAAATTAGGTTTGCTTGCCTCCAGGCCAAACGATCTCAAGAGTTGCTAGAATGTGTAATTGCAACATGTCCCAAATCCTTAACCTTAGGTGCAAAAGGCAAAGCTGTGATGCCTTGTTCTATGCCTAGTGCTGAGCCTTCAAACCATTCTAGGCCCAGTTTTAAGAAAGTATACATCAATGTGTCGTCTAGTAATACAGATCCTTGCACGTCTAGTTCAGGAATGCAAAAAGTAGATCAACCAACTAATGTTCCCATAATTCCCTCTACAGGAGTAATCAATGACATTAAAGCGAGCAGGTCAAAGTCTCAAGACAATACAAGGAATGATAGGACCTCGCAAGCTAAAATGTGCATTGGAAGAAAGTAGAAGACCAACCTAGGATCTTTAAGCTTGTGTTGAATAAAACGAATCGTGTTGATTCTAGTATTAGCCTTAGGCGTACTGTAATTAATTCGAATTCTGATACTATTTGCAAACCTTGTAATGATGTCTGCTTGAATTCTGTTGCTAATCATGAATGTGGTGTGAATGCTTTGTCTAATGCTGTCAAATGCCCAGTTAAAATTGTTAATGCTAATAATCGTGCAAATAAGGCAAAAAGGCAAAAACGAAAGATTGTTAGAAAACAGTGAAACCCACAGGAAGAACTTTTATAAAGATAGGTTATTATTGGATACCTTTTGGCCATAAGAATAATCAGTTTTGTTCTCAAACTGCTAAGATTATGCCCACTAGAAAATGGATGCCTACTGGTAGAACTATTCCCTTAAGAAGTGAACATACTTTGAATAGGTCAAATACAGACACCAGCATTGCATCTATTCCCAATGATTCCATTGCTTCTACTTCTGATATGGATGTTTCTATTTCTGATGTGGTGTTCCAATTACTGTTACTAACCAAGTGGAACCCATTCTTGCATGGGGATCCCAATTATCCAGTTATCCATTCTTGTCTGTGTTCAACTGCAGATCGTTCAAATCGTTCTGTGGTACCTGGACTCAGGCTGTTCCAAGCATATGACTGGAGACCGGTCGCGGCTCATGAACTTCGTGAGCAAATTCATCGGGACAGTTAGATTCGGTAATGATCATTTCGATGCAATTATGGGTTATGGTGATTATGTTGTTGGTGATAGTGTTATCTCTAGAGTATACTATGTGGAAGGTCTTGGTCATAATCTGTTCTCTGTCGGTCAATTCTGTGACTCTGATCTAGAAGTAGCCTTCAGAAAACATACTTGTTTTGTTAGAGAACTTGATGGTAAGGAACTTTTAAGAGGAACTCGTGGTTCAAATCTTTACACCATCTCTATAGAAGATATGATGAAGTCTTCTCCAATTTGCTTGCTGTCAAAGGCTTCAAAACAAAGTCATGGTTATGGCATCGACGTCTCAATCACTTGAACTTCGGCACCATCAATGATCTCTCCAGAAAGGACTTAGTTGTAGGTTTACCTCGACTAAAGTATGAAAAGGATCATCTTTGTTCAGCATGTCAATTGGGAAAAAGCAAGAAGTATGCCCATAAACCCAAACCTACTAACTCTGTCACAGAAGTTCTTCATACAATTCATATGGATTTATGTGGACCAATGAGAGTGCAGAATATCTTTGGGAAGAAATATGTGTTAGTTGTAGTTGATGATTACTCTAGATTCACCTGGGTCAAGTTCTTAAGGACAAAGGATGAAACTCCTGATATCATCATCAAACTCATCAAACAGCTGCAGGTTCGACTTAACAAAACCGTCAGAATTATCCGGACAGACAATGGAACTGAGTTTGTTAACAAACAACTTAGTGAATTTTATGAAAGCATTGGAATCAGCCATCAAAGAAGTGTTCCACGAACTCCTCAACAGAACGGTGTAGTTGAAAGGCGAAATCGAACTCTTGTAGAAGCCGCTAGAACAATGCTGATTTACTCAAAAGTTCCAATGTTTCTCTGGGCTGAAGCTATTGCCACTGCATGCTACACACAAAATCGTTCCCTGATTCACACTGTTCATGGAAAGACACCATATGAACTTGTCCACAACAGAAAACCTAATCTCTCTTTCCTTCGTGTGTTTGGAGCATTGTGCTATCCAACTAATGAGGGTCAAGACTTAGGCAAACTTAGAGCTAAAGCAGACATTGGAGTATTTGTAGGGTATGCACCAAACAAAAAGGGATACCGAATCTACAACAAAAGAACCCGAAACATCATGGAAACAATTCACGTTACGTTTGATGAGCTGACCGTTCAAACGGCTCCTGAACAATTCAGTTCTGGACCCGCACTTCAAAACAGTCCAATTGGTTCATCCCTTGTTCCAAACTCTTCTCAAGAAACTCCATATGTACCTCCATCTGAAGATGATTTAAAGAAATTGTTTGATCCTATGTTTGATGAACTTTATGATCCGAGTACTAATGAGGTGTTGATCCTTACAACAGAGGCTGCTCATATTCCAGTGAATGAAGTCAATCCCTCAGTCTCAATATCTTTAAGTCAAGAAGCACCTGCTGCTGATCCTTCAGTCTCATCAACAAATCATCATTCTTCAAATGTACATCATGGAACTGTTTTAGGCTTCAATGATGAAGTTAATCCCTTTGCTACTCCTGAAGATGCTCCGTTTGAAAACATATTTGCTCCTGAATCTTCATCAGAACCATCTTCGTCAGGAGACATCAACTCTGCTACTTCAGTCCCTCAACAACTACCACATGAACACCTCAGAAAATGGACTCACGATCATCCATTAGACAACATCATTGGAAATCCCTCTCGTCCAGTATCCACACGGAAACAACTTGCAACCGATGCCTTATGGTGCTTCTTCAACTCCGTACTCTCTAAGATCGAACCAAAGATGTTAAAACCGCCATGAATGAAGATAGCTGGTTCAATGCTATGCAAGATGAAATTCATGAGTTCGATCGACTAGATGTATGAGAGTTAGTACCTGCTCCAGATTGTGCTATGATTATTGCTCTAAAATGGATCTTCAAAGTGAAACTTGATGAGCATGGTGATGTGTTGAAGAACAAGGCTCGATTAGTTGCTAAAGGATACCGTCAAGAGGAGGGTATTGACTTTGAAGAATCTTTTGCTCCATTTGCTCGAATCGAGGCAATCAGAATCTTTCTGGCTAATGCTGCTAGTAAGAACATGGTAGTCTATCGATGGATGTGAAGACGGCATTTCTGAACGGAGACCTTAAAGAAGTCGTCTACGTCAGCCAACCTGAAGGATTTGTAAATCAAGAGCATCCTACTCGCGTTTATCGTTTGAAGAAGGCCCTTTACGGTTTAAAGCAAGCTCCAAGGGCATGGTATGATACACTGTCAAAGTTTCTTCTATCAACCGGATTTAGCAAAGGAGCAGTTGATCCAACATTGTTCACCGGAAGTCAGGCAAACATTTAATTCATGTTCAAATTTATGTTGATGATATTATTTTTGCCTCGACTGACCCAATGGAATGTGATCGTTTTTCTAATGAAATGAGTTCAAAATTTCAAATGTCAATGATGGGACAAATGTCATTTTTCTTGGGATTACAAATTTCACAAAGTCCCGGAGGCATTTTCATAAATCAATCTAAATATGCAACGGAGATCTTAAAGAAATTTGGATTTGATTCAAGTGACCCTGTTGACACTCCCATGATTGAACGAACCAAACTAGATGAGGACCACTCAGGAATCATGGTAGACCAAACAAAATATCGAAGTATGATTGGATCCCTGATGTACCTCACAGCCAGTAGACCAGACATCTTGTTCTCTGTTTGCATGTGTGCTAGATACCAGGCTAAGCCTACTAAAAAGCACCTTGAAGCTGTTAAACGGGTCTTTCGGTATCTCCAAGGAACCATCAATATGGGACTATGGTACCCGAAGGACACCGGTATGTCACTAACGGCCTATGCAGATGCTGATCATGCAGGTTGTCAAGATACTCGTCGAAGTACGTCTGGAGGTGCTCAGTTTTTGGGTGATAAGCTTGTGAGCTGGTCTTCAAAGAAGCAAATGAGTACTTCTATTTCCTCTACAGAGGCTGAATACATAGCCATGTCATCTTGTTGTGCTCAAATCTTATGGATGAGATCTCAATTATCTGACTATGGCTTTGAATTCAACAAAATCCCTCTGTAATGTGATAATAAAAGTGCTATTGCTCTCTCATGCAACAACGTTCAACACTCAAGAGCAAAGCATATCGACATTCGACATCATTTCATCAGGGAACAAGTGGAAAAAGGTGTGGTGGAACTCTATTTTGTGAGGTCTGAATATCAGTTAGCAGACATCTTCACCAAAGCTCTTCCAAGAGAACGCTTTGAGTTTATTCTTCCACGACTTGGCTTGAAAAGCCTTCAACCAGAAACACTCAAACGTCTTCAGGAGGAAGACGAGGAGTAAAGGTCTATCTTCATCTATATCCTGTATATATCTATTCGAAAATCAAATAGAAAAATATAATATTTTCAAAAATCCATAAAAATTTAAAAAACTTGAAAAAAAATAATAATAATATTGTTTTTTTTGTTTTTCTCGGTTCGATAATATCTACGGTCTTTGTGCTGTCATTCAAAGAATGACACGGGACTTTAGATGTTGTTCGAATTTTCATATTAAAAAAAAAAAAAAAAAAAAAATTGGGAGAAAGAGAAACAATGGCTTATTGTCAGTTCAGGCAGTAACCCGCTTTTCAAAGAAAGAACAGAGCCATGCTTTTTCATGTTTTTCAAGATTTGAGAATTTGTTTGAACGTTCATCAAAAGCCTTCTTATCAACCAAATTCCATGCTCTGATTCTATAAACATTTATCTGCTGAAAACTAACTGCTTTGAAAAATAACTCAGTCTCTATTTTTGATAATCATCTGGACTTATTTGTCAAAATATCAATCTCTCAATCAACAACCTATGTCATTGATTGAGGGGGAGAATGATTTCAATTAAATTAAAAAGTTATTTGGCATTCAATTGTTTTCAAAAGATATACATGCATGTTTTATCAATGGAGTTTAAAGTCTTAACATCCGATCCTTATCAGTTAAAACGCTTTCATAATCAAGTCACAATTCTCCTTAAAGCTTTCAAAATCAATTTAAATCTATAAGAGATCACAAATCTCAAATGATTTGATAATTGTGATCGGGGAGAATGTGTGATTTAAATTGGATTTAAACTGATAATTCGGTAAATGGTTTTATAAGGATGTACATGCTCTTCTTCCCACATGTGACAAACGATTTCAAATTTTCCATGCACATGTTGAGGGGAGCATCTATCTTAAACCTATGATTTGAAACGTGATCACTTATCTCAATGTGCAGGTTCCCTCTAGTATGTGCAAAACTCTTTTCAAATCTTGAGGCACATATTGAGGGGGAGCAAAACTTGAAAACCTCATCCTTCCCAAAAATGCTTTATCTACTTGTCTTGGTTAGGGAAGTGATGTTGATATCTTTTAGAAAATGGTAATCAAAGAAGTTTATTCTTCCTCTTGCCTCCGTGTGCAAAACATTTCAAACATTTGATGCACATGTTGAGGGGAGCTTATTCTAAAAATATCATAAACAATTCAGGTACAAAATGCTTTGATAAAATATCATAAGTATCTGGATTGATTTTCAAATGATTTTCAATTGGTTCCTATGGCAGATGAACAATACCAAAAAGACCGACCAACTTTACATTATGTATGGTGATATAAGGACGATAAGGTTAGGTATGTGTTCCCATGATCCGCCAGAACCGGAGGGATCTACCCAGGGACTATCCACTAGTTAGTGTAGAGTTCTTAGGTATGATGATAAAAGGAGAAAAATGAGATATGGGAAGAGTGCGGACTGAGACTGAGCTAGTACTGGAATAAACCCAACAAGGTTCTAGCTATGAAGTCTCGGTAAGCACTGAAGGGGTTGAAGAATTAAAAAGAATTGAATGAGAAAAGGGTGAAAACAAATAGCCCTCCATTTATTCAACCTTAGGGCAGAAACCGGGTTCAATTCATATGCTACTGATGGTAACATCGGTATTGAAGACAAGACGTCATGGACCCAGTGACGCACTGCACTTCAACTTTCCAAACCACTCAAGTTCCTCTTAAAAGGACTTGTTTCATTCTCACGGGGAACCGACATTATCTATCGACTTTCTCTTAGAGATTGTTGATATTGAAGGAGGAGACCCTCTCCCTAGTCTCCGATATAGGATCCAAATATGCACAAATTGAGTCTAGTGCCACGAGATCATCAATAAATCTCATTAGGACACTTTCAATGAAGACTCTCTGTTTCACACAATGTGGAAAGAGAGATTATATCTTGAGTCCTACGCATTATCCTTGTGGTATTGCCAGAACATCTGAGTGATGTGTTTACATATTCACTGTGAAGATGGAAAGCCTTCTGGGCCAACATCTAACAAGCTCCTGGTAGGTGGCATGTGAGATCTATTATACAGATCAACCATGTGACAACTGAACAAAAACAATGGGGCGATTCAATCTTTTGAATCAATCCTGGTTCAGGTTATGGATTGACGGATACCTTTGAAAAACCGGTCTTTGTGCTTTAAAACTCTTTTCATTAGCACGTCGACCGTGTACTAATTTTTCAAATCAAAAGGTGTTTTATGATTGATAATTGATTTTCATTAAAACCTTCGTTATATTGCAAAAACAATTTCTATTGAGCAATACACGATTGTTTTTCAAATCTCTTTTCATCAATCAGTGGACGTAAATTCGCTGGTTCACTCACTCCGTGTTGTCTTCTTTGAGACGTTCCGGTTTGAGAACAGCTAGAGCAGCTGCGAAACCCTGTCAAGGAAATTCTTCAGAATTATACCTGATCACAGGCAATACTTGTAATGATCAACGGGGAACCGTGGGCCGTGTACCTCAATTCATCGAAAGTGATCAAAGACACTTTCGTGCGCTTTATTGCTAACTGTCTTATGCATGTACACCCCGACGTTTGCAGTTGATCAGAATGAAGTGGTCAATCCATAGCCGCATGCTCACCTAACACATTCATCTCAAAAGAAATCATGATTAGTGCATCAATGACTCTGATATTTTCACTCCATGCTTCTGCTACGCTGCTGCCAATATCATGAATCAACTAAAGCTTCCGCTACTCTGATGAGAAGATATCATGATCCAGAATGTGAGCATGTCGGTCCGAATGTCACAACATCACATAATACCAACACCACAATGGATGTCTCAGAGATTTTCAGTAGCTGATGATCTCAAATGATGGCTCAAAATTATTATCACGTGGATCAGTAAAAGACCTCCACTTGGAGTAACCAAACATGCAATGTGAAGAATCAATGACTACGAGCTTCAGAGCAAAGTACTACATCAAGAATGCAAGAACAATTGTTAATGTCATATCTGTTTGTATTCAATGTAATTTTAGTATATGTTTGAGGTGACCTCCCTTAGGGGGAGATTGTTAGGAATTAGAAATTCCAGGTATTAAAGAGTCGGTCACCTCAAGTATATGTAATCGTTAGAAAGCTCGTAGTCATAGTTATTTTATGTTAAGTAGTATTTTGTTAAGTAACATCGTGGATGACGGACGGGTCTTTACCCACTGTATGCCTGATCCACAGCCCGTTGTGTGGCGTTTTATGTAAGACTATAAATACTCTCTACCTCCCAAGGTAGAGAGTTGGAGCTCATAATAATATTTTCTTTTCTCTCACTATAGTTCCCAACTCTCTTCCTTTCTCTCACTAAAACTCTCTCTCTCTCTAACATTCTTATACGCCTACTTTGATCATGGTTTAGAGTGTTTGTGAAATCCAATATCCAACAATATCAAAACTAGAGAACCAGTTATTAGGTGTAATAGTGGTTTTAGTTTTAACAGTTTCTTGAAGATCCTCAATTCTCGTTTTCACATTGTCTAAAATACTTCTCGCATCACTTGAGTTAAAAGGATTGTTTGAAGACATTTGTTCAATGTTCTAAAGAGATTTTGAGACAACGACTGGTTTTGAAACAGATTTTGAAGCAGGAGTTGACTCTTTGTTTGAAACATTTTGTGTGATGGAGAACTTTGACTTTTCTTTTTGATTGACAAAAGTAATTCCATTAATTTTGTTCCATTTGTTATAATCAATAGGTTTGATTTCCGAATTCTTTTGTTTCATTTTTGATCTACTCTCCTCAGATAGTTCTAACGTTTCAAGAGAATCACGAACAATAATGGGTTCATGCAAAACATTTCCATTGTTTAACACATTCTGAGATTTTTGAGCTTTCTTGAGGAACGAGGAAGGGTCGTTAACAAGTGCCATTCTATTATTAGTATGAAAACGTGGATTTACTTGATTAGAAAGCATCTTGATTGTTTGAGCAGAATGACCCGCTGTAAGAAGCAAATTTTCCAAAGTTTTTATCTTTTCATTCTTGTCAAGAATTTCATCAAGAAGAGAATCTTCTCGTTTTGAAAAATCAGTAATCAACTGCTTCTTCTCTTTTTCAAGATTAGAAAACATGTCTTTTTGTTTGGAAAGTTGGTTATTTAAATCGGAAATTTCCTTGTTTAAAGATTTAATTTTCAAGTTCGAATTCACATCAAGTGTGTTATACTTGATTTGCAATTCTTTTCTTTAGAAACCAAATTTCGATAACCAATTTCTAATTCTGATTCTTTTGTTTTTCCGAAATTCAAAGGCTTTTGCTTTCCTTGTAACTCTCAAGCTCACGTCAATTTGGCATTCGCGGCCTTAACATCGCGATTGACCTTTTTGACTTTCTCAATTTCAATGCCACAGTTGTTGATTAATGATTCAAAATAAGCCGAGTTTCCTCATCCTCAGATTTTGTGCCACACAGCCTCCACTAGGATCCACAACTGGAGTTTCAGAGTTAGTATTGCTACAACTCGATTGTCCGGTATGTATCATAAGTAGGTGCCGATGTCACGAATGTTGTTCGTCATGAGTAAACACATCAAATATGACATTGTTATAGCATGGATCGTGATTGGTACCTCGACACGCTACATGCCATAGACAGGAGGTGCGGTCTAATCGTCGTACTTAGTCTCCTGAAGATTTGCCATGAAGATGCAGCTTTGCATTGGTTCTTCGAGGTCTTCCAAATCATCCATAATAGCCATGAAGTCATGTTCCTCAGACTCAATTGAAGTCCGATTGTTCCTTTTGTGCCAACAGAATAGTCAAGATACGCAAGATCCTTCTTTTTTGGCTTAGTTGGACAATTCCTTGCCATGTGACCCAATCCTTGACAGTTATAACACTTAACCCGATTACCCGATTCACATTTCCGTAATTCCCAACGACCGGAGTCGCAACATTCCCATTCCGATATTCCATCGTTCGTTCCCAACATTCTGACCCATTTGATTACCCTGATTCGAACCACTGATTACCCATGAAATCTAGTAGCATATCCTTGCTGATTCCCAATAACTCCAACCATTTGACCTTGATTGCCCATGTTCACACCCGGCTGAGCAATTTGCCTATTGCGAGTGTTTGATGAAATCCTTTGGTTGTTGTTAGTTGGTGTGGAATAGCGACCTCTGAATGCTTTACCCAAGAATACAAATGCTTGTGACAAAGCTTCTTCTGGTTCCATTTCAAGATTAGCGATTCCTTGTTCCTGGTAATGTTGTTGTTCAGGTGGATAGTTTTGTTGTTGAGGGATGTATTGTTGCAAGTTGTTGTTAGTGGAAGATGATGAAGCTTGTTGTTGTGTATTCACTGGTGTTTGAGTCTTTGCAATGAGTGCCAATGGATCATGATTCTTTGCTAATCTTTCTTGCCTGACTTCATTCACTTCATTTTGGTTTTGTTTCATAAAATCGTTGAGTTGATCAAAGTTCACTTGATGTAAGTCTTTTGTTTGGTTGACAATAGTGACATATCGCCCCCATTCTTCTGGTAGATTGTTCAAGAACTTGATGTTGCTCACGATAGTTCGGGGTGTCAACTTGTTTCTGATCAGCTCATTCATTAAAGAACAAAACCTTCCATAGTAGGATTCAATGGATTCTCCTGGAGTAGATGTAAACTTCTCCCATGCAGTTAGAAACTTATTCTCTGTATCTTGTTGACCGATTGCTCCATGACAAAGTCGTCTAACACGCTCCCACATGTCGAAAGCAGCCACAACTGCTACACAGCAAAAGATGTCTCTTGGTAAACCCAGATGTATAATATGAATTGCCATGTCATCTGCTTCGACTTGTTTCTGATCCTCTTCAGAGTATTTCGATTGTATTGAAGACGAGAAAATGGTGGGACGGGAGGTGTTGCATCTGCATTTCCAGGTACATGAACTTGTCGAGGCTTGAAGGGTCCATCCCGAATGGATTTAATCATGAGTTTTCCATTAGGTTTGGTCTTGATGTAACGAAGCATACGACTTGTCCATTGAAGATAACCACCTTTTGCCAACATAGAGGACGGTTTTGGGCACCGGCTGCATGAATGTCTTGTTGAGTTGCCATTGATGAAGGTATGATATGATAAAGTTGATGTAGGATCGATTCAACGATAAAGGAGTTGTGGTTGATGAAGATTAAGCCCGCTGAGGTGTTCTGAAAGTCGCATCGTAACCTTGGTTCAAAAAAATTTCACCCAAAATTTGAAATTCACTATAAAAATCAATTCTAAGGTCGTATGAAAATTTGAGTTATGACAATTTTGACGCCAAATTTGACCCGAAAAATTCGAATTTGGGCCAAAACATTTGAATTTTTGACCAAAATTTTCACAGTTAAACCAAAATTTGAATTTCGGGTAAAAATTGAACGTTTAGTCTCCTCAAAAATTTAAATTTTACTCAAGTTTTCCCGCCAAAAAACTCTTTTTTTTTTTAATGAGCTTAGGCGTAGACCAAGAAGTTACTAGAAAGTAGAGTTGGTGCTTATGCTAGGAATTGCGCGAGAGGATCTATGCGTATGATCTTAGGGATTCTTTAGTGTAGGATCTTATGCGTAGACTTAAAGTTAGGCGTAGGGAAAACTTATGCGTAAGATTTAGCTTATGTAAGACACACGGCTTAGGCTGGATAAATACTTTGCTTAGAAGTACGCGTAAGTCTGCTTATGCGTAAGATTAGGTTTAGCCCAAAAATCCTTTACACTATCACAGTGTAAGAGATATCCAAAAGTCGAAGTGTTCCACAAACTTATCCAAGTGAGGGAAGCACGAGTCACCGCTGAAGCTCAAGAATCGCACCAAAAGTTATGAGTAGAACCTTATGCGTAGTTTGACTTTCTCGTGTGTAACTAGGGTTTTGACCTACTCGTAAAAAAATTCCAATGATTCAAACGATTTCTCTTGCACAGATAGCCTTAAAAACACTCGAATAACCCAAAATGTTGACCTTTTTCACCCAAAGTGCTTAGAAAAGTTACGAGTAGAAATGACCAATGAAACACAATGAGTTTAAAAACGATCCAAACCCGTAAAGCTTGAAACTTTTTGCAAAAAACTAAAACTTTAGCACCAAATAAACCTTAAACCACAAGAATCTTGAATTTTAAGTGCAAAAATTAAAGCTTTATGCGTGACACGTTTGAGAACTAAACTACGTGTAACTCTACACAAACAAACTTCAACCAAAACACTCCTAAACCATTGTTAGGCTTATGATACCAATTGTTAGACCTAAGATATATCAATATCACACACACGTAACCCAAGTTACGCGTATAAAACGTGTACACAAACACAAACAAAGCTTAGAAATAAGATGAGAAAGATGGTGACTTGATGTAATATTCGTATATGTGAGAGGATAAAGATAAACACAATAAGTTGTATATTCCTTGAGAGAGAAAATACACACACACACACACACACTCAAGCACACCCCTCAAATGAGACTTTGAGGGTTTATATAGTCTAAGGACTTGATGCCCTAAAAGGCTTTCTTATGGGCTTCGTGGGCTTGGACATGGGTTAGATTGGATAAAAGGCAAGCCTTACATAACTAGTACCCATTTAGCTTAGTCCAATCCACGAGCCCGTTGACTATTCTATCACGATATCTAACACACGTTACAAAGTTCCTAAATGTGAATGACCATCACTTCTAATAAAAACTATTAAGGCTAACAGAGCCCTTACTTGTTAACAATTCAACTGAAACGTCAAATCAAACTCTTGAATCTGAAAACATTCTTCTCAAAAAGACCATTGCTCAGTTTCATAAAGATTTTTCAAAACTAGAGGCACATTGCATCTCTTTTGAACTTAAATTACAAAACAAATCTTTTTCTTCGTAACACAATGGTCGTAAGATTCAAATGAACAAAGTAATCGTGTGGATATATTAGTAAAAGAAAATGAGCATTTAAAGGCTTAAATTCAAGCAAAGGGGCTTGCACATGTTGCTTTACAAAACAAACTGAGAAGATTAACGGGCAAGAGTGTGGATACTAAGTTTACAAAACCAACAATCTTGGGGAAATTGTCTCTTCAACCAATCGAAATCAATCAGAGTTTAACAACCAACTACGCTTTTAAATCAACGTTTAAATCTTCAAAAACACGGTTTGCCTCCCAAGTTGTTGAGAATAATCATTTGACAAATCCAGTTACTCCACATTCTTGGCCTAAGAAAAATGCTTCTGTTTCTGTTAAACTTGTTTCTATTAAATCTGTTTCTGTTAAACCTCTACAAGTAGTTGCAACCGCCCGCCTAGGATTAGTTCGAAAAAACTGTCTAAACCGAGCATCAAAATTCAAAATTCATATGATACAAAGGACTTGCACAAGAACTATGATCTAGAAAAGGCTAGAAAAAGGGCACTACTCTAAAAGGATGGAATCTTAGGTTCACGACCTAGTGTGATGCCTTCTAGTATGTTGCATAACACTGCTTGTAGTAGCAAACCAAAACCTAAGTTTACTCAACAAATTGTTAAAAATAAACCCGTTGATCTAAACGTAAAATTTCATAAACCTAATAGGTGGATCAATATAGGACACAGACTCTTCCCAAAAGAAGTTTCAACATCCCTTAGATCTAACCTTAGATGGATTCCAACAGGTAGAGTTTTCAACACTGTTGGTCTTAGGTGGATTCCTACAGGTAAGATACTAAGTAGTTGCATCAACACAAGTGTGAAACCCACAACATCCATCCCTGAGGTAGGAAAGGAACTTATCAAAATAGCATGTTCAGGTGTCAAAAAGATAATTGACACTACATCTTTATGCCTCTAACATCTGAACCCGTTACACTTGGGGATCCATGTTTCTTTCTTTTCTTGTCCCTCCTATTTTTCTATTTGTGTAGTAACAAAGAATGGCTCCTACTGCAATACGTGTAGGACCCGCTTTCACCGTCAAAATATAATGGTCCATCACCGCTCCACCATTGTACTTAATCGTCAATAATTGGAAACATTGCTTGCTCCTCTGGTTAAAGATTCTGCCAAAGTCGTGTTTCAGATGTATCGAATGTTTTCGCTGCACAACCTGATAACAATCTAATTTCAGATACACCTGAATCTACAACAACAAACGTTGTTGTAACTGCACCTCCCATCGAATCTTCGATAACAGAAGATCAAACTGCTTCTAACAACAATGACACAGCTGATGATCAACATAATGAATAGAGAAGTTTTATCAGCAGTTGATTCTCTCGAGATATTTATGGTTCTTCACACTTGTTCGATTGCTTGGACATACATGGTTTCTCGCGCTCTCATACATTGTTTTCACTGTCTTCAATTCATCATCAAAATACGTGGTGTATGATTCTGATTCATTGAAAACATCGATGGGGAGAGAGTGTAGGTGGTCTTTGCTTCCTTGCGAAAACCCAATGCCTTCTTGAATTTCTTCAATTAGGGGGAAGAAATAAGACGATTTGTGGCTCAAACATATCACTTTGGAGTTATCGTCTCAATTTCACTGGTGATCTTGTGTGAAGTTACCCAAATATGATGTTATGATGCCTCACACACAATCTTGGTATCGAGTTATTGAATATTCACAGTGATTAGTATTCCGAAAGACCACAACATTCAGGGGAAAGTCTTTTCATTTCGTCTTTCGTGGTTTGTTTGGTGTGATGCGTCTACATACGAGAGAAGATCTTGTTGAATTCGCATGTTACCTCGAACGGATTTTCCGCAATTAGTCGATTTACCTTATGTGGTATTCGCTTCTACAAATTCCACTGATACTAAAACTTCAAAAGTTAGAAGAAATGTCTACTACATCAAAGTTTCAAATCGCTAAAGACTGTGACATTGGGGAAGTCGATTCAGTATACTTCACAATCTCGCTTATATTCACAATGGCTTCTGAGCATAACAGCTTGGAACCCGGTCATAACCGTTTAAATTTCCCTCACACCCCATCATCAGCTGATACAAGCCCCCAGCTTACTCGTCAACAAATGGAAAAGCTATTTGCTCCTTTGTTTAGTGATGACATTGATGAACGTGCTCTAGGTGTATCCAATGTTTCCGCTGCTCAACCTGATCAAATTCCAATACCTGATACACCGGCTACAACAACTACTGTTGATGAAGCACCACCAGTTTACTCTACTACAACAGTTGAACAAACTGCATCCAACGACGCTGAACCAGCTGACGATGTTCTTAATGAAGTACCCCCACCTATAGATTTTGATCCAAATGCATTCTTTAACCCGTTTGCTAATGAAACTGCTGCACCAGATGTTGCGGAATCATCTACAAGCCATTTGAATCCTCAAAATCTGCACAATGTATACCAACATCAACCTCTACACATCGTTGGACAAAAGACCATCCTCTTGAGAATATTATTGGAAACCCAAATCAACCAATCGTAACGAGATGACGTCTTCACACAGATGGTGAACATTGCATTTATGCACTCACGTCTGCCAATTGAACCTAAAACATTAAGGACCCAATGACAAAAGACAACTGGATCGAATCCATGCAAGAAGAACTCAACCAATTCAAACATCTTGAAGTATGGAACTGGTTGAGACCACCGGGGTCTACGTCATTGGTCTTAAATGAATTTGGAAGAACAAATTGATGTGAAGGGAACGTAATCGAAACAAGTCACGCCTGATGGCTAAGGGTTATAGACAGGAAGAGGGTATTGACTTTGAAGAATCATTCGCTCCGATTGCTCGTCTTGAGGTGTTCGATCTTTCGCGCTCGCAGCTCATATGAATATAACGGTCTTCTCAGATGGACGCCAAAACGCTTTTGAATGGACAACCGAAGAAACCGTTTATGTCACCAACCGAAGGATTCGTTGATCCAGAAGTTCCCGAACCATGTCTACAAATTGAACAAAGCTCAGACGGTCTCAAACAAGCTCCTCGAGCGTGGTACGATAAGTTATCATCCTTTCTCATTGCTAATAATTTTACCAAAGGTTCGGGTCAACCAACTCTTTTCATATAATATCACGGGGCACATATCTTAATTGTTCAAATTTACGTGGATGACATCATTTTTGGGTCAACACATAAAAAGTACTCAATCACTTTTGCAAAACTAATGAAGAAACATTTTGAAATGTCCATGATGGGTGAACTTATGTTCTTTCTAGGACAGCAAGTTCATCAATCACCCCGTGGTATTTTCTTGAGTTAGTCCAAATATACCCTTGAAATTCTTAACAAATTTGGAATGCAAACCTGTGACACCTATGCCACACCAATGGCTCATACCAAGAAGTTACACGCTGATTTACATGGGAAATTGGTGGACCCTACCAAATACCGAAGTATCATTGGGTCTCTCATGTATCTAACAGCTAGCAGACCTGACATTGTTTTTTGCCGATATCTCTGCTCCCGTATCACGAGACCAACTAAAACCCACATCTCTGAGGCTAAAAGAATCCTCCGATACATCAAGGGAACCATTAATTTGGGAATCTGGTATCCGAAGGATTCTCGTTTTGAACTAATAGCTTTTTTAATCGACCACGCAAGATGCTTAGACTCACGGAAAAGTACTTCAGGAGCTTTACAATTTCTTGGTGATAAATTGGTGTCATGGCAATCGAAGAAGCAGATTGTACATCGCCCTCAAAGAAGGGTAATATGTAGCCATGTCGCGGTTGTGCTCAAGTCATTTGGATGCGAACACAACTCAAAGACTATGGTTATGTATTTGACATAATCCCGATGTACTGCGACAATCGGAAAGTTATTGCGATCTCAGCAACTCACCAACATTTCAAATCAAAGCACATCGATCTTCGAATACCAAAGCCTTATCTCCTGCTAGGTTTAATGAGTTGGTCCACCGGATTGGTATGAGGTGTTTGACTCAAGAGAACTGATGAACTCTTAAAACATTCTTAAAAAACAGCCAAACACCAAAACCTCTTTTGTAAATATTTTTCAAAAACAAAATACAAAATTATAAAATCAGATAAAACAACAAAAATATTCTTCTATCTATATTTCTTTAACATGGAGTACAAATTGTCAACACTCAAATCTTTCAAAATTCAGTATTTTTTTTCGATTATGTGTGTGAGGGGGAGAAAGCAAATATTTTTCAAGTTAATAAAACCTTGTACTTGCATGTTATTTTATCCCGGTTGTTTCTTTAATAATGGTGGTCACTTTTCTGGTTTACTGACACTTCTCGGACTAAAATTTATAAAAATTCATTATTTCTTAAGTCGAGGGGGAGTGTCGTCAAAATTCTTTCCAAATATCCTTCGTTTGGTAACCAAAATGGAAGTTATGGACATTGGATGTAAATGAAAAAGGCGGAGGGACTAAAACTGTCAAAAGCTCAAAGTTATTTTAATTAAACATCCACCTAACTCATTAACTCTTCACATTTAATACCCCAACCACCTCATCCTACGCGTAAAATCCAACCATCAAATCCGTTTGCTTGATCATCATTTTGTAAGTGTTTTTGTGTTCTTAACATGATTACAAACAAGGGTTTTAAATCGTTTCAAAAACCAACGGTTAGATTTCCTAATATGGGTGATTTTGTGTTCTACGCATAAGTGTATGAACACATAATCAATGGTGTGTGTTTTTGGTTAAAATGATAGAGTCAAAATGTTTGTCTCACATCATTGAAACCATTTTTATCATCAAACATCACCCAGATACACGAATTGATTGATTTTGAAAACTAGGGTTTATGCGTGGAATTGGGTACTTTCGTGTGTGAACGTTTCTGGTAAATTAGTTGCTTGTTTGAGGTTGTTCTCATGATGAATTGATGATATCTAGGCTCAGAACCAACCCAGAAACACTAATTGATCTTTAATTAGAAATTAGGGTTTATGTTCTTGAAATTTGGGTATTTTTTATTCGCTATGATTTTGATGTTAAAACGTGGATAGAACAACTCAATAGGCTTCCTAGACATCCCAGAATCATTTTGGTGCAATTCCTATGGCTAGAACACTTATTCGTAAAAATTAAACCTTAGGGTTCTAGTCTTACGCGTAAACATGTTCTACGCATAACTGCATTAATATGTTTTCATGCTTAAATCTGATAGGAATTGAGTGTAGATGTTAATGTTGATGTTATGATGAAATTATTTCAGGTATTCTACGCGTGAAAATTCAGAATCAAGCTTACTTGCAATCTACGCATAAGGATCACCTTACGCGTTGCATGTTATGCGTAAGAGAAATCTTACGATAGCTTACACGTAGGTTCTACATGGGACTACGTATCCTGTGAAGGATATGCGTAAATGTGACCTTACGCATAAGGTGGACTCTTACGAGTAAGCCTTACGCGTAAGGTTCAATATACGCTTACGCGTAAGCTTTACGCATAAGGCACTCTTTTCCTACGCTAATATTTTACGCGCGTAAGTCAAGAACCTACGATAAGCTTACATTTACGCCAGATAATCACCCTGTTTACGCATAAGCATGCCATTTCTACGCCTAAGCCTAGTTTAACCTTTATTATGAATTGTTACGCTTGCAAACTTGTAAATAAATAAATCATAACGCCACAAAACCAATAATGTCACTATAAGCTTAAATGTTTAACAAGTTGTGAATAATAAGTGAAAACATGGACTTTAAAACTTAAAGTTAATCAACTCACGAAACTTATCACGACGTCATTGGACTATTGGACAAACAAGTGACATTGGACTCGAATAATCATCGACATATCACATTCAATAATTAGACAATAAACCATCTGTTGACTAACATAATGTCTTTCGATATGTTGGTTCTTTTGGCTAAATATCTTTCAGATCACAACATGGACGCCAAATGCGAATGTGGAAGCACCAAATGTTCTCACCGCTGTCGATATCTTCCCTCATGGCTATCCGATGAAGATAGGAAAGAACAACCTTCGTGTTGATTTTGATACTCTCACCGCCGAGTCTTCTTGCTTAATTTCGTGGATATTCAAGAATCATCCTTATCGAACATGCTCACAATTCTGCCATGTGCCTAGATCTACATTCACGCTTATGGAATACAATGCAAAAGATCAAAGGACAAAATGCTGTCACAGTGACTCTCAATGACAAACAAGTCACCATCACACCTGCAGACTTAAGGGCTATTCTTCTCATCCCTGTCATCGAACCAACTGAATACAATGCCGCACCAATGAAGAGACCGTTCGCAATTCATAATCAACATTGGTTATGACGAAGCTACAGGAGTAATCACAAAGCATTCATACGTGGATCTTAAGAATATTCCTCAACCGTGGAGAACTCTCTACATCATCATCACCAAACTTTGATCGCGGATAGTGGCTATGAGCATCCTAAGCTCATGGAACTGCAGATCTTTTGGGCTTTGGTCAACATGAAACACATCGCAGTTGAAGCTCTGATATGGGACGACATGATGTCATTCCTAAAAAAGCTTGGCTCCAAAATCCCATACATCATATATACAAAACTGTTGATCCAAAGAGCTCTAGGATACAATCCTGATATCCCCAAGAGACTCAATGACCCCAACAATCGCTCCATGTTGTATGAGCCTACACTCACAGTCAGATTCAAGGAATCTACAACAAAGAAACAGGGTGCTGTGTTGCCGGATCACCTTCTCTCGATGCAATCAAACAGGCTTTACTCATACAAAAGGTATCTGGTAGCAGTTGATGAAGGAAAAGTTGGTTTTCTCGATGACAAGTCTTCTGGCACACCTAACTAGAAACCGGAGAGAAGGCAGTGTGAAGTGTTGCAAAGCACTGAGAGTCAAAGAAAGTTCCCTAAGAGGAAACCTCCACTCAAAAGGACATTTCCCTCTAAGGAAGCTGTTCCTATTCCCATTCCCAAGCCTGAACCGCAAAGAAAGCTAGTGGATGAAAGCTCTAAGGAAACCGATTCAGACGAAGAGGTCATCTACTCTGAAACTGCAACCAATGTCACTCCAACAGTAGCTAAACCTCCCAGCCCAAAAGTGACCAAGGCAAAGGGAAGACTCAGATTTGAGAAAGAAGAAGAAAGCTCAGATGAAGAGCCACTGGACACTGACTACTGGAAGAAGTTAAAAATCATTAGACTCCAACACAAGGCAAAAGAGTTTGAACAGGAACAAATGCGTGGCCCCGGAGGGTCTAGTGGTGGTGACCAATCTACACCAATTCCTGATGCGGTTAATCAACCCGATAAGGGAATTGGTGCCACCACTCTTGAGCAACAACAAAAGCGCCTGGAGGACTCTATTGATTATGACATTGAGAAACCAGAAACGGAGAAGTCTGAGAAAGAAAAAGCTGATGAAGAAGCTCGATTCAGCCAAGAAAAGGCTATAACTGGACAAAATGACAAGTGAACTATGATGATTTTCTTCTCAACAGTCCAATTCATTCCAAGGAGAAAACTTCTGAACCTCCTACGGACCCTGAACCTCCTCATGTCTCTTCATCATCATATTCATCCTCTCACTCTTCACCACCAACATCCGTAAGAACAACCAAATCCACATCCAAATCTGTGAAGAAGCCAACGGACTCTTGGATATTCTGGCAAAGACAAGGATCGTTAAAGCTGTCAAACATGTCAGAAAGAAAGACGTGCTTTACAAAAAGCTAAATTTTCTCGCGACCGTGTCCATTATTCATGATGAGAATGACAAGATGTCAGCTGAAAGGGAGTACATCCTGAAGTTCATGCAACGTGATCTTCAAGGGGAAATGAACGAGATGATCAAAGGTTACACTCACAAGTTCCTTCTTGACATCGTTCCTGGTGTGACAAAAGAAATGTACACTAGACAACTCTATCCGAATCTATTGCATTTGGCCAAGCAAACAATGAGATCAACACCTATGACAGTAAAAATCAATCCAACTGATCCCATAATATTCTCAGATGCTGAATTGGTTTCTAGGCTGGTATCTCAAATGTCTAACGATTCAACATTTACTTCTACGAAGGTAAACTGTTTGAAGCATTGCGGAATACCAACTCAAATCACATCCGCAGAAGAAGCTCAAGGCCTAAACGTCCAAAAGACGATGAAGATAAGGATAAGGATAAAGATGACGAGCCTAAACATCCAAATCACCGAGAACCATCATCTATGCCACCACCACCCCGAAGGACTTCACCACCAAGACGGTCTCCTCCTCGCTCTTCACGACAAACCTCGAACTGAAAGAACCACCCCGCAGTGAGAAAACCGTGATCACTTTGAGTATATTGGTGGTGACAATGAGGAAGTCCCTGAGCCCCAACAACAACCCACCTCTCCCTACCAACAAAGAAACCATCATCCTCATCAAGGCCAAAGAAGAAAAAGAAGACATCTAAGGTTGATGTCGTCTCATGGCTAGACGAAGATGACACCGAATTTGAATGGTTTTCTAAACTTATTGATTCCACTCCTAACTGATGATCCAGATATGGTAGAAGGTCATACGTTGGAGCATGCCAAGTTACTGCAAGAAAAGTTCCGTGTGAAGAAGATGAACAAAATCAAAGTTGAAACGAATCAAGAATGAAGCATTTCAACTACTCAAAGACAGCTCTGAAAGTGCTATTGAAGTTGAATATCACCTTGAAAATATAGCACGAGCCATGTCTAACAACATTGATTGGCTCAACCCTGAAGCAAACATCGACTTCACCAAAAGAGACAACCCTCCATACTACACCGACTGGTCTAAACCTCTTCCAACGATTGGTCAACCAGATCAACCTAAGATTCCATTCCGTTACTTCTTCAACAAAGACTTGGAATTTCTTCTACACGGTAGCGATAGTTCAAAGAAATATGCTACATCACTTACATTCCGTTCCCGCAGCCATATACTCAAACTGCATAGCCATCGAAGAAAAGGCTACCCACATGTTTTCCAACATGGAATGGTATGACATTGATGCAATGTACGGGATTCACCATTGGCCAACGCCGAATCTACTACAAAGCCCAGTTCAAAAATCTCAACATGAAGTGTATAGTGATAAAGGGATCGTTGTTGTTAAGCATGTCACCCCTTTCGCCTAAATGGGATTACACCTTTCTCAAGACTATCGTGGTCAGAAGACAAGATGAAAGGGACTATGCATTCTGTGAAGCGGACTTTCAGAACTTGTCTCTCAACGACATTGAAGATCTGTATCTTGCCAAAGTCTAGGGAAGAATGAGACATTTCTCGACTGAAATTCAACGTGAATACATCAAGTCCTTGCTCATCTTCATCAAGCATAGTGATCCGTGAACGTAGAAGATTTACAACTTGATGTTGAATCGACGACTCGCGGTCAACCTCACCGCACCTCAGCTAGAACTTCCGATATCAACCATCTTCCACAATACACTCTTGTCAAGAAACCGTTTGAGTAGTTTACCGCAGTGAACTACATCGCGAATCTTGATGGCGTAGATCTTCATAAGTTTGGAGATCACACACTGAAGAGTGTCAGGGAATGCTTGGCTTATAGGTTGAAGGCGATACATGAAGGAATTGGTTCACCAAAGCGGGAATTCTCGTGAAAGACGGGATTTGAAGAGGATCATCACTCGTATCGATGAAAGGTTGTACAGAAGGGACCAATTAAGAACTCTGGAAAGCTTTGTAGGTGGTCATCCCAGGATTAATCTCACAGGCTATCAACGCCCTATTCGCATTCCTGGAAAGATTGATGGACTGCCTGGTACCCTTAAACTGCTTACTTCATATTAATTTGGATCTGTGATTTTATAATGACAATGGTTTGTGCACACATAACAGTGTACAACCCGCACTTGTAATGAAAGGACCTCGTGGTACGCTTCGCACAATCCTTATAAAAGGAGCTTAAAGCTTACTTTGAGTAAAACCTATAAAACCTTTCAATTTTAAAAGGTTTTGCTCAAAGGAACAAGTACTTCCCCTTATGTTTTTTCTAAAACTCAACCGTTAATATCACTTGTTGAGGGGGAGTATTTGATCAAAAACTTTGTTCACAAAATTTTCTTCGTGTAATCTTCCCACAAAACTCAAAATCGTCAAATTTATTCTTAACATTTCTTCAAAAATAACATCTTTATATGCCATTTTTGAGGGGGAGAAAAATTATGTGATAAGAAATATGTTGTGTTTTGCTATTGAATCCTCGTGTGAAAAGACTTCAACCCATGAATTGACGGATCTGAATAAATACATTGAAAAGATTAGTCTTCCAAGACTTATCCAAGTAAATTGTACCCATTCGAGAAGCTCTTGATAGACATGAACTTTGACGGTTTGACAACCTTTCGGGGTTGTCCACATCTTCAAGGTAGCTATTAGAGCTAGTTGTCACCTAAAAGCCGACAATGTATCTCTTTAACTATGAAACGTAATCGTGTCTTGCAAGGAATTGTCTATCTTGAGTTGATCAATTCAAAAGTGCGAGCTCTTTCCTCACTGTGCAAATTTCTGTCAAAACTCTTAAGCACATGTGGAGGGGGAGTATTTCAAATCCAAACTCTTGAAGTGTTCAAACATGTTTTTCATTCACAAATGCTTTAAGAGATTTCATGAAAATGGTTTTATGGCAATGGAGTTATAAGGTGATTAAGGTTAGGAATAACCGTCCTATGATCCGCCAGAGCCGGAGGGATCTACCCAAGGACACTACCAATAGTTAGAACTACAAGTTCTCAGGTATGATTATAAAAAGGAGAAAATGAGAATTGGAGAAAGAAGGAATTGAAGAATTAAAAAGAAAAGCAAAGAAAAGGGTGAAAAGAAATAGCCCTCCAGATTATTCAACTTAGGTAAGGCACACCGGTTCAATTATATGCACGGTCGTCACTTGATGACGCCGGTATTAAAGATGGAAAGTCTTCATGGACCCAGTGACGCATGCACTAAACCTTCTTAGCCACTCAAGTTTCTCTCAACAGAAGCTTGTTTCATTCTCACAGGGAACCCTACGTAAACTATCGGCTTTTTCTTAGAGATTGCTGGTATTGAAGAAGGAGACCCTCTCCCTAGTCTCCGCCAAGAAAACTCAAAACGCACTATTGAGTCTAGAGCCACGAGATTCATCAAAAGATCTCATAGGTACACTTGACATTTCATCACTTGTTGTTCAACAAGAACAACAAGTGCTTATCGAGTCCTACACACGATCCCAAGCATCGAGAACATTTATGAGAGGTTCACTATTGTGATCCTCCTGATTGAATGGAAACTCCTGCCAGGTCAACATCAAATGTTCTGACAAAGAAGTCACTTCTCAACTCCCTGGATTACGCTTAGTGTGTCTCAAACGGCTACATCGTGAGGTGATGCTTCGTGTACCTCAACACTATCCGAATCGTAGGTGTACTTCGGTACATCGCTTATCTCACTGTGGGACTCCGTTCAGAACGGCCTTGTGAGAATTAGAGTTGTTTTCACACTATGTTGTTAACACTCTCGAAGTTCAAACTTGTAAGTGCCCGAAACCGCTTATTACTAACCTTTCTTATGTTTTCTTCTTATGGAAGCCTGAGCGACCGATCGTGCAGATTCTTCACATGCTCATACCAACAACATCACTAATGAAAGTTCTCTCAAAAGGCAACACAAAAGTCAGAATGATTCTTCGTCAAGTCAAAGAATCTACAAAGTTTAAAGACTAAGAGAACTTCATCAGATCAAATCCAACGTCAAAAAGCTGCAGGAGCATGTTGAAGAAAGACGGAGACACTAGAGCAACGAGGCCGACCTGATGCGACAACAACAACATACTATCACTACCATCACAAAGAACAAAGAAAATGATGACGCCAAAGCGTAACTTTTCAATGGAAACAATTTCTCTACACTGGGTAGATTGTTCGAATCAAGGCACTTCTTCTCACAAGAAAGAAGAATGTCAGAAGACGCCAAAGCTACTATTACATCAACACCTTCACCGTTCACGCCATCAATCACTAACACTTAAGGGGAGATTGTTGGAATCACTCCTAATCTAGAATTCAAGTGTTAGTAATTAATATGTATAGTTAGCTTAATATGGTTTTTATGTTAGTAATCATGCCAAGGCTTATGTAGAAAGCCCATGAGCCTTGGCCCAAGTCCAATAAGGAAAGGAAGGGACTAGGAGTGTTACCCTAGCTCCCTCTCCTATAAATACCTTTGTAATACCCTCACTTGAGGGTTGGTTGTTCATCTCATTCAATATTTACGCATATCCCTTCTTTCATTCATACGCATATTTCTTTGACTTGTTCAACCGATCTCTCTTATCTCTATTTCTACATATTGATGCTTGTGTTACTAGTATGGGAACCTAACATTTTCACACTATGCTGTTAACACGCTCGAAGTTTGAACTTCTAAGTGCTGGAAATCCCGCTAAGGAGATTCCTTTCAAGAATCGAGTCTTGAAAAATGCGGGTCATTACTTGAACTTGTTCAATCTAATACCAATCGCCCCTTGTGGATTCGACGACTCATTCACCCCACCAAGGTGTATGGAATCAAGACATTCATCAAGAACAATTGTAGTGGCTCATTCTCTCTAAAAATGGCCATGCATGATCGACATTGGTGTTTATCACTAACCAATTCTATGTTTCTTCTATGGATGCTCCGAGATGATCGCATTCTCCACATGCTTATACCAACAACATAATTGAAGTTCTCTCGAAAGGCATCAAAAAAGTCAGAAGGATTCTTAGTCAAAGCCAAAGAATCTACAACGTTTAAAGACTAAATAGAACTACATCAACACTGAAATCCAACATCAAAGAGTGTGTGAGCATGTTGGAGAAGGACGTGGAGACAACTGAGCAAACGGTTGACCCGATGCATTATCACAACACAATATCACCATATCCACAATGTAACAGAACAAAGATTAACGAAGACGTCAAAGTTGAAAATCAAAGAAAACAAGATCCTCACACTGGGAGATTGTTAGAATCGGCACTTTTCAAAGAAGAATGTCAAGACGCCAAGCAACTATTACATCACATCAACAATGTTTAAAGATTACTTAAGTCATTAATTACCGATACTTAGGGAGATTGTTGGAATCACTGCAAATATATTTCAAGTGTTTGTAATTAACATGTAATAGGTTGCTTAATTAGGCTTTATGTTTAGATAATGGCAAGGCTTATATAGAAAGCCCATAAGCCTTGGCCCATATCCAATAAGGAAAGGAAGGGAACTTGTGTGTTGCCCTAGTTCCTTTCCTATATAACACATGTAAACTTCTACTGAAGTTGGTTGTTCACATTTCTCACTCAATACCTACACATAACTTTCTTTTCATTCTTCTTATGTATATTGTGTTTGTGTTCATCCGATCTTTCCTTTATCTCTTTCTTATATATTGATGCTTGTGTTACAATATGGTGACCTAACAGGATTAAATGGAGTGTTAGAGAATGGAAATTGGTTTATTCGATCCGTTCCTATTATTTTGAAGAAGTGGACCCCCAGGACGAGTTTTATTAAAGAGGACTTGGGTTCAATTCCTTAGGAATTACATGATATTCCTATTAATGCTTATAAGATGGATTGAGGCCATGGCTACCAAACTCGGTACCCCTATTATGCTTGATGCATACACGAGCTCTATGTGTTTGCAATATGGGGGCGTTTTGATTATGTCGAGCTTTGATTGACATCAAGGGCGATCTGCTTAATGGGACAATGGTTATTCGTCAAGTCGATGGTGAAGGGGAGGTATTGCATACCGCCAAAGTGGAATGTGAGTGGAAATCACCGAGTTGTGGTGTTTGTATGGTTTTTGGCCATGATGAGACCCAATGTCCCAAACGTTGTACCATTGACCTTTAAACATCAAGCACAAAAGAATGATGGGTTCAAAATGCCTCAAAGGAAGGCGCTTCGCAGACAGGGAAAAGGGCTAAATTTAGCCTTTCTAAACATAAGAAGGTGTATATCACCAGGTGAAGCCGGATGCTACAAAGAAGAAGATTACTATGGTTAGTACAAGTGGGATCTAATATTGCTATATCAAATCCGTTTGATACTCTAATATGGTTGATACAAAATGAGGCCGATATTCCTAGTGTTTCTTTTACTTGACAAAAATGGTAGCTCTAAGGGTGGAAATGGTAGCACTAGTACTACTCCTATTGTTGGAAAATTGAGGAGCTTGAAAAGCTAATTATTGAGGGGAAAGTTACTCTTGTGGATGATGATGGTAAACCTCTTAAAAAGGTTGATTTTGAAAGAAAAGTCATGATACCGCTACTAAGCCTAGTTCTTTCTTCCTTCTCGATTTATGGTGGGTAAACCCATTCTCTAAAGTGGGGGATGTGATTGTTTCGGATAGTGGTGATGAGGGAGGCTTGAGCCGGATAATCCTATGGCTAAATTCTCGCATCAATAAAGGGTATGTCTATATATATATATATGTGTGTGTGTGTATATATATATATATATATATATATATATATATATATATATATATACATTGTAAATTTATATAGTAAGGTGTATCTGTTCTTTAATTAGTAAGGTGTATAGTAAAGAACTTTCAAGAAAATGGAGATGAGAGGCTGGAGGTGAAAGTACCTCTCATCTCTTGTTTGAAAAACCAGTTCATTGAAACGGAATAGTTAAAAAGTATAAACCGCCATACTATGTGTATTCTATTTGGTTGTAATTTGATGGAGATGGTTGACATACTCGTATCAATAGTCACCCATTCATATGTTTACATTGAATTCGCCGATATTGAGTCTTACATAGTCTCACATTGAATTCGCCCAACATTAAGCATGACCACTTAACAATAAATATACAAACTGAATCTTTTAGTATATAAGATTTGTTCATTTTGAATTTTTTACTAAAAATAAATAATTATTAGTATAAGAAAACCAAATATTATAAATATCATAAAAACACAAAAAACCAAATGCTTAGATGATAGGTTAACCGTTACATTTGCTTATTAATTGGCTATTATAGTTAGAGCAATGCTAAATTCACAAAAAAAAATCTACAAAATGAGTTGTCATGGTTTGATCGGCTTAATAAAGAAAACAGAGAGAAACTATAGCAAAATACACCAATTAAACCATGACAACTCATTTTGTAGACATACTTATTTACTATTATGACCATTGACACATAATTTTTTAGCTTGCTACACGCTAAATTGTTATTAAAGGTCTGCATCATAGAAAATAAGGACAACATGTCAAACCAGGCCACACATAAGAAATCTCACTTTTCCTGGATGAGCTGGATGTGAATGTCGAGGGACCCATTGTGGTCATTGTTTGTAGAAATGGGACATCAACGTTGTTACCAGGTGATACATAAGCACTGACATTGTGGTTTCTGATGGGAGGGTAAGAAAAAATTTATACCATTATCACCTCGGGTGCTAACATAATGTTTTCGCAGAGGAATATAATGCATTGCACGCCAAAGAGCAATATATCACATTTTTGTTGATAGGTTAAAAGAAGGAATCATTTACTCCATCAAAGGCTTTACCATCCAAACAAACAAAGACGAGTATCTTATTTATATGGATTTGGGTTTGAGTGGCGGCACAAATGCTTCAACCAAATTACTTTGCAGACAATATTTCACATTGCTCTTGATTTGTAGTTCTTGAGGATTGCGAAATTAGCGATTGTAATTAAAATAGAAGGGGACGAGGAAGATTGGATATGGATGCATATAATGCTCCAGATGTGAGAGGGAGGAGGAGATTGACTTTTTTATGATTATTGTTTTTTCAAATAATTTAATTATTATTGTAAATTTATAATAATGTTAGACTTATTTTGGGAATTCAAAATATTACAGTTTTATAGAGTCGTATGAGTTTGATTTTCGTTTTGGGTCGTTTAAGCTTATATTTATCGAGTATTTGTGAAAATCAAACTATCACACCATGTGAATTGATCAAGCTGATCTTGGGCTTAACACATAACGGTTGTGTTAGATTCGAGGTTAACTCAAACTCAATTTAAAACTATTTTGGTAAGAATTGCGATGCACATTTCAATCATATGCGCCATTAGATTTATACTTCAAGGCTACACACTCAACATTACGTAAGAAATAATTTTATACAAAATGTGTGCATTGCACGAATCCAAACGTTTGATTAAACGCCATGTTAATATTTAACACTTTTTCTTGCATAAACTAGAATTTATTGATAAAACACATTTATTAGTTAGCTACACTTTTATTTTTCATTTAATGCGTAAGAAGGATAAAATGATATTTTAAATCATTCATAGTCTTGATTAGAATAGTATTCAAACGTTAATTTCGATTCAGAACAAGATTCACGATTGATGTTGTTTAGTGTCTTTGATTCATTAAGCACTAAATCATATATTAAATATATTTTTAGTAGGTATATTTTTAGCGAACGACTTCTTAGCGTAGTAAACAACTTAGACTTGGTTCATTTTTTTTTATATTATTTTTTTTGCTTTAAAGTAATTTGAAGAAGAATTGATTAAATAAGATGTCGCGATCATATATGGAATTATTTGTTGACCCATTGAGCCACAATGTTATAATAAGTATTGTAAGCTTTAAAATAGTAGCTAAACACCTAAAACCTCATATCATTATATCATGATACCTTCCGAGAACAATTCTTCCTAAATTTTCAAAGAAATAAAAAAAACAATATAAAGCATGAGAAATCTTGCCGACCAGTATAAAATGATTTAAATCACATTATTTTATCATTTTCAAGTCTAGTGCATTTATTATATCATGTAATGACGTTTTTGTCGTAAAAATGTAAAGATATAAATCTATAAAAAAATATAATTGGTCGATCCCGTGATAAGACAGCTATTTTATTACTAGCCATTACCTGAGCATCCGTCTTTAAAAGTTCTGCCGGTATCCTATGAATTCATTGGGATTACCATGGTGATCCCACCGTTCTTCACCTTTTAGAACATGGTCAAAATATTTACAAATCTTGAGTTTAATTGTTTAATCAACATAAGTTTGTTGTACTAACCTATTGTTTTAATTTTTTGATTAACAAAATAAACAAATTTATTAACGTTAGAGTTTATTTTTATATCAATAAATTATATTTGTTAAAAATAAAAGAAAAAAGAAAGAAAGAGAAAAAAGAATTGAGCAACTGAAATGCCACTATCATGATTCTATGAACTAAATTATTGTTTTGGACCCGATATAAAAATTCCAATTTGTTGAATTAGCTGAATAAATAAAGCATTTGAGCATCTTTTATTTAAATATAGTAGAAAAACTGTTTCAACTACGGGTTTGTCACCATAGTATATTTATGAATGATAATTTGCATACTTCACTTTATTATTTGCGCACTTTATAGTACAAACAGCTAAAACAGAATGTTGATACTGTATATGTTGGGATTTTAGATCTAGTTAACCAGTAACCTCTATGAGTACGCAGCGGATAATGGATCTAGTTAATACAATTATGTTAACACGTAAATAATAAACATATAATTAATACATTATTAATTAATTAAAAGGGAATAAAGATGGCTAACCTTGCTTGGCAATTGAACTCTAGTGACGGAACAAGAAACCTTACGAAACCTTAAGTATCTAAATTAGATACCTCGAAGAGTATCACACACAAACCCGATTCACGTATACGTTCGATTAAGACGCTAGTCGAGAACGTATTAAAACCGATCAACAAGTGACCCACTTGAATTTTACTTGAATATAATATGAACAAGAAAACCCACAAAGAACTCGTCTCTTTCCTGCTCAATATATTACTGCCCGAAAACAAGAACTACCAAGAAGTTAAAAACCCTTCACCCAATATGGATAAACCATATCCGAGATCTTTTCGCTTGTTGTCCAAAGAAGACCAAAACCGAAAACCTATCACTTCCTTTGCTGTTGTTGCTGCTGTGATCGAGGAACAAAGACAAGAACTCACCAAACAATTAAAGTCTAAACACTTGAATCAAAAGAGATTGATGCAAGTTTAGGATCCAAACTTAACCAAGAACCCTAATTGATTTGAAAGCAAATCGACAAGGCACGAGCTGGATTGAATCGTTTAGTGATGTTTGGGATATATTAAAAATCGTCAATTTGTGAGGAGGGTATGGTTTCGTTTTATAGTAAAACTAACCGACTCCTTGGTTGAGCCATAGGCTTGTTCAACAAGTCACAAACCCAAGCAAAACCCATTCACTTTCTGCCTTGCCCGATCAGAGAACCCAAGGCCCATGGCATGTTCATTATTCGACCCAATTAGCTATCAAGAACAGCCCATGGATCAATAATTGGATCGGGTCAAGTAATGCATAATATATCGGGTATATAGTTCAAGTTATAATATGTTCGACACGTATATCGTGTTCATCGTGGTGTGCCCCATCGCTCACACACTTCTAGTCGCTTTGTCGTGTTTATAACTCCCACAAACCAACAGCTCCCACTTTGGAGTTGGAGTGTCGAATGACACACAAAACTAACGACGGAAACGCCTAGCAAACGCTCTCACTCGCTTTTAACTAAAAGTGTCTGAGAGAATAGTTTCGTAAAAGTTTCTCAGTAGCATGGTCATTCAATGTCTTGCTCTAATCATCCTTTGTTATAGATACCGTTAAACCATGGATTATGGATCTCAAATCATTCCATATAGTTTAACCATTTAGAATCTCGTTATAGATTTTAATTAGATATACCAAATGTAATCAAGAATCATCTTGTATTACCCTTTGGGTCCGGCCAGACAGTTATCTGACAACTGAGAGGCCATGGTATTTTCTTACACATATCAAGTGGGGTAACAAATCCTTTATTGACTACAAGTGTTGTGGATGCTGCTTCACATCACTCCGAAATATAGCTTTATAACTACCTTGTTCAGATAGCGTTTTGCATATACTTACAAAAAATGATATCCACACATAACAGAACTTGCTTGTATCTCAAGTCTAAGGATGAAGATAACAAACCATTTTCAATATTTTACTTATGACAAGGATCCAAAAGTAAATGTTTGAAAGTTGGGGAATCCAATATGCATCTCTAGTGAATACATATGAGTTTTGTGGGAACAATCCGAATTCTCGTTAGAATTATATCCAACACTCACATTTGCCTTATCATAACAATATTCCCATATTGTTAACCGACAATGGACATATCTAGAATAATAAAATTATTCAACGATTAAACATGCAAATATAGGATAACAATTATTATATGAATGAATAACAAATACCAAGTATCTTTATTCATCATAAAGTAAAATTTGTCTATCAATCCCAATTATCCAAATACTAAAACAGATATGCATGAAACTCAGTTAGTAAGTTGAATCCTAATGTTTCCAACATTATCAACCTTTCTTTTACAAGAAAAAAACTAAATAGTCATCTGAGTAAACTTTCCAAATACTTGTTTCAAATTTCACATATAGCGAGTGATTTGAAATATAAGATGAGTGTCTAATCTCATATGCTCATACTATTGCAAGAATTATAGTATGGAGATGTTGTCTTACCTTGCATGAGGTAGTAAAAGTCAACAACATACTGACAGTCATCTTTACAGTTTCTAAAAGTGTAAAGTATTCTCATTCATTAACGTGTAATGCAACAATGCTCTATGTTGAGCACAACTAGTTAGCAGATATTTCATAAATGATAAAATCCTACTACAACTAGTATAAATAATCCTCTAGCATCATTTGTACTTATACAACACTATGCTTTATAATTCGTAAACATTTATAAAAACAATAATCTAAACACTCTCGATTAAATATTGTTGTTGTCAGCTCATTTTGTTCTTGTACAAAAGCAACAACTAGTCTTATACACAATATAATATATATATGACGAATCCTTAGTTTAAAAACACAAGGTTTCCATCCATGTAAATTATTCTAAGTGAAATATATCATTGAATACTTGCTTGAATAATATATTGCATTTGTGTTAGACTTTATTTTCCGCATTTGTTTATTCCATATTCCAAGGTTGTTTGTTTTATTCCGTAAATTCCAAGTGAAGTCTCACTCCAAGCTTAAGGATCAATATCTAGCTTAAATAGAATGATATCATCAACATGTAAATTTTAAGGAAAAACACAATGCTCCCACTCAATGTCAGATGTACTCAAGAGTTATCTTAATTCAACCAGAATCATATTGTAATTAAATTCAAGATCTCAGCTCCTAGATGCATGATACAATCCAAAACTTGGATTGCTCAAATTTTGTATACTACATAAAGATAATGTAGATTCATAACCCTTTTGATTACACACCGTCCTCGCAAAAGGTAATCATAAAGAAAGAGTTATAAAATCTTAATTGTCATATTCCACATACAAATCACATGTATGACAATTAAATATCTTTATATAATTAATGCGTGTATTATATAAGAGAATTTAATCACAGTCAATTGTTTAAGTATGATTAAAAACTTCTTATAAAATGTCATGCATTAATATGTATACAATTTTGTCCTTGTGAGTCTTTCTTCAAAAGAAACTCATTCCAACCTCATAGGTTAACAAGAGGAAATAACAATCAAGCTCAAAACTCGATTTGCCTTTTAAGGAATGCATCTCGTCATTCATAGTTCTAAAATATTTATCAGATTCAAGATGTGATAATATATTTTAGCAGTTAGCTGATTTACAATAATCTCCTAACTAATATCCCTCAGCATTGATATAAAATATCACTCAAGTGATGAGGCATCCTTTCGGATTTATGAATGAGAGTAATCATTATACTTCGGTCAACATTTTCATGTTTAACCTTAGTATGACATTAATAAGTGCATTTTAGAAGGTTAAGTATTTTGTTCTCAAAACTTTGAGATATGTATATACTCCCACTCACTTTTGTAAATAGAGACAATTCTCTAAATACTAAGTATTTAAGAAACAATAAATTGTTCTTTATTGGGAAACCACAAAATACATTTTAAGTTCTTATTACAATATTTGTTAATAAAATGCTTCATAAGTTTTAACAAATTCAGAACTTAAATCAAGACATAATGGAATTCCTTCCAACAACTCAAATTAGGGTTTATAGAAAAACTCTAATTTAGTATCACTCTATAACCAAAAGTTCTAGCAACAGTTTTGTGTTTCGTCAAGCTAGGAGGAACACCAAAACTACAATCTTCAAACTAGGAAATGTAGAAAAATCAAAAATCCAAAAGGATTTAGGATTCAATTGGTTTGAGTGGTAAAACCTCAAATCCCTAATAAATTAGGGTTTTAAGTTATGGGTTGTCTTGAATACCTTCTAGGTTTGAACTATATTGAGTGTATCAATGACATACGCAATTTCTAACCTTGATATGTTTTTGGAGGTAGAGTAATTAAAGCTATCAGGAACCAAACTATATGAATAAGGTTTGATCCAACACATTAGACATACCATAATGAAGTGGTATCCTATGAGTTATTAGAATTGTGAAACTGTATCAGAATTCTATAGATAACTTAATTCTCTTTGGACTAAATACTTGTCAATTGGGTCAAGCCAAATTGCATATAAAGTATTTATGAACCAAGTGCATGCTATAATGTATATTCATTGAATAATACAAGAACCTTATGTTCACGTGTTCACAAGAAGACAGAACTGCCCAAGGATTATATGTTCATGTGTTAACAAGAAAACATAACATTTCAATAATACATTATCAGTCTTTGAATAATTCAAAGCCTCATGTTTATGTGTTAACGAGAAGACATAACACATTTACTATATATACTTTATGTTATAAGTAATTGATAAATTCAAGGACTTTATAATTATGTCTTAACATGTAAGCATAATTATACTAACAAAAGTAATCATGAACACAAACTATTGAGTTCTATAGTAATTTCAAGTTAATTTTATACTTCAGAATTATGATCATTATCATATAACCATAATTACGTTGACTAAAATATGTAGTCAAATGTTGAAGTATCTTTACACTATATCATGACATTTGAATTTAGTAGGGCAACAAACATCTAGCGTGTTCAAGTCCTAGTAAAATCATTATTAGAATGTAGTAGGGCATTAAACGTCTAACGTGTTTAAGTCCTAGTAGAATTATTATTTACATGTAGTAGGGCATTAAACATCTAACGTGTTTAAGTCCTAGTAGAATTATTAGTTTCCTTTACCTTGCAGTCAAGAGATACCAATAATATTGTTGTTCCGTGCACACACTTTGAGATTTCTCCCACTTATGTAAGGTACAACATCATATTATGAAAACAAACAACACGTGATTGATTGTTCAAACGATATGATAATGTCATAGATATACCCTAAGTAGTTTAGAACCATAACCTGTAATAAGGAATTGTGGATTATTATTCTATAGATAACAGTTCAGGAAGCGACAACAGGAAGGCAACGTGTTATCTTATAAAATAAAATGCAATTTTCCTTTAAGCAATGGTTGTTCATATTCGGAAAGTAATGGATTATTTCAAAGCTAGTTTGAAATGATATAGGTGACTATCAAGGAATAAATCCCGTAGCTCCCACTGAAATTGACAATATTACATGAATGATATTTCAGTCATAAAATGCAACCTCCCACTGGATTTGTCAACATTGTAAGTGTTATATTTCCAATAGAAAGCATATAGCAGTTTTATATACTTTCCTATTCTCTTCAATTACCTACGAGTAACATGTACTTAGGTATTGAGCAGAGTATACGAAGTTCTATTTATGTAGACAATGGACTAGCCATTCTTTTATTCAATTAACTTGAATCTTTAGCATGCAATTCCTCCTTTATCGTCTACATAGCCCCAAGGGTAATTAGCACTTCAGGAATAATAAGAGTTCAAGGAGATTACCTAGCACATATGCTAGTAATTCCTTTACTCTTTGCGGTTTAAACTCATACATCGTGACAAGTGAAGGATGTTATTTATTTTAGTAGCTCTAAACACAATGTTTACAGTTACACAAAATATTCTATCTTTCAATTAACTCTAGACCACGAAAAGGGTAATGAAAGATCATATAAGAGTTTATCAATTTTGGAATCCTATCTTAGTTTGTCAACTAAGGAGAAAAGATAGGTATAAGTCTCACTCTTCTTACTAGGAAAAGAGACTAAGTTTGTCTTTCAAAGAAAAACAAATTTTGTTTACGAATTATGTTGCAATAACACAATTAATCAGAACATAAAAAGTTCAAATCTAGTATTTTCGATAATTACATTCTTAAAAGAATTAACTACCCAATTAATTACTAATTAAGACTAAGATCCATCTTGCAACCCCACTTAATTACCATAGGTCTGACCAGTGTGTAAAAAAAAATAGGACAAGAGGTAAGCGACGAGCGTTAATTGCAAATTGCAACTCTTAGATTTATGAGACTGTTTAAGGCATTAGTATCAAGTAATAATGTCAAAAGCATGTTTAGTTCTCATCTTATACCTCGGGTCCGAGGTCTGACCAGGTTAACTCGATATAAGTCGACCAAGTATGAACGTGTAAAATAACCAGAGGTCTGACCAGTGAGAAATAATTACCATGGGTTGGAAAGGCCCTTAGGTCTGACCAGAGAAGTCAATCCAAGTGCACGTGTCCATAGTTGGGTGGCATAGACTTAATATTAACAAATAGGTATGCACATATAAATGTGGTAAAAGTCGTGTACAAAGAAGCATGCAAAACAACTTTGTAACACTAATTTTAAAAACTTTGGTAATGACACTGTAGTGATCATCATAGTTCACGGTAGCTCCAATCGAACGCACAGGAAGGCAGAGGACCAGGTAAGCGCCGAAGCATAACCTTAGACATCCTTTCAGTGAGACTGTGCTCACTTCTTTAAACCCCTTTTGAGTTTGTTCTAGTGGGTGAGCCGTACATCCCAAGTGTCCATAGCGTCTATTTTTTAAATTCTTGAAAACATGTTTCATATATTAGGTCACTTTATTTTACAAAAACAATTTTCCACGAATCAAATAGCAGGTCACAATGAGCATGGTATTTTGGCGTGTAAATAAAGACCAATATTAATGTTATGGTTACGATATGTATTATTCCATATTGCATACAATTAGGTGTCAAAGCAAGTAATAATGCACATATAGGAATCACAAACATATAAGCATAAACATTAATATAAAACACATATTGTTCCGAGTTCTCTTGCGAGTCTTCCCAAACGGAGAACCATAAGACCGTCACTAGGATACAATACCTAGATCGCCCAATACATCACTTAGAAAAGCAATTGAGTGGGTCTTGTGGCCGGAAAACACATAAAAGCATGGCAATCCCAATTAACAAGTAATTACGCAATATATGTATTTAAATCAATATGTAATTCTAATTATCACAATAATTCTAATTAACAATTAATAAATACAAATTAACTTTTAATTCTAATTAGCAAGTAATTTTAATTTAACATGTAATTCTTAATTAACAATTTAATTTTAATTAACAAGGTAATTATAATTCACATGTAAATTAAATTCTAATTAACAAATTAATTCTAATTATCAATATAATTTTAATTTGTATGTGACTAGTTATTATTTATTAAAAATTGACAAGTATTGCATGTAGTTGTCAAAATTAAAATAAAACAAAATAACTAAACTAGGTTTCATGCAGCCCTTTAAAACATGTTTATTAATATCAGAAACGTGTAACCCATAATCACAAAAACGAATTGACTCGTGATGCCACTGTTGGGATTTTAGATCTAGTTAACCAGTAACCTCTACGAGTACGCAGCGGATAATGGATCTAGTTAATACAATTATGTTAACACGTAAATAATAAACATATAATTAATACATTATTAATTAATTAAAAGGGAATAAAGATAGCTAACCTTGCTTGGCAATTGAACTCTAGTGACGGAACAAGAAACCTTACGAAACCTTAAGTATCTAAATTAGATACCTCGAAGAGTATCACACACAAACCCGATTCACGTATACGTTCGATTAAGACGCTAGTCGAGAACGTATTAAAACCGATCAACAAGTGACCCACTTGAATTTTACTCGAATATAATATGAACAAGAAAACCCACAAAGAAATCGTCTCTTTCCTGCTCAATATATTACTGTCCGAAAACAGTAAACTACCAAGAAGTTAAAAAACCTTCTTCACCCAATATGGATAAACCATATCCGAGATCTTTCTGCTTTTGTTGTCCAGCAAGACCAAAACCAGAAAACCTATCACTTCCTTGCTGTTGTTGCTGCTGTTGATCAGGAGGAACAAAGACAAGAACTCACCAAACAATTAAAGTCTAAACACTTGAATCAAAAGAGATTGATGCAAGTTTAGGATCCAAACTTAACCAAGAACCCTAATTGATTTGAAAGCAAATCGACAAGGCACAGGAGCTGGAATTAGAATCGTTTAGTGATGTTTGGGATATATTAAAAATCGTCAATTTGTGAGGAGGGTATGGTTTCGTTTTATAGTAAAACTAACCGACTCCTTGGTTGAGCCATAGGCTTGTTCGACAAGTCACAACCCAAGCAAAAACCCATTCACTTTCTGCCTTGCCCGATCAGAGAACCCAAGGCCCATGGCATGTTCATTATTCGACCAAATTAGCTATCAAGAACAGCCCATTGATCAATAATTGGATCGGGTCAAGTAATGCATAATATATCGGGTATATAATTCAAGTTATAATATGTTCGACACGTATACTCGTGTTCATCGTGTGTGCCCCCATCGGGTCACACACTTCTAGTCGTTTTGTCGTGTTTATAACTCCCACAAACTAACAGTATAAGTATTTAATGTGCTGTTTGAAGTGTCTCAATTAATTATGAATAATCTATCTTTATCTTAAGTTTTAAATGAAAGTAACTTGTGGTATAAAAATAGATAATCGAAACTTCGAAAGTACGAAGTTGAATGGAACAAAAAGTCACACCTGCCGCCGACTACTTTAGCAAAATGATTTATCCTCTTAAGATAAGACTTAAGATAAGACAAAGTGTAATGGTATGTCGTCCATTTTAGACGCGTTCCACTTTTTACATCTCTTCTAGCCTGACGCATCTTGTGCAAAAAAAGAACGCGGTCGTAAATCCGATCAAGTCGTCCACTTTTGTTGTGTGTAAGTGTGTATTTATTTAATTATTAAAGGAGATATGTTTTTTGTGATGTTCTTGTTTTTTTATTATATTAAGTTGGTCATTAAATTATTGTAAAAAGAGAAAGCTGACATGACAATCTTGTCTTTGGTCTCCTAGTGGTCACCATCAGATCCAACCTAACTAGTGTCATATTTAACGTTTATTGACGCGATTTTAAAGTGATATAACTATTCGAATTTAATAACACTAAAATTGTTATTTTTGTGTTATGAAAAAGGAGTTTCTAACTCATTTTGCTGTTATATATATGTTTGACAAGATTATCCGGTGAAAAACTAAAAACAAAATTGTAGCCGATTTTTCCTTTTTTACAAAATACATTTCGTAGCATCCAATAATCTTGTACTCCCTCCGTCATAAAATTATTGTCCTCATTTGACTTTTGTAGTCTTTCTTTTTAAACTTTGACTCTAAATATTTTTGTTTGTGTTATATAATACTTGATGAAAAATATATGAATGAATTGAGTTTTAAATGTATTTTCATTGGGTATAACTTTCTTCAAGTATATTATATAACACAAACAAATATATTTAGGGTCAAAGTAGAGAAATAAAGACTTGAAAAGTCAAACGAGGACAATAATTTTGAGACGGAGGGAGTATCAGTTAAATAAAGTTTATATGTCAAACAAAATGTATTTTTTTATTTAGGGTTTTATTTAGGAGTGTTGATATATATGTTTAACAAGTAGATCTAAGACAAAAATAAACCGCTAGTCTCAAAACTTGTTGTAAAACATCATCTGGGGTCGGATCATGACCTTGGTGTCATCGGGAGTCCCTTCTCCAAGGTTTTGGTATCAAATGAGTCCTTTGACCCGTATTTCGTCGGTCAAGACTGTTATATACCGTTTATTTTGTCTTTAGTTCGAGGGCATAATCATCATTTCGTAATTTTTGATAATTTTAAAACGTGTGAGTACAACGCGACTTCTGTGGTTGCTACAATATTTTTAGGCTATTAATAGGTAAAGTTTTTCACCACTCAACAGTAAACTCTCTTCTCTCTCATAAATTTATTTTTAATATTTCCATCAAATCTTAATAATGGTGCGTTGTGGTTGTGGTAGGCGGGCGGTGGTCAGGACATGCTGGAACAATGTCAACGCCAGAAGGCATTAATATGCATGTCCAGTAGAAGTTTGGAGACTTTAAATTTGTTTCTAGTATAAAGTTTAATGGTTTTGTTTTTTTAGTTAAAATGTTATATTTATAGTTTAAGTGTAATGGTTGTTTTAGCTTAAATTTTTATTTTTAAGTTATGAGTTTAAGCTTCGAAGTGATCCCCAACTTTTGATTTTCACTTTTTAGGGATCAAGATGTCCAATCAATGGGCAGTACGATCCACCCATTCAACGAGAGGAAGAGATGTGACCCTTTACTTAAAGAGACACATCTACCAGAATGAGGCGACATTACAAGAATGCCAAGCTGACCTCATTGCTCAGACAATGGAGGTTGTCAACTCCGTCACCAAGGAAAATGAGCTAGAAGCTGCTCACCAAGCATCCCTAGTTGATCTCCTTCTTGAGAAGGAGACAGTTTTCCGTTTAAGGAACTTCTGTGTTTTCTCGTGGATAGTCATCATTTTCTTTTGTCTATGGTTTATTAAGTGGATTTAGAAACTCACTACTTTTTGTGTTTTGGATCCGTTTTAGAAAGTAGATGATATGTACAATAATTGGTAAGGTGTGTTTAGGAAGCATCAGTGTTGGTTGACTACTACAAAATCTTGACTTGATCTACTTTGGTCCATGGCTAACAATATTAATATTATATTTTTTTATGGTTTTGTCATTATACGATGCTGCCTTTATTGGTTTACTAAAAGGTCCTTGCCCAAAAAGGCATTTGCTTACATTAGTAGCCAGAAAATCATTATCCAAGTATGAAGATAGATTATTCCATGTGTAATGACAGTAACTGACTTTGTAAAGTCAACACTTAATATGAGTATGAACTTGCAACAATATGTAGAAATGGGTAGAGTGGAAAATGGATACATTTCAAACTTAATTATTCTCATAGACTACCATGAGATGATTTCTTACATAATGCAAATAGATATATTTTCAAATGCATAAGATTTTATAGTCTACAAAGTTCAAAAACACACATTGTTTAAAGAGAGCAAATATTTTATAGGAATTACATATTCGATGAAAAACATTGTCTATGAAATACTTAACACACATTTTTTTATGGTGAAGCCATCTTTAGTGATATAATCTTCTTCCTAGTCCACAATTGTTTTGGAGTCACACCAGAAGCAACATCAACTTGACTTTCAGATTGAGACTGGACCATACTTGGTTGAAAATGACTTTCAGATTCAACACCAGTTTCTTGCTCATGAATTTGAGATTGAACATCACTTTGACATTGATCTTGTTCATTTGCTTCAAAGTTGTTATCTTTAACCTTTGTCTTCTTCTTTGATGGAACATTTGGCTGGGATGAACCTGTTGTAGAAAACTAGAAGAGGGGGGGGGGTTGAATAGTTTTACCGATTAAAACTTTGTTTTAAACTATTTAGATCGACTTATGTCAATCTATTTGATATGTGTGTTGGATATTAATAGATAAGCATATAAGTAAGTAATGAAAAGATAAAGAGTAAAGGAACACAAAACAACAACACGAGTATTTATAGTGGTTCGACTACAAGGACACCTTCCTTGCCCTACTCCACTCCCCGAGTACCCAGTCGAGTTAGTAAGCACTGCACAACAAAAGCTCCTGTGTGGCGGAGAAACCTTCAAAGCGTCGCCTACTCTTTATCCGGTACAAGGCTAGACACGGGTTCTTCCACGAGGTAGAACCAAACCTATCACAACGTCGCTTACACTTTATACGAAACAAGGCTAGATACCGAGTTCCATTACAAAGGAGGAACTACTACCCAACACTACACCACAACACAACTACCCCAAAGGAGACACACTCCTTGTTACAACACTAGAAGGATAACAATATCCTTTAACCCAAACTATCTAACTTGTACATCGATGCATCATATCGAATGTACACCCTTGGCATCTTTCACTAATGCCTTCGACACGACCCTTTAGCACCTTTCACGAATGCCTTCAACACAATACTTCTATAGAGGGAGGAAAGAACTATCAACAAGATGCACTGGAGTGGTCTTGATGATGACGAAGCTTTGCAACTCATGATTTGAGCTTGCACGTTTTCAAGAGGTGGTGATCTCGCCTTTACGAGGAACCTAGAGAATCACACAAACATAAAACTACATAGAATGATCCTTTGGATCAAAGGTTAGAGATGTTGGAATACTGGGAGAAAGCATATATGAAGTGGTACTGAGCAAGAGATAAATGACTCACTATTTATAGACAAAACTTGTATACTGTCCCACGGTTCCCTCCCTAGAGGGATCCGGCTAGTGCAAAACCAGGGATCCGGAAACTGGGTCAGTTTAGTCTAGATTTCGGGTTGCAAACCGGGTTATGGGTTATGGGTAATGGATTATGGATACCCAACAAGATGCAATGTACCTAGTCATTGGGTTATGGATCTTGGGTCATGGGTCATGGACTTTGGGTCATGGATCATGGATAATACCCAACATGACTTCATGCAAGATGTCATGCAATTGGTCATGAGTTATGGATCATGCTCTATGAGTATGGGTTATGGGCTTTGGTTTTTACCCACTACTTTACCTAGTCAATGGATCATGGGTCATGGTCATGGACTTTGATTTTTACCCATTACTTTACCCTTTACAATATATATACAAAGTATATATGTACATTTCTATATTATGTAAACACTAGTTGTTATACATATGCATTTCTGTTAGGATTTGGAAAATCCAGTAGTTAAAGTGTCGGTCACCTCAAGTATATATAATTGTTAGAAAGCTCGTAGTCGTAGTTATTTAATGTTAAGTAGTATTTAGTTAAGTAACACCGTGGAGGACGGACGGGTCTTTACCCACTTTATGCCTGATCCACAGCCCGTTGTGTGGCGTTTTATGTAAGACTATAAATACTCTCTACCTCCCAGGTAGAGAGTTGGAGCTCATAATAAGATTTTTCTTTCTCTCACTAAAGTTCCCAACACTCTTCCATTTCTCTCTCTAGAACTTTCTCTCTCTAAATATATTATGCATTAGTGATTATGGTTTAGTGTGTTTGTGAAATCCTAGATGTTACAAATGGTATCAAGAGCCATGGTTTGATCACTCATCTTTCATGCTCTTTGTTTTGGTGGTTTCATAAGGTTTTTGGGGTATTAAGGGTTTAGGAGAGTTTGATTCATTTGGACAAATTCTAGTGTTAAAGTTTGAATTTTGCTTGTACTTTTGTGTTTAGGATCATCATATGTGTTTATGTTTTGAATTGGAAGGCTTAAATCATTGTGGTTTGGTTGTTTTGATTGATAAAGTGGTTATTTGTGAACATAGGACGAAGCGAGTTGAGTCTCAGACTTGTTTTTTCTTCAAAGCGAGTTGCTTTGTTTCTGTATGCGAGTTAGTATATGCGACTTGGCTATTTAGCGCGTTGATTTTATTGCGACTTGGGTTCTAAGCGAGTTGGTTCATTAAGCGAGTTGTTTGTCTTCGAGTTGATACTAAGCGAGTTGTATTTAGCGACTTGTTCCATTAAGCGTGTTTAGCGAGGTTGCGAGTTAATGCTAATGCGACTTGGCTATTGCGAGTTGATTCATGGTTTGAGTTGTCTCCTTGAGCGAGTTGGTTGTTTAGCGAGTTGATTACTAAACGAGTTGAGTGTTTATCTACTTGTCAATTTAGAGTTGTCACTTCTTCGTGATACATTCTTACGGTTGTTCTTTTGGTTTGTAAATTCCGTTGAAAGAATCAATTTCTAAATCAAAAAGAATTGTAAAATCCCGTAGAACTTGTAATCATGGCAAACATCGTTCCTACTATTGTTTCTTCCGTATCTGAGGACGTTCAAGCAGAGAGGGTCAGATACTCGTCCCTATGCTTGGCAGAACTGATATGATTCGGGCTGCAAGATCGATTGTACTATTTGGGAAAGAAACGGAGTCAACATTCTCAAGTCAATCGATGAAGGACCATATCTAGTTAGAACTACTAGAGACATAATGATACTGGTGAATGGAACAATGATCTATGGAATAGACGGACCAAAGACGTATGATGAGCTGAATGATAAGGAAGAAGAGATTCGATCGGATATCAGGGCTTCTAACTTCATATTGCAAGGTCTTCAAAAGACATCATAAACTTATCAATCACAACAAGCCAAAGGCAGTGTGGGATAATGTCAAGATGCTTCTTTCTGTTCTGATTAACTATGGAAGACAGAGAATCCTAACTCTATGATGAATTTGAGCACTTTAAGATGAAACCAGATGAGAGTGTCTATGAGTACTATGTAAGATTCCATAAGCTTGTGAATGACATGAGAAACATCCCATGCCTAACATTCAGCTTAACTCAAAGTTTGTAAACAACATGAATCCCGAATGGCACAAGTTTGTCACATCTATGAAGCTCACTAAAGGATTGAAGAATACAAACTATGAGCAACTCTATGCCTTCCTTCTTCAAAATGAGAGACATGCCATGTTTGAAAAGAGGATTCTTGAACAATTCAAAACAAATCCGGAGAACAAGCTCATCAAATAATTCAACTGCCTTCTACTCAAACATTGGGATTACCACTAAAGCTTCACAAGTCATACCCATGGGTAATGGTAATCACAAACTCATTCCCGATCCAATGTTCAAACAAGGCGATCTTTGATGCACGTAGGTAACTTCATTAATCAACTGGCTCTTCTGATTAGTCAAAACATGAACTCTCTCCCACACACCAACAATAACCTCGGAACGACATCAATCCACACAATCAAAGCGCTGTAGAGATGGGAAGGTTATAGTACAACCAGTTCAAGAAAGGCATTATGAACAAGGAAGAGGTGGAGTTGGTAGAGGCTATGTGACAAATCGAATAGGGAAGAAATGGAAATCAAGGACAATTTAAGACGATCAAGTGTTACAACTATGGTGGTGAGGGACACATTGCAAGGAACGCACATTGCCACGCCCTCGAGAATCCGAATACTTTAGGGATAAGATGTTGCTTGTTCAAGACCAGGATAATGGTGTAGCTTTGGATGAAGAAGAGTTGTTATTTCTTGCTGAGGAAATGCCAAGACATATGATGCAGATGTGGATGAGCAGCCAATTTAGGAGACAGGCCATAATCATCAGAATTCCTTTCAAGTAGCTGATTGTGATGCATACGACTCTGATGTTGATGATGAACCTACTGCACAAACCATTTTCATGGCTAGCATCTCTCCAATGGTCTCTCCTAAAATATCTTCATCACCACAAGCTGGACCATCCAAAGATAAAATCATCTCAGAGGTATTAAAACTATATGATGATGTTGATGAGCAAAAGATGCATGATGAAGAACAATCTCTTGAGACTTATGAATCAGATATTGATGATGTGGGTAATAGCAATGTTGTCCCATATGATCAATATGTGAAGCAAAGTGAAAGTGAGATTGTACCAAGTAATGCATCTTCTGCAGTCAATAATGACTATGTCTTTGATGAATTCACTGCATGTGCCCCTGAAGATTCTGTTATCTCTGAACTGAATGCCTATAAAGAACGTGTTGCTATTTATGAACAACGTGCTAAATTTGAGTTGACCACCCGTGAGCAGGAAATGGATGACCAAATGCATACAATCATTAGAAAAAGTAATTTTAGAGAAGAAGTATTAAAACAAGAGTTAAATTCCTTACAAGAAAATCTTTCTAAAACTGCTAAGCAAAAACAAGAACTTCAAGAAAATGTTAAAGTGCTTAAGCAGGAATTTCATGCTAAGGAATCAAAACTTTTGAATGATTTTTATAATCTAAAAACTTTGAAGAACAAGCTTGAAAACAAGTTGTGCATACAAGGGAATACCATTCAAATTGCTCACATGGTCACTAAGCATAGAGTTTTAAGCGATAAGCATAGTGTTCCCATTATAGATAATCCCAACCCAGTCTGGTAAGGATTGTTAAGGTGGCTCAAAATGTAATTTTTGATGGCAATGAGATTCTTAAACCTAGACAGAAACCTAGTTCGTTGAGTGCAGGAAGATAGAAAATTAGATGATGCATCTAGGTGAGAAAATGAATGAAGCTAGAAGGTCCGAATGCAAAAAGAATAACATCACAATCAAACCCCATGATTACAAGGAAAACTGGATCTCCTTAAACAAATTTAAGCCTCAAACGTTGTTAACACCTGAACAAGTTTTCGGGAAAAAGGACTTAGATAAGCAAAAAGCTGAAAATCTTGTTGAAACAAACCCTCCCTTTGGAAAATGCCGCAGCGGTTGTATCCTCCAAATACACAATGTTTAGTTCCTAGAACTATTGCCACTAAAAAGCAAGACCTTAATCAGAATATGTTATTCTTCACTATTTGTCGATTTTGACTTGTAAGAAAGGATCACACCCACTGGGATAACTGAAGGGGAAAGGGGTTTTGAGCAAACAAAAGAATTCTATCTAACTGAGGTCATGCCTTTCTTTAAACTACTAAAAGATCATTTTGAGAGTCTTAAGAAGGGGATAGATTCAGATATTAAAGGAATGGAAAAGGAATTTTGTAGGATCTTACATATATTGTGTTATGATGATTCGGGTGGTCTTGGATGGTGATGATATAAGAAAGCCATGGTTTTAGAGAGAGGAAGAGAGGATTGGGTGTTTCTAGAGATAAACAAAGAGGTTAGATTAAGAAGAACCCTTCCAAGGATGGAAGGGGTATTTATACTTACAAGCAATCGTCCTCTCTGTCGGTGTGGATCAGGCATACAGTGGGTAAAGACCCGTCCTTCCTCCACGATGTTACTCTAAACTAAACTACACTAATAAACACGTAAATAATGATATGTCTACGAGCTAACTTATGCTAGATAATAGTTGGGGTGACCGACTCTTCACTATGGATTTTCTGAATCCTAACAATCTTCCCCTAAGGGAGGTCACCCCATGAAATATATTTTGCATCCTAGCATTCTTTCTTTGTCTTTAGTTCCAAGCTCATAGACTTCAATTCTTCACTTCCGTAATCTTTGTGCTTTAGCAGTGACTCTTCATAGTCCGCATAGTTAGTACTTTCAGTGGAGGTCTTTGAACTGATTCACATCATGATGATCTGCGAGCTTTCATAGAGATCATCAGCCACATTAAATCTCTGTATCACCCTTTATTGTGTTGCCATCATGTGATGTTGTGACTTTCGGACCGACATGCTCACACTTTCTGGATCATGACATCTTTTCATCAGTAGCGGAGGAAGCTTTATTGGTTCATAATATTTGCATCTATCAGAGCCAGGTTATGTATATTAGCACTTGTCATGATTTCTTTAATTAAGTGTGGATCTTTGTGAGCGCGCTATGAATTAACTTCTCAATATCGATCAGTACACTGCAAAGTCAAATGCACTTGCAAACAACAGTTAGCAATAAAACACCGAAAGTATCTGACCACTACGTTGAATTGAGGTACACGACCCACGGTTCCGTTGATGATACAAAGTAATGCCTGTGATCAGTATATAATTCGAAGAATCTCCTTGCAGGGTTTCGCAGCTAGATCAAGCCGTTCTCAAACGGAATCTCAAAGAAACAACAGGAGTGAGTGAACGGCGAATTAAGATTCTGATTGATGAAAATGATTTGAAAACAATCGTATTGCTTAATAGTGGTTTTGCACTACAACGAATGTTTTATGGAAAATCATTTATCAATCATAAATACCCTTTAATTTTGAAACATTAATACATTCGATGTGTTATGGAAAAGAACTTTTAGCACAATGACCGGTTTTTCAAAGGTATCGTCAATTCATTTCTGGACCAAGATTGATTCAAGAATGAAAGCCCCACATCGTTTCTATCAGTTGTCACAAGCTTGATCTTTTGCAAGATCTCACATGTCACCCACCAAGAGCTTGTTTGATGTTGGCTCTAGAAGGATTTCCATCTTCATCGTGAATATTTAATATATCACTCGGATGTTATGGCAATACCACAAGGATAGCGTTAGGACTCTTAATATATTCTTACTTTCCACATTGTGTGAAACAGCAAGTCTTCATTAATTCAGTGTCCTAATGAGATATTGTGAATGATCTCTTGGCTCTAGACTCAATAGTGCATATTTGGTTTCCTATGTCGGAGACTAGGGAGAGGGTCTCCTTCTTCAATATCAACAATCTCTAAGAAAAGTCGATAGATAATGTAGGTTCCCTGTGAGAATGAAACAAATCATTTTAAGAGGAACTTGAGTAGCTTGGGAAGTTTAGTGCGTGCATCACGGGTCCATGATGTCTTGTCTTCAATACTAGTGTTACCAGTAACTACCATTAGCATATGTATTGAACCCGGTTTCTGCCCTAAGGTTGTATTATTGGAGGGCTATTTCTTTTCACCCTTTTCACATTCAATTCTTTTTCATTCTTCAACCCCTTCAGTGCTTACCGAGACTTCATTACTAGAACCTTGTTGGGATTATTCCAGTACTAGCTCAATCTCAGTCCGCACTCTTCCCATTTCTCACTTTTCTCCATTTTTCAATATACCTAAGGACTCTACACTATCTAGTGGATTGTCCCTGGGTAGATCCCTCCGGTTCTGGCGGATCGTGGGAACTAATACCAAACCTCACCATCCTTATAACTCCATACATAAAGTAAAATGGTCGGTCTTTTGGTACAGTTCATTCTTCCTTGAAACCAATTGAAAAATCATTTGGAAAAACAATCAAGGTACTTGTGATACGAGATCAAAGCATTTTGTACCTTAATAGTTTTGATCATTTAGAAAAACTCCCCCTCAACATGTGCATATGATTTTATAAATTGTTTAGCACATGGAGGCAAGAGTTCTTTTAAAATAAATTCTTGATCACAATTTCCATGGAAAAAGCCATTTGATTTTCTTTGGTAAATTCTCCCCCTCAATATGTGCATAGGATATTTGAAAACATTTTATCACATAGAGGAAAGAGTTCTTTTGAAGTACATTCACGATCACAAAAGCCATTAAGAAACCATTTGCTTCCCTCAATACGTGCTTGAGATTGGCGTTTAGCACATATTAGAGAACTTGCAATCAGAATTAAAGATCACCTTTTATCAAATTTCATTATTAAATCACAAATTCTCCCCAGATCAAAATATCAAACCCTTTGAGATTTTGGATCCCAAGTGATTTAATAAGGTTTATAAAACATGGGAGAAACTTGTGGCTTGGTTTAGTTTTGAAAAATGACAGATAAGGACCATTTTAAGACATTAAAGATTGTTAGTGTCAGGTATGATTGTTTTAAAAGATCTTTTAGTAAAATAAACCAATTTCACAATCAAACAAGAACAGAAAAAATTTCATTTTGACAAATCTTTGAGTTTTAAAGAAAATCATACCATGACAAAACATTAAATCTTTAGATCACCACATTTTAACGTACACACCGGAACTTTTATGAAGAGATATTGTTTGAAAATATTTTATTTTAAATCACTCTCCCCCTCAATCGATGACGAGAAGTCGATAATGGAGTGACATAGGTTTTGATAAAAGAAGTCAGGTGATTTTCAAAATTTAGTCCAATTTATTTTCAAAACAATATTTTCAATTTTCAAAACAATTTAATCAAATTATTCAAAATTGTTTAAAAATGGTATCCTGCACAAAAATACGTTAGGTGGTTGAGAAGCTTCTGTTGTTGTTACTGTAGGGTTTGGAAGAAAAATCGTTTGCTGATGCAGTGAGACTTCTTACGTTGCATTTTAATGCCAACTGAGGTCAAATTAAGCTTCGTTTCTTGAATCACTTAGAAGAAAAACCATCTGCTGATGCAGTGAGACCTCTTACGTTGCATTTATGCTAACTCTACATGGAAGTCCAATTAAGCTCCGTTTCTTCATTTGTCGACCCAAGAAATAGTTACCCTTTCCTTTCGGCATCCAATCATCTTTATTTGTGGGATCCGGATCGGGAACATTCTTATATCGATGATATCTGCATACGTTAGTGAACATACATACAGATATATGGTGGTCGACATCACCCAAACATCAATCGACTAATAAAAGTCAATCCAACATATCAATCAGATCATATAAGGTATGGGAATAAAGTGTTTATCAAACTCAAGTCATCTAATCCTAGCAATCTTATCCTAGGCACCTAGTCCTTCAACATAGGTTAACATCATTTTTAATTAAGCATATTAGGATAATTAAGAAGCCCGTTAGATGATGTAAATTTGAAAAACATTCTCCCCCTCAATCAATGACTCATTTTTAAAAGAAAAATTTAAGCGTGAGGTCATTGATTGAGTTTTCAATTACAACCGAAACTCAAAGATTGTATTTCAAGCAACTCATTTTCCACCATTTTGTCAAACAACAAATATTTTTCTGAAGAATTTTTAGAAAGAAAAACATTTATGTAGGAATAGCAGTCCTTCGACATACTTTCCTCATTTTGATTTTAGGATAAGTGCACGAAATATTTAAAAATTAGTTTAGCGCAACACTTTCCTTTCTTTAAAAAGCGGGTTGCTATCTGAAATAATAGCAATCCATAGTTTAAGCACGGGTTACAGTCAGAAGTAACTGCAAGCCATGGTTTTAGACATGTTTTGGAAAAGAATATTTACACCTCCTGCTCGAACTTCATCTATGGTCGTGTGCCATTATTGAATGACATTTCTAAGACCGCAGATGTTATCGATACCAGAAGACATGTGATGAGAAAAAACATATTTTTGGTATTTTTTTTTCAAATTTTCTGATTTTTATGGATTTTTGAAGGTTTTATATTTTTCTATTTTCTTTTTGCTGGTTTTATATTTTTGTATTTGGTTTTTCAATTGATATATATACAAAGAATAGAAGATGATATAGTAAAGAAGATGATGATCGAGTAGAGATAAGGATATCAAGCGACCTTGCGTCGTAGAAGATAGAAGTCATCATCTCTTAACCATTCACCACCAAAGCTGCCGAGGCTCCAGAATAGAAGATAGAACATGAGCCTTTGAGAAGGAGAGACTTTGGTAGCTTCCCCCCAAACCAAAAATCCATTAGATGAGCAGATTCAAAGCTCTATTTCAAGCTTGCCTTAGCCAGGTGCACAGATAAGCACACCATTATCATAAATCCAGCTGCTCCTTTTAAGAACGATAAACGAGATTCTTCGTTCGGGTTATATCATCAACAAAACGACAACGTATCATCCCTCTAAATAATCTTCTCAAAGTTCATAACCGAAGTCTGCGTAATCCATTCCAAAAGGTGTCAAGAGACCACTTCCCCGAGTAGTTGAATTGATGCAGTCATCTCTTAGACTAGAGATCACGAACCGAATACACATACTCGAGACAAAGAAACTTATACCATCAGTAGCGATTAAGTCCAATAGCCAAAGAATAACCCGATGTATACTTTTCTCTCCCCCTGAAGAAAGTGTATGAAGCTCAAGAACCCGAAGTACGAATGCCCAAGAGAATAACCGATAACATTGAAGAAGCAGGCGAATCATGATTATCTCGTGGGTGACAACTCTACGGATGTCAACTCCGAAATAAGTGATTATATCTCTGAATCACTGATTAAGCCCTCAAGTAAAACAGTGAGCACCCCAATGTACAATCTCTCTCCACTGATGATTGCGATAACATCGAAATCATCACACACTTGTGTACCTCTTTTTTATCATCAGAAACTAACTCTTACATCTCTTCCCCCACATAGTTGGAATAAGAACACTAAACGCCTTGATGAGTAAACCTTGAGTTTCTCTGCGGTCATGACATTAGTTTTCCCGGGATATCTTCAATCACTTTGAAGTATTAAGCTCATCAAGTTTACTCGCCATGAGTCAAACCTTGAGTTTCTCTGGGATAATAACATTTGTCTTCCAGAGATATCTTCAATTACTTAGAAGTATTAAGTTCATCAAGTTTACTCGCGTTTAGATATGTGTCTCCTTCCCCTTGCTGGTTTTGATACTTCAGAATCAACAACTCATTGTGGCAGTATACTAGAAATTTGTTGAGAAGAAAACTTGAACTCTTGTGAGAATCAACTGTGAAGAATGTGAGCAAGTCTAATGGGGATTAAATTCGACATATCACTCTCCCCCATTAGTGCTCTCCCTAAACCGAAAATCTTTGATAAATGCCAGATTAAGAAGAAGTCTTTAGATAATCAAATGCCTTTCGTCTTTTAGTCTTAATCATGAGAACAGACTGTAGACTCGACCTTCTTCAAGATTGTCCAATTGGGGATTAGATATTTAACATCTTCATCTCACCAAATGCGTTCCAATTACCTTGTATGTAGCAAATCTCCTTAACTAAATCCTCAATCAAACAAGAACAGAGAGATGTTCATCAAAGAAATTAGCCCAGCAACTAGAAGCACTTTGTCGTTAAACCATATCAGCCCGTGAAGATGTCAACCAACGACTCTTAGAAGAAACTCCATGTAAAGATGACCCAATAAGAAGAAGCTCGGTTCTTACATGAGTTAGGAGCCGTATGACCATATATTCTCAGACAACAATAACCAACCAAGGTATATTCATACTTCTTCTCCCCTCTCAAATTGCATACGTAGTTGTCATTCTTGATTAAACAAGTGAACTCATCCATGTGTAGTCTATTTCCACTTTCTCCCCAAAAATTGCATATGATGTCGCCATCGCCATTTTAATTGAGCTATTGAAAAATAGAAAAACCATCAACAGTAAGTAGATCACCATTGAGAAAAAACATGAGAAGAAGATCCACTTGATGATAGTAGCATGGAAAAGCATGAAGCATGTTGATGAGAATGGTCATAATAAGAAGATTTCTCTTCTTCCGAAGATAAAGCGCACTGAAACGTACACTTTTCTTTTCTTTAGAGAACGAGGCTTGAGCTGATGTGTTCAAACGTCATAATCTCTCTTTTCAACTCTCTTTGGCAAAACTTGTCATCAATCCCATTATCATTCAATAGGCTCTTTGTCGTGATAGCTGATAGAGAAAACCCAGTATGATGAATTTGACCCTGAAGTAAACTACCCCGAACTTGTGACTTAAACTAGCACATATGTAACAAAGAGCGGTGTCGAGACTTCATGCCCATTTGAATCTCTAAGTACTCTATACTCTTCAACCAACCAACCATCAAGTAATAGACGTACATCACCTCTTGAAACTCCACAATTCAATGTGACAGGCACTACCGTAACTCCTTAAAGTGATAGTTATTTTGTGGTGTTGTGAGCCCAATTCCCCCAAGTGGTAAAGGAAAAGATAAAAGACACCCAACAATAACTAGATTTCCAAGTCTTCGTTTTTTGATAATAAGCTCGAACAAGGATCTCGGAAATCTTCATCAACCATCCCGATACCTTCAGATACTAAGTACACTGCCTGGTGATATTTACTTCAACCTCAAATAAATAATCTGAATTAACGCCGTTGTCACATCTTCGGTTAAAAGTTCAAATCTAGCCACCTTTGCGTTTTAAGTGAACTATGATAATGGTTTCATCCGACCATGGTTAAAAGCATAACCCGTAAAACTTTGAAATAGCCAAACGCCATGACGAATATCCAACACACATCCAATTCATGAAGTACACCTTTTATCCCTTCCGAGTAGAAACTATAGCACCAGGCACATAAGACCTCGAAATACACTTCCTTTCTCCAGGATGGTTCCATCATTACGGGATTTTACAATTCTATGGTTTAAACCGAAAAATAGTTTCTTTTGCGGGATTTTACAAAACCAAGAAAACAACAAGATAGATCCGGAAATGCACATTACTTTAACCAGGATGTTTCCATTATTACGGGATTTTACAAGTCTATGATTTAAACCGAGAAATAGATTCTTTCGCGGGATTTTACAAAATCAAGACAAAACCGTAAACAATGTCAGCTTGAATGTGTTATGACAACTTTGGTTTTGGTGAATATTTGTTTTAGGGGAACATGCAGCGGTTCATCGGCTAATAGTAATGACCACAAATGGAGATAACCCATCGACAAACCTGAAAATGAAGTAAACATTCCAATTTTGTGACTTGCAGCTTGTTCTATATTCTTGATCAATCCACAACAGCTTGTGACACTGAATACAACAACTTTCTTAAGTGATAGTTATGCTCCAACAAGTTATCTTGAGACATGCATCCAACCAACCATCGTCTCAATGATAAAGAAGATCTCCCATGAAACGTCACTTCAATTTCGCGTAAGTAATACCGTACAAAAATCCCGTAGTCATTTTTCACTTTTTCGCTCAAGCCGTGAATTTGTATGCCTCCGTGAGATTATATACCATACCAAAAATACCAATTAGTATCTAACAATTATCAACAATTCATATCCAAAAATAAATTTCGGATACCAATTAGTAATGTCATAGACCATAGTTACGTATGAATCATTGCATCCCAATGAATCAATGAAAGTGAAATCCCACGACTAATGAAAGCCCATGAATCAGTTATAATCAGGTTATTCATCTATCAGCAAGAATCAATGAAAGGGTGCAACAAAGCCCACGATCCAAATAGAAGCGTTCATATTAGGAATACCCGATCCACAAGAGTGCACATCCGGTTATATAAAATGTGTGATATCCTAAAGATCTTTGCCCTAACCCTAAAACATATCTTCCAAATATATCGCCTACCAACAAACGTTTTTCTCCACAAATTTTCTCCCAAGAAGGTCTGAGAAAAAAAACGTATCCTTCATCAAAAATCCCAACTCAAATTCATCTCCATATCCCATTCACATCTACATATCTCATCAAATTAATCACACAATCTCATCAATCAAGAGCATACCCTTTACCTTGATGTTCATTTATTTAATCATACGAATCAAGATTGTCTTCAAGATCCATTATAAGGGTCTCGGGTAAGGTTCAATGATTGTTGTTTTTTAGTCCGGTGTGTATGAGTTGAACGAGCCAAAGAAAACAAATAACATATTTGTTATTTTGTTTTGCTTTTAGTGTTCGGATAATAATTGAAGCTAGGCTTCACACTTATAGATCTGTGATGATAATGATTCATTTGAAATAATCTATAAAAGATTAAAAAAAAATGAATCGATCTGAGATTACTTGTATATTTTCTTTTTGAGTCTTGATTGAATGAGAGATGGGGAGTGATTGTGAGGGTCCTTTGGTGAGTCTAGATGTAGGTTTAGATGGATCGGATCTGTTAAACTTTGTGTCTTCTCGTTTTAATTTTTTCTTGGACCAATGATGGCTTATGACTGAGGTCTCATGAGATGGTAATTTGGTATTTGTGGTCGTGGTCATGGTCAGTCTACTTCTACCTTTCTGTGTGGCTTATGCGTAAAAGGGTAAGTAAACCTTATGCGTAGACAAGGTATTAAGGCATATGCGTAAACAGGTCTTTTAGCTTATGCGTAAGAAAAAATCATACGCGTAATCCTTTTGCTTATGCGTAACTTTGGTTAGGCGTAAACAAAATTGGTTATGCGTAAAGTCAACCACGATACTCGTAAGAAACCATATGCGTAGACATTTACGCGTAGGTTCTTACTAGTAAGGTGAACCTTACGCGTAAGCATGGTTCGTTACGAGTAACTATCACAGCTACTCGTATTCACATTGTAGACGCGACCTTAAGCGTAAGATTAGGGTTTTGACCCTCGTTGACTTTTTCCGATGAGTTTTCCGACCATGTTTTCCGACCATCTTCATAAGAAACCTAGAAAACTGCTATGAAAGATGCATCATTATAACCCGTGTTTGACCAAGAAATTCATATAACCCATAAAAGCATATGAATATTCATTATTGCACGTTTGACCCATGTTTGACCACATAAACAGACCAGTATAAGAAAGACTTTTGTGCTCTGTTTGACCAAACAAATCTGACCGGAAAGACTACAAGTTTTATTTTTGGTCATGTACAAAAATCATAAAAGTACTGTTTGGACAAAAGTGACACAAAACAGATAGAAAACATTGATAGACCGATGACTTTGTTGTTTTGACCAAAGATACAAACTTGTTAAAAACGTTATACGCTGTTAACCATAAAAATTTCCGACCAAAAAAGACCTAAAACAAGTATAAAAACCCATAAATCATCAAAACACAAAACCTTGGCTCGTACCATTTGTAGGATCTTACATATATTTTATGATGATTGAATGGTCTTGGATGGTGATGATACAAAGCTTGAGTGGTTTTAGAGGAAGAAGATTGGGTGTTTCTAGAGATAAACAAAAGAAGGTTAGATTAGAATGGGCACCACCCACTTCCAGGATGGAAGGGTTATTTATAATTCAGCAAATACGTCCTCTGTCGGTTGTGGATCAGGCATACAGTGGGTAAAGACCCATCCTTCCTCCACGGTGTTACTCTAAACTAAACTACACTAATAAACACGTAAATAACGATATGTCTACGAGCTAACTTATGCTAGATAATAGTTGGGGTGACCGACTCTTCACTATGGATTTTCTGAATCCTAACAAATTTGATGCAATGATAGTTGAGGTTAGTGACTATGAGCGAGCATTAAAATATAATGAGATTGAGAGGAAGAACTTGCATACCATGAATGAGAATCTTATTTCTGAATGTATTGCTCAAGATGTGTTTTACACTGCTACGAATTGCTCCATTAATGCTTCTCAATTTCATGAATTATCTTTTGCTCTGAAAGTCTCTCATGATCGTGTCATTGAGCTTGAAAAGATTAATTGGAAACTTAATGAGAAAATTGATCAGGATGATCACGATAATTTGGTAAGCATCTTTCTAAACTAGAAGTTGAACATTTTGATTTACAACTAAAATATCAACATCTAAAAGAAAATGTTAAAACCTCAAATATCAAGACATCCTTGGATGTTCCGAATTTGATGATTTTTTAAAATTAGCAAACGTGATGAACATATTCGAGCTCATTGTAACACGATCAAAAAGTTGAAAGCCCAAATCTCTCAATTAAAGGTGAAAAGAACAATGTGACTGGATCCCAAATGCCTCCTCCTTTAGATTCTCAGTACTCTCAAACTTTTCATCTTCAAAACTTAGTTAATGCCTTACAAAAGGAAAACGAGAGTTTTCTAGAAGAAAATGAAAAGGTTAAACGACACTTTAAAGAGTTATATGATTCAATGAAAGTCACTCGTGACCAAAACAACGAAAAAATAACGTCTTTACAAAAGGAAATTGAGAATCTGAGAAGTCGGGAAAATGGGAAACTGCCACTTGTTTTTAATAAGAATGTTGTTTCAAAGTCACCCTTAGACTGCAAATACACTGTGACGGTTAAATATATTCCTCCTCATCTTAGGAATAATGAACCTGCGTTTCATGACTATTGTGCTCACCTTAAGGATAGTCTAGAATGTCTCCGTGAGATTTGGATAGAAATTATAGTTTTGCTTGCCTCGGGCCAAACGATCTCAAGAACTGCTTGAATGTGTAATTGCAACATGTCCAAAATCCTTAGGTGCAAAAGGCAAAGCTGTGATGCCTTGTTCTACGCTTAATGCCAAGCATTCAAACCATTCTAGGCCAGTTTTAAGAAAGTGAACATCAATGTGCCTTCTAGTATCAGATTCTTGCACGTCTAGTTCAGGAATGCAAAAAGTAGATCAACCAACTAATGTTCCCATAATTCCCACTACAGGAGTAATCAGTGACATTAAAGCAAGCGGTCAAAGCCTCCAGGCAATACCAAGCAAGATAGGACCTCGCAAGCTAAAATGTGCATTGGAAGAGAGTAGAAGACCAACCTAGGAACTTTAAGTCTGTGTTGAATAAAACGAATCGTGTTGATTCTAGTATTAGCCATAGGCGTCTTGTAATTAATTGAATTCTGATACTATTTGCAAACCATGTAATGATGTTGTTTGAATTCATTGCTAATCATGATTATGGTGTGAATGCTTTGTCTAATGATGTCAAATGCCTAGTTAAAATTGTTAATGCTAAAAATCATGCAAAAAAGGCAAAAAGGCAAAGACGAAAAATAGTTAGAAAACAGTAGAAACCCACAGGAAGAACATTTATAAGGATAGGCTATCATTGGATACCTTTTGGCCATAAGAATAATCAGGTTTGCCCTCAAACTGCTAAGACTATGCCCACTAGAAAATGGATGCCTACTGGTAGAACTATTCCCTTAAGTAATGAACATACTTTGAATAGGTCAAATACGAGACACCACCATGCATCTATTCCTAATGATTCCATTGCTTCTACTTGATGTGGGTGTTCCAAACATTGTTACTAACCAAGTGGAACCCATTCTTGCATGGGGATCCCAATTATCCATTATCCATTCTTGTCGTGTTCAACTGCAGATCGTTCAAATCATTCGTGGTACTTGGACTGGCTTTCCAAGCATATGACTGGAGACCGGTCGCGGCTCATGAACTTCGTGAGCAAATTCATCGGTCTTTTTAGATCGGGAGCGACCATTTTGGAGCAATTATGGGTTATGGTGATTATGTAGTTGGCAAAAGTGTAATCTCCTGGGTATATTATCTGGAAGGTCTTAGTCATAATTTGTTCTCTGTTGGTCAATTATGTGATTCCAATCTAGAGGTGGCCTTTAGAAAACATACTTGCTTTGTTAGAGAACTTGATGGTGTGGAATTATTAAGAGGTACTCGTGGTTCTAACCTATACACCATCTCTATCGAAGACATGATGAAGTCTTCTCCAATATGCTTGTTGTCAAAGGCTTCTAAAACAAAGTCATGGTTATGGCATCGTCGTCTCAATCACTTGAACGTCGGCACCATTAATAACCTTTCCGAGAAAGGATCTTTTCAGAGGCTTACCTGATTAAAATATGAAAAGATCATCTTTGTTCAGCATTAATTGGGTAAAAGCATGAAATATGCCCACAAACCAAAACCCACAAATTCATTAATGGAAGTTCTTCATACCCTTCATATGGATCTGTGCGGACCAATGAGAGTGCAATCGATAAATGGGAAGAAATACATTCTAGTAGTTGTTGATGACTACTCACGATTTACTTGGGTAAAGTTTTTGAGGACAAAGGATGAAACTCATCATCAAACTAATCAAACAGCTCAGGTTCGACTCAACAATACAGTCAGAATTGTTTGAACAGACAATGGCACAAAGTTTGTCAACAAAGACTTAATTCAGTTTTATGAAAGTGTTGGAATCAATCATCAAAGAAGTGTTCCACGATCCTCAAGAACGGTGTAGTTGAAAGATGAAATTGAACTCTTGTGGAAGCCGCAAGAACAATGCTTATTTATTCGAAGGTTCCAATGTTTCTATGGGCGGAAGCCATTGCCACTGCTTGCTACACCCAAAATCGTTCCCTTATACACACCTCTCATGGAAAAACTCCATATGAACTTGTTCATAAACGTAAACTGATCTCTCTCTACCTTCGTGTGTTTGATGCTTTGTGCTATCCAACTAATGATGGTCAAGACTTAGGTAAACTAAGAGCAAAGGCAGATATTGGAGTTTTTGTTGGTTATGCACCAAACAAGAAGGGTTACGTAATCTACAACAAGAGAACCCGAAACATCATGGAAACAATTCATGTTACGTTCGATGAGCTGACCGGTCAAATGGCTCTGGACAATCCAGTTCTGGACCCGCACTTCAAAACAGTCCCATTGGTTCATCTCTTGTACCAAACTCATCTCCAGCAACTCCATATGTACCTCCATTAGAAGATGATTTAAAGAAATTGTTTGATCCAATGTTTGATGAACACTATGAACCAAATGCTGATGAAATGTCATCCCATCAACATAGGCGCTCCTATCCATGTGAATGAAGTGACCCTTCAGTCTCAATTTCATTAAGTCAAGAAGCTCCTGCTGCTGATTACTCTGTCTCATCAACAAATCATCAATCATCAAATGTACATCATGGAAGTGTTTCAGGCATCAATGATGAAGTTAATCCCTTTGCAACTCCCGAAGATGCTCCATTTGAAAATATCTTTGCTCTGAATCATCATCGAAACCATCTTCATCAAGAGACATCGACTCTGCTACTTCAGTTCCACAACAACAACCACATGAACACCTTAGAAAAATGGACACATGATCACCCATTGGACAACATCATTGGAAACCCCTCTCCCCCAGTATCCACACGGAAACAACTTGCAACCGATGCCTTATGGTGCTTCTTCAACTCCGTACTCTCTAAGGTCGAACCAAAAGACATTAAAACCGCCATGAATGAAGACTGCGGTTCAATGCCATGCAAGAATAAATTCATGAGTTTGATCGACTTGATGTATGGGAATTAGTACACGGTTGTGCTATGATCATTGCTCTAAGAATGATTCTCAAAGTGAAACTTGACGAGCATGGTGATGTCCTAAAGAACAAGGCTCGATTGGTTGCCAAAGGATACCATCAAGAAGAGGGTATTCACTTTGAAGAATCTTTTGCTCTAGTTGCTCGTATCGAAGCTATCAGAATCTTCTTGGCTAATGCGGCTAGTAAGAACATGGTCGTATATAAGATGGATGTGAAAACAGCCTTTCTTAATGGTGATTTGAAAGAGGTGGTTTACGTCAGCCAGCCAGAGGGTTTTGTGAATCCAGAGCATCCTACTCATGTCTATCGCGTGAAAAAGGCTCTTTACGGTTTAAAGCAAGCTCCTAGAGCATGGCATGATACACTGTCAAAGTTTCTTCTATCCACTGGATTCAGCAAAGGAGCAGATGATCCGACATTGTTCACCAGAAAGTCAGGCAAACATTTAATTCACATTCAAATTTATGTTGATGATATTATCTTTGCCTCGACTGACCCCAATGAATGTGATCGTTTTTCAAATGAAATGGGTTCCAAATTTCAAATGTCAATGATGGGACAAATGTCATTTTTCTTGGGATTACAAATTTCACAAAGTCCGGAGGCATTTTTATAAATCAATCTAAATATGCAAATGAGATTTTAAAGAAATTTGGATTTGTATCATGACACGTTGACACTCCCATAATTGAACGAACCAAGCTGGATGAGGACCACTCAGGGATCATGGTAGATCAAACGAAATATCGTAGCATGATTGGATCCTTGATGTACCTCACAGCTAGAGACCAACATCTTGTTATTTGTGTGCATGTGTGCTAGATATCAGGCTAAGCCTACTAAAAGCACCTTGAAGCGGTTAAACGGGTCTTTCGGTATCTCCAAGGAACCATCAATATGGGACTATGGTACCGAAGGACAGGTATGTCACTAACGACCTATGCAGAGATGCTTATCATGCAGGATGTCAAGTTACACGTCGAAGTACGTCAAGAGGTGCTCAGTTTTTGGGTGATAAGCTTGTAAGGTGGTCTTCAAAGAAGCAAATGAGTACTTCTATTTCCTCTACAGAGGTGAATACATAGCCATGTCATCTTGTTGTGCTCAAATCCTATGGATGAGATCACAATTATCTGACTATGGCTTTGAATTCAACAAAATCCCTCTTACTGTGATAATAAAAGTGCTATTGCTCTCTCATGCAACAACGTTCAACACTCAAGAGCAAAGCACATCGACATCCGACATCATTTCATCAAGGAGCAAGTGGAAAACGGTGTGGTGGAACTCTATTTTGTGAAGTCGAATACCGGTTAGCGGACATCTTCACCAAAGCTCTTCCAAGAGAACGCTTTGAGTTTATTCTTCCACGACTTGGATTGAAAAGCCTTCAACGAACACTCAAACGTCTTGGAGGAGAAGACGAGGAGTAAAGGTCTTTCCTTCATCTATATTTTGTATATATTTATCCAAAAAGCAAAATACAAAATTACAAAACCTTCAAAAATCAAATAGAAAAATATAAAACTTTCAAAATCCATAAAAATGTGAAAAATTGGAAAAATCCTCAAAAATATTGTCTTTTTGTCATGTTTTTCTCGATTCGACAATATCTACGGTCTTAATGTTGTCATTCAAAGAATGATACGGGACTTTAGATGTTGTTCGAGTTAAAAAAAAAAAAAAAAGAAGAAATGGTTTATATTTATTTCAGAGTAACCCTTTTCAAAGAAAGAGAGCCATGCTTTATCTCATGTTTCAATCTAATGCTCGATTCTAAAACAACGTTTGTCATCAACAAGACAAATGTTTAACTTCAAATATTTTTCCTTTTAAAGATTCCTCTGAAAAATATTTGCAATCTTATGAAAACTCAATTGTTTTGAAAACGGACTCTATTTTTGAAAAATAAAAGAACTTATCAAGTGTCAAAATCTCAATTCATCAATCAACGACTTTCGTCATTGATTGAGGGAGAGAATGATTTTTCAATTAAATCAAAAGTGTTCTTTTCAAACAATTTGCACTTAAATGAGTAAGGTCTACTCTAAATGTTTTACAAAATATTACACAATTGGTTCTAGACCTTGGTTATTATTATGTTTTCAAAAGATAATTATGCATGTTTAATCAATGGAGTTTAAAGTCTCAAAATCCAATCCTTATCGATTAAAACGCTTTCATAACCAAGTCACAATTCTCCTTAAAAGCTTTCAAAATCAATTTAAATCTAGAGAGATCACAAATCTCAAATGATTTGATAATTGTGATCGGGGGAGAATTTGTGATTTAAATGGATTTATGATAATTCGATAAATGGTTTCATAAGTGTTTAGCATGTTTGCCTCCCGCAAGTGACAAACGATTTCAAATTTTCCATGCACATGTTGAGGGGAGCATCTATTTTAAACCTCAAATTATTGAAACGTGACTGAATTGTCTCTAAGTGCAGGTTCCCTCTAATATGTGCAAAATTCTTTCAAAATTCAAGGCACATATTGAGGGGGAGCAAACTTTTGAAAAACTCATCCTTCCTCAAAATGTTTTATCTACTCAAATTGGTTGGGAAGTGAAGATGATGATTTTAGAAAATGTTAATCAAAAGATTGGACCTTTCACTCTTAATCTAACGACTTCAAAGATCTCTTGCCTCCATGTGCTAAAACAATTTCTAAATTTTTATGCATATGTTGAGGGGGAGCATTTCTAAAATATCAAAACAATTAAGATACAAAATGCTTTGATTCCATATCACAAGTATCTTGATTGATTTTCAAATGGTTTTCAATTGGTTCCAATGGCGGATGAACGATACCAAAAAGACCGACCAACTTTACTTTATATATGGTGATATAAGGATGATAAGGTTAGGTAGTGGTCCCATGATCCGCCAGAACCGGAGGGATCTACCCAGGGACAATCCACTAGATAGTGTAGAAGTCCTTAGGTATGATGAAAAAAGGAGAAATGTGAGATATGGGAAGTGTGCGGACTGAGACTAACCTAGTACTGGAATAAACCCAACAAGGTTCTAGTAATGAAGTCTCGGTAAGCACTGAAGGGGTTGAAGAATGAAAAAGAATTGAATGTGAAAAAGGGTGAAAAGAATTAGCCCTCCATTTATTCAACCTTAGGGTGGTTACCAAGGTAACATCGGTATTGAAGACAAGACGTCATGAACCCAGTGACGCACTACACTTCAACTTTCCAAACCACTCAAGTTCCTCTTAAAAGGGCTTGTTTCATTCTCACGGGGAACCGACATAATCTATCGACATTCTCTTAGAGATTGTTGATATTGAAGAAGGAGACCCTCTCCCTAGTCTCCGGCATAGGAACCAAATATGAACAATTGAGTCTAGAGCCACGAGATCATCTTATAAATCTCTTTAGGACACTTTCAATGAAGACTCTTTCACACACAATGTGGAAAGGAGAGATTATATCTTATGAGTCCTACGCATTATCCTTGTGGTATTGCCAGAACATCTAAGTGATATGCATTCATATTCACGATGAAGATGGAAAGCCTTCGGAGCCAACATCAAACAAGCTCTGGTAGGTGGCATGTGAGATCTATCCAATAGATCAACCATGTGACAACTGGCGAAACAATGGAGATTCAATTTTTGAATCAATCCTGGTTCAAGTTATGGATTGACGGATACCTTTGAAAAACCGGTCGTTGTGCTAAAAACTCTTTTCTCTAGCACATCGACTGTGTACCTATTTTTCAAAATAAAAGGTGTTTATGATTGATAATTGATTTTCATTAAAACATTCGTTGTATTGCAAAAACAATTTCTATTGAGCAATGCATGATTGTTTTTTTTAAATATTTTTTCTTCAATCAGTGAATCTCATTTATTGGTTCACTCACTCCGTGTTGTCTTCTTTGAGACGTTCCGGTTTGAGAACAACTAGAGCAGCTGCGAAACCCTATCAAGGAAATTCTTCGAATTATACGATCACGGCAGTACTTGTACTAATCAACGGGGAACCGTGGGCCGTGTACCTCAATTCATCGAAAGTGATCAAAGACACTTTCGGCACTTTATTGCTAACTGTCTTATGCGGTACACCAACGTTTGCAGTGATCGAGAATGGAGCGGTCAAACCATAGCCGCATGCTCACACAACACATTCATATCTAAAGAAATCATGATTAGTGCATCAATGACTCGAATATTTTCACTCCATGCTTCTGCTACGCTGCTGCCAATATCATGAATCAACGCTTAGCTACTCGATACTGAAGAAGAAATCATGATCCAGAATGTGAGCATGTCGGTCCAAAGTCACAACATCACATAATACCAACACCACAATGGATGAGTCAGAGATTTAATGTTGTGATGATCTCAAAGTTGGCTCAAAACTCAATATCACGTGGATCAGTTAAAGACCTCCACTCAGATTATCCAAAACATGCAAATATGAAGAATCAAAGTCTACGTGCTACAGAGAATTCAAGAACAATCGCAATGTAATATCTGTTTGTTTTCTATGTAATGTAATGTGTGTTTGAGGTGACCTCCCTTAGGGGAAGATTGTTAGGATTTGGAAAATCCAGTAGTTAAAGTGTCGGTCACCTCAAGTATATGTAATCGTTAGAAAGCTCGTAGTCGTAGTTATTTAATGTTAAGTAGTATTTAGTTAAGTAACACCGTGGGAGGACGGACGGGGTCTTTACCCACTGTATGCCTGATCCACAGCCCGTTGTGTAGCGTTTTATTGTAAGACTATAAATACTCTCTACCTCCCAAGGTAGAGAGTTGAAGCTCATAATAAGATTTTTCTTTCTCTCACTAAAGTTCCCAACTCTCTTCCATTTCTCTCTCTAGAACTTTCTCTCTCTAAACATATTGTACGCCCCATAGTGATTATGGTTTAGTGTGTTTGTGAAATCCTAGATGTTACAATTTCTATAAGATGTAAACAATATTACTTGTTTAGTATTTATATAAAAATGTCTTAGGTTTTATATAACTTATTTACTAAACATGTTTTGATATGGTTTTAATATGTTTAGTAAAAGTGTGTTAGTAAATTATTGGCTCAAGCCTTTTACGTATTTTATTTGTTTCGTTAAAATGATTTTACGTTTGTTATCGACAAAACATTATAAGATCGTAGAATCTAAATAAACGTTTTCATTGTTTATTTGTATTAACAATCTCCCCCTTTTTGTTGATGACAAAACATAAGATTATTTTAAGAAGAAAATAAAATTCGTAAAAATTTAAATTGGAGTTTTTACTCTCTTCTCCCCCTTTTTGTCGAAACAAAAAGAGCGTCGAAAAGAAACTAACACATTGTTTTGAGAAAAACTTGTGAAAAATAACAAAATAAAAAATAAAGAGTAAGAGGAGAGAAAAATTCTCGTCTTAGCTCCCCCTTGACGGATGCTCCCCTTTGTTGAGGGCGTCAAGTAGTTAGGAAGACTAAATGAGTGTGTTGCAAGTATGTTTGCAATGGTTTCGTCTTTTGACGAAATGTTCCCCCTTGACGAGTGCTCCCTTTTGAGGAGGACGTCAAGTAGTATAGAAAAACCTAAGTGAATTTATTGCAAGTGTTTTTGCAATGCTTTGCTTTGACGAAAAGCTCCACCTTGTTGAGGGTGTGAAAGTCCTCATGTGTATTTTGAAAATCTATAAAACAAAAGTTAGAAAACAAGTATATGGTGCATAAATTCCTGCAACTAAGATTCATATTAGTGATAAAATATGCTTCTGTTGCACGGATCCCATAGATCCTTCCTGTAAGGGATCCGTCTAGGCAAATTTGAGGGAACCGTGTACCTACATTGTTATGACAGCAATGTAGATGTAAAAAAATGATGTTAACATCCAAATGATTTATGTGTTATAGCACTAAACATATTCTCATAACTATATAGCATACAAGATGTAGTTTCATTCAATAAAACATGAGAAATGATACACATATTTCTAAAACTAAGAGAATGATACAAACATGTAGTACATTTTCTATCGTTCTAAGTTTTGCCTAAGACTAGAGAAAAACACCATTGTGCTTGTATTCCTAAGTTCTAAGGACGAGTAGATTTGTTGATTTTGTCAAATCATTCAAGGAGATTATTAAACATGAAATGTAACTCATTTCGTAATTCTTGAACTAACCCTTGGGTATGTTGACAATTAGAGCAATTATTGTCATGAGTAGGAGATGGAGGTATTGGAGATGGAATGTTTTGAGGTGAAATGTCGGGTGAGCGGGAAGTAGGATGGGGTTCAACTAAGCATGAAGGTGGTGATTTATGGGTTGGTGGTGGAAATAAGGAGGTATTGTTTAGGTCCGGTCTTTGCGATTGGAGATTCCTTGTACTCAAAGATGGACTATTTGATGGTGGAGGTAAGTAGAATGCGGGTGTTGGTGATGTTCCATCATCAATGTTTTGATGTGAAGGTAGTTCCTCATTTAATGAGAAGGATGGTGAATGAGTAGTCCTAGGTGGTGAGTCTTTTAAGGAGTAAAGATTTGGATGTGAGAGAGGTGTGGTGAAGGAGTGTAATCTAGGTTCTAGAAATGATAGTTTAGGTGTTTTAGTGGAGCTAGGTGTATTCGGTTTAGAGGGTGTGGTAGTGTTTGGTGAAAGTCTTTCCAAACCACATGGTCGGATGCTAATACGGGCGGTTTTCCTAGCTTTAGTTGGTTGAGTTTGTTGAGTAGGAATTTGATACGGAGTGTTCGGGGTCGAGAAAACCTCCTTTTCTACGAGCAAGCTTTTCAACCCTCTAGGCAGTGAACCTAATCGTTATAGTGTAGTATGGGGTAAGCCTCAGGGATTGATTTCATTCTCTAGGGGAATAGGAATGCTAGAAAGAGATATATGATGAGAAGGTGGGGTTGAGGTGTGTTCACTACTTAACTAATTATCTAATTTTTTTATATGGTGGAGGTAAATATCTTTTTAGTCTTTTTTTAATATTTTTTTAGAAAGCAAAGGTAAATATCTCGGGGTATATGATTGGGGGTGGTACTTATACCGATTTCACTACTTAACTAATTATCTAATTTAACTACTAACTATTGGATAGGTTATCTTTAATTGAGGTGTGTTCGTATGATGATTAAAAATGTGTTCACTTAGATACTATTACTCCCTAGTTATCTTTTATTGGTCGGTTAAATTGTTACTTCCTTTATCTTAATTGGTGCGTTGTATTCCTATTAGTCATAGGTGGGTGCCTAATTCCCTAGCTCTATGAATTGTAACTCTCCTATAGAATACACGGGATCGGCAAGTGCAATAGCATCTCCCCCGAATAGACTATTATCATAAAGCACAACTCAAGCAATAAACACAACGATGGCCTAGGTGCACTCCTATGGCTTTTTTCTATTTAGGACATTCAAGCTCGCAACAATGAAAGAAGAAGCCAGTTTTCCTTACTCTAGCATCTACCAATTAAGACAAGAGACAACCTAACAACAATCAATAACTAGGTTTCATAGATCTAAGCAAACACACAAGTAATTTAGCTAGACATGTTAAACAAGGAAGCATACACACAATCAATTGATCGTGGGGTAGACATAATGATAAGTTGGATAAAAAAAATTATCTTGATGTGTAAAATAAGGTATGGGACCCTAGAATACTGTCCAAGTCAGAACTGAGTTAGGGTTTGCTCTCCAAAATTCTACCTCTTCAAATAAAGAAAAATCAAATTCTATATATAGATTTACAATCGCGACGGCGTCACCTTTTGCTAGTGACGCCATCAGGTCGCCGTCATTAGGGTTTCGTTTAGGCCAAGTCATCGTTGGGACAACGTCATTTGAGAGATGTGACGCCGTCAGTCTTCATGCAGGACGTCGTCTGAATCTTGGATCTTGTGCTTCTGGTGTGAAAATTGTTAGTGACGTCTTCCAGAAATAAGGCGTGACGCCGACAGTCTTAAGGACCAGAAATTCCGCTGAGCCGTCGCGTGCACTTTTTGATCAAGTCTTCAATAGAGGGACGATGTCGCCCTTTGGATGAGACACTGTCAGGTGTGCTACACAATCTTGGAGTGTCTTCGATCTTGACTTTGCCATTTTCTTCATGTTTTCGCTCCTTTTCGTCCAAATATGCTTCATTCCAGCATTTTGCTTCCAAAAGACCTAAAAAGTGAAATGATTGATTTTAATCAGTAACGAATATAAAATGTGTCAATTTAGGGCTTAAATGACCCCCTAAAAACGTATGTTTTAAATCCTTATCAGAATTCTAGTGTTTGTGGTTTTGACGAGTGATGACTCGGTAGAAGAAATCTCATGAACAACATGAGCATTTTTCTTGGAGGAACCTTTGGTTGATGAGGTTGTGCTAGATGCTTTAGTCATTGTGAAAAGTAGAATGAAAGGGGTGTCTTAACTACTTAATTTGAATGGTGGTTTGAATACTGGTTCAAGAGCACAAACACACTTGGTTTATAAAGGATGAGATTATGTTAGTGAATTAAGTAAGGTTCTTAGCATGTACTAAGGTCAACTACAGTGTTTTTCTATACTAGGGAGTCATTTAAGGCAAAGTAAAATGTTTTGATTACCAAAGAGAGTTTGGAATTGATGCGTAGAGTGAATTTTAGCTGTTCTGTAGACCCGGTTCACACGAATCCCTAACTTTGGGGATCCGTCTAGTTAAAATGTAGGGATCCATCTTCAGACAGAAAGGAAATGGAGTGATGATGTTCTACCAAGGTTTAGTACCTATATATCTTGAGTTTTAAGTTCCCTAAGATGTCTTAAATGGTATAGGACTTACATGTTCAACCATAATGAGTGAGGATATCTAATGATGGTTTTTTATAAGAGGATGGAGTTTTCATATATGCACATAAGTGGTTAAGCATGATACTAAGATTTTGAGAGTGTAAAATGATCCTAGAGATCAGATGGTGACTTAAAGGAAATTTGAAAAATTCCTTAAAAATCACAAGAAATGAAAAACTAGTTTTTAGCCTATTTTTAGATAAAGATGACTAAAATCAATTTGCTAAAATTAAAAGAAATATCAAACTAGGTGTTTTGAGATGAGATAAACAATGTGTAAGTATTGGATGGAAAATGGTAAGTTATGAAGAAATATTAAATCAAAAACACCTTGAATGTGATCTTAAGTCATTCATGAGTGAATGCGGGATCAACTGAGCTTAAGGATAGGTAAAGTGATCCTAAAGTATCATGTT
>OU343216.1:163803632-163882006 GCA_910596185.1 Chrysanthemum makinoi | reverse complement strand
CTTGAATGATGAAGATATTGTTTGAAAAAAGCTTGTTTTAATATCTATTAAACTTGACAAGCTTTAAGCTTTTATACAAAATAATTTTACTTTTGTCGTTAACAAAACTTAGGTAAAGATCAAAAATATAAATAACGTTTAGTGACGATATTTGTATTAACAGAAACATCCATATCAGAAGTACAAGCAATGGAATCATTAGGAATATATGCAGTGCTGGTGTCTGTATTTGACCTATTCAAAGTATGTTCACTTCTTAAGGGAATAGTTCTACCGGTAGGCATCCATTTTCTAGTGGGCATAGTCTTAGCAGATTGAGGGCAAAGCCGATTATTCTTCCGGCCAAGGTATCCATTGATAACCTATCCTTCTAAATGTTCTTCATTGGAGGTTTCCATTTTCCTAACTTTCTTTCGTTTTTGTTCTTTTAGCCTTCTTTGCATGATTTTAGCATTAACAATTTTAAGCTGGGCATTTTAGCTGACATTAGACAAAAGCATTCACACCATAATCATGATTAGCAGCAGAATTCATAATGCAGACATCATTACATGGTTTTCAAATAGTATCGAGTGAATTAATATTACAGATGCGCCTATGGCTAATACTAGAATCAACACGATTAGTTTTATTCAACACAAACTTAAAGTTCCTAGGTTGGTCTTCTACTCTCTTCCAATGCACATTCTTAGCTTGCGAGGTCCTATGTTGCTTGGTATTGCACAGGCTTTGACCAGCTTGCTTTAATGTCACCATTACTACTGTAGAGGGAATTATGGGAACATTAGTTGGTTGATCTACTTTTTGCATTCTTGAACTAGATGTGCAAAGGTGCGTACTACTAGAAGGCACATTGGTGTTCACTTTCTTGAACTTTGGGCCTAGAATGGTTTGTATGCTTGGCACTAGGCATAGAACAAGGCATCACCGCTTTGCCTTTTGCACCTAGGATTTAGGACATGTTGCAATTACACATTCTGTAGTTTCTTGAGATCGTTTGGCTTTAGGAAACCAAGCAAACCTAATTTCTCTATCAAGAGGTTTATTAATGAAATCCTCTTCAACAATCTCATGAAAACATTCTAGACTATCCTAAGGTGAAGCATAATAGTCATGAAACGCATAGTTCATTATTCCTAAGATAAGGAGGAATGTATTTAACCGTCCAGTGTATTTGCTGATTTTGAGGGTGACTTTGAAGCAACATTCTTATTAAAACAAATTAGCTTTGAGTTTCCCATTTTCCTGACTCCTCAGATTCTCAATTTCCTTTTGTAAAGAGATTATGTTCTCGTTGTTTTGGTCACGAGTGACTTTTATTGAATCATATAATTCTTTAAAATGTTGTTTAACCTTTTTATTTTCTTCTAGAAAACTTTCGTTTTCCTTTTGTAAGGCATTAACTAGGGTTTGAAGATGAAAAGTTTGAGAGTTCCGAGAATCTAAAGGAGGAGGCAATTGGGAGCCAGTCACATTGTTCATTTCACCCTTTAATTGAGAAATTTTGGGCTTTCAACTTTCGATATCATGTTATTGATGGCGTGAATACGTTTCATCACGTTTGTTTATTTCAAAAAGCGCATCAAACTCGGAACATCGAGGATATCTTGATGTTTGAGGTTTTAACATTTTCTTTGAGATGTTGATATTTTAGTTGTAACTCAAAATGTCCAACTTCTAGTTTAGAAAAATGTTTTACCAGATTATCGTGATCATCCTGTTCAATTTTCTCACGTAGTTTAGCGTTTTTGATTTCAAGCTCAATGACACGATCATGGGAGACTTTTAAAGCAACATATAATTCATGAAATTGAGAAGCGGTAATAGAACAGTTAGTGGCAGTATAGAACACATCTTGAGAAATACAATCAATCGATTCTCATTTAAGATATGCAAGTTCTTCCTCTCAATTTCATTATATTTTAATGCTCGCTCATAGTCACTAACCTCAACAATCATTGCATCAAATTCCTTTTCCATTCCTTTAATATCTGAATCAATCCCCTTTTTAAGACTCTCAAATTGATCTTTTAGTTGTTTAAAGAAAGGCATGACCTCGGTTAGATAGCATTCTTTTGTTTGCTCAAAACCCCTTTCCCTTGATGAAATCCCAGTGGGTGTGATCCTTTTCTTACAAGTTTTCTCAAAATCGACAAATAGTTGAAAAATAACATATTGACTGATTAAGGTCTTGATCTTAGTGGCAATAGTTCTAGGAACTAAATGCATTGATGTATTTGGAGGATACACGATCATTGCAGTGCATTTTCCTAAGGGGAGGGTTTGTTTCAACAAGATTCTGACTTTTGCTTATCTAAGTCCTTTTCGAAAACTTGTTGGGTGTTAACAACGTTTGAGGCTTAAATTTGTTTAAGGAGATCCAGTTTTCCTTCTTGTAATCATGGGGTTTGATCATTATGTTATTTTTTTTACATTGGGATCTTCTAGCTTCTTATTCATTTCCTCCCTATATGCATCATCTAATTTTCTATCTTCCGATTCGGTGCACTCAACACAACTAGGTTTAAATGGGTTTTAAATCTCATTTCCATCATAGATCACCTTATTAGCAGCTCTAGCCTTTTTAATGACCTCTGGATTTAGTTCCTCAACAAGGTGAATGCTATGCTTATAAGCAAAACTCTATGCTTAGTGATCAAGTGGCGTCACAGATGAATGGTATTCCCTTGTACGTACAACTTATTTTCAAGCTTGTTTTTCAAAGTTTTTAGATTGAAAAACTCATTCAAAAGTTTTGATTCCTTAGCATTGAATTCTTGCTTAAGCATTTTAACATTTTCTTAAAGTTCCTGTTTTTGCTTAGCAGTTTTAGAAAGCTTTTCTTGTAAGGAGTTTAACTCTTGTTTAAAACTTCTTCTCTAAAATTACTTTTTCTAATAATGGCGCATTTGGTCATCCATCTCCTGCTCACGAGTAGTTAACTCAAACTTAGCACGTTGTTCATAAATGGCAACTTGTTCTTTATAGGCACTAAGTTCAGAGATAAAGACTCATCGAGGGGCACATGCAGTGTATACATCAAAAACATAGTCATCATTGACTACAGAAGATGCATCACTTGGTACAATCTCACTTTCACTTTGTTTCACATATTGATCATATGGGACAATATTGATATTACCCATATTTTCAATATCTGACTCAATAGTTTGAGTTGATTGTACTTTGTCATGCATCTTTTGCACATCAAAGCTTTATCATCATTATAGTTTTAATACCTCGAGATGATTTTGTCTTTGGATGAACCCGACTTGTTGTGGTGATGAAGAGACTTTAGGAGAGACCATTGGAGAAATGCTAGCCAAGAAAATGGTTTGTGCATAGGATCATCATCAGCGTCAGTCGTATGCATCACAATCAATGACTTGAAAGGCATTACGATGATTGTGGCCTATCTCAATTGGTTGCTCATCCACATCGCATCATATGTCTTGGCATTTCTCTTAGCAGAAACAACAACTATTCTTCATCTAAAAACTGCACCATTATCTGAGCTTGAACAAGCAACATCTTATCCACGAAGTACTCTGCATTCGAGGCGTTTTGGCGATGTCAGTTCCTTGCAATATGTCCCTCACCTCCACAGTTGTAACACTTGATCGGCTTTGCTTGTCCCCACGATTTCCATTCCTTCCCTATTACGATTTGCCACATATCCTCTACCAACTCCACCTCTTCCTTGTTCGATCTTGTCTTTCTTGAACTGGATTTTGCACCATAACTTTCCATCTCTGACAGTGGCGATTGTGTGGATTGGATGCGGTTCCGAGATTGTTGTTGGTTTGTGGGAGAGAGTTCATGTGTTGACTAATCATGAGAGCCAGTTGATTAATGAAGTTTCCCGCGTGTGCATCAAAGGCATGAAGCTTGTTTGAACATAGGATCAAGAATGAGTTTGTGATTACCATTACCCATGGGTATAACTTGAGATGCTTTGGTGGTAATTCCAATGTTTGAGTAGAAGGCGGTTGAATCATTTGATGAGCTTGTCTCTCACGGTTTGTTTTGAAGCCGATCAAGAATCCTTTTTCAAACATAGCATGTCTCTCATTCTGAAGAAGGAAGGCATAGAGTTGCTCATAGTTTGTATTCTTTAATCCTTTGGTTAGCTTCACAGAGGTGACAAACTTATGCCATTCGGCATTCATGTTGTTCACAAACTTTGAGTTAATTTGAATGTTTGGCATAGTCATTCCGATGTTCCTCATGTCATTAACAAGCTTGTGGAATCTCACGTAATACTCATAGACACTCTCATATGGTTTCATCTTGAAGTGCTCAAATTCATCATAGAGTTGTGATTCTCTATCTTCCATAGTTAATTGAACCCGGATAGAAGCATCTTGACATTATCCCTTACTTTGCTTGGCCCGGTGATTATTGTGATTGATAAGCTTGTAGATATCTTTTGGAAGACCTTGAAGTATGATGTTAGAAGCCCGATATCGACATCGAATCTCTTTTTCTCTTTATCATTAAGCTCATCATATGTCTTTGAAGTTACTGTCTATCCCATAGATCATTGTTCCATCTGCACTTGTTGTATCAATTAAGTCTCTTGTAGTCTCAATCGATAAGGTCCTTCATCAATCGATTTGAGAATGTTGACCCCATTTTCCTTTCCAAGATAGTACAATCTGATTTGTTGAGCCCAAGAGTGCGTAGTAAATGGATTCGTCACAAGCATGGGTGGGCCGAGTATCACGGACCGGTGCTTGAACATCCTCGGCAACGCTTGATGGAGATGATTGTAGGTACGTTGGTAGACATGTTTAAAGATAACACGGGATTTTATAACTCAAAGATTAAACCGAGAAATAGATTCTTTCACGGGATTTTACTAAATCAAGAGAAAACGTGTACACACAAAAGTCAACCAAGTCGCTAAGAATCCTTGAACCAAGTCGCTAGGCACCAAGTTGCTATGTAATTTGAAGACAAGTTGCTAAGTTTCCAAATAAGCTCACAATTTTGTGACAAAATCGCTATACACCAGTAATCGCTAAGATGTCAAGTCGCTAAATAGCAACTCGCTAAGGACCAAATCGCTACCACAAAGTCGCTAAGAAACTTAAAGAACAAAATTAAGCTATCAAAATTGAAAGCAAGTCGCTACCTTACCAAGTCAAACACCGTAGTGGAGAATCCACTAAGTGTAATACTGTTTGTCAGTTTGTCTCAAGAGGTGTCGCTACGACCAAGTCGCTACCAAAAAAACACACTACAACTACGCTACCTTTTTCTTTGAAGCAAGTAAGCTACCAAGAAATTCACTCGAGACCCAAGTGGCTACCAAGAAAAACTTTAAAAACACACTTTTCAATCCAAAACAAGCTCAACCACAGTGATTCAAGCTTACCAAATCAAAACCCAAGAACATATAATGATCCTAAACACAAAAGTACACCCAAAATTCAAACTTTAACACAAGAAATGAACCAAATGATGCAAAACCACTAAACTTTTTCAAACTCAAAAACCATCTAAAAACCACTAGAAATCCAAAAGATGTGTAAGAGATGATCTAACCATGGCTCTTGATACCATTTGTAACATATTGGATTTCACATACACATCATATCACTAACAAAGTAGCATTATAATATAGATGATTTTAGAGAAAGTTAGAGGTTTGGGAACTTTAGTGAGAGAAAGAAAAATCTTATTATGAGCTCCAACTCTCTACCTTGGGAGGTAGAGAGTATTTTTAGTCTTACAATAAAAGCCACTGACGGTACGTGGATCGGGCATACGATTGGGTAAAGACCCGTCCCAGTCCTCCCGCGGTGTTACTTAACTAAATACTACTTAACATTAAATAACTACGACTACGAGCTTTCTAACGATTACATATACTTGAGGTGACCGACACTTTAACTACTGGATTTTCCAAATCCTAACATCTTTTGTGCATATTCATATATTACACGTAGCTTTGTTAGGAAACTTTTCTCGCATACGTGTTGCTCTTTCGTCATAAGTCGAGATTTATAAAATTTGTGTTTTATTTCATTTAATCCAAAAATCATATCTTTCTAATAATAAAACAAAACACAAATCTCAAAAATTCCTCCTTCCCCATAAATCTCCCTCCGACGTCTACTCTACCAAACCCTCATTTTTCAAATCTTCCACTTTCAAAAATTACCTCTCATTCAAACTTCATCTTCCTTCTCATCTCATCTCATCTCAAACCAAAACCAAGAAGGCTCTTTATCAACATGGTTTACATCGCCCTCGTACTCATCGCCTTAACACTCATCGCTCTCGTGTTTCCCATGACGAAGTTCTCGTATGGAGACATATACTTTGTGTTGTTAATCTACATACCCAATCCTTTGTATCATTCTTAGCATTGAAATGAAATATTATTAATGTTCTAGTTTATCTAGTTTATTTCTCAAATATGTTTTGTCCTTTCGGTTACTTTTTATCTTTCGTATTTTTTATTTTTTTTGGCCTTGAGATACATTAGAAACCGACAATGCATGCTAAAGTAAACTGTTAATACAAATAAACCGTAAAAACGTTTATTAATATTTTTCTATCTCTTTGTGTTTTGTTGATAACAAATGTAATGTTATCTTAAGTATAATTATAAGGATACATGTTATTTTTGTAAAGCATTTACATATAGCCATTTAAATACAAAAATGTAATAATTAAGCATTTGTTGTAATAGTTTATTAGGATGGGTAAAAACCATAACCCATGGACCATAACCCATGGATCTTAAACCCATACCAAATAAGACTTGATACAATGTATACTTAGATACATTGAATCTAAAGAAAACCCATGGACCAACCCATAACCCATGACCCATAACCAAAAAACCCATGGGCAAAGAGGAGCGGACCACGGATCCCTAGCTTTGTGCTAGACGGATCCCAAGTGGAAGGGATCCGTGGGATCCGTGGAACAGAGAAGAAATTTGCCTATAAATAGAGAGCCATTTCTTCATTCTAACTCACCCCTCTTCTTACTAAATCTCTCATACATTCTCATTCTCTTCTAACATATAGATCACTTGATCTAGAGAGTTGTTCTTCTTTCTTTCTATTTGTGATCCTCATATAGGTCCTTCTCTAAGGCGAGATCACGAGCATTCTACAAGTCATCCAAGCAAGGGGTCCTTGATTGATTTGTCACTCCACAAGATTTCTGTAGCGAAGATCTTGTATTTGATATTTCACATATTTGTTGTGTAATAGTTGTGTTGGTTTGGTCCACCGTGCTACGGACTCGGTATCTAGCTTTGTACCGGAAAAAGTGTAAGCAACGTTGTGAAGGCTTCTCCGCCAAGTGAAGGAGTTTGTTGACATAGTGCTTGAACTCTCGAGTAGGTGACTCGGGGAGTGGAGTAGGGCAAGGAAGGTGACCTTGTAGCCGAACCACTATAAATCGGTTGTGTCTTTTCTATCCCTTAACTTTATTTATTTGCTTGCATTATCATTAGATCTATACGTTCTCAACATCCATACGATTTCACATAATATCGAATCTAAAGTTTTTGAAATCAACTTAAAATTGGCAAAACTATTCAACCCCCCTTCTAGTTTTCCACAATTGGCATCAAGAGCTAAGTTTATAAAAGTTTTAAAATAAAATTGTATTTTAAAAACTTTTCGATCACTATGGGTTTCGAAAATTATAAGGAAGGGCAATCTATGCAACGACCACCACTACTTGAAACTAATGGTTTTATATATTGGAAAAATAGATTCCAAACATATGTGAAGTCTAAAGATATTGATCTTTGGTACATTATTGTTGAAGGTGATTTTGAGGCTACCTCAAATGATGATAAAGGAAATTTAGTTCACATACCTCATGATAAACTAAACGATGAAATGAAGAAAAAGCTTTCTAAAAATAGTGAAGCAAAAATGGTTTTATATAATGCTTTACCGAAAAAGGAATTCGAAAGAATTTCTATGCTTAAAACCTCTAAAGAAATTTGGAATTCTTTAGTTGTAACTCATCAAGGCAAACAACAAGTTAAAAATAATAAAATTGATTTATTTGTTCAACAATATGAACAATTTTCAATATCGGATGAGGAAACTATAGATCATTCATTTGCTAACTTTAATACTATTATTACATCTTTACAAGCACTTGATGAATCTTTTTCTAGCCGTAACCATGTTAGGAGATATCTAAGGGCACTTCCATCGAAGTGGAGATCAAAGGTGACGGCAATTGAAGAGTCAAAAGATTTGACAATCCTCACCCTCGATGAACTCATAGGCAACCTAAAAGTCTACGAGCTTGTCCTTGCTAAAGATTTCGAAGCCTCAAAGGTGAAAGAGAAACACAAATCTCTTGCCCTTAAAGCCAAAAAGGCTTCAAGCGATGAGGAGAACTCATCTTCGAGTAGTGACGACGAAGAGTACGCTATGGCGGTGAGGGACTTTAAAAAGTTCTTTAGAAGAAAGGGAAGATACGCCAAACAACCGTATGACGATAAGAAAGGCTTTCGGAAAAGCAAAGAGGACGAGAAGCCGAAGGATGATCGTACTTGCTTTAAGTGTGGGGACCCAAACCACTTTATTAGTAAGTGTCCCAAACGGGATGATCAAAAGGCGTTCGTGAGCGGCACGTGGAGAATGAGCGACGAAGAAGACAAAGAAATTTGTCTCATGGCAAATGACGAGGTATGTCACGAATACTATAGTAGTTCATCACTTGATGACGACTCATTGCATAATGAATATGACAAACTATGCAATATTAGCTTAAAACTAATTAACAAAACAAGCTTTTAAAGAGTCAAAGTCAACGTTTAGATAAAGAAGTCATAGAATTAAAAGCAAAACTAAAACGTTTATAAAAGGGTAAAATAGCAAGTGGTGAATGTGAACTTTGCATTCAACTTCAAACACTAGTGGATCACTTAGATTCTAAAATTGCTAGAATGAGCACGAACACTTTAGATACAATACTCGATAGTGTTAAAACCGGTAACAATCAAAAGGGTCTAGGTAGTCAACAACTTGATCCATCAACTAGTGAAAGTAAAGAAACAAAATTTGTTAAGGAACTAGAAAAACCAGCCACTGTTGTGGCGGATCCCACGGATCCCCTAAAAAGGGAACCGGCTAGTGTAGTAAAAGGGATCCGTGGATCCGTGTAGCAAACAGTAGCAATAACATAACTTCTTCATCTAGAACCGAGTTTGTTATAGTTAATAGGAAGAAACCAAATCATGTCACCACTAGACAACCACCTCCAAAATATAATCCTACTTTTGCAAGAAACAAAGCTCCATCTTTTTCAAAACCTAACTCATTTAGGAGACCTAATAACGTTTACCCAAAAAGTAACCATCAAATGGGATGGAATCAAAACATGCAAAATGGTTTTCCTTTTCAAAACTTTGCTCCATGGAATGCATACTCATCTTATCCATACATGTCTAACATGAATGGAATGTTTAACACTAATGGACCCATGAACAAATGGGGACCAAACTTTTGAGTTTATTATTGTTTTAGGTGTGCTTAAAGGTCGACCTAGACCCGATGAATGGGTCAAGGATAGCGGGTGCACGAGGCACATGACCGGCAATAGGGATCTATTCTCCACATATGAATCCATAAATGGAGGTAATGTGGTGTTTGGAAATAGCAAAGTAGAATCATCGGTAAAGGTACGATTTCTAACAAATCTCTAACCATTAACGATGTGTGTCACGTAGAAAACCTAAACTTTAATCTCTTAAGTATAGGACAAATATGTGATAAAAAGTGCAATGTACTTTTTACCAAAACCGGTAGTAAGATACTTAAAAATGGCATAACCATAGGAAGAGGAATTAGGAAACATGGAGTCTATGTCATTAAAATCGGTAATGAACCTAAAGACAAACTATGTCTTACCTCTATGGATGATACTTCGACCTTATGGCATCGAAGATTGGGTCACGCCAACATGCGACTTCTTCAATCGCTATCATCCAAAGATCTAGTAAGAGATCTACCTAAGTTAAAATATGAACATCATTTTTGCGATACTTGTAATGTAGGAAAACAAGCTCATTCGAGTCATAAAGCTAAAAACATGGTGTCCACAACTAGGTGTCTAGAATTACTACATATGGATTTATTTGGTCCATCCGCTATCCAAAGTTATGGAGGCAACTACTACACTTTGGTAATAGTGGATGACTACTCTAGGTATACATGGACAAAATTTTTAAAGAACAAAACGGAAACCTTTAACTATTTTGAAATATTAAGCAAAAAGATCCAAAGACAACTAGGAAGTCCCATAGTGTCTATTAGGACGGATCATGGTAGGGAATTCGATAATGAAGTGCAATTCGAGCTTTTTGTGACGCTAATGGTATTACTCACAACTTCGGCTCCACGACTCCACAATCGAATGGGGTAGTAGAAAGAAAGAATAGAACTCTACAAGAAATGAGTCGAACCATGCTTAATGAACAATCCATACCTCAAAATTTTTGGTGTAATGTCGTTGATACTTCAACGTATATACTCAATCGAGTCTTGATTAGACCAATCTTAGGAAAAACTCCATATGAGTTACTTGGAGGCAAAAAGCCTACGTTAAATCACTTTAGAGTCTTTGGTAGTAAATGTTTTATTCTTAACACTAAAAATTACCTTACAAAATTTGATCCTAAACCAACCGAATGTATCTTTTTAGGTTATTCGCCAAATAGCAAAGCTTACGTCATATTAAACAAAGAAACAATGAAGGTAGAAGAGTCATTAAATATAAAATTTGATGAAAGTCCACCCAAACCCTCTCCACCTCTTGTCGATGACGAGATTATAGAAAGTGAAGCCATAGTAATAAAGAAAAAGATAAGTGAAGAAGAAGAACCTCTAAGTGATGAAATAATAAACATTAAAGAGTCCAAAAATCACCCCGTAGATAAAGTCATAGGAAAACTAAACGAACGAACATTAAGGTCTCAAGTTCAAAACCAAAGTAGCTTGTTTTGTTTCGTTTCAACCTTAGAAATACACAAGAAGCCATAAAAGATGAAAGTTGGGTAATGGCTATGCAAGAAGAACTAAATCAATTTGTTTCTAATGATGTTTGGACACTTGTCCCTCCACCTAGTAATCAAACCATAATAGGAACCAAATGGGTTTATAAAAACAAATTAGATGCAAACGGAGTAGTGTCTAGGAACAAGGCTAGACTCGTTGACCAAGGGTACAACACAATTAGGATTATGGTATCCTAAGGGCACGGGAGTAGAAACAATTGTATATGCAGATTCTGACCATGCAGGTGATTACGTTGATAGAAAAAGTACAAGTGGGGTATGTACTTTTATGGGATGTTGTTTAACATCATGGTTCTCTAAGAAACAAACGGCACTGGCAATATCAACAACCGGCCGAGTATGTCTCGGCCGCAAAGCATGCCAACAAGCACTATGGATGAAACAAGCGTTTGTAGACTACGACATCCATCTAAGCGACATAGCCATCCTATGTGACAACAAAGGTGCCATCGGCTTAAGCAAGAATCCGGTATTGCATTCTAGCACAAAGCATATAGAGATTCGTCATCACTTCTTAAGAGACAATGTTCAAAGGGGAACATCTCTATTGAGAAGGTAGCATCCGAAGACAACATAGCCGCGTCCCTCACCAAACCGCTGAAGCGAGAACAATTCAACCTACTTCGTCTTGGTCTTGGTCTAATGGAACAAACGTCGTAACTTAATTGACTCTACAAGGTATGTAAACACTAGCCTTCTTCTTTCTGGGTCTAGGATTTCTATTTCACGCACAACTCACAAACAATACGGGAATTTTCAAAATCCAAGATGAGTTTTCCACTTATAGTTTTCTTATAATTTTTTTTACATTTTCAAAGAAAACCTACTTTCATAATGTTTTCTAAAAAGATGATACCTTCCCGTATCAATTTCACAAAAGCAATTTCTCATGTCTAGGACAAATAGCTTTTTCATTATTAATACAAAGTAAAAACCCGTTTTCATTGCATCTCATGTCTTTTGAATGCTAAAGGGGACACATAACTAATATGTGTTTTCGGGTACATTCATTTAAGCAACAATGAAATAGGAGCATTGATAACACAAAATTACGTACTCATGTACTAAATATGTGTTTTCGGGTTATCTCAATAGGATGGTTTTATACTTCTAGTTTATTTTCTAATTCTTTTTAGGAGTCGAGATAACCGAAACTCCAAATAGTTTGCATATAGGCACACACTAGGCAAAAATGTTTCCAAAAAAAAAATTTTGTGCTGCTCAAACACTTAATCCACGGATCCCAACCTTTATGCGGACGGATCCCTCAAGGAAGGATCCGTGGGATCCGTGAAACGTAAGTGTTTTCAACTTCTATTTTTTCACTTTGGATGAAAAATCCACATTTGTTTCATTTTTGGGAGTATGCTTTTTAATGCTTGTGTTCTCATGATCACATGCCTTGAATTCATATCTAATCATTAGATTTTAATCCACATTTTGGGTCAAGCATTCATTACAATGCTTTGTTTTTCTATATATATAACTCCCAAAATGCTTGCATACTCCATCTCCTTCTCACAAACACACTTCATCATGTCATCCAAAAACCCTTTAGGAGAATCATCTAGTACAAACAATCATGATATCCAAACCTTTGTACTTCCACCATCCAAAATACCACAATCAAATGCTAGGATATCCGCACGGATTAGTATCCGATCTTGTTGTTTAGCAAAACCAACCTCAAATGGTTCATCCTCAACAAATAACTCACCACAAGATGCTTCCATTATAGCACCTCCCTCATCACCAACAAGTACACCAACTTCATCACCACCTAAAATAACTCTTTTGGAACTCCTTAAGACTCCAACAAGATCTAACCAACCTAAAGAAAAGAATTAGTCTTTTCAACACCCCCACATCTCCAAATACTATATTTCAAGATCTTGAAACATCACCACCATTAGCTCCCATCACATTACAAGAACATCTAGGTTCCTTTCCACCACCATTTACAAACATTTCGGATATTGATCCATATTTTCCTATTTTTCCACCACAACTTCCGCATAACTCAAATCAAAACAACCCGGAAACCTTCCGCACTCATTACCCACATCATTTACATTGTGAACATTGCCAATCCACTAAGGAAATTGCAATAGAAGTTAGGGAAGAAATGCGTTTCATACTCAACCTCATCCTTGATCGCATCAATACCATTACTCATCAAAACCTCCATCCATAACCTTATGCAAGCATGGAAGGAATCACTACTACTATTTTCTACTTTTAGTATTCTTTTTCTTTTGAAGTCATTTTCAAGAACAAGTCTTGTTCTTATTTTACATGCTTGTAAGTGGCATACATACCACTACAATTTGTTGTTTTATTACAAGGCCTTGTTTACATACCTTGGCTCCTAATCTTGATTCTCGACAATCACAAGATTATATAAGCATGTTACTAACCTTTCTTTTTGTAGGATTTCTATTTTTTTTCTTTTGACTTCCAAACAAGGGGAGCTACCATCAAGGGGAGTTAACTTTTTTGTTTATTTCTTCCAAGGGTTAACTTTTTGTTTCGACAAAAAGGGGGAGAAGAAGTAAAACTTATGGGCTTTCAAAACTTGCATCTATTATTAAGTTTTACTCATCATAACATTATGTTTTGTCATCAACAAAAAGGGGGAGATTGTTAATACAAATAAACCGGAAAAACGTTTATTAATATTTTGCGATCTCTTTGTGTTTTGTTGATAACAAATGTAATGTTATCTTAAGTATAATTATAAGGATACATGTTATTTTGTAAAGCATTTACATATAGCCATTTAAATACAAAATGTAATAATTAAGCATTTGTTGTAATAGTTTATTAGGATTGGTAAAAACCATAACCCATGGACCATAACCCATGGATCTTAAACCCATACCAAAGAAGACTTGATACAATGTATACTTAGATACATTGAATCTAAAGAAAACCCATGGACCAACCCATAACCCATGACCCATAACCAAAAACCCATGGGCAAAGAGGAGCGTACCACGGATCCCTAGCTTTGTGCTAGCCGGATCCCAAGTGGAAGGGATCCGTAGGATCCGTGGAACAGAGAAGAAATTTGCCTATAAATAGAGAGCCATTTCTTCATTCTAACTCACCCCTCTTCTTACTAAATCTCTCATACACTCTCATTCTCTTCTAACATATAGATCACTTGATCTAGAGAGTTGTTCTTCTTTCTTTCTATTTGTGATCCTCATATAGGTCCTTCTCTAAGGCGAGATCACGAGCATTCTACAAGTCATCCAAGCAAGGGGTCCTTGATTGATTTGTCACTCCACAAGATTTCAGTAGCGAAGATCTTGTATTTGATATTTCACATATTTGTTGTGTAATAGTTGTGTTGGTTTGGTCCACCGTGCTACGGACTCGGTATCTAGCTTTGTACCGTAAAAAGTGTAAGCAACGCGTTGTGAAGGCTTCTCCGCCAAGTGAAGGAGTTTGTTGACATAGTGCTTGAACTCTCGAGTAGGTGACTCGGGAGTGGAGTAGGGCAAGGAAGGTGACCTTGTAGCCGAACCACTATAAATCGGTTGTGTCTTTTCTATCCCTTAACTTTATTTATTTGCTTGCATTATCATTAGATCTATACGTTCTCAACATCAATACGATTTCACATAATATCGAATCTAAAGTTTTTGAAATCAACTTAAAATCGGCAAAACTATTCAACCCCCCATTGTAGTTTTCCACATAAACATTAGCTATAATACATACCTTTGTATAAACATATAAGATGCAAAAATCTCTTTTCGTCAAAACCCCTTTTTCTGTCACTACAGATCCACGGATCCCTCAGAGGTATACTAGCCGGATCCCTCATGGAAGGGAACCGTAAGAACCGTCCTTCGGATAAATGCTTTTCATGCAATATAAAAACTGTTTTCTTCCTAAAAGAAATGTTCCACTAGAATGTCAAACATTAAGTGAGTTAATTATCATTGTTAATAAACATCTTGTAAAAACGTGAGGTAATCAATTGTTTTGCCCGTATCGTACATCCTATTAACTCTTCTTTTCTATTGGTCTCGCTATGTCGCATGAATATGAGTTAGATTTTTCACTCACTTGCATCTACACCCCTAACATCTCTCTTGAGCTCAACACACCTGGCAATCATGTCTGTGGGTTCAATAATCTCGAAACCCGTCACTTCCATGAAGGACGTATTGTCGACACTCCTCTACAATACGAAGAAGGTATCAATACCTCCTTCCGAACCATAGGACTGGAATGTCTTCTCGAAATTAACAAGAAAATATGTCCAAGGTTTGTATTGGAATTCTTCTGTCAAGTTGAACTCGTTCGTAATGAGGATCGCTCTCTATCTCTTTGGTTTTGGATCAAAAACCAAAAGTTTGTTTTAACCCTTGGGCAATTTGCTCACATCTTCCGAATTCCAAATCATGGACAATGTGCCTTCACTGAAGAATGGTCTCTTGATTGTCTCTTCAACTTTCGTGAAGAAAATAGTCCATATTGTTCACACATTCCTTCCCCGCAAGACTTGACTCGCATTATATGCAAACCTTGACCTTATTACTCTGATCCAAAAATTATCTATACACGGGATATCCGAGAAGAGTACAAGGCTCTCGCACTCATCCTACGTGAAAATGTTTGGAGTCTTAGGGGAAATCTTCCCGCTTGTTGTGCTCACATAATGCATTGTTTGCTAACACAACAACCATACAATCTCGCCTACTTCTTCGCAAGGCGAATTGTAAATCTTCAAGGCTCCAAGAACAAACTAATCCCTTATGGAATGTTCTTGACACGCCTTTATCATCACATCATGTACTTCCACCCTCAATTTCAAAGTCCGTTGTACGTACTTGTGAACAAGATGATGGAACCTCTAAACACATCTCTCATGAAGACTTTCTTCATCCCTGAATCGGCAAACACTCATTAACCATTTGATGATCCATCTAGCGAAAACGCTCAAGGAACTTAGTTTTCTTTCAAAATAGGGTCAATCCTTAGTATTCATGCTTTATCAATGTAATGTAATTTCCTTCATGAAATAAAACATTTAACATTTGATATCTCCACTATATTAGTGTTAGAACTTCTTAGAAAACACTAACTTTGAAATATGATGCCTTGTGCAACCCTTGCATACCTTTTGTAAAGGTTCTGTTTAGCAGAGAGACGGATCCCAAAGTTTGTGCTAGACGGATCCCTACTCCCAGGGAACCGTGGGATCCGGCAAACAGAAATGCAGTTGCAATCATTATATTTCAAAACATGTCTTTAGATCACTTCACACTAAGCTAAAAATAGTGTCTTAGGACAAATTGAGTCCTTATCAAGCTGAGTAAAAGTTTCATACTCACGCATAACTCACTTAGGATCACACTCAAGGCGCTTGTAGATCTATCGTTTCATCAAAACTCATTACTCTTCCGCTCTTAGGCTCACACATCATTCCTCACATGATTATACATCTAGCTTTAGAAATCTTTTAATTTTAGAAAATTGATTTTTGTCATATTTACCTCAAAATGGATCAAATTCTAGGTTTTTCATCTTTTATAACCTTTAAGACACTTCTCAAAATGGTATCTTAAGTTACTATCTGGTCTCTAGGACCATTTAGCTCCATTTGACACTCTCAAGTTTTTAGTGTCATCTTTGTTCATTCATTGGTACTCATAAAAGTCCCAATTTCTTCCATAAAAGGCAATCATTAGCTACATCATTCATTGCCCTTGAACATTTAAGTACCCTTTCATTTAAGATACTTAGGAGAACTGAAACACTCAAGATGGTATAGGCTTTAGACCTTAGAAACATCATTTTTACCCTTTCCTAGCTGCTAAGAGCCGGATCCCTAAGATTAGCCTAGACGGATCCCTCATTGGAGGGAACCATGGGATCCGTGTGACAGATTCATGTCAACTCTAGCTAAAACAATCATTTCAAGCTCATCTTGCTAACTTGAACACTCCATCTCATCTTAATTAAGCTCCTAGATCAGTACAACTCTGAAGTTGACTCTTGTGCATGCTAATCATCACATTTCAAGGAATCTTAGTGGCTTAAGTCTTGAATGCACTTGCCAAATCCCTTGCTTTATAAACCACATTGTTAGGACTCCTAAAGTCATCATATTCATCCTCATTTTCAGCACTTAGAAACCTTTACAAACCTCTTTGAATCATCTCATCATGAGGAAAGCTCCAAGTGGTAACTCCTCCACCAAAGGACCACCCAAGAAAATTGCTCGTGTTGTACACGAAATTTCTTCAACCGAATCATCTCTGGTTAAATCCACAAATGCTAGGATTTCTCCTCCACCAACTCAACCAATCAAACCAATCCCTAAAAGGATAGTTCCCACAAAACTATCAATGCCAAACACCACCATACCTCCTAAACCAAACAATCCCATTTCCACTAAACCATCACCATTGGTGCCTAGAGCCCTATCATTCACCACTCCACTCTCGTCACCACACCTCTACAATCTAGAGGATTTGCCTCCTAGGCCATCTCATCCTCCACCACCGACAACATTCTCCTCATTAGGAGGAATAGTGGAACTAAATCAAGGTGTTGAGTCAACACTAGCTCCGGCTTCCTTTTCTCCATCACCATCAAATAATCCCATTTGGATTATGAGAATCATCAAAGTCAACCACCCGACCACATGGAAGTTAACACCTCTCTACCACCACCATTATTCTTGGTCGAGCCATCTTCGAATGCGCCTCCGCCAATCCCTCCCTCGTTTGAGGCTCCTCAACCCGCTTCACTTGATCCTTCACAACAAGCAATTTCCTTTCTTCCATCACCACTATCTAGCCATGACAAAGATTGTTATCATTGTCAACATGTTGAAAGTTTGATACATGAAGTACGTGAAGATCAACGTTTCATGTTTTGTCACCTCCTCGAACGTTTCGACGAGATTAAACATAAAAAAACTTGAGCTAGAGGATTCTAGTGGTGTCCTAGTATCAAGCGCGACTTAGATAGTCTAGTAACTCAAAGTCATGTATTGTTCATTTTCTTAGTTTTTAGAGCCATGTATATCACATCTCTAGTTTTATTAAATGAAATCACATGATATTTGCTATATTTCTGAGTATATGATTATTGGTCTAATACATATCTCATTTTGATACCAACATCTTTTGGTACATCACATTTGCTGTATTTTAGTTATAGACAAACGAATCCCTACGTTTTGCCTAGACGGATCCCTCCAAGGAGGGAACCGTGGGATCCGTGCAACAGAAGACTAGTTTTCTACTAACTTGAGTCTTATTTGCAGGAGATTATGCACTATATACTTGTTTTCTAACCTTTGTTTTGTAGATTTTCAATTTACACGTGAAGACTTTGACACCTTAAGCTAGGGGGAGCTTTGTGTCAAAGCAATACATTGCAAAATCACTTGCAATATTAGGATTACATTTCATGACGTCCCTTTGCAATGTTGCAATCATCAAGGGGGAGCATATTCGTCACTTAGACGAAATCTTTGGCAAACTTAGTTGCAAATGAACTAGCTTATTATTTTTTTTTACGCCCTCACAAAGGGATGGACTCGTCAAGGGGGAGTTAAGACGAGAACTCTTCCCGTCACTTGCTCTATATTTTTTTCTTTCTTTCCTTTCACATGTTTTTCTTAAAACAATGTGTTAGTTCCTTTCCAAAGCTCTTTTTTTTCGACAAAAAGGGGGAGAAGAAAGTAAAAACTACAAATTCAAACTTTTACGAATTTTAGTTTTTCCTTAAAATAATTTTATGTTTTGTCATCAACAAAAAGGGGGAGATTGTTAATACAAATAAGCCGTAAAAAACTTTATTTATATTTTACGATCTTCTAATGTTTTGACGATAGCAAACGTAAAATCATTTTAACGAAACAAATGAAATACGTAAATGGTTTGAGCCAATAGTTTTCTAACACACTTATGTTTTTACATAAAACCCTAAAACAAGTATAAGTGATTTTATGATTTAAATACATATGTACAACAACTAGTGTTTACATATTGAGGTTCTCTTGTTGATAGTTCTCTTCTTTCTCATAAGAAGTGTAGTGTTGAAACCATTAGTGAAAGATGTCTAAAAGAGTCAAGACGAAGACATTAGTGAAGGGTGTCGATCGTCCGTATTGAAAGCACTAGTGAAGGGTGCTTAGAAGTCAAGGCTAAAGGCATTAGTGAAGGGTGCCTAGAAGTCAAGTCACAAGGAATTAGTGAAAGGTGCCTTGAAGATCGAGTCAAAGGCATTAGTGAAAGGTGCCTAAGGTGTACATTCGATATGGTGTGATTCGATGTACAAGATAGATTAGTATTGGGTCAAAGGATATCGATATCCTTGTTGATGTTGTTATAAGGAGCATATCTCCTTTGGGATTAGGTGTTTTGTAGTGTTTGGGTAGTAGTTCCTCCATTGTAATGGAACTCGGTATCTAGCTTAGTACTGGATAAAGGGTAGGCGACGTTGTGATAGGTTTGGTTCTACCTCGTGGAAGAACCCGTATCTAGCCTTGTACCGGATAAAGAGTAGGCAACGCTTGAAAGCTTCTCCGCCATAAGGAGTTGGTGTCGTGTAGTGATTACGAACTCTCGGGTAGGTGACTCGGGAGTGGAGTAGGGCAAGGAAGGTGTCCTTGTAGCCGAACCACTATAAATACTCGCGTTGTGGTTTTGTGCTTCTTATTCCTTATCTTTTCATAACATACTTAAATATGCTTGTCTATCAACATCCAACACACATGTTTAAGTAGATTGACATAAGTCGATCTAAATAGTTTAAAACCAAGTTTTAATCGGTAAAAATTTTCAACCCCCCCTTCTAGTTTTCCACATGTTATTTAAACCTATGAACTTCACTAAACATTTTTGTTGACCTTTTTAAGCATGTTATCTCAAGTAATCAGTGAAGATTATGTCCAAGGCACGGAGTGGGGCATACCAAGATCTTACTTGTGGTGTAAACATAAAGTTGTCATTTCTTTCAAGCTCATGCTCTTTATTTTGGGAAAACACTTGAACAATTTACAATATTTTGTAACATCTATGAGTTTTCGATGAATGATAACTACATTTAATAAAACGCCTCTTTCGAGTCGTTTTCTATAATTGTTGACTATGATCTCCATTCGAGTAACACCCCGATTAGTCTTCCGCTGTCATTATGATCTCGGGGGGTGTAACATAAACAAAAAAATTAAGGAATCATAACTAGGCTAGCACCAGAGGTGCTTAGCCGCTCATATTAACTGAAACAATCGATTCAATGTTTGACATAATGAAATACATGAATTGAAAGTAAAAGAAATGATAAATTGCTAATGCTTATCGTTAGGGAGTGATTTCTCCCTTGGAGATGGCTACGTATGCTCCTCAAGATCGCCTTCCTCCCTACCCACGTTCTCGCTTTTGTGTGTGGAGTGAATGATGAGAAATGCAGAATTTTAGAAGTATTTATAGGCGGATCTCGATTCAGTACGTAACTTAAGTTGAGAGTTACCGTAACATCAATATCTTCGTATTTTGCTCGAAAGCTGGTTACCGGTAACATCTAGAATGAGTTATGCCGTATCTTCAATAAATCATGGTTACGCCGTAATTGTGGAAAGAGTTACGGCGTAGCTTGCAGCGGCGTGGAATATCATTTGACCTAATTAGTTACGGCGTAATCCTAAGATGGAGTTACGCCGTAATCTTCAGTTGAGTTAGTTTTCTGAGTCACGCTTTTGTTACGGCGTAATGTGAGAGAAGAGTTACGCCGTAATTGCTTCAAAATAGGCATACTATCATATATCTTCAATAAACTCTCCAAATCCGCGTCTCATTAACTCCAATGCTCATAAATTACCTGAAAGTGAAATATAGAGGAAAACAAGCGTAAATCCATACAAATAATATAAAATACGAGCATTATCGGGAGAAATTGACACTTAATATTCAGGACTATTTGATGTTATCAGTTATACACGAGTAGTGAATGAAATTAGAGATAATAACTTAACTATAAACACCCAAATACATCGCTAATTCACATTTTTTTTAACAAATTTATAAAAATCCTAATTTTGGCTTAGAGCCATGAACCCTAATTTCAGATTTCGATCAAGAACCCAATTTTAGCTCTCATCAAAGAACATGGAAATATTCAATAAAGGAACTAAAAGATCATATGAAATTGAAGATAAAACAAATTAAAGTACCTGAACATAGAGAAGTCGACTCGGAACGACAATAATTAGATAGTGACCCACGATCACAGCGGAACCAACAAGGCTATGGGTGGTTTGTGTGTATGTTGTGAGAAGAAGAAAATGGAAGTGATTTAGAATTAGTAAAAGTGATAAAAGAGGGAAAAGAACCCTCTTAAAATTTTGGTAGATAGAAACATGGTTCAATGACAGAGATTTGGGAGAGATGAGCGTGTGAGAGATTTGGGATTGGGTGGAGTAAATATGATTTGGGAGGGATGACTTTTAAGGGTTTTAGTAAGCAAAATAAATTTTGTAGTGTATGTAAAATGACCAAAAAATCATTTGCTAAAAATACGGTTGCCCAACGCTTTTTAGTTGCCCAAAAAACAATACTTTACACATATGGGACACTTGTCACATTTTGGATGAGTTGCCCAATGAGTAAGTTGCCCTTGACCTAGTTTCATACCGCCCAAAAAATAGCCCGAAAAGTAAATAGCCTTAGGACAACTAGGGCATTCCTATCATTACCCCTATTGCTTATTATACTATATAACCGTTTTAGTTACTTTTTCATATTTTCTTTTGACAGAAACTAAACATAATTGGTAATATAGTTGAGTCAATTAAAATTTTCTTTTGTTTAAGTAGACTTATTTGTTGGTAGCTAGTGAATACTTAGAGTTTCAAAGAAAAATAAAAACTTTAAGATTTGATTCAAATATCTAACACGATCTAAACCGATCAAGAAAGGCCCATAAAACATGAAATAACAAGTACATAAACCTGACTAACTTGACCCGAGCATCTAAAATCAAATCTTTTTTACCAATTAATTTGTACACACCCTATGACAAATTACTAGATCCACAATAGGCCATATGATAGTGTATCAATATTAGTGGCCCAAACCCCTAACTACACGCTCGAATCAAGCCCATCCACACAAGGTCGAGCTAGACCTGGTAACATCTCTCAGGTCGCATTATACATACGCATGAGACAACTGTCCTCAACTTTCGCTTACAGTTAAGATGTAAAAATCAGATATAGAACAGTGGGAGACATACGATCATTATTTTAAGAAGCAGAGCACTCTCCTGTACAAGCCAAGAAGGAAGGGTCACATGTCCTCTTTGTCTGCTCTCCAGATGATTAACACATGGCTCCCTCATAGCCGTTGAATATCCCTCAAGGGTTTATCTCTAAACCCTACTCGCCTCTCTATAAATAGAAGAACTCACACACAACTTCACAAGTTTCACACACGTAGGCAAATACCGCCTCACACGCAGTCTCAAATGGTATTTGTTTAAGTGTTACCCGAGCTTCTTAATCTCAATCATTCTCATCGGGTCCATACCATTCAACACGGGAAACCAAACAACAAAACCATCTCAACCCATCTCTTAATACCGATTTCATACCATACGTAAACAACATCGATCTAATAGGGTCCAATCTAAGTTTGAGTGTTTGGTGATGTCTAGTATGCGCTGAGACATGTCTCTCATGAGAATGTTGTTTGGTTTCGATAAGTTGTGTTGGCTCGAGGGAAGGCTTGGGTCGTTATTTTAGTCAGGGTTTGGGTTTCGGCTCGGCTTTGGTTACTATTCTTTGTATTTTGTAATGTATTTGCTAATAAATGGCGAAAAAACATAAATATTTTGACAAAAATATCTATCCTAACTACATATAATAGAAAAATGGTCAAAAAGTCAAAATGTGCAAAGTGGAAAAGTGGAAAATTATTTTTGGTAACTTGGAAAATTATCTTTGGTAACTTGAAAAACTTATCTCTACTGCATGAGGTACAAAATTGTGTAACTTAGAAATATGTATGCTGAATGAACGAAATTGTGTAAACCATCTGTAAAGCATGCAGGTACAATCTCTATTGCATGAGGTGCAAATTTCTATTGCATGAGGGCTAATTCTTTGAAAATGCATTATACTTGTAAAAAAATCATCTTTAGTGTAGCGAACTCAAAAAAAATACTCTTTTGAACACTAATATTGACATTTTTGTCTTCATATATGTTATAAAGATAAATAAATATTTTGTAATGCCTGTTTTACCTTTGGATTTTTGAAAATTGCATCCATCGTCTCTAGAGTAAATTACATAAATGGTCCCTGTGATTTAGCGAAAATTGCATCCACTGTCCCTAATTTATTAGAAAAAATTCAAATTTATTAGAAAAAATTCAAATTTATTAGAAAATATTACGATTATCGAAAAAAAATTATTAAAAAATATTATGAAAAAAAAATCATTTTTTTTCACATACCAAGAAAAAAAAACTTCTAAAAAAATTATTTCAGAAAAAATTCTGAAAAAAAATCAGGAAAAAAAAAGAATTTCGAAAAAAAAATTTTACTTTCAAAAAGAAATTATTTTCTAAAAAAAATAAATTTTCGAAATAAAAATTATTTTCTAAAAATATTATTTTCAAAGAAAAATTTTATTTTCGAAAAAAGATTATTTTCAAAAAAAAAATATTTTTTTCGAAAAAAAATTATTTCGAAAAAAATTTTCTTTTCTAAAAAAATTGTTGTCGGAAAAAATTTTCTGAAAAAAAAAGAACTTCGAAAAAAAATTTGGAAAAAAACAATAGGGACTGTGGACACAATTTTCTCTAAACAACAGGGACCATTATGTAATTTAGCCTAGAGATGGTGGATGCAATTTTCACAATCCCTTAGGGACCATTTATGTAATTTAAAAGGATAAAATCGTCATACTACATACAGAAAGACAAAAGTGTCTCAAAAGAGTATTTTTTTTAACTCGCTAATTTGAAGATGCTTTGTTTGACAAGTATAATGTATTTTCAAAAAATTAGCCCTTTAATAATTAGTATTGCATGATCCCATAATTTATCCGCATTTATTTATGCATTCGATTAAACCAACGAAAACGATTAAGACTATTCCGATAAGTTTTGCTTTTTAATTCTATATCTATAATAATATAGCAAAAAATTCAACAAGTGATTCTAAATTATAATGGTATATAGTAAAACTATTTCAATTTATAGATTCTAATGTAGTGTAACTATAATTTACTACTTTACAAAATTTTAACAAACATTAGCTATCACCATTTTAACTTTTTAATTAAACTTAGAAAAGTTAATGGAAGAAAATATCATATTGTTAAATTTTTTTAATAAAAAATCAAAAAATCATATTGTTAAATTTTTTAATAAAAAATCATGACCCGACCGGCTTTATCAAATCGGGTCAACCCGGGTCAACAAAAAACCGACGATTCAATCCGATTCTCAAACAAGCAAAAACCCGATTCTATCCGGCCCGGTTCCCGATTCAACCGGCTGGGTCATCCCGGGTTTAAAAACATTGCTATCAATTATATTACTATTATTTTTTTGTTTATTATTGTAAAAAGTTAATGAGTATTGCTTTATTATTGCAATTACATTTTCATTTTTTCACGTTCTATTTTGAATGTTAAACGAAACACTTGCTACAATGACGCATATCGTTAATTGTCTACCACTATGAACCGCTGCCGCCAGGCGCGGAAACTGCCTAGTAATAAACAATGGGATAAGTTATCCATACCCTCCCATAGAGAGGGTATTCAATGATTGGGTGCATCGCTAGCTTGTACGGTATGCATCGCGGGTTATACAGTTTGACCAAATATGATGTGACAACATAGGAAGGATATCTACAACAAAAGAGCTATGTTATACAAGCCCTTCCTATATTCTCACATCAAAAGGTTTTGTCAAATCATACAACTCATGATACACACCGTACAAGCTGATGATGCATCAAACAATTGGATATCATGAAAGAGTGTGGATAACTCACCCCAAACAAAAAATTTGTACAAAATAACAGAAATGAAAATTCATGGCAAGCGTTGACTACCAAACGTCCATGTGGAGAACCCCGAGAACGAACTTCTAAGTTCAAAAGACAAAAAAGCTGAAAAATACAAATCAAACATAAAAACAACTTTCAGATCCTCATTCTTTAATTAATTACAACTATTTATTTTTTTAAATATTTTCTCAAGAATTGCCATCATTGTTGAAACAAGTTGTTTGGGTCACTTTCATTTCATTGTTTGTTGATACTTTCAAAGGTTAGGTTTACCAAGTAATATTATTCATTGTTTAACTTCTTTTATTAGATTAAATTACAAATCTTGGATCATGGGTATTTGAAATATTTGATTTTCTTCATGGGTTATGTTTATTTTATGTTTTTTTGAGATGGGTTGTAATCAAGAATCAATTTTTATGTGATTTTGGAGATTGTGTAGTGTAAAAAATGGATAAATGGATTGTTGGATTATCCCAACATTTCAAGAAGGATACTGAAAAATTGGATTTTATGGTACCCGCATCACCAAAGAGCGAAAACAATGCTAAAAATGATAGAAATGAGTGTTTTCGATGTGTTGGTAGTATACAAGAGGCTTCAACTAGTAGATTTGAGGGTGATTGTGATGGTAGTAGCAATGTGTTGCTTAGACCGTTAACTCGTGGGAATAGAAGTAGTCTTAGAAGTAGACGGGCAAATGGGCGAGCACTTAGGCCTTTAAGTTCGTTAGACAGCTGTCTTACTGCTCAGTTATTTAAGGAACATGTTGAAATGGAAGATTATATGTTTATGTCGTTTGGATCGCCTTCTATGCAGTCTGTGAGGGATTTGAATGTGACTGATGGCAGTAAGATAGTAATTAGTAGTGCCAGTGTTGATGCTTTTGTTGTGCAAAAAGGGAATTCGGAAATAGGTGACGACAATGTTGTTTCTGGAGTTCCTTCACTGCCTGATCGAGGGGGAAAGTTAAGCAGTTCAACTACAATGGCAACCGGGAAACATTTCAACATTACAAGTGGTAAATTACCTTGTCTATGACTCCTACGGTGAATTCTGTTTTTCTTTTCGTTATGAACATTAGAACATATCATATGCATACATCTAAATATTGTTATATGACTTTCGTGAGTAATTGTAATCACCAAGCCCAAAGTTACATACTAGCTCAATAACTTTGAATCAATTGTCAAATTTATAGGTTGCACACAAGTTACAGCTTTAAAGTAAGTTGTTTATACTTATCATCTTTTATAATTATCGGACAGGGTATTACCAACTTCCGCACACACCTGCCCTTTCTTCTATCAATATAGGGTGTGTTCTTGCTACTACTTGTTCCATCATAAGGTTTGATATTTAGCACATGTGTTTAAGTAAGGGTTAATGAATTCTAGGGTCATTGTACATTGTGAAAATGTTCTCCTTTTTCATTGTACTATATTTTTGTTTATTCAGGTCACTTTACCTATTATTATGCCAATATTACTCACTAAACTATATAAATTATGCATTTAAGTAATGAAGCCTATTGAAGTTTTTGTCCTACTCATCATAGTTTGACAGTCTGACTTAGAAATCGGGAGTCTTATGAAGTGGAAACCCGGTTTTGATATTATAGTTACTTAACTGTAAACAATTAGTACTATGAGAAAAGTGAAGATTTTCACACAGTAAAATGACCCTAGAGATCATTAACCCTTTTGAGTAATGCTGAAAGTGTTTCCAATCTTGTAAAGTGGTTGATCTCTTGATCTATCAAGGAGTGTTGTTTCTTAATGGAGTGTTAAGGGGTGTTTGGATGTGCAGCAAAACTAATTATTAGGACTTGACGTTGGAAAGGTTAGGTCTGTAGTATTTGGCAAACCTTAGATACAGACTAATTAATAAATGGTTAAGAAGTTGCTTCTACAAAATAACCAAGCTATCATCTTTAATCTCAATTCCTTTGTTGCACCTAGTTATATTTTATTCAGATCTTCTTACATATCAATAATGAGTTCCAAAACCCTTATCCAAACACCCTGTTTGTATGTTGAAGTAGATACTGTGGAAAGCAGCTTACAAAAATGTCACAATTAAGTTCCTGACTTCTCACTTGATAAACTCTGCATAAATATTTTGTCTTTCTTGATTATTCCAACATGCTCCCTGCGTTAAAGTATTATCATGTATATCAGGATCATCACACGCAAAACAACTTCTCTGTCTGGGGATGTCTTTGGGCTTAATAACTTCTTACATGGCAAATAAACTAGAGATAGAGAAACTGAATGGATTGTTGAAGCAGACCGAGAACTTGGTTCAAGATCTTCATGACGAACTTGAAATGAAAGATGCACTAATCGTGCAAGAGATAAATATTGAAGATGAAAAATCACAACCAGCGTGCAATAATAATGTTTCCTTGGAAGATGAATCACTTCTTTCTGTTTCCCAACATGATTTGGAGGAATCAACAAACTATGATAACCGAGAATTTGAGGATCCGAAAGCAAAACAGGATTCTTTGAGTAGTATCGAAGCAGAACTTGAAGCTGAACTAGAGATGTTGGAGATGAACATCACTTCTTCCTCGAGAAAAGGAAGGTTTTTCAATTTAGTTGAGGTAACCTTGACTGCTTCCTTAAAATATATTGCATACTATGAAGTTTGTTCGGTGACTTCGGTCCTTTCCACTATATGATTTATGTTACATTGTTGAAGCTAAGGTGAAATAACAAAAAACCAATAATTAGTTGATTAACTATTCTATTTCTGTAACTATTGATGTATAAGACGTGCGGTTTGAAAGTGATTGTATGATATAGAATTATCAGCACACAATCTGCGTTAATAAAACTGGCTGCTGGAGATGGTATTTAGGTCTGCTTCTGTTTTGTGAAACTATAAATACTTTAACACCACTTAGTTGAGTATTAAATATTTTAAGATAGACTGACCAAAAAGGATATTCCTGTTAAAAATAGCTGAGTGAAATCCGAAATAGGAATCAAAGTTGGTTCACAGAATGTGTGAAATAGCTCTTTAATATTATAAGTGATGATACTATTGTTGTACTATGAAACTTATTATTCAGAAGTAGTTATTGCCTCGGCCACAATAATCAAATAATCAGTTCGATAAGGCAAATCCACATGCCCCATAATTGAACAAGTGAATTAATTCCTTTAGGAGGCAATTGACTTTTTTTTTTGTCCCCTATATTTTAGCTTCAACATGTGACTTTTGTATACTATCCGTGGGTGGGTTACATGCATATAATTATGTATACATATGCACTTGTTTGTATGTGTATGTGTATAATGAGAATCACAGTCCAGCTAACTATGCAACGGTTTTTACAGCTTGAACCAGACGATGATCATTCTGCAAACTATGCAGTCTCCCCAAGAGAGCTGAGTCTGCGCCTACATGCAGTTCTCGAATCACAACTTAAAGAACGTATCCAAGAGCTAGAAGCAGAAATCCAAATGAAACAAACACAAAATCATAAATCTATCCACCCTTGGAAACATTATGAGAATTCTGTAGATGAACCAGTGATTCTGAATCTCTCAGGCGAAGCTCTTGATGCTTACAACGAGGCTTATGATCAGTTTTCAAAGGTTAGTGATTCTGAAGAAGTGACAAATTCTGGTCAAACTGGTCAAATATCACGTCACTCTGGCAATAATTGGACGCCACGAAATGGGAAGGATTTTGGTGAGGATGAGATGGAAAAAATGTTGATAAAGCATATTGTAGAGAAAGCCAAAAAAGGGTCTCCTGCAGTTTTGAAAGCTCAAAGAGCATTATTTTCTATGGACTTTGAATAGATTAGGATAGAATATAACATCACATTCTTTTATCATCATGTTTTTTGCTGATGGTGGTCTGAGTCTACATAGACCATAACAAAGGCTTCAGTTACGCATGTAAATGAAAAGAAAAGAAGCTCACTATCGAATGTATTTTGTTGATCACATGTCAAAGTAGTAAAAAATACTACTCCGTGCAAATTGGCCGGTCAATTAGGTCAAACAGGTTTAAAGTACCTATCCAAATGTTTTAACTAGTAGTGCACTACTTTTCTCTTGATTGAAGAGTGTCATGTCATACAACTGTGATAAGTACTGAAGTGATAAGGTGTTAGAATAAGTTGGTGGCACGTGAGGTGCATGTGCATAGTCCTAGACTAGACACATGAGGTGCACGTGAGTTATTCCTCAACTGCTTTATAACATCTTTTCTTGCCAAGACTCTAGTTTAAATACTTGTATTGTCACATTTCTTATTTAGCTTTTAGAAATACAATTCTCTTATCTCTTGTAATCATTCAACTATTCTTGTAAAAACCTTTCACTTTGTTAATACAAAACTAGTTTTGGCGGTCTTTTTCTTCCTTCTTGATTGCCCACAGTTTGTAATCCTTTAATGGAACTTAATTATTCCTTATTGGTGCTTAACAAGTGGTATCAAAGCACTTTTCTGGCTCTATATCGTCATAATCCATATTTTCACATTCATCAAGTCATCTTCTCCGGTCCACTTCCGGTGAAGGTTGTTATTTTCCGATCAACAAATTCGATAAATCAAGAAGTACTACACTGGTACTCTGATTTCTTATCAATAATACTACACTGGTATATTGATTAGTCGTGTACTATCCGTTCAGAAAATAAGACTACTTGTCAAGTATGCATCGCGACCACAAGAGCAGCACACCAGTGCTTAAATCCTCTGCTTTTGGTTGAATGGTCAGTTTTGTTTGACTTGAGGGTAGCCAAGAAATGGTTATAGTTGGTATTATTGCTCAATTGAAGAAGAAGGGGTGATAACTAGTAACATATTCACACATAATCAAGAAATAGTACATGTGGCAGTTAGTTGGGAATCTTGAAGCAGTTAACAATGGTGGCTACAAGAAATGGTCCTGCTAATGGTTCTTCATTGGTTTTTAATGATGAAACAAGAAGGTACATAACAGATCAAATAGCCCAAATGATGGGTGGTGTTATGCAGGCTATGACCACAAGAATGGATCAAATGTCTGGTGAGATCACATGATTGAGTTTGCAAAACAATCAAGTGGGTTGTACTCATGGTGGTGGTTCAATATAGCACACAAGAGTAGCCAAGATTGATTTTCCTAAGTTTTCTGGTGAAGATGTAAGAGGGTGGCTATTTAGGTGTGAACAATTGTTCTTGATTGATCAAGTGGGTGAGATTGAGAAGGTAAATCTGGTCTCTATTCACCTTTATGATAAGGCTTTGTTATGGCATACACAGTTTATTAAGATTCATGGAGGATTTGTAGATTGGGTAGTGTACAAACAAGACATTTTGGACAGATTTGGTAGTGTTTATGATGACCTCATGTCTGAACTAAAGAATTTGAAGTATGAGATCACTACTATAGATTATGAAGATGCATTTGATAATCTTTTGAGTAGGGTAGAGATAAGTAAAGCACATGCTATGAGTCTGTTCTTGGGTGGGTTACCAACTGAACTAGCTATGCGTGTTAGAATGTTCAAGCCAAAAACACTAGCTGACACTTATTGTTTGATAAACCTGCAAAAGGCCACTTTTAATGCAGTTAAGAAGAAAAATAGGAGTACTTTTGTTCCTAACAATTCAAGATATGGCCAGGCTTCTACTAGCACTTTTTGTTGCGAACCCAAAACACTGCTAATAACATTATGTCTGTTAAACCAAATACCCCATTTGCTAGTAACAATAGGAGATTGACACAGAAGGAGTATGCAGAAAAAAGAGACACAGAAGGAGTATGCAGAAAAAGAGCCAATAATCTGTGTTTTTATTGTGATAAAAAATATGCTCCTGGACATAATTGTAGTGGTCAGTTGTATTCCTTGGTTTTTGAGTCTGACTTGGAAAATGAAGGGGTGCTATTTTTGGAGATAGATGAAACTGTGGGGGAAGAAGATTTGATAGACTTGCAGTCACAACCATTGATATCACTAAATGCTCTCGCTGGTACCACCAATTTTCAATCCATGAGGGTTATTGGGACAATTGGCAAGCATACACTTCACATTTTGATTGATTGTGGGTCTACACATAATATTTTGGACAAAAATATGGCCAAACAGATAGGTTGTGCCACTAGAAGTACATGCCCATTACCAGTTACAGTTGCAGATGGCAACAAATTGGTTACTGATGCAGAGTGTAAAGAATTTAAGTGGCATTTTGGTACTACTCCTTTCACTACAGATGTGATGTTACTACCTTTGGGTGGCTATGACATGGTACATGGAATTCAATGGCTAGCCACATTAGGGGATATAAGGGTGAATTTTAGGGAGTTAAGGATGATTTTCAAGTATAATAATCAAAAGGTTTTGCTCAAAGGAACCCACAAGTCTAATTATGGATTGGTTGAAGACCAAAGCTTCTAACAAAAATGTGAGACAAGCAAAAATTACATTCTATGGCTCTTTGTGTATATCCTAACTCTGCAACTACTTGTATGAAAATGGAAGGAACTGAGATGGAAACAAGTCCACTAATTCAAAAGGTTGTGGAGAAATTTGCAGATGTGTTTCAAGTTCCTACTGAATTACCACCTAAGAGAGATCATGATCACATAATTCTATTGGTGGAAGGTGCTCCACCAGTGAATGTCAGACCATACAAACACCCTCCAACACAGAAAGATGCTATTGAAGGCATGGTGAAAGAGCTTTTGGAAGCAGGGGTGATAAAGAAAAGCAATAGTCCTTTTTCTTCACCCATTGTTATGGTTAAGAAAAAAGACAATTCATGGAGGATGTGTGTAGATTATAGGCACTTGAAAAAACAGACCATCAAAGACAAATTTCCAATATCAATAATAGAAGAGTTGATAGATGAATTTCATGGGCTCAACTGTTTACAAAACTAGATTTTAGGTCTGGCTACCATCAAATAAGGATGAATGATAAAGATGTAAAACATAATTTAAGACTTATGAAGGCCACTATGAGTTCCTAGTGATGCCATTTGGATTGACCAATGCTCCATCTACCTTCCAGTCTCTAATGAATGAGGTATTCAATTCTTACTTGAGGAAATTTGTACTTGTGTTCTTTGATGATATCCTCATTTATAGCCAAACTATGGAAGACCACTTGATTTATTTGGAGATTGTGTTGGAAACAATGAGGCATCACAAATTTTATGCTACGAAAAGTAAGTGTGTGTTTAACACTGATAGAGTTGAATACTTGGGTCATGTTTTTTATACCAAGGGAGTAGCTACTAATCCAGAGAAGGTGAAAGCAATGTTTAGCTGGCCTGTGCCCACCATTGTGAAGCAACTCATGGGGTTTTTTTGGGTCTAACAGGCTATTATAGGAGATTCATACAAGGTTATGCTAGCATTAGTAGGCCACTCACCCAGTTACTCAAGAAGAATGGTTTTTTGTGGACTGCTGAATCTCAATCAGCCTTTGATAAGCTCAAGCAGGCCCTGGTTAGTGCTCCAGTGTTGAGGTTACCTGATTTCACCAAGGAGTTTACCTTGGAAACTGATGCATCAGAAGTGAGATTAGGAGTTGTGTTGTTACAAGAAGGGCATCCTATAGCTTTTCTCAGCAAAACACTTTCACCCAAACACCAACTTATTTCTACTTACGAGAAAGAATTCTTAGCTATTGTGTATGCATTGAAAAATTGGAGAGGCTACTTGTTGGACAAACATCTTAAGATTAAAACTTACCATTTAAGTCTTAAATACCTGTTGGATAAAAGGATGTCACCCCTGCTCACCTTAAGTGGTTACCAAAATTAATGGGGTTTGATAATGAAATTCAGTACAAAAAGGGTGTGGAGAATGTAACAACTGATGCACTCTCAAGGCTTCAACATTCTAGTGAATTGTTCAGTTTGGTTACTTCATCAATGAATATTGATTTGTACAAAAAGATTGCGACAAGTTGGGACTTAGATGAGCAGCTCAAACAGGTCATTTCACAGCTGAAGAATGGTCAAACTGTGAAGGGGTCTTATACATGGTCTAATAAAGAGTAAAGGAGAAAAGGGAAATTGGTTGTGGGCAATGACCAAGAGTTAAGAACAGAATTACTCAAGCAATTCCATGAAGGGTAAGTTGGAGGTCACTCTGGAGTCAAGACAACAACTAGCAAAATTTTCAGTGTGTTCTATTGGAAGAAGCTAAGGAAATGTCAAGAAAATGTTGAGGGGATGTGACACTTGCCAAATAAATAAGTCAAATTTGGCTGCTTATCCAGGACTCCTATAACCATTTCTTATGCCTGCTACTATTTGGTCTAGCATCTCAATGGATTTTGTGGAAAGTTTGCTTAAATCCCAAGGTAAGACAGTAATCTTTGTGGTTGTTGATAGGTTATGAAAGTATGTACATTTTATGCCCTTGCTCATCCTTTCACTGCTACTGATGTTGCACAAGTATTCTTGGACAACATTTACAAATTACATGGGTTGCCAAACACTATTATCTCAGATAGGGATAAGATCTTCTTGAGTACCTTTTGTAAAGAAATGTTTAAGCTATTACAAGTTAAGCTACACATGTCTACATCATACCACCCTCAAACCGATGGCCAAACTGAGGTGGTTAATAGATGTCTAGAGTGTTATCTGATGTGTATGACAGGAGAACAACCCAAACAGGGGATGAGATGGTTATCCTTGGCTGAATGGAGGTACAACACAAATTACCATTCTGCAATCAATACTACTCCTTTTGAAGTGGTCTATGGACAATCTCCACCTGTTCATGTGCCTTATGTGGGTGGTGAGAGTAAGGTGGAAGCAGTTGACAGGACCCTCACAGCTAGGGAAGAGGCAATTGAATTACTTAAGTTCCATTTAAAAAAGGCACAAGATCGAATGAAGTCACGAGATGATCAGGACAAATAGGTAATATAAAGTGGATGACTGGGTCTATTTGAAATTGTAGCCCTACAGACAAGTCACCATTAGGAAGGGTAAGCAGAACAAGCTATCTCCAAAATACTATGGACCTTTTCAAGTGCAGGCTAAGACTTCCATGTGTCACAACTCAAAAAGTGCAGAGTTGTGGTGACTCAAAGTGGTAGCCTACCAGTTTGTGGTGTGGATGGTACTATGTTAGCAGAGCCTGTAGCTATACTAGAAAGAAGGTTGGCTAAGAAAGGCAACATAGCTGTGGTCTTTGTGCTTGTGTTGTGGTCAAATGGGTCAAGGGATGATGCTACTTGGGAACCCATTGAAGAAATTCAGAGAAAATTCCCCTCTTTTGCTATTTGATCTTGAGGACAAGATCAATTTGAGGAAGATGGATTGATAAGTACTGAATTGATAAGGTGTTAGAATAAGTTGGTGGCACGTGAGGTGCATGATTAGTCCTAGACTAGACACGTGAGGTGCACGTGAGTTAGATCATCAACTGCTTTCTAACATCTTTTCCCGCCAAGACTCTAGTTTAAATACTTGTATTGTCACATTTCTCATTTAGCTTTTAGAAATACAATTCTCTCATCTCTTGTAATCATTCAACTGTTCTAGTAACAAACCTTCACTTTGTTGATACAAAACTAGTTTTGACGGTCTTTTTCTTCCTTCTTAATTGCCCACTGTTTGTAATCCTTTAACGGAACTTAATTGTTTCCTATTGGTGCTTAACAAACTGCTGATTTAGATGTTCCATAACTTTGTTATCTTGTGATGTATATCGACATGCGACTTGATAATGAGTATATGTCTCTCGATAAAATTAACCAAGTAACTCGTTATGTATTTATTTTCACTAGGCGAGTACCCGCGCCTAGCGGCAGCGGTTTCTAGCGTCAGATAATTAATGATTTGTGATATTGTGGTGAGTGTTTTGTGTAGCGTTTAAAATAGAACGTGAACCGATGAAAATGCAATTGCAAACGGTTGTACTATATGATAATTAAAGTCTAGATAAAATTCTTATCATCTATCAAACAACATATAAAATCATTTAATGAAAATGAAAGTAAACATCACATCAGTTATGAGATAAAAACTAACACACGTTACTTGTCGCGTAAAAACTAACAAGGATGGGATTAATGGTGACTAAAATTAGCGTGAATATGATTAGCCCAAAATTAAAAAAAAAAAAAAAAATGGGCTAATTTTGGCCATTTTGTAAAAGATTTTGGCACATTTAGCCCCATCTTTTTTTGAAATGAGCGTATTTAGCCTATTGAATAGTTAAATGTGCACTAACAGGCACATATTTTCTCATAATTGTAAAACATTATAATCATTTTTGAAGAAAAACTTATATATAATATATTTATATAGCGACAGATCGTTTTGTGTTTAAAAAAAGTTTATGGGTTCTAAACGAAAAATAATAAAAGTTTGAAGATTTGGGGATTAAACATAACGTTTTGAAACCCGGTTCGACCCGGGTGGTTCAACCGGTTGAACCGTTCCCGTCGAAAAACGGGTCGATTTAAACCGAGTCAACCCGACAGGTTAGGTCTAAACGGGTCAAATTAAACAGGGTCAACCCACCGGGTTTGAAGCGTACTGGGTCAACCCGGTTTTCGATATGTATTAATAGTTTCAAATTTTCACTTTTTACTTTTTGGTTTTTCCTTTATATATAATATAGCAGGATACCCGCGCGTTGCGGCGGCGGATACCCTGTGACGATTAACCGGAGAAATAGATCTCGATGAGACCTGATTCACCAGCTTGTATCGGTTTCAACGGGTCCTCTCTAGTTCGCTTCGGATGGTCTGTTATTGGTTAGCGAACCGGTGGCGACACCGGTTTCCGGTTGAACCCGTTGGTCCGGTCTGATTTTTAAAACTGTATGTACCATCAACTTGTTAGCTTGTATGAAGCTTTGTGTGTTTTATTAATTTGTATAATGTGTATAATAACATGTACTTTTCATTTTAGGGTGTGTCAAAAATAACATTAATTAGTGTGTTTAATTATTTTATATTTAGAATTATGTTGTAGCTTGTTTAAATTGTACATTGTGAAAATTTAATTGTACTTTTTAGTAAGGGGTGTTTTAATTGGTTGTTTTTAATTTAGTAAATATGCTTTTAATTGGTTGTACAATGTGAATAAATTATTGTACTTTTAAGTAATGGGGTGTTTTAATAAGAGTGTTAATTACACAAATACATTTCTCTCACCTTTAACTTTCAACTTTTCATTTTCAAAGTTTGACCATTTTTCTATTATATGTAGTATAGATAGAACAACTAAATGTTACATCACATTGAAAACTTTATTTTTGTGGTGTACTTATATTCATAATTAATGCTAATTGAATTTTTAAAGCCAATTAACATGTTATCAATTTGTTCGATCATAGGGTCACATGTGTCAAAATAAAATAGCAACAAACGATTCAAAATAACCATAGTTACTTCACTAGACAAACATCCGTTAATACCAACGGGATTTTATAGCGGCAGATAATATTAGTGATAAAAAAAGTTTATGGGTTATAAAGAAAAAATAATAAAACTTTGACGATTTTAAGATTAAACATAATGTTTTGAAACCCGGTTCGACCCGGGTGGTTCAACCGGTTGAACCATTTCGGTCAAAAAACGGGTAAGTTTAAACCGGATCATCCCGATGGGTTGGGTCGAAAAAATAGGACAAATTAAACCGGGTCAACCCGCCGGGTTCGAAGCGTCCCGGGTCAACCCGGTTTTCGACGTGTATTAATAGCAAACATTTCAACGCTTCAATACTTTCCAAATGCATAGCTTAATTTCAATACTTTTCAAATGTGCTAAAAGTTTGACCATTTTTCAAAGATTTCAACATTTGACCATTTTTACTTTATAGGCGAGTACCCGCGCCTAGCGGCAGAGGTTCCTAGCGGCGGACAATTAACAATATGCGATATTGTGGTAAGTGTTTCTTATAACGTTCAAAATAAAACGTGAAAAGATCAAAATAGCATTGCAAACGGTTGTAATATGCGATAATTCAACTCTAGCAAAAAAAATTAACATGTATCAAACAACATATAAAAATATTTAGTGAGACTCAACAAGAAAACATTACATCACTTATAAGATACTAAATAACAATGCACGTTAATCGTCGCGTAAAAATTCTTGGTAGACGACATTTGAGGTGTAGACACCTCCTTGACCGAACTCTTTGACTGGCTTCACTAATACCTTTGTAGTTTTACGTGATATCCCTCTAAACAAAGCAACATAAAGCTGGCCATGCGAGAAAACAGAGTCGGGCAAATGAACACCCACATTTGGAATTGTTTGGCCCTGAGCTTTATTGATAGCCATCGCAAAGCAAAGGCTCACAGGGAATTGTATTCTCTTTTGTTTGAAAGGGAATATGTCTTCTTTAGATGGAGCAAGAGGAATGGTAAAAGCACTCTAACTCCAGCGTGTTGTCTGACAACAATCTTAGCATTGATGACATTAGGATCAAAGCGTTTACATATCAACCTTGTTTCATTACATAATCCATTTGACGGAACGAGATTCCTTAAAAGAATAATCGGGCATTCAATTTGAGGCAATCTGCTCACGTTGAACGAGTTTAAGACCCTGATTTGTTTTGATAAGAGATTATTAAAATAATATCAAAATTTGCATGGTTAATCAATACTGTAATTAATTGTACATAAATGATTTGGTATCAAATGGATAGTCATATTTGGTAACCTGATATCATTCTTAGTTAGTGTTTAATATCAGTTTTGGTTGAATAGATTTGCGTGTATAGTTATGCATTAATTGGTTTCACATAATTCTGATGACCGGTAAATAAAAACACTTAATATGTTGTGTAATTATTAATTAGTATGCATGAACTGGCGAGATTACATTGTATACAATAACCACGATTAAAATTAAGTGAAAACACGTGAAACAAACTTCTTATGTAAACGTGATCGTTGCATACAATATGAAAATGGATTTATTAAATTATTCTTCTTTATTTCGATGGATAAGTAAAAACATGAGAATGATTGCTCGATCATCGGTTTGTTTATAGGGGTCACCATGTTCATCTTTTGTTTGAACCTTTGGGTGCTCGTCAGCGGGAGCAATTGGTGGTGAAGACTGATCAAATACGATTTGGTTTTGTATTGCTCGATGCCATATTAGCGGATTAGTTTTTTTGGCTTAATAAATTTTGAGTGATTGTAATATATGTTGTGAAATCTTTATATAGACCCATAATTCCCAGGAGGGTTAACGGAATTAGTCAAAATTTTCCATAATCTATTTATGAAAAACGAATGAAAATGAATAAATTAACACAACTTGAGCGCGCGCGCACACACACACACACACACAAAAATGATGAAAGATTTGGACGGTAGCAGTGAATGGGTTTTATGATTATATCATTGGTTTTCCGGTGAAAAATGTTAAACAAATAAAAAATGCCTAAATCCAAAAAAAAAAAACATTGGTCTCAAATAAAAAACATATCTCGGTAAACTTACAAAAACATACCATTCCATTTCTGTGAACACTTTATGGCCTAAAAAAATTATTGACCTTATGACGTTCTCACAAATTTCTTATTCCATATCATATATAACTCGAAAGATCTAAAACCAAAGGCTCAAAGACTAACAAATAAAATAACAACTACAAACTTTCAAATAACAGAGACAAAATTGGCAAAAAAAAAAAAATCATTAGCTATTTTTTACCAAACAATATTCCAATAGAACTCGCCAATACAAGAAAAACCAACAACACATATCCGACCGGATCTCAAGCAAAAAAACCCAAAACGACCAAAACCGCCTAAACCAAAACCACCCACCTAAACCACTAAAACCGAAACCAGTCAAATAAATCGGTGGTGGTGGCGGCGGAAAAATCAATTAAGGGTGGTGGTGGCGAATTTAGATAGCTTATTCTAGGATTCGGGTATGGTAGGTTTAAGTTGTGGTGGTAGACTACGATTTTGGGTTTTAGCGGTGGAGAATGTGAAATAAAAACGAGAGAATGAGATAATAGTGTTTGTGTGTGTGTGTTCTTTTTAACTGCTTTAGGGGGGGGGGGGAAGGGGGGGGGGGTGGGGGTTCTTTTGTTATGTGTAGTATTCGTATGTCCGTGTGTAATGATTTTCTAGCCATGTTTCCTTCATTAAGTTTTCTAGCCATGTGTCTAGCCTTCCATACTAATGATTCCAGCCAAGTTTCCTTTATAAGTTTTCACTTTTATGAACCTTGCATGGTCTATCAAAACTGACACTATGTTTATTTTGCTGTAAAATCAAAAGTATATTATTCGCATACCTTTTTCTCACATACGCTGGTTCACAAATGGGCGCCTAAGCCAAAAATTTGTGCAGTCTAACTAAAAAATACGAGGGATTATGATTTTAATGCATATACATCTATACTACATATAATAGAAAAACGGTCAAACTTTGAAAAGTGAAAAGTTGAAAGTCAAAGGTGAGAGAAATGTATTGTCTAATTAATACTCTTATTAAAACACCTCATTACTTAAAAATACAATAATTTATTCATATTGTACAACCAATTAAAAACATATCTCCAAATTAAAAACAACCAATTAAAACACCCCTTACTAAAAAGTACAATAAAATTTTCAGAATGTACAATTTAAACAAACTACAACATAATTCTAAATATAAAATAATTAAACACACTAATTAATGTTATTTTTAAAACACCCTAAAATGAAAAGTACATATTATTATACACATTATACAAATTAATAAAACACACAAAGCTTCATACAAGCTAACAAGTTGATGGTACAAATAGTTTTGAAAATCGGACGGGGCCAACGGGTTCAACCGGAAACCGGTATCGCCACCGGTTCGGCTAACCAGTAACAGCCATCCGAAAACGAATTAGAGATGACCCGTTGAAATCGATACAAAATGGTGAATCATGTCTTATCGAGATCTATTTCTCCGGTTAATCGTCACAGGGTACCCGCCGCCGCAACGCGTGGGTACCCTGCTATACTATATCTATACTACATATAATCTATACTACATATAATAGAAAAATGGTCAAACCTTGAAAAGTGAAATGTTGAAAGTCAAATGTGAGAGAAATGTATGATTTAATTAATACTCTTATTAAAACACCTCATTACTTAAAAGTACAATAATTTATTCACATTGTACAATCAATTAAAAGCATATATACCAAATTAATTAAAAATAACCAATTAAAACACCTCTTACCAAAAAATACAATAAAATTTTCACAATGTACAATTTAAACAAGCTACAACATAATCCAAAATATAAAATAATTAAACACACTAATTAATGTTATTTTTAAAACACCCTAAAATGAAAAGTACATGTTATTATACACATTATACAAATTAATAAAACACACAAAGCTTTATACAAGCTAACAAGTTGATGGTATATATAGTTTTGAAAATCGGACCAGACCAACGAGTTCAACCGGAAACCGGTGTCGCCACCAGTTCGGCTAACCAATAAAAGCCATCCGAAAACGAATCAGAGAGGACCCGTTCAGTCCGATACAAACTAGTAAATCAGGTCTTATCTAGATTTATTTCTCCGGTTAATCGTCATAGGTTATCCGCCGCCGCAACGCGCGGGGTACCATTTTATACTATATATAAAGGAAAAACCAAAAAGTAAAAAGTGAAAAGTTGAAACTAAAAAAAGAAATGTTGAAAACATATATTTCAAAAGGAAACTATTAATACATATCGAAAACCAGGTTGACTCGGAACGCTTCAAACCCGGTGGGTTGACCAGGTATAATTTGACCCGTTTTTTACCCAGCCCGTCGGGTTGACTCGGTTTAAATCGACCAGTTTTTCGACCGAAACGGTTAAACTGGTTTAACCACCCGGGTCGAACCGTTTCAAAACATTATATTTAATCCCAAAATCTTCAAACTTTTATTATTTTTTGTTTATAACCCATAAACTTTTTTTTAACAAAACATTAGATTTAATCCCCAAATCTGTCACTATAATATCTCGTTGCTATACACGGGTACTCGTCTATTAACTGAAATGATGAGACAACGTAAATCACATAATTTCCTTATCGGTCAAAAAATATAACTATTAAATAACAAAATGCATTATTTGATTTGTTTGAGTGCATTATTTGAATCTTACCGGATAACAACTCTTCAGTCTATTATTATTACAATCTTAATCGACTTTCGAAACTTAAACCAATGCTATTGAAGAAAATTCTCTCTCACACATATCGACGCTCTTAAAAAAACAATGCAACCATGCCATAACAAAATAATCCTCAGAAAAACATTGCAACTTAAAATAATGCTATCGAAAATGATTCCTTAGAGCTATTAATACAATTTGTTGAAAAATATTATATGAGGGCGGTATTAGGTTTAAACTAGACATCTTTGCCGCTAGGCACGGGTACTCGGCTAAATAATTTTATATGTCGTTTGATACATGTTAATAAATTTTGCTAGAGCTGAATTGTCATACGTTACAACCGTTTAAAATTACATTTTGATCTTATCACGTTCTATTTTGAACGTTATACGAAAGACTTACCACAGTATCGCATATCGTTAATTGTCTGCCGCTAGGCGCGGGTACTCGCCTAGTATTTTAAAAGCATTTATTTATCATATCTCTTATTAGCAATCAAACTTTCATAAGAAGCTATCTATATCTGCTGAAGCAGTAAATAATCAATGCTGTTAAAAAAAGCTACACATGTAATATTGATATTAAAAAAATGAGGGTAATCTAATGAGTACCTTGGAAATGGATTTTTTTAAGTGATTGTCTGGATGAGGAACTCTATCATATGATTCATTCAAATTCACTCTCACCTATTCATATACCTTAAGATAATAATAGTTATGAACAATAACAAAACAGGTTTTTGTAAATGAGCTAAAACATTTAAAGACCAGAATGTATACCTAAGAAGGAGATAGACCAGATGGACATGAAATAAAAAGTTTGTATTCGTTCTCCATTAACAGTTCAACTTCCAAAAATCTTTCACACACTACTACTGTGTGTTTATAACTTTATACGATCTAAGATTCAGTTGGGTGTGTATTAATTTTTTAATCATTTAAACTAAAAAAGTTAACAAATTAATCTTCACTTTTTTCTTCTATAAAAAATTACTAATCTTGAAACACTCCCTAAGATATACTTTAACTTTTCTATTGTTTCTAAAAATAAATTTAAGTTTGATCTCACATTTGACTTTTAATTTTCAACAATTCAACTTTAACTATTTTTCTTTTTTATATAGTAAATATAAAGATAAAGATAAATAAAAAAGATTTATGAAAGGGGACGAAGAAAATATAATGTTGTCATCAAAATGGGCCTAAATCGTTTTAATTGCACTAGAGATACATATTTTTGAAACATTTCACTAATTTATTCCCTATTTTGGATGGGCCATTAGTTTCTCCTGTTAGGAATTAGAAATTCCCAGTATTAAAGAGTCGGTCACCTCAAGTATATGTAATCGTTAGAAAGCTCGTAGTCATAGTAATATTAAGTTAAGTAGTATTTAGTTAAGTAACACCGTGGAGGACGGACGGGTCTTTACCCACTGTATGCCTGATCCACAGCCCGATGTGTGGCGTTTTATGTAAGACTATAAATACTCTCTACCTCCCAAGGTAGAGAGTTGGAGCTCATAATAAGATCTTTCACTTTCTCTCACTAAGTTCCCTAAACCTCTAACTTTCTCTCTCTAGAATTCCATCTATATGCTACCTTGTGTTAATGTTATGATGTGTATGTGAAAAGTTATATCTTACAATTGGTATCAAGAGCCATGGTTAGATCATATCTTACACATCTTTGGATTTCTAGTGGTTTTTAGGTGGTTTTTGAGTTTGAAAAAGTTTAGTGGTTTTTGCATCATTTGATTGATTTCTAGTGTTAAAGCTTCGATTTTAGTTGTACTTTTATGTTTAGAATCATCAAAAGTGTTTAGGTTTTCATTTGGTAAGCTTGAATCATCTTGGTTGGGTTGTTTTGGATTGAAAAGTGAGGTTTATATGGTTTTTTCAAGCTAGCGACTTAGCTCACGGAATATTTTCTTGGTAGCGACTTGCTTCACATTTTTGTAGCGACTTACAGTATTGGAGCTAGCGAGTTAGACCTAGCGAGTTAAAGTACAAGTAGTGGATTCTCCACTACGGGTAGCGACTTGTGGTAGCGACTTGGTCAGGAGCGAGTTGCTCTTTAGCGACTTGTGTCTCTAGCGACTTGTGTAGCTTAATTGTGCCAAAATTTGATTAGCGACTTGGTTTGTAGCGAGTTACTACTTAGCGACTTGCTTTTCTGTTAGCGACTTGGGACTCTAGCGACTTAGGGGTGTAGCGAATTAAGGGTTAGCGACTTAGTGCATTAATTTCTAGCGACTTAGTGCATTAATTTCTAGCGACTTAGTGCATTATCTTCTAGCGATTTAGTATTTTATCATCTAGAGTTTTGAGTGATTGCTTACGGTTTTCTCTTGATTCAGAAAATCCCGTAAAGAATCCATTTCCGGTTTAATCATAGAGCTATAAAATCCCGTATAATCTGTTAACATGTCTACCAACGTTCCCACTGTTATCTCCATTGTTGCCGAAGATGTTCAAGCAGTGGCTCGATACTCGCCCACCCATGCTTGACAGAACCGACTACGACTCTTGGGCTCAACGAATTAGACTGTATTGCCTTGGAAAGGAAAATGGTGTCAACATTCTCAAATCCATTGATGAAGGACCATATCGAGTTGAGACGACTAGAGACATACTTGATACTAATGCAGATGGTACTCCTGTTTACGGAATAGACCGACCTAAGATGTATGATGAGCTTGATGATAAGGATAAAAAGAGATTTGATGCGATATCGGGCTTCAAACATTGTTCTTCAAGGTCTTCCTAAAGACATCTACAAGCTGATCAATCATAACACCGATGCTAAGGCAGTTTGGGACAATGTTAAGATGCTTCTCTCAGGTTCTGAATTAACTATGGAAGACAGAGAATCCCAACTCTATGACGAATTTGAGCATTTCAAGATGAAACCAGATGAGAGTGTCTATGAGTACTATGTGAGATTTCATAAGTTAGTTAATGACATGAGGAACATCCGAATGACTATGCCTAACATTCAGTTGAACTCAAAATTTGTGAACAACATGAATCCCGAATGGCACAAGTTTGTCACCCCTGTGAAGCTCACTAAAGGATTGAAGAATACAAACTATGAGCAACTCTATGCCTTCCTCCTTCCGAATGAGAGACATGCTATGTTTGAAAAATTAATTCTCAATCAGTTCAAAACCAACCAGGAAGAGACAAGCTCGTCTAATGACTCTACAACTTTCTACTCAAACATCGGAATCACAACCAAAGCATCACAAGTCATACCCTTGGGTAATGGTAATCACAAACTCATTCCTGATTCTATGTACAAACAAGTCGATGCCGATACTCACGTGGGTAGCTTCATTAATCAACTAGCTCTTCTCATCAGTCAAAACATGAATACTCTCCCACAAACCAACAACAACCTCAGAACCGCATCTAACCCACACAATCAAGCCACTATTAAAGATGGAAGGATCGTGGTGCAACCAGGAAAGACAGATGATCGGGACGAGGTGGAGCTGGGAGAGGTTATGTTGGAAACCCGAATCGAGGAAGGAATGGTAACCAAGGTCAAACTAAGCTCATCAAATGTTATAACTGTGGTGGAGAGGGACACATTGCAAGGAACTGTACATCTCTAAAGCGCCCACAGAATCTGATTACTTCGAGAGAAGATGCTGGCTCAAGCTCAGGACAATGGTGCTACTCTGAATGAAGAGGAATTGTTGTTTCTTGCTGAGGGCAATGCCAAGACCTATGATGCATATGTGGATGAGCAGCCTATTCAAGAGATAGGTCACAATCATCAGAATGCCTTTCAAGTCGCTGACTGTGATGCATACGACTCCGATGTGGATGATGGACCTACGGCACACACAATTTTTATGGCTAGCATTTCTCCAATGGTTTCTCCCAAGGTCTCTTCTTCATCACTAGCTGGGCCATCCCATGACAAGCTCATCTCAGAGGTATTAAGACTATACGATGATGCTTGATGTGCACCAGATGCATGACAAAGTACAATCAACTGAAACTATTGAATCAAATATTGAAAATATGGGTAATATCAATATTGTCCCATATGATCAATATGTGAAACAAAGTGAAAGTGAGATTGTGCCAAGTGATGCATCCTTCTGCATCAACAATGACTATGTTTTTGATGAATACACTGCATGTGCCCCTGATGATTCCATTATTTCTCAACTAAATGCCTATAAAGAACGTGTTGCTATTTATGAACAACGTGCTAAGTTTGAGTTGACCACTCGTGAGCAGGAAATGGATAACCAAGTAAGTACAGTAATTAGAAAAGTAAGTTTAGAGAAGAAGTATTGAAACAAGAATTAAATTCCTTGCAAGAAAAACACTCTAAAACATCTAAACAAAAACAAGAACTTCAAGAAAATGTGAAAATGCTTAAGCAAGAATTTAATGCAAAGGAATCAAAACTCTTGAGAGATTTTTCTAATCTGAAAACTTTGAAAAACAAACTTGAGAACAAGTTGTACATACAAGGAAACACCATTCAGACCGCTCACATGGTCACTAAACATCGAGTCTTAAGCGATAAGCATAGCATTCCCCTTGTTGAGGAACCTAATCCAGAGGTAATTAAAAGGCTAGAAATGCTCATAAGGTGCTTTATGATGGTAATGAAATTCTTAAGCCTAGGCGGAAACCTAGTTGCGTTGAGTGCACTGAGGAAGATAAGAAATCGATGAAGTCACTAGGGAAAGAATGAACAAAAACTAGATGACCAAATGCAAAGAGAAAAAGATTATTATCACTCCCCATGACTACAAGAAGGAAAACTGGATTTCCTTGAACATGTTTAAACCTCAAACATTGTTGACCCCGAACAAGTGTTCTGGAAAAAGGATATGGACTTGCAAAAAGCTGAAAATCTTGTTGAAAAGAATCCCCCTTGTAGGAAATTCCCTAAAGCGACTGTGTATCCTCCAAATACACCAATGCATTTAGTTCCTAGAACTATTGCCACTAAGAGCAAGACCTTAATCAGTCAATATGTTATTCTTCAACTATTTACCGATTTTGAGAAAACTTGTAAGAAAAGGATCACACCCACTGGGATAACTGAAGGGAAAGGGGTTTTGAGCAAATGAAAGAATGTTATTTAACTGAGGTCATGCCTTTCTTTAAACAACTAAAAGATCATTTTGAGAGTCGTAAAAAGGGGACAAAATCGATATTAAAGAAATGGAAAAGGAATTTGATGCAATGGTAGTTGAAGTTAGTGATTATGAGCGTGCACTAAAATATAATGAGATTGAGAGGAAGAACTTGCATACCTTAAATGAGACTCTTATTACTGAATGTGTTGCTCAAGATATCTTTTTCACCGCTTCAAATTGCTCTATTAATGCTTCCAAATTTCATGAACTATCTGTGGCCCTAAAAGTCTCCCATGATCGTGTCATTGAGCTTGAAAAAACTAATTCTTAACTAAACGAGAAAATTGAACTGGATGATCACAACAATTTGGTTAAACATTTTTCTAAACTGGAAGTTGAGCATTTTAATTTACAACTAAAATATCAACATCTTAAAGAAAATGTTAAAACTTCAAATGTCAAGACATCGTCCGATGCTCCAGAGTTTGATGCAGTTTTTCAAATTAACAAACGTGATGAACGATTCAAGCTCGCAACACGATCGAAAGTTGAAAGCCCAAATCTCTCAATTAAAGGGTCAAACGAACAATAAGACAGGCTCCCAAATCCCTCCTTCTTTAGATTCTCAGAATTCTCAAACTTTTCATCTTCAAAACTTAGTTGATGCCTTACAAAAGGAAAACGAGAGTTTTCTAGAAGAAAATGAAAAAGTTAAACGACATTTTAAAGAGTTATATGATTCAATGAAAGTCACCCGTGACCAAAACAACGAAAAAATAACGTCTTTACAAAAGGAAATAGAGAATCTAAGAAGTCGTGAAATGGGAAACCGCCACTTGTTTTCAATAAGAATGTTGTCTCAAAGTCACCCTTAGACTGCAAATACACTGTGACACTTAAATATATTCCTCCTCATCTTAGGAATAATGAACATGCTTTTCATGAATACTGTGCTCACCTTAAGGATAGTCTAGAATGTCTCCGTGAGATTGTCGAAGAGGATTTCATTAACAAACCTCTTGATAGTGAAATTAGGTTTGCTTGCCTCCATGCCAAACGATCTCAAGAGTTGCTAGAATGTGTAATTGCCACATGTCCAAAATCCTTAACCTTAGGTGAAAAAGGCAAAGCTGTGATGCCCTGTTCTATGCCTAGTGCCAAGCAGGAAATCCGTTCTATGCCCTGTCTTAAAAAAGGAAACACTAATGTGCCTTCAAGTAGTTCAGATTCCTGATATGTTAGTGCTAAGAAAGTGAACTTTAGTGTGCCTGCAAAAAGCTCAAATCCCAGTCTTAAAGTATACACTAATGTGCCTTCTAGTACTTCAGATCCTTGCACATCAAGTTCGGGAATGCAAAAATTAGATCAACCAACTAATGTTTCCATTCCCTCTACAGGAGTAATCGGTGACTTTAAAGCGAGCAGGTCAAAGTCTCAAGACAATACAAGGAATGATAGGACCTTGCAAGCTAAGAATGTGCATTGGAAGAGAGTAGAAGACCAATCTAGGAACTTTAGGCTTGAGTTGAATAAAACGAATCGTGTTGATTCTAATATTAGCCTTAGGCGCATGTAATTAATTCAATTCGATACTATCTGCAAACCTTGTAATGTTGCATGCTTGAATTCTGTTGCTAATCATGAATGTGGTGTGAATGCTTTGTCTAATGCTGTCAAATGCCCTGCTAAAATTGCTAATGCTAATAATCGTGCAAATAAGGCAAAAAGGCAAAAACGAAAGATTGTTAGAAAACAGAGGAAACCCACAGGAAGAACTTTTATAAAGATAGGTTATTATTGGATACCTTTTGGTCATAAGAATAATCAGTTTTGTTCTCAAACTGCTAAGATTATGCCCACTAGAAAATGGATGCCTACCGGTAGAACTATTCCCTTAAGAAGTAAACATACTTTGAATAGGGCAAATACTGACACCAGCATTGCATCTATTCCCAATGATTCCATTGCTTCTACTTCTGATATGGATGTTTCGATTCGATGTGGGTGTTCCAATTAATGTTACTAACCAAGTGGAACCCATTCTTGCATGGGGATCCCAATTATCCGGTTATCCATTTTTGTCTGTGTTCAACTGCAGATCGTTCAAATCGTTCGTGGTACCGGACTCAGTCGTTCCAAGCATATGACTGGAGACCGGTCGCCGCTCATGAACTTCGTGAGCAAGTTCATCGGGACTGTTAGATTTGGTAATGATCATTTCTGTGCTATTATGGGTTATGGAGATTATGTTGTTGGTGATAGTGTCATCTCGAGAGTCTACTATGTTGAAGGGTTGGGTCATAATCTATTTTCTGTTGGTCAATTCGTGACTCGATCTAGAAGTTGCCTTCGAAAACATACCGCTTTGTTAGAGATCTTAATGGTAAGGAACTATTAAAAGGAACTCGTGGGTCAAACCTTTACACCATCTCTATCGATGACATGATGAGGGCTTCTCCAATCTGCTTGTTGTCAAAGGCTTCAAAACAAAGTCATGGTTATGGCATCGTCGTCTCAATCACTTGAACTTCGGCACCATCAACGATCTTTCCATAAAGGACCTAGTTGTAGGTTTACCTAGACTAAAGTATGAAAAGGATCATCTTTGTTCAGGATGTCAATTGGGAAAAAGCAAGAAATATGCCCATAAACCCAAACCTACTAACTCTGTCACCGAAGTTCTTCATATGATTCATATGGATTTATGTGGACCAATGAGGGTACCGAATATCTTTGGGAAGAAATATGTGTTAGTTGTGGTTGATGATTACTCTAGATTCACCTGGGTCAAGTTCATAAGGACAAAGGATGAAACTCCCGATATCATCATCAAACTCATCAAACAGCTGCAGGTTCGTCTTAACAAAACCGTCGAATTGTCGAACAGACAATGGAACCGAGTTTGTCAACAAACAACTTAATGAATTCTATGAAAGCGTTGGAATCAGTCATCAAAGAAGTGTTTCACGAACTCCTCAACAGAATGTGTAGTTGAAAGACTAAATCGGACTCGTTGAAGCCGCTAGAACAATGTTGATTTACTCAAAGGTTCCAATGTTTCTCCGTGAGGCAATCGCCATCGCATGCTATACACAAAATCGTTCCCTAATCCACACCGCACATGGAAAAACTCCATATGAACTTGTCCACAACAGAAAACCTAATCTCTCTTTCCTTCGTGTGTTTGGTGCATTGTGCTATCCAACTAATGAGGGTCAAGACTTAGGGAAACTTAGGGCTAAAGCTGACATTGGAGTATTTGTAGGATACGCACCAAACAAAAAGGGATACCGAATCTATAACAAAAGAACCCGAAATATCATGGAAACCATTCACGCTACGTTTGATGAGTCGACCGGTCAAATGGCTCCTGGACAATCCAGCTCAGGACCCGCACTTCAAGACAATCCCATTGGTTCATCTCTTGTTCCAAACTCTACTCAAGAAACTCCATATGTACCTCCATCTCAAGATGATGTAAAGAAATTGTTTGATCCTATGTTTGATGAACTGTATGATTCAAACACTCATGAGGTAATGATTCCCGCAATGAGGATGCTCATATTCCTGTGAATGAAGTCAATCCCTCTGTCTCAATATCTTTAAGTCAAGAAGCACCTCTGCACGATCCTTCGCCTCATCAACAAATCATCATTCTTCAAATGTACATCATGGAAATGTTTCTGGCATCAATGATGAAGTTAATCCCTTTGCTACTCCCGAGGATGCTCCATTTGAAAACATATTTGCTACTCCTCACGAATCATCATCGAACCATCTTCTTCAGGAGACATCGACTCAGCTACCTCAGTTCCTCAACAACCGCCACATGAACACCTTAGAAAATGGACTCACGATCATCCATTAGACAACATCATTGGAAATCCCTCTCGTCCTGTATCAACCCGGAAACAATTTGCAACCGATGCCTTATGGTGTTTCTTCAACTCCGTACTTTCTAAGATCGAACCAAAAGATGTTAAAACCGCCATGAATGAAGACAGGTGGTTCAATGCCATGCAAGATGAAATTCATGAGTTTGATCGACTTGTTGTATGGGAGTTAGTACCGCTCCTCAGACGTGCTATGATTATAGCTCTCAAATGGATCTTCAAAGTAAAACTTGATGAGCATGGTGATGTGTTGAAGAACAAGGCTCGTTTAGTTGCTAAAGGATATCGCCAAGAGGAGGGTATAGACTTTGAAGAATCTTTTGCTCCTGTTGCTCGAATCGAGGCAATCAGAATCTTTCTGGCTAACGCCGCTAGTAAGAACATGGTAGTGTATCAGATGGATGTGAAGACGGCATTTCTGAACGGAGATCTTAAAGAAGTCGCTACGTCACCAACCTGAAGGATTTGTGAATCAAGAGCATCCTACTCACGTTTATCGTCTGAAGAAAGCTCTTTACGGTTTAAAGCAAGCACCCAGGGCATGGTATGATACACTGTCAAAGTTTCTTCTATCATCCGGATTCAATAAAGGAGCAGTTGATCCTACATTGTTCACCAGGAAGTCACGCAAACATTTAACTCATGTTCAAATTTATGTTGATGATATTATTTTTGCTTCGACCGACCCAATGGAATGTGATCATTTTTCTAATGAAATGAGTTCTAAGTTTCAAATGTCAATGATGGGACAAATGTCGTTTTTCTTGGGATTACAAATTTCACAAAGTCCCGGAGGCATTTTCATAAATCAATCTAAATATGCAACAGAGATTTTAAAGAAATTTGGATTTGATTCATGTGAACCTGTTGACACCCCCATGATTGATCGAACCAAACTAGATGAGGACCACTCAAGGATCATGATTGACCAAACGAAATATCGTAGTATGATTGGATCCCTGATGTACCTCACAGCTAGTAGACCCGACATCTTGTTCGCTGTTTGCATGTGTGCTAGATACCAGGCTAAGCCTACTAAAAAGCACCTTGAAGCGTTAAACGGGTCTTTCGGTATCTCCAAGGAACCATCAATATGGGACTATGGTACCCGAAGGACACCGGTATGTCACTAACAGCCTATGCAGATGCCGATCATGCAGGTTGTCAAGATACACGCCGAAGTACATCCGAGGTGCTCGCTTTTGGGTGATAAGCTTGTGAGCTGGTCTTCAAAGAAGCAAATGAGTACTTCTATTTCCTCTACAGAGGTGAATACATAGCCATGTCATCTTGTTGTGCTCAAATCTTATGGATGAGATCTCAATTATCCGACTATGGCTTTGAATTCAACAAAATCCCTCTGCATCGTGATAATAAAAGTGCTATTGCTCTCTCATGCAACAACGTTCAACACTCAAGAGCAAAGCATATCGACATTCGACATCATTTCATCAGGGAACAAGTGGAAAAGGTGTGGTGGAACTATATTTTGTGAGGTCTGAATATCAGTTAGCAGACATCTTCACCAAAGCTCTTCCAAGAGAACGTTTGAGTTTATTCTTCCACGCCTTGGCTTGAAAAGCCTTCAACCGAATACTCAAACGTCTTCAGGAGGAAGACGAGGAGTAAAGGTCTATCTTCATCTATCTCATGTAAATACTTATTCGAAAAACAAAATACAAAATTATAAAACCCTATAAAACCAAATAGAAAAATATAAAAAAAAAAAAAAAAAAAAAAAAAAAAAAAATCTTCAAAAATATTGTCTTTTTGTCATGTTTTTTTTCGGTTCGAAAATATCTACGGTCTTTGTGCTGTCACTCAAAGAATGACACGGGACTTTAGATGTTGTTCGAATTCTTAAAAAAAAAAAAATATATATATATATATATATATTTTTGGGAGAAAGAGAAACAATGGTTTATTGTCATTTTCAGGCAATAACCCGTTTTAAAAGAAAGAACAGAGCCATGTTTTACCATGTTTTCAAATTCCATGCTCCGATTCTATAACATTTATCTGCTGAAAACTAAATGCTTTGAAAAATAACTCGGTCTCTATTTTTGATAATCATCACGACTTATCTGTCAAAATCTCTATCGCTCAATCAACAACCTATGTCATTGATTGAGGGGAGAATGATTTCAATTAAATTAAAAAGTTATTTGGCATTAAATTGTTTTCAAAAGATGTACATGCATGTTTAACCAATGGAGATTAAAATCTCAACATCGATCCTTATCGCTTAAAACGCTTTCATAATCAAGTCACAATTCTCCTTAAAAGCTTTCAAAATCAATTTAAATCTACAGAGATCACAAATCTCAAATGTTTAAATAATTGTGATCGGGGAGAAGTTGTGATTTAAATAGGATTTAAACTGATAATTCGATAAATGGTTTCTTAAGTGATTAGCATGTTTGCCTCCCGTAAGTGACAAACGATTTCAAATTTTCCATGCACACATTGAGGGGAGCATCTATATTAAACCACAATGATTTGAAACGTGATCACTTATCTCAATGTGCATGTTCCCTCTAGTATGTGCAAAACTCTTTTCAAACCTCGAGGCACATATTGAGGGGAGCAAAATCATGAAAACCTCATCCTTCCCCAAAATGCTTTATCTACTTGATTTGATCAAGGAAGTGATGTTGATATTTTTTAGAAAATGGTAATCAAAGAAGTTAATTTCTTCCTCTTGCCTCCGTGTGCAAAACAATTTCAAACATTTGATGCACATGTTGAGGGGAGCACTTATTCTAAAAATATCAAAAACAATTCAAGTACAAAATGCTTTGATAATATATCACAAGTATCCGGATTGATTTTCAAATGGTTTTCAATTGGTTCCTATGGCAGATGAACAATACCAAAAAGACCGACCAACTTTACATTATGTATGGTGATATAAGGACGATAAGGTTAGGTATGTGTTCCCATGATCCGCCAGAACCGGAGGGATCTACCCAGGGACTATCCACTAGTTAGTGTAGAGTTCTTAGGTATGATGATAAAAGGAGAAAAATGAGATATGGGAAGAGTGCGGACTAAGACTGAGCTAGTACTGGAATAAACCCAACAAGGTTCTAGCTATGAAGTCTCGGTAAGCACTGGAGGGGTTGAAGAATTAAAAAGAATTGAATGAGAAAAGGGTGAAAACAAATAGCCCTCCATTTATTCAACCTTAGGGCAGAAACCGGGTTCAATTCATATGCTACTGATGGTAACATCGGTATTGAAGACAAGACGCCATGGACCCAAAGGACGACCGCACTTCAACCTTCCAAACCACTCAAGTTCCTCTTAAAAGGACTTGTTTCATTCTCACGGGAACCGACATTATCTATCGACTTTCTCTTAGAGATTGTTGATATTGAAGAAGGAGACCCTCTCCCTAGTCTCCGCCACAGGATCCAAATATGCACAAATTGAGTCTAGAGCCACGAGATCATCAATAAATCTCATTAGGACACTTTCAATGAAGACTCTCTGCTTCACACAATGTGGAAAGAGAGATTATATCTTGAGTCCTACACATTTATCCTTGTGGTATTGCCGTAACATCCGAAAGTGATGTGTTTACATATTCACTGTGAAGATGGAAAGCCTTCTCGAGCCAACATCTAACAAGCTCCTGGTAGGTGGCATGTGAGATCTATTATACAGATCAACCATGTGACAACCGAACGTAAACAATGGGGTGATTCAATCTTTTGAATCAATCCTGGTTCAGGTTATGGATTGACGGATACCTTTGAAAACCGGTCTTTGTGCTTTAAAACTCTTTTCATTAGCATGTCGACCGTGTACTAATTTTTCAAATCAAAAGGTGTTTTATGATTGATAATTGATTTTCATTAAAACCTTCGCCGTATTGCAAAAACAATTTCTATTGAGCAATACTCGATTGTTTTTCAAATATCTTTTCATCAATCAGTGGACTCAAATTCGCCGGTTCACTCACTCCGTGTTGTCTTCTTTGAGATGTTCGGTTTGAGAACACTAGAGCAGCTGCGAAACCCCTGTCAAGGAAATTCTTCGAATTATACCGATCACAGTACATGTATGATCAACGGGGAACCGTGGGGCGTGTACCTCAATTCAACGAAAGTGATCAAAGACACTTTCGTGCGATTTATTGCTAACGTTGTATGCGTACGCCCGACGCTTGCAGTTGTTCGAATGAAGCGGTCAATCCATAGCCGCATGCTCACTTAACACATTCATCTCAAAAGAAATCATGATTAGTGCATCAATGACTCTGATATTTTCACTCCATGCTTCTGCTACGCTGCCGCCAATATCATGATTCAACAAATGCTTCCGCTACTCTGATGAGAAGATATCATGATCCCGAATGTGAGCATGTCGGTCCGAATGTCACAACATCACATAATACCAACACCACAATGGATGTATCCGAGATTTTCTACTAGCTGATGATCTCAAAAGCTGGCTCAACATTATTATCACGTGGATCAGGAAAAGACCTCCACTTGGATTAACCAAACATGCAATGAGTGGAATCAATGACTACAAGCTTCGGAGCAAAGTACTACATCAAGAATGCAAGATCAATTGTTAATGTAATATCCGATTGTATTCAATGTCATTTTAGTATATGTTTGAGGTGACCTCCCTTAGGGGGAGATTGTTAGGAATTAGAAATTCCCAGTATTAAAGAGTCGGTCACCTCAAGTATATGTAATCGTTAGAAAGCTCGTAGTCATAGTAATATTAAGTTAAGTAGTATTTAGTTAAGTAACACCGTGGAGGACGGACGGGTCTTTACCCATTATATGCCTGATCCACGTACCGATGTGTGGCGTTTTATGTAAGACTATAAATACTCTCTACCTCCCAAGGTAGAGAGTTGGAGCTCATAATAAGATCTTTCACTTTCTCTCACTAAGTTCCCTAAACCTCTAACTTTCTCTCTCTAGAATTCCATCTATATGCTACCTTGTGTTAATGTTATGATGTGTATGTGAAAAGTTATATCTTACATCTCCGTTAAGTGTTAGCATCGTTAGTCCCTCCGTTAATAATTTTTGCACTGTTAGTCCTATTTTTTCAAATAATAGTTTTCGCCAGTTAGTCCCTTCGCTAATAGTAGTTTTCGCCAGTTTTCTACGTTTTTGTCCGTTTTTATCCGTTTTAGTTCGTTTTGTATCTGTTTTCCCCTTTTTTTTTTATGTTTTTCGTCCGTTTTTTACGTTTTTATCCGTTTTAGTCTGTTTTTATATGTTTTCGTCCGTTATTTTACGTTTTGTCCGTTTTTGTCTTTTTTATCCGCTTCGACCTTTTTACATTTTGTCCGCTTTCGTCCGCTTTTTACGCTACCGCTTTTACGCTTTTGTCTGTTTTTATCCGTTTTCAATCGTTTTTATCTGTTTTCGCCTGTGATTTTTTTACGTTTTTGTCCGTTTTATCCGTTTTCATTCATTTTTTTTAATCCGTTTGGCCCTTTTTAATGTTTTTCATCCGCTTTATTCGTTTTATCCTTTTTCGTTCATTTGTTATCCATTTTCTCCCATTATTTTACGCCGTCCGCTTTATCCAATCCGCCTGCTTTTATATGTTTTTGTCCGCTTTTTACGTTTTTGTCCTTTTATATGCGTCCGACTTTTACGTTTTGTCCGTTGTTATCCGTTTAATCGCTTTTTTTGCTCGCTTTTTTAATCCAATTTCGCCCTTTTTTTTTTACGTTTTTGTCCGTTTTTATCCGTTTTCATTCGTTTTTTTATCCGTTTGCGAATGTTTTGTCCGTTTTATCTGTTTTCGTCCGTTTTTTATGTTTTCGCTCGTTTTTTACATTTTTGTCTGTTTTTATCCGTTTTCGTTCGTTTTTATCTGTTTTGCCATTTTTTTAACGTTTTTGTCCATTTTTTCGTTTTCATTCGTTTTTTAATATGTTTTCGCATGATTTTTACGTTTTTCATCCATTTTTTACGTTATTATCCGTGTTATCCTTTTTCATTCGTAAAAACTGGCAAAACAGACAAAACCAGACGAAAACGTAAAAAAACATACAAAAAAGTAAAAAAAAACAGACGAAAACATATAAAAATTGAAGACAATAGATAAAAATGAACAAAAACGTAAAAGAAAGGACGAAAACATCTAAAAACATTTAAAAAACGTGCGAAAACAGATAAAAAATGAATGAAAACGGACAAAAACGTAAAAAATGTGCGAAAATGAATAAAAAAACGAACGAAAACGGATAAAACGGACCAAAAAGTAAAAAAACGGTCGAAAATAGATAAAAAATGGACGAAAACGTAAAAAAAACGGACGAAAACGTATAAAAACAGACAAAACGGATAAAAACGGACGAAAAACGTAAAAAAAGGGAAACGGATTAAAACGAACGAAAACGGATAAAAACGGACAAAAAAGTAAAAAAAAAAAAAAACGGTCGGAAAATATTATTAACGGAAGGACTAACTCGCGAAAACTATTATTTAAAAAAATATGACTAACGGTGCAAAAATTATTAACGGAGGGACTAACGGTGCAAACACTTAACAGAGAAATTAACGGCCAATCCAAAATAGGGACTAAATGAGTGCAAATTTTCAAAAATAGGTATCTCTTGTGTAATTAAAACGACTTAAAAACTAAACAAGAAATATGAGCAAACCACAGGGACCAAACATGTAATTTTTTCTTTAATCTTTTATCAGCTCAAAGAGAATATTAACTTCCTGATAAACCAAGCCGATAAGCATCATCATAAATATAGAATCATGCAAATTGAACGGTCAGGATCACATTAAAACAATAAAACCCCTATATATACAACTCCACGCACCCTTCATAATATTATAAGGCCTAATTCCCAAAAAGGGACAAAAAGTTGATCATTGATCACTTTGAGGTACAAAAATAAAGTATCTTCCCAATTTGGTCATGCGAACGCTGACTAATCGAATGTGCGACATGTGTCCATTTTTAATAATAAAAGCATGTTTAGGTGGGACTTGACTTTCAATTTTGTTTAAATGACAAATGTACCATTCTTTACAATAAATATCATACAGACACTTAACCAAACACACACTCTCACACTTTTTCACACATATCTCTCTCTCTCACCTCTCTCTACTTTTCCGGCGACCGGAAACCACCACCGCCGTCTTCTCCGGCCAATATTCCGGCCACCCGCCACCGGAAAATTACACCACCTATACCAAACGATAGATCGTCGAAAGGTGATCATTCTGACATTGGGTACGCGCGGTGAAAACCATTGACGCGCCCTAGATCTAAAATTTAAGTTTCGGACTTTTTGGGTTTTTGTCTTGCATGTGTTACCGTGACTTCTCACGTGTATAAAAACCTCCTTCCATTCTGCCAGGCACCTAATAATACACACATTCATGTGGAGCTATCTTGCCAATATTTAGTATGTTAATTTCTTTGTACTGTAAAAAATATATATCAATATAGCTAACACAACCCACACAGCCATAATAATGTTTGGAATAACAAAATGATTGGTAAATTAATACTAGTTATGTTCTATTTTTTTTTCTTGATATCTATAAAGAGATTACATGTATATGTCAACATAAACAAAGATTGAATTAATGTAAACTAGTATGAGTAAATGTGAAAGTTCCTGCTTGCAGAACAATTTAATTTCTTCTTATTATTATTCAGTGTAGTCTAGCTTCAATTTATTTATATTAAGGCTAACTGTATATATGGCCGGAATTTTTGTGAGAAAGAGAGGTGGTGATGAGGGTGTTTGGTGAGAATTTATTTATATTAATGAGAAATGATAAAATTAAAATGAGGGTATATTAGACTTTTAATACTCTCAATAATAAGACAAAATTCACCTACCACTGTACTTTAATAATAAATAAGTGGACACGTGTCACACATCTAATGGAGTCGCACATTCGCACATGACCATTTTGAGAAGAGGGTTTATTTTTGTACCTCAAAGTGACCAATGCCTAACTTTTTGTCCCTTTTTGGGAATTAGCCCATATTATAATATCTCAAGTTGCATACCTAGGGTTTCATGCCCATGCACACTGCGTCTAAATAATTGTCATTCGTAAGTTAGTTTATACGTTTTACTTGTTTGTTATTTTTGGTTTGCGTGGACGATTTAGTAAATATTGGAACGAATAAGTTAATATTCGGAAATATCCAGTGATTTATCGTCGTAAATCAAGCTTATTCTTGTATCACGGCAGTTGAAAATCCTTTAACAAGGAAGATCCTGTTGTTTATCGGAACAAGCGTTTGTCACATCCTATCGCCTTGGGGAGCAGGTTCTGCGATTACCTCTTGGGATCGGCCGTGAGAAAAACATTCCTAATACGTATTTTGCGATTAAATTTATCTAATTTAATTAATATTTTGATCATCCATAGGGCTGTTTTATAAGTAGATACATGTTTAGTTTTTGGTTACCGTCAATGATTGTAGTTAGGGTTATTAAATATCGTAATATATGCAAGTTTTAGGTTTTTTTTTTTTTTTTTTTTTTTTTTTTTTTTCTGTTTTGACAACTTAGTAAATATATTTGTTTATTTATATTTTTATCACATTCTTATACATTTAGTAACAGCTTTTCAACATTCAACTGATTACATTCCGTTCACACATGGCTGTTTTTAAACCCACTATGGGTATGTTTGGCGCAATGGGCTCGGCTGGGGCTAGGCTTTTATTATAAGCTGAAGTTGAAATTTGTATTTTTGTATACTTGTTTGGCAAATGGGCTGGGGCTTATTATTGCAAAATTACTAAAATGGATATAATTAAATGAGTTTTATGGTATATGTTAGATATTTTTGTGGGTAAATATGTAATTTATGGTTCATAAGCCTCGGGCTAAAGTTTTAAGCCCCTTTTAGAGGCTTATGATTTCATAAGCCCGCATGACAAACAAGACTTATTTTAAAAGCCGGCTTATTTTAGAAGCTCAAGCCTCATAAACCCCTCCCCAAACACACCCTATATCTTTCTAAGAGTCTTTTTATGAGGATTAAGGAGTATATATAAATAAAGATTTATGCAAGACTTTTACTTCTTTTAGTTAAATCCTCTAATGAGATATTTGGCAATTTTATACTTTAATATAGTGTCCAGTTTGTGATTTTTAGAACTTTTTTTTGACGATTTATAAAAGTTGGAGCGATTAAGCTAATATTTGTAAAATCCACCAATAAATTGTCGTAAATTGAGCTTATTATTGTAGAGTTGAGATCCTTTGCAAATAGAGGTGTAAACGAACCGAGTCGAGCCGAGTACTACCAAGCTCGAGCTCGACTCGAATACCAAAACTCGAGCTCGTTCGAGCTTTATATTTCGAGCTCGAGCTCGACTCGAGATATAAAACTCGAGCTCGAAACTCGACTCGAGCTAGATTGTTTCTACATTCATGCTAGAACTCGATAAATACTCGGTATATTAAGCTCTGCTCTACTCGATTTCTATGAAAATTTAAGTAAATATATTTATATAAAAGGGTAAATGTGTAATTTAATTGAAGCTCGATAAGGCTCGTGAGCTTCACGAGCCGAGTATTTTGGAGCTCGAACTCGACTCGGAAATGTACTCGAGTAGCTCGAACTCGAGCTCGACTCGTTTAAATCGAGTCGATTTCGAGTAGTTTACGAGTCGATCTCAAATAACTCACGAGTTGCCTCGTCTCGTTTACACCCCCTATTTGCAAAGTGAAAAAAATTAAAAAGTCTGAAAACCTATTATTGAGTTACATGTGTCCCTCACCCAATCCTTCCCTTTTTTAATATTAAATTCGGTTAGGGGCATTTTGATTCTTTTAACTCATTTTTTTATTTCACCACAAAACTTCAAACATAAATAACTTTTATGAAAAACCGATTTCACCAAAATTTTTTAAAGTTAATCCTCTTTAATTTTTATGCATTATAATATATAAATCTCAACTTTTTTTTCCAACTTTTTAAGCGGGTGTTGATTTTCTTAAAATTTTCGGCATTTTCGGCTCTAATTTTGACTAGTTTAAAAGCCGAATTTTACAAAACTTAAAACATGAAAATTGTAGGCTTTTGACAATTCTTTACCCATAAATTTGAATCACTCAAATCCGATATGATATGAGTGAGATATTGCACGTTAATGTTGACGTTTTAGTCATATTTAGTGCATACAAAGTGTTTGATAAAATGCCTAAAAGATATTTTTCTTATAAAAGTATATTCAAATGGACTAATTGGTATACCAAAATACATCTTTTGTTATTTTTGGTTTATTTTGAACTGATGAATAACCAAATGATAAACTGATGAACATTGTGACAATAACTAATGAACATTATGATTTTTTCGACAACTGATGAACATTATGATTTTTTTTTAATACCGATAAACTGATGAACAAAATTTAAGAGAACTGATGAATAACTTTTTTTTATTGATGAACAATACTAACTGATGAACAAGAATAATTGATGAACTGATGAACAACTAACAGATGAACATTGCGATTTCTTTTAGACAACTGATGAACACTATAAAAAATAACTGCTGAACGTTATGAAAAATAACTGATGAACAATATAAAAAATAACTGATGAACTAATGAACATTACTATATTTTTTATAAATACTAATGAAAAAGTCTAAATAATAAAAAATTCATTATTAGGTTGTTTTGTTCATCAGTTAGTGTTGGTTGTTTTTCAACTTGTTTTTGTTCATTAGTTAGTGTCGATTGTTTTTCAACATGTTTTTGTTCATCATTTATTGTTTTTTGTTCATCAGTTAGTGTCAATTATTATTCACCATGTTTTATCATTAACTATTGTTCATCAGAAATATGTCTTGTTCATCAGTTAATACTAACTGATGAACAAGGTTGACTAATGAATAAAAACTAACTGGTGATATTGATGAACACAAGTAAAATGGGAAGATAGGTGATGGACAAAACTCGTTTTGATGAACAGAAGTATGTCTTGTTCATCATTTAATATTATCCATCACCTCATCAGTTGATGACGTATAGTCTATATTCGGGTCACGAACTCGACTAAAGTCCAACACTAACTTAGCCTGATACGAACTGGGCTACGCTGATTAGATGTTTGGGCTCACGAAGGCCCAAACCCAAAGCTATTCATGGAATAGATATCCGATATCTTCTAATTAGTAAGATTATCATTCCCAACCGACTTAGGCGGTATACGCCGAAAGTTAGGGAACACGAAACCAACAAGGATTCCGTGTGTATATAAAGGGAATCCCATCCCTCGTTAAAGGTACGATCTACAAACCCTAACTCTCCTTAAACCCTAAACCGATTACTTACTCTCACGCCGGAGGATAATCGTGGGAGACAATCCCACGGTGTTTTCTGTCTCTTAGTGCGCAGGTCTCAAGTAACGATTCTCAATTGGTACGAGAGCCGGAGCTCCAAATAAGGAACGCCCAACTTTTGTATCAACAAGTGGCGCCATCCGTGGGACAATTCACTAAGAACTAAGACTAGAATGACGAAGCATGGAAATCACCGATCGCAGCGGTTTTATCTTACCGAAAGAAGCCGCACCGCTCGGCTTCCAAGCGCACTCGGGACAACCAGCATCGCTAAAACAAGGGATTAGGCCTGACTTGGTCTACCCTATAGTGGAACCGCCGGGACAACCAGGCCATCACAACCACTACCAAAGACAAGGATCCATCACAAGACCGTTCTTACCACTCCCTTTCAACCACTAGAAACCGACTTGACAAAAGCACCAGATGCACCGGATAAAAACAAGGACAAAGCGCGAAGCTAAATACCCTTGCTCTAGAAGGGGTCGCTACGAATTAACACCAAGGGATTTCAGATCCCAAAATTATGAAACCTTGACCGCCTCATGCGAGAGGAAACTAGAAAAAGGTCGGGTCGAAGCCTACAAACCCGACTCGCTTTGACTCGAATAAACCTCACCACCGCCGTCAGAGGAGAGAAGCGCGGAAAAGACAACCGCCACCCCCGTGTTTAATAGAATTGGAAGGAGAGTCGAGGAAGATGATACATCCGACTCACAAGATGTGGAAGAAAGTGAGGAGGATGAAAGGCACACCAATGTCCACGCTAGACTTGGTAATCGCAGAATCCGTGACGACTTGGGCTTAATATACTCCACAAGTAAAAGCCCTTCAAGCACAAATTGAGGACAACCGCGCGCCGGGGAGGGAAGATTCATCCTTCGATAATTCTCGACAACGAGGATAGCGAGATCGACACCGGAAGTCCGAAGGAAATACCGTGACCAAGAGGAGGAAGACATGTCTCTCCCGCCGCCGTTCAGAAGGTGGATGCGCTCACTAGACGCATCGCTGATTTCTCGAAAACAAGAAGAGGCGCATGCCCGCTAATGTCAAAACCTATGACGGAACAGGTGACCCGACGCATCACCTAAAATTTTTGAATCACCGCGAACTATTGAGAATCGCCACAAGCGTGTGTGCCACATGTTTAATTCCACACTAGTGGGAAGCGCGCGCTGAACTGGTTCAACAAGCTTCCACGCAGAAGCATCAATGGTTTTGAAGAATTGACAAAAGGCGTTTCGCCTAAATTTTACACAACGGAAAAAGTGTGCGAAAAATCCCATTGAACTCGCTAGGGTCAAACAAATGCAAGGGGAGTCCATGAGCTTTTATGGAGCGCTTTAAGGACTAATGTATGCAAGTCAAAGCATGTCCCGGTACTCAAAATCTCGTGGTTTATGAATGGGATCAACAACCCGTAACTTATCAAAAGATTGAATGACAAGATTCCCCAATCCTTTGATGAAGTCATGAAACGCACACGATCCTTCGTCCAAGGAGAAGCCTGCCGGCGATAGCAAGAGAAGCTATTCAAACTATCCAGAACAACCCGGGAGACAATCCACGGACCGAATAGTAACCGCATCAGAACTATCGCAACCAGTGGGAGTGGGCGCGACAATGACAAGTATACCCGTTAACAAAAAACACCAAGGAAATACTCGCAACAGAGGGTGCAAACTTCCCAAGACCGCCACAAATGCGCGCCCGCAGGATCGGCGAGTAGGTAGTGGATACTGTGACTACCACGCACGTAAGGGCCACACCACTAACGAATGTGTCCAACTGCCACTCATTGACAAAATGGTTAAAGATGGCAGATTGGACCATTTGGTCAAAAATATCAAGGAGGGAAAGGATAGACAGAAGAGTGGAAACAAGAAGGAGACACCTAAGGAAAAGGCCGACACAATCTACATGATCCAATCATGGCGGCCGGGTCACTCGACGTAAGGTCACCAGAGTTTTCCCGAGGAAGCGAGATCTCTTTCCCCGCCTTTAACGGCGACAACGCAGTGGTTGAGCCACTCACCATTGAGATTAGTGCGGGGGGTCACGACATCCATCACATGTATGTTGATGGTGGAGCATCGGCGGATATCATGTATGAGCACCGCTATCAAGGCCCGAAATACGCAGCCGCTAAGCCCGGTCGAACGGCGTTGACTGGTTTTACGGGTGAAAAGATATGGCCTATGGGGCAAACACGATTACTAGTCAAGATCGGAAACGAAAAACACTCAAGCGACGGCCCGATGGAATTTATGGTGATCAAATCTCCCTCGCCATACAACGGCATTATCGGGAGACCTGGGATATCAGCTATGCGCGCAGTTGCCATCAACAAATAAGCCACGGGATGCTTAAATTCCCAGTGGAAGGAAGCATTGTTACTCTTTACAATACCATTGTACCGCATAGAGAATGTAACACGATTACATGCGAAACGGCACTAATCCCATAACAAGCAACCAAAGTTCCAAATCAAGGTTGCGATTCACCCGAATACCCTAACAGAAATATCCGTCGGAGGGTCACCGTCGGACAACGGCAAAATAGCTGTGTGCGCGCTCTTGCAAAAGAACTTGGACATTTTTGCATGGGAGCCAAAACACATGATTGGGGTACCACGCTCAATCACAGAGCATAAACTGAGAATCCGACAAGGGTACTCACCAATACGCCGAAGAAGCGCCGCCAAGCCCCGTGAGCCAAGCAGTTTATTTTGGCAGAGGTACACAAACCGGTGGATGTGGGAATTATGCGGAAGTCTACTACCACGACGGCTTTCTAACCCAGAATGGTCAAAAAGCGACGGTAGCTGGAGAATGTGCGTGGACTTCACCGATCTTAACAAAGCGTGCCCACAAGATCGCTACCCATTACCGAGATAGACTGGAAAATAGAGTCTCGTGCGGGTACCCATTGAAGTGTTTCCTCGATGCGCATAAAGGATATCATCAAATCCAGATGGCGAAGGAGGATGAGAAAAACGGCCTTTCACAGCCAAGCTGCTACATGTTACAAAAATGCCCTTTGGCTTGAAGAACGCAGGCGCCACCTATCAGCGGTTAGTAGATAATGCTTTCAAAACAGTGGGCCGCAACTTGAGGTTTATGTTGATGACTGGTCATAAAAAGCCATAATCAAGATGAGTTAGTGCGCGATATTGAAGAAATGTTCAAAACTCTACGAGAGATCAATATGAAGCTAAACCCCAAAAAATGCACCTTCGGCGCCATTGAAGGCATGTTCCTCGGATACCTAATAGAACCCGACGGTATAAAACCATGTCTAGTAAAGACAAAGGCTGTTATAGAACTTCCTTCACCGCAAGACGCTGAAGGAGGTCCAATCTCTCAATGGAAAGCTAGCCGGTCTTAACAGTTCCTATCTAAATCGCAGACAAGTCTCTACCTCTCTTCAAAACACTCAAGAAGTGTATCAAAAAGGAAGATTTCCGGTGGACTACGGAGGCGTAAGAAGCCTTCACACAACTTAAACAACACTGGCAACGCTTCCCACACTTGTCGCACCCGACCTGGGAAGAGTTAATTATGTATCTATCCGCAAGAATCGATGGAGCAGTGAGCGCGGTGCTACTAACAGATAGGGATTCAGACAAAACCCCCGTCTACTATGTAAGCAAGGCGCTCAAGAAGACGGAGATGAACTATAGCGCCATGGAAAAATTAGTTCTGGCGTTGGTGTTTGCTGCCAAACGGCTACGCAGGTACTTCCAAGCGCATCCAATAGCAATAATCACAGACCAACCGATCAAGCAGATCATCTCCAAACCCGACGATCGGCCGACTGCAAAAGTGGAGTGCATTGCTAGGTGAGCACAACATCTCTTACGACCACGCATCGCAATCAAAGGACAGATTCTCGCGACTTCATCATCGAAAAGCCGACACCGACAAGGTACCGCACCAAGTAGGACAGAATCGCATGACCCATGGATCTTGTTTACAGATGGGTCCTCATGCGTTGATGGTTCAGAGCAGCCTCATTCTCACAAACCCGAGGGAATGGAATTCACTTACGCACTGGTTTTGAATTTACAAATGACGAACAATGAGGCGTAATATGAAGCTCTAATCACGGACTACGCATGCAGCTCGGATGGGTGTACGTAACCTAGAAGCAAATGTGGACTCCTGACTAGTGGCCAACCACGGTTGGGTGAATACGGCTAAAGAAGAAAATATGATTCAATATCTCGACAAGACCAAGACACTGATCAAAGGCTTTGACAGATTCACCATCAAGCAAGTTCTTAGAGGAGAAAATCGCAGCGTATGCACTAAGCAAGATCGCCTCGACAAGTTTCGCAAGACACCTATCAAAGCAAATGCCGGTGGAAACACCGAAAAGCAAGTCCATATCGGAGATGGAAGTCTCCACAATAATAAAGGAGGAAGGTCCTACCTGGATGACACCGATAACGGAATTCCTAAGCAAAGGAACGTTAACCCAAGAGCAGTAGGAAGCTCGCAGGATACGGCGCACAACACGTAGATTTGAACTTCGAGACAACATACTGCACCGACGCCCTTCCTCCAACCATGGCTCCGCTGTGTTGGCCCCCTACAAGCAAATTACGTGCCGCGAGAAATCCATGAAGGTTCATGCAAAGATGCACTCGTGACCACGGTCCGTTGTGGCACGCGCCATGAGATCATGATACTACCGCCAACCATGCACCGCGATGCGCATGATTTAATAAGGAAGTGCAACGATTGCCAAGTTCATAGACCCGTCCCGCGCCAACCACAAAGACGAGCTAACGCCAATTACATCACCATGGCCATTCAACAAGTGGGGTATCGACATTGCAGACCTTTCCAGCCGCAGCAGGAGGGTTAAAGTTCCTCATAGTAGCTATAGACTACTTCACTAAGTGGATCAAGCAAAGGCGTGAGTAACAATCACGCAACCGTGTCAAGCGCTTTGTCTGGGAAAGTATCATATGCCGCATTTCGGACGCCTAGGGAAATCATCTCGACAACGGAAACAATTCTGCGACAACCCTTTCAAATACTGGTGCGAAGTTGAACATCACACAAAGACTTCGCCGCTTAAACACCCACAAACCAACGGCTTAGTCGAACGCGCGAATCAAGCTTAGGTGAAGGAATTAAGGCACGCCTAGAAAAGCACAAAGGAAGGTGGGTGGAAGAGCTATCACATGTCTTATGGGCGTATCGAACCTCAATCAAAACCAAAGACGAGACACTCCCTTCTCTAGTCTACGGACGAAGCCGCCATACCACCGAGATCGGCATGCCAACTATCCAAGACTGCCAAATCAATGTGGCAACCAATGATGACGAGACGGGTCGACTTAGACCTCGCTAGAAGAAAGGCGCCAACGCCAGCCTATACGGGAGGCAAAATCAAAGTCAATGATGAAAGGATACTATGACACTAAAGTGCGCAGTGTTTCATTCGCACTGTGTGACTTCGCCTACCGTGCCAATGACGCGAGCCACGCAGAAGACACGGGTAAGCTCGGACCAAAGTGGGAAGGACCCTATGAGGTTACTGAAGCACTAGGAACAAAGCGCTGCACAATTTGCGATGCTTGATGGTCGCTAACTGCCGCGACATGGAATATCTGCAACCTCAAACGGTGCTACCTATAGGAATGGCTGAGGCCCAACGCACAAGCGCCAGCACTTTACTAAAGTACCCAATAAACACCTATGTATTTACTTTTTATTTCCTTAATGTAATGTCTTATTTGTTTCTCATAAACACTTGCAAGTATTAATAAAACGTCACGGTTTCTAGCTAACTCCGTGACACTTTTCAATTTGTTATTTCCATATACTGTATGTCTTAACAATTTTCTATTTTTTGCCTACATGGCGTGCATGCACTAAATCAACCCACGATGGTAAAAGGATAAGTTAACCTACTAAACAACTTGTTGAGTAAGAGGGTTGCAAACCCATCAACACCGGATCACGTATCCTTGTTAAACACCTTGTTCTCAAGACGTTGGAATAAGTTTGTGCGCATCTCATGATGGGTGCGCAACATCGCATATGGTGCACGTTTAACAACTTAGAAACCAAGACACTTGATTTCTTAATGTGATATTTACAGTACGCTGCATATCATAACATACACGACTATGATAGAAAATACTTAGTATTTATTTTATCCTATTCATACATGGTTACGAAATTCTTATATTATTCGCGCTTGTATACGCATTTGACTTATAGACAACACAAATGCCTTTTAGGCATAGACAAAACAGCCAAGTACGTATGTTACAAATGGCAACAATATCCACACGAACTCAACAAGAGATGATTTTATTAAATAACTACGAGTTATTACAAAAGGATTGTTACTTTACAACATATAAACCTACCAACTATTACAACGCTCAATAGATGAGCTACCCACACGGTTTGAGGTATCTTTGGTGTCACACCCCCAAAATATCGCAGCGGAAGGATAGTGTCTTTGGGGTATGACGTCATAGCACAAAGTATGGATACAGAAAACGACCTCTAAAATGAGACGTTTTGAAAAGTTTACCATTCGATTAAATAAAGTTAAAGTTTACAACACAAGAGATCCCAAAGTTTGATAATACATAAAGGATTACAAAACATGTCGAATGGTAATTGATAAAAACACAAGACTCCAATGTATGCCATGTGACCCAAAAGCTCCATGGAACGCTATCGCCTTACAACCCCGAGATAAACATGCTAAAAAGTGTCAACACAAAGGTTGGTGAGTTCATAAGTTTGTTGAAAATAATTTGAAAAAGTCTCTAAAGAATGTTGATGCAGCAAAGACATTGTAAATCCATTCAGCCCGAGTTCGCCCATACAAAACTCGCAACCTATGTGTTCACTACCCATTGCCTAAAATAGAATTGTCAATCTTGTTTGTAAGTAGGACATATGTGCATACGATATATACATGTACTTAATGCAAAGAATTACAGCCAACTGAACCTCTTGACAAGTCTACATTGTTTGTTGTGTCTTATTGAATAACAGATTATATTCACCCGTGTCAAGTCATCGTGGACTCAAGGGTGGGAGCGCCAGCCCGATAGTACTATCAATACCTCTCCGCCGGCTCCCGCAGGAGTTAACCACTTGCTAAAGTATGTATGTTGAAGCATAATTGAAAACAAGTTTAGCACATTAAGACACATATCGCAATAAACCACACATAGTGTCCAAAGAGTATAAGAAGTATAGTGTAACACAATTGTATAAATGGTTTGAGTATTCGCAAGAGTAACAACAAGTATTTAAGCATGTATCTCCCCCAAAGAGTTTGTAAGAATTTAAACGAGTAAAAGCGGGTATGAACTCACCTGGTATGATTGATATGCTAACAAAATGAGGTGCACGAAAATGAGGCTCTTAAAACTATCCACGACCTAAAATGAATGATGTGCTCTAATATAAGTCATGAAACAATGTTGTGCATGCAAATCCATATGTAATCTATACCACTTGTACGTTTTTGAAAATAGAATTTATCGTCGAAATATATGTTTATGACATCTCGTCATGTTTATAAAATACTTTACAAGTATATACGTTAAATCAACATTCTACGATAATCGTTTTGTGATTTATTGTGAAATTATACTTTTCGTCGTAAAATAGTGTCGTTGAAATTTTCATGAAAGAAACAAAACGGCCTTGAAATGCTAGTCGTAAAATGGTGCACGTCGAGTGTCAGGAAACAAACTCAACGGTTTTGGGAAGCTTGTATCATTATCTCAAATTTTTAGCATTTAAGTTTTCATCCTAGAGGTCTCGATCATAGAGTAAAACATAGGTTAAGTATGGTACTTGTGTCCAAAATATCGTTTTAAGGTGATTTCCGGCAAAGTTTAAGTGATCGTATTTTATTCGTTACAACTCCGCTTGACGAACGGTTGGACATTTTGGAAAATATGCTAGGCGAACTTACTTTTACTAGAAGACATCACGTTAGAAAAAGTATTACATCCTTGTTAAAAACGACCCTCAACATGGTCACTTGTTGCCGTAAGGTTTGTCTAATAGAAATATATTAGTTTTTCTTATATAATAAAGTTACGGCAACTTTGTGTAAACGTGTATAATTTAATCGTTACAAGTCCGTTTTCTACGTTTTCTACATCATTAGATTCGTATTAAAGTATACTATTATATTTTTGATAAGTCGACACATTTAATAACGCTTAAGCCTCATTTTTGACTCGTAAAGAGTGACATTTTCATGCTGAAATTTCTGCAATTATTAGTTTTCGTCGTCAAACTTCAAAATAGCATAACTTTTTCGTTATAGCTCCGTTTTAACCCGTTCAAGCGGCCACATTTTCGTTTTAATTAATTAAGTGTACATTTAAGTTTGTAAAGTAGCGTTAATTACCAATAAATTTTAACAGGTCAAAATAAAACATATTGAAGTCATAAAAATTATAAAAATACATTTATTGAAAGATTTGAGTGAATAAATATTTATCGGGTTGAATTTACGAAAACCGTCGTAATTTATATAAACATAACAATTTATATACGAAATAAATTTAAAACATTGGGTAAACTCATAATATTATTTTTTTATAATCTTAATATGAGTATAAAAATATATCGGAATAATTTTTGGAAATGTCGGAATCAAATGTTCAAAATAATTAATTACGCGATAGCGTTTATTTAATAAGAAATTATGCGTTTAATGTGAAATGCAAAACTATGCATGAGCTAATATGATGAATATAGAGTTTGAGAAATGACCGGAAATTGAGAATTGTGACATTCTTCCCATGTCAGAGGAATCACGTCCTCGTGATTCAATCGATGATACTTAAGTTCTACCCTTAGGTTTCGAAATCGTGGTGTATGGTCAAAGTGCTTATGCCAAAACTTACGCGTCTAGGTTTCTTATCTAATGAGGCTCACTGAATCTCAATAATACAGTGGATCACTTAATGGTCTAGGGAAAACGTACCGGTTACGCATTGCGGGCTGCCTCGGTCCCTAAATAGAATGCTCGATCTCGGGGTGGACCTGATATTGAGTACGTGGTTTGGATTGTTTCCCACAATTGCTAAAGCTAGGTGTTGGTTACCCTGTAGTTGCCTCTCGCTCCATTTAACTTAGGACAATTATTCCGGAAGTGATTCGGGCTGTTACATTCAAAGCAAGTCCTTTGGTTATTTCTCATGTTGCCCACGCGTAGCCGGTGTTACCTGTGTTTTACACTGCTCCTTAAGATGGCCATATCGATTGCAATTTGTACACAAGCGGCAGGGCTTGGTCTTCGTATGATGATAAGCACATTTAGCACATTTGGGATGTGTACCAAGATACTCTCTTTGTTCAGTACCAGTTGCCACAAAAACTCTTGCCCTTTTGTTGTCTGCTACCACGCCCATCTGCCTATTCGACCCACTCGCTTCCTTCCTCTTGTCCTTGCTCTTCAAAGTATCATTTCTAACCATCTCATCCGTCAGGTTCCTCGCCCTCGTATTGCACTTTGTATTGTAGACGGCTCAGGTCGTTTTTACAGTTCCACGGATTTGAGGGGACAAGACCATATATGTACCTCGAGATTCTCTTGGACTCGGGGGTAACCATATGAGGAACTAGTCTGGCTAATTCATGGAATCGACCGCATTGTAGGCTGCGTGACCAGCTCCTATCATAGAGTGATGATAAAGTTCATGTTCCAGCTTCTGCATTTCATTGTCCGGGCAGTACTCTTCTTGCAATAATGCCTTAAATTCGTCCCATGTCATCCCTATAGCTGCTTCTCGCCTAGCCTAGGCTGTGTGTTCCACCATGTCAATGCCTTCCCTGATAGCAAGCAAAGCATACTTCACCCTCGATGTGCGGCACAATTGCGATGTCGATCATGACTCGTCTCTCTACCCATCGAAAGTATACGCCAAAGCACCTCCTATACCATCAAACTCCACGGGTTTGCATACTGAAAACTCCTTATACGTGCATCCAGTTCTGTTGTTGTTGTTGGTGGTGGTGGTGGTGGTGGTGGTGGTGGTGTTGTTATTGTTGCCACCGCCAACTACATTGTTGGTGTCGCCATTCCCGTTCCCGTGGTTTCCCGAGTTGTTCATATGGTTTCCAACTTGTGTGACAATAGTGGGAGCAAGATTTGAAGTTGTTGAGCGATGATGGCGGCAAAATCGTGGTTTCCCGCCAGCGTTGTTGTCATTGTTACCCATGTCGCGACCGCCTTCTCTACCTCCATGCTCACCTGTCCTTCCACCCCTTTGCCGCACCACCTCGTTAGTGCTGCGTGTTACCCTCTTTGGTGCCATGATCTCTGCAAGGAAATGACAGTTGAGTTCCCAATGTCTATACTTAACGCCCTCAAACATAATACCACGCCACAAATTGGTTCCTAAGGTGTGCCCACACCGATCTACGTATGGGTGGTCGCATATGTCCACGTGGGTTGTGACGCATTTATAATTATGTTGGCCACCATAATTATAATTGCCTCATTTCACACGTGTACATACCACCAAGCATACATGTCTCGGCGATTGATGTTACTGAAATAGGTAGCCATTCTATCATCCGATTCTAAATGGTGGAGGAGGAATTTAGGGTAGGTATCTAGGGAGAGTCGCACTTGGTGTATAGGAAATTCCTTTAAGTGCTAAAGTCACTATGAGGTTTAGTCGCCAGCAGTTCCCAAAGTATCCTCAAGAGAACTCCCATCCTCGGGCAAAATCATCAAATCTATACAGCTATATAGTAACACTTATTTAGCTCGATCTCGTGTCTCATCAAACAAGAACTGTCACGAGATCAAGTTGGATAAGTGCTCATTATGAGTCCATATTTTTGATGACTTGACTAGATTTTGGGACTCCCCTATCGGTACAAGGAAACTACGTTATCCAATGAGGTGAGTCTAGAAGAAATTTTTAAGAAAACATATGCGCACGAAAAGTGTGTAAGGCGGTAGGGAAAGAAAGGATCGACGTGAAAGCGGTTATAGTCTAGGAACTAAAATGCACCCTAGTTCTCTATAACCAAGGCTCGATACCAATCTCACACCCCCAAAATATCGCATGAACGATAGTGTCTTTGGGGTATGACGCCATAGCACAAAGTGTGGATACGAGAAACGACCTCTAAAATGAGAGGTTTTGAAAAGTTTACCATTCGATTAAATAAAGTTAAAGTTTACAACACAAGAGATCCCAAAGTTTGATAATACATAAAGGATTACAAAACATGTCGAATGGTAATTGATAAAAACACAAGACTCCAATGTATGCCATGTGACCCAAAAGCTCCATGAAATGCTATCGCCTTACGAACTGAGATAAACATGCTAAAAAGTGTCAACACAAAGGTTGGTGAGTTCATAAGTTTGTTGAAAATAATTTGAAAAAGTCTTTAAAGAATGTTGATGCAAAGAAAGGCATTGTAAATCCATTCAGTTCCGAGTTCCGCCCATACAAAACTCGCAACCTATGTGTTCATAACCCATTGCCTAAAATAGAATTGTCAATCTTGTTTTTAAGTAGGACATATGTGCATACGATATATACATGTACTTAATGCAAAGAATTACGCCAACCTGAACCTCTTGACAAGTCTACATTGTTTGTTGTGTCTCATTGAATAACGATGATTATATTCACCCCGTGTCAAGTCATCAGGGCCTCAAGGGTGGGGGTCACCCGATAGTACTATCAATACCTCTCCGCCGCCCCGCAGAGTTAACCAGCTTGCTAAAGTATGTATGTTGAAGCATAATTGAAAACAAGTTTAGCACATTAAGGCACATATCGCAATAAACCACACATAGTGTCCAAAGAGTATAAGAAGTATAGTGTAACACAATTGTATAAATGGTTTGAGTATTCGCAAGAGTAACAACAAGTATTTAAGCATGTATCTCCCCCAAAGAGTTTGTAAGAATTTAAACGAGTAAAAGCGTGGTATGAACTCACCTGGTATGATTGATATGCTAACAAAATGAAGTGCACGAAAATGAGGCTCAGAAACTATCCACGACCTAAAATGAATGATGTGCTCTAATATAAGTCATGAAACAATGTTGTGCATGCAAATCCATATGTAATCTATACCACTTGTACGTTTTTGAAAATAGAATTTATCGTCGAAATATATGTTTATGACATCTCGTCATGTTTATAAAATACTTTACAAGTATATACGTTGAATCAACATTCTACGATAATCGTTTTGTGATTTATTGTGAAATTATACTTTTCGTCGTAAAATAGTGTTGTTGAAATTTTCATGAAAGTGACAAAACGGCCTTGAAATGCTAGTCGTAAAATGGTGCACGCCGTAAAGTGTCGAAACAAACTCAACGTTTTGGGAAGCTTGTATCATTATCTCAAAGTTTTAGCATTTAAGTTTTCATCCTAGAGGTCTCGATCATAGAGTAAAACATAGGTTAAGTATGGTACTTGTGTCCAAAATATCGTTTTAAGGTGATTTCCGGCAAAGTTTAAGTGACCGTATTTTATTCGTTACAACTCCGCTTGACGAACGGTTGGACATTTTGGAAAATATGCTAGGCGAAATTACTTTTACTAGAAGACATCACATTATAAAAAGTATTACATCCTTGTTAAAAACGACCCTCAACATGGTCACTTGTTGCCGTAAGGTTTGTCTAATAGAAATATATTAGTTTTTCTTATATAATAAAGTTACGGCAACTTTGTGTAAACGTGAATAATTTAATCGTTACAAGTCCGCTCTACGTTTTCTACATCCTTAGATTCAGATAAAGTATACTAATATATTTTGATAAGTCGACACATTTAATAACGCTTAAGCCTCATTTTTGACTCGTAAAGAGTGACATTTTCATGCTGAAATTTCTGAAATTATTAGTTTTCGTCGTCAAACTTCAAAAATAGCATAACTTTTTCGTTATAGCTCCGTTTTAACCCGTTCAAGCGGCCACGTTTTCGTTTTAAAGTGTATTTTCCAAATGTCTAGCCCAAAAATTTTTATCCACTGTCGAAAATTCCAGATTTCACAATTTTGACCAGACCCTTAATTAGACTTGTCGAAATGAGTTTTTCACGCGCAAAACCTATTCTAACCAATTCAAAACAACTCCGAAGCTATTCTAATCCTACCATACACCTTCTTAGGGTGTCATGGGTTCCTAGGCATCACCAAAAGTGATATGTTTCAAGGAGTAATTGTAGGATGACATAAATATATAAAACTCTTAAAATCAATGAAAAACTGGTATAAACATCCATAAGACTTGCATATTTTTCTCAAATATGATGAAATGAACATAAAGCAAATATGAAGTATGAAGATGAATATGAGATGCTTACTAGTTAACTTGATGAGGTTAATGAACAAAGGTTTTTCCTAATCACCCAAGGTTTTTATTGCACAACCTTAATCAAGAGTGATACTAGAGTGAATAAAACTTGACTTGTAAAATTTTTGTGGTTTCCTTGTTGGTCCTTCAATGGTGGCCGGTTAAGGAGAAGGAGAGGAAGAGGAAGACTTTTGATTTTCACCTAGATATCTTTACTTGTATGTGTATATTTGGTAGTATAATATGAATATACAAACTAAGATATTTTGCCCAATTAAGTGAATCACCCTTGTTTGTCGACAAGGGTGTATTTACTTTAGTTAATTTATATTATTTTTTTTGCAAGTACAAGTAGATATAGATTAAGATGTATACTTGTAAGTTTAGTTAAGTAATTAAGTGTACATTTAAGTTTGTAAAGTAGCGTTAATTACCAATAAATTTTAACAGGTCAAAATAAAACATATTGAAGTCATAAAAATTATAAAAATACATTTCTTGAAAGATTTGAGTGAATAAATATTTATCGGGTTGAATTTACGAAAACCGTCGTAATTTATATAAACATAACAATTTATATACGAAATAAATTTAAAACACTGGGTAAACTCATAATATTATTTTTATAATCTTAATATGAGTATAAAATATATCGGAATAATTTTTGGAAGTGTCGGAATCAAATGTTCAAAATAATTAATTACGCGATAGCGTTTATTTAATAAGAAATTATGCGTTTAATGTGAAATGCAAAACTATGCATGAGCTAATATGATGAATATAGAGTTTGAAAAATGACCGGAAATTGAGAATTGTGACATTTGGCCTCGCTAAGCTTCTTCAACAAGTCTGAATCCTGCCGAGACACAGTAGCAACACTCACCGGCACCCCATCAGACCTCGGCTGGTGAGCTGCACCAACCCCACACAAAATCGCCTTCCCTTTAATACATTCCTTTTTAGCAAGTCTGGCCGCATGCGCTTCCAGCACCTCCTTCAAAGGCACTTCTTTCTCTAAGGCAAAAGGATTCAGAATATCCCTGGGACGAGCGAAGATAGGTACTTGAAGCTGTGAGTCATGGGGCTTCAAAAAGTCCCACTGCGGCTTCCGCACCCTCGGCATGATGACACGCTAGAGTCAACCCCGCCATGATAACATTTATAGGATAATCTTGATCGCGCTCCAGTCCACCAATTATGCGGAGCTCTAAATCCTTCATCCTTTTCATAGCAGCGACCAGGTGATCATAAGTCTTAGAATCATAATTCGGTACCTTGTCAACGGGCACCTTTAGCAGTTCCGCCTCATGTAGCTTCTCCACATGCTTTGCCCGCTCCAGAGCGCACTTAACTACCTCCCAAAGACATTAACCACTTCGGCGACTCCAAGGTATTGTGCAGCAAGACGAAGGACATGTCCTATGAGCCATCTGCCAGCTATGGCGACATCGTTGAGGATACAACTCCCGTCATTTCATGCCGAAGTTTGCGCAGTTGCCTCTTGCACCTCCAATGCACGCCCACGGTAGCGCCAAGATCTTCTAACTGAAAGCAACCAACTCCTTCTTACCCTCGCTCAAGATACTTGAGGGCCCACTCAGGACGCCTTTATACCGCGACTGCCGCCAACACGCCCCGATTTATTTGGGATAGCAATGACATCTTCTCTCCGCAAGTTTCTCCACATACGCATTTGTCGCTTCTACCTCACCCGGCAAGAGCTAATTGCGCCTCCAAAGCAACTAATATCCCCGATCCTTCGAGCGACTTGGCTGCGCTCACCGAAAATCTGAGCCCTTAGCTTCTCCGCTAGCGAAGCTCGATGCGCAGATATACTTGCACCAACTCTTCTACCGCCGTTCTTAATCGATGCATCCCCAGCGGACATATCCGCATCTTTTGACTTCGCGTTCGATGGCGGAGTGAGAAGATTGCACATGACTATTATGAGGCGGCGACTCTGCGGAGTGTTCGAACCTACAGACAATACGCGAAATTCACAGTTATTCAGTGATATCGTAAGGAAATGCGGTAAAAGATCTCATCATGACACTTACGCAGAATGGAAGTGTCGTGATGGTGGGCGGACGCAACATCACCGAGGACGACTCCACATTCAACACACAGGCGTTTCTTTCGGGAGGAAGCGGCGCCATCGCCAGCTGCGCATCCTTTTGGCGCTTCAATCCGGGCTTTTTCCTCTTCGCTTCCTCCACGGATCTGCCGCTACTTGTGCAGGTTGCACTGGGGGGAGGGAACTATAGGACTAGGCACACTCTGCACGGGTGTTGCTTCTAGCGCAACGGATGAACTCCCCTACCTCCTAGGTCCAGCCTCCAGTGGTACGCCTGCCGCCACGCAACGAAAGTACGCGTGATCTTCTCCCTCCCTTAGCGGACGGTTCCCACTTCCACTTGCAGTGGCTTCGCAATCGAACAACCCTGAACATGTCCATCTCTGCGCCACAACAAAGACACACAAATAGTTTACGACAAGTACTAAAAAAACAAAAAACTTACAGTAATATAACTCAACGGGTACGAAAGAATGAGCACCCACCCGACCATCCGCGCCTAAGAAGATTGGAACTTCTTCTGACCGCCAAAATAGTTGCGGCTAATGCCAATATGCACCAAGAACTCCTCAGGGTAGGAGTTAATGGGGATGCGGTTGGCACTTATTGTGTCCGCATCCTCCGTATTATATGATCCGGGAGGGGGCCATCCTTTGGCAAAGGTCCCCTGGGAGTAAAAATCAAAGCGAGAAGGAAAGCACGCGTCGTCGACCCGAAAAGGTTTCCCTCCATTTCGGAGCGCATCTAATTTTTCCCGTATAACATTGGAGTCGCCGGGCCGAATGATACCCACCGTGTGACCACGTGGTGTGGTAAAAAGCGCAGAACAGGTGGATAGTGGGGTTAATGGCCAATAAGCCGGGTTCACCTCAAATTAGTTAGTTTCTCGCACCTATGCAAAGGGTGGGATATGTGTATGCGGTAATAGTTCAGTACATCACTCAAGAATAATGATATGGGTATACGCTGATTTGCGAATTCGAAGAAACGCGTATATACCCCAATTTTCCCATCGGGGAAGTCCGCTATTGACGCATTTGCAGCCGGAACTTCCGGATGTACCGCACTGAATATAGTAATCAGACGAAAACTGTAGAAGTTCCTCCTCCGTTATGTCTGACGTGAAGTCCGATAATACCTTAACCATGATCTTGTTTTTCTGCCAAAATACAAAAGTGCACGCGCGTTTACCTTGTGAATATTACGGTATGGTGGCTGGAAATGTTTGAAGCTGTGGTAATGGCGGATAGCGTTTTATTTTTACTGTAGGAAGGAATGGTGAAAATGAAGCGAAGAGTTATATAACCTCCCTCATCCATGCGATGAGTGACACGTGGACCCCACCAACCCTAAATATGTG
>OU343216.1:163716051-163803532 GCA_910596185.1 Chrysanthemum makinoi | reverse complement strand
AGGTCACAAGGTTTACCACACAAGCTTATAAGAAAGAGATAAGGCGATTGAACAAGTATCCACAACACACACACGAGATAATAAACGGTTATAGTAGAGTGTAGAGAAATAGCGAACAACCAACCTTCAAATGAAGGTTTACATAAAGTATTTATAGGCAAGGAGCTAGGGCAACACTCCTACTCCTTCCTTTCTCCTATGGGCTTGGGCCTAAGCTCATGGGCCTTCTACATAAGCTTAAGGCTAATAACAAACATAAAGGCCATAATAAGCTAACTATTACATATGAGTAACTAACACTTGAATAAGGTTTAGGAGTGATTCCAACAATCTCCCCTCAAGTGTTATTACATATGAGTAACAAACACTCAAGTGTTGGTGATGATAAGCGGTGAAGGCGTTGATGTAATAGTAGCTTTGCGTCTTCGACATTCTTCTTTCTTGTGAGAAGAATTGCCTTGATTGAACAATCTCCCAGTGTAGAGATAGTTTACTTTGAACGGTTATGCTTTGGCGTCATCTTTAACTTTGTTCTTTGATCATTGTTCTTTGTGATGAAAGTGAAAGTATGTTGTTGTTGTGCATCAAGTACTTTCAGTGCCTTCATACTCTGATGTCTCGCGTCATTCTTCAACATGCTCACCTGCTCTTTCTTTGGCGTTGGAATTGATCTTGATGGAGTTCTTTAAGTCTTTAACTTTGTAGATTCTCTGTATTGTGAAGAATCATTACATTTGTTGTGTTGCTTTTGGATAGAACTTCCATTAGTGATGATGTTGACGTGAGCATGAGAAGAATCTACCACGATCATTCCGCTCAGAGCTTCCATAAGAAGAAAACATTTAAGGTTAGTAATAAGCGGTTCGGCACTTACAAGTTTGAACTTGAGAGTGTTAACGGCATAGTGTGAACACAACTCTAATTCTTACAAAGGCGTTCCGAATCGAGTCCCACAAGTGAGATAACACGATGTACGAAGTACACCTCACGATTGAGATGAGTCATTGAGGTACAGAAGCATCACCTCATTTGTAGAGCCGTTTGAGACCACTAAGCGCAATCCACGGGAGTTGCGAAGCGACTGTTGTCGAGAATTTGTTTGATGTTGACCACAGCGGGAGTTTCCATTCAATCGAAGGATCACAAATGTGAACCTCTCATAAATGTTCTCATGATTGCTAAGATCATGAAGGACTCGATAATGTACCTTGAAATTCTTATTGTTGAATATCAAGTGATGAAATGTCAAGTGTACCTAAGAGATCTTTTGATGAATCTCGTTGCTCTAGACTCAATTGTGCGTTTTGGTTTTCTGGCGGAGACTAGGGAGAGGTCTCCTTCTTCAATACCGCAATCTCTAAGAAAGCCGATAGTTTACGTAGGGTTCCCTGTGAGAATGAAACAAGCTTATGTTAAGAGAAACTTGAGTGGTTAAGAAGGTTTAGTGCATGCTCCACTGGGTCCATGGCGACTTTTAATCTTCAATACGGCGTCACTAAGTGACAACCCGGTAGCATATGAATTGAACCCGATTATGCGCCTAAGTTGAATAATCACGGAGGGCTATTTCTTTTCACCCTTTTCTTTGCATTTCTTTTAATTCTTCAACTCCTTCTTTCTCCGATTCTCATTTTCTCCTTTTACAATCATACCTAAGGACTTCTAAATACTAACTATTTGTGGTGTCCTTGGGTAGATCCATCGGCTCTGGCGGATCATAGGACGGTTATTCTAACCTTAGTCACCTTATAACTCCATGACTAACCTATGTTGCCATAAAACCACTGATGTGAAAAATCTCTCACGGTGTTTATGAATGAAAAACATTTTAGTACCACTGTTGAGATAAGATTTTGCATAAATACTCCCCCTTCCACATGTGCTTAAGAGTTTTAACGGTTAAAATGCCTGATGAGGAGAAGCCTTACACATTTGAATTGATTCACTCAAGATAGACAATCCCCGAGACACTGATTCGTCGGCTTTTAGGTGACAACTAGCTCTAATAACTACCTTGAAGGTGTAGACAATCCTCGAAAGGTTGTCAAACCCGTCCGAGTTCATGTCTACCAAGAGTTTCTCGAATGGTACATTCTACTCGGACAAGTCCTTTGCGAGACGTTTACATCACTAGCGAACTAGCTTGAAATTATTACCGTCGGGACAAGTCTTTTCGAGTTACTAACTTGTTAAGCATCGTCAATTCGTTGGTTAAGTCACGACACAAGATTCATTTGCATTTTACACAACATATTTCTTATCACATATTTTCTCCCCCTCAAAATGGCATATTAAATGTTATTTTTGAAAAGTTGAGAATAAATATGACCATTTTGAGTGTTGCGGGAAGAATGACCCCTGTGAACAATTTTTGAACAAAGTTTTAAATCAAGTACTCCCCCTCAACAAGTGATATAAGCGGTTGAGGTTTTGAAAATCATAAGGGAAAGTACTTGTTCTTTTGAGCAAAACCTTGAAAAATGAAAGGTTTGATAGGTTTTACTCAAAAGTAAGAAGCTTTCGCTCCCTATATATAAGGATTGTGGCAGCAGTACCACGAGGGTCCTTTATTTACAAGTACGGGTTGTACAACGTAATGTGTGCACAAGCCATTACATAATCAATCAAACATCCAAAATTATATGAAAAAACAATTCAAGGGTACGGGAGTGCGGTGATGTTCCCAGGGGTGTGCAGCAGGCGTTGAAAGCGGTTATGTTAATCCAGGTGCGACCACCGACATAACTCAATCAATGCAGGCGATCCCTGAAACAACCGTTCATCAATCATTGTGATGATCCGTCTCATCCCTCCTTTCACGAGAATTCCGGTAGCAGGAGACCCAATTTTCGGCGTATATCCTTCAACACGTATGCCAATCCATCCTAACCAGCTTCAAAGTATGATCCCGAACTTGTGGAGTTAAGCTGCATAAAGGGTTTCTTTGAAGTTCACTACGGTAAACAGCCGAAAGGTTTCTGATGAGTGTATATTGAGATAGTGGTTGATATCGGAAGATCAAGCTTTGGAGGAGTGAAGTTGACGCAGCGTCATAAGATTCAACGGACGGTGGAGATCTTCTACGTTCCTTGATGACAATGCGTCTTATGAAGATGAGAAGTTACTTGATAAATTCGCGTTGTACTTGATTGAGAATTGTCTCATGCGACCGTACTTTGGCAAGGTACATGTCTTGATGTCATTGAGAGACAAATTCTCAAAGTCAACCTCGAGAGAAAGCATAGTCCGTTCATCTTGTCGTTTGATTACGATCTTCTTTAGGAATGTGTAGTCCCACTTAGACGAAAGGTCAAGCGTGTATGATGTGATATCTTTGAACTATACCGCGGCATGTTGAGACTTGAACTGGCGGCCGGTAGTATTAGATCGTGGCGTTACGGCGATGATGAATCCCATACAATGCATCTCGGTCGTATGCTTCCTCTGTGTTGGAGAACAAGTGATTGGCACGTTCCTCAATGGCTATGCGGTTTGAGTAGGCAGACTTTGGGAATGGAAGTGTCAACGATGTAGCGTATTTTCTTGAATCATGCCATAGTGTAGAAGAAAATCAAGTCTTTGTTGAAGAAATATCGAAAGGAATCCTTGGTTCATTTGGTTGGAAGTGTTGGTAGAGGTTTGGTCCAATGATTGTAGTATGGAGGGTTGTCCTTTGTGTGAAGTCAATGTTTGCTTAGGGTTGAGCCAATCCATGTTGTTAGACATAGCTCGAGCAATGTTTTCAAGGCGATATTCGACCTCGGGGCACTTTGGTACATCTTTTAGAAGTTGAAGCTTCATTCTTGATTAACCCATTTCAGTTTAGTCATTTTCTTCACATGGAACTTTTCTTGCAGAATTTTTGCATGCTCCAATGTAGAACCGTCTACCAAATCGACCTTCTTGAGGGTAGGGAGTGTTGTTAACAAGATTAGCAAACCATTCAAATTCCTCTGTTTTATCGTCATCTAGCCATGATACGACGTCGGTCTGAGGCGTCTTCTTCTTCTTCTTTTTCGAAGGCCTAGATGATGATTTGGTTTCGAACTTGTTTGGGAGAGGTGGGTTGTTTTAGGGGCTCAAGGACCTCTTCATCGTCACCACCCGTATACTCAAAGTGATCATCGGTTTTACGGTGGGGTGGTAACTTCGGATCGTCACGAGGTTTTCATGAAAACGAGGAGGAGATTTTTGTTGAACAGGAGGCCGTTGTGGAGGAGGTTGCATCAAAGAAGATTCACCAGGCTGCTTCGGCGTTTAGGTCTGCGAGTCTTTATCCTTATCCTTGTCTTCATCGTCTCTAGGGCGTTTAGACTTTTCGACTTCAAATCTACAAGCTTCTTGAAGTTGGTAGTCCGGCAATGCTTGAAACAGCTTTCCTTCGTAGTAAATGTCGGTCGTGAGACATTTGTGTGACAAGCTTGGCCCCAATTCATTATTAGAAAACTACGGATCGGTTGGATTGATTGTAGCGGTTAAGGCGTTGATCGAATAGTTTGCTTGGCGATCGCAAGATTTGGATAAAGTTGTTTGGTGAACAACTCCTTTGTGACTTTAGGAGCATACTCGAAGGTACTTTTAGTGTAGCCGATCATTTCATTCAGTTCCTCTTGACGGTGATTTTTCATGAATTTCTGAACAAACTTCCTTTCTCCTTTCATCTTTTCATGCTCGTCATACATATGCTGTATGTGATCAACAAAGAAATTCACTTTTGTTGAGCGTTTTCTTCTTTCGACTTGTTTGTGACTTTGTAATCGTTCATGAGCTTGAGAAATCCAAGATTTAGATGGTTTCTTCACGGGTTTGGATGATGATTTGGTTGACTTCTTTGATGGTGGTGGCGAGGAGTGAGAAGGCGAATCTGATGATGAAGAGATATGAGGAGACTCTATCGATTCTGGAGGTTCGGGTTTCTTCCTTTCGTCTGCAGGACTATCTAGAAGAAGCGTATCATAATCAACATCTTTATCTTTTAGGACTTCTCGGTTTCGGTTCCTCAAACTCATATTCGATATTATCCTCCACAAGCTTTTGTTGTTGCACAAGAGTGGCACGGCTCCACTGTCGGGTTGATTAACGCATCGGAGATGGTTGAGTGGAAGCACCACTTGATCCTCCGGGACCACCCATTTGGTCTTTAGCAAATTCTTTAGCTTTGTGTTGGTGTCTAAGGAATTTGATCATCTTCTTGTATACATTTTCCGGTGGCTCTTCATCACTTTCAGAGCTTTCATCATAAGGTACAAAATCTGAGAGTCTTTCCTTTTCCTGTGGCTATTGGACTTGAGATTTTTATGCTTGAAGGAGAGTCATCCTTTCTTGATTTAGAGTAGATCTCTTCATGCGATTGTGTTTCTTGAGCTCGTCCACAAGCTTTCTTCTGCGGTTGAGGTGGGAATAGGTTCGGCTTCCTTTACGGGAACAATCCTTTTACGAGGAGGATTCCTTTTGGAGAGCTTCCTATAAATATCTGTACTTGTGACACTTCAGCAGCTGCCTCTTACGGTCCTCCGAGTAGGTGTACCAGAAGATTTTTCATCAAGATGACCAACTTTTCCTTCTTTTACGGCTACTGGATACCTTTTATATGTTTCAAGCTTTTGATTTCGTAGTTAGAAGGTGATCGAGGTAATACCGTACCACTGTTTCTTTGTTGCGATTCTTTGATTACGGCCAGATAGTATGGGTTCGATCAATATGTCGTGATTATCGGGTCATTGAGCCTCATGGGATATCGAGGATGAAGTCAAGTGCTCTCTGGATCAACAGTTTGGTGTATCCGACATAGGGAATCTTGGAGCCAAGCTTCTTGTGAAATAGCATCATGTCCTCCCATATCGGTGCTTCGATTTCAATGTCCTTCTTGTTGATCAACGACCCAGTTCGGTTCCATGAGCTTGGGATGCTCATAGCCCTTTATCCGCGACCGGAGACCGATTTGGTGATGATCATGTAGAGTGTTCTCCATGGTTGAGGAATATTCTTGGCTCACGTGAGTGCTTAGTAATGATTCACGAAGCTTCATCATAACCAATATCTATCAAAATTTGAGAATTTGTCTCTTGTTAGGGTAGCAAAAGTAAGTTGGAGCGATGTCGGGGAATGAAGAACAGCCGTAGTCAGCGGGGAGTGATAGTGACTTGTTTGATTAAGTGTCACATTCCTTTGCACTTTGACCATGATCCTCTGCATAGAATCAGGTGTTGAATGTAGACCTCAGGCGTGGCGAGTGTGAGAGCATGTTACGGTAGGGATGATTCACGAGAATATCCACTGCAATGAGACAAGATTGAGCATGTGAGTGTCAAAGTCAACCCTAAGGTTGTTCTTTCCAATCTTTCTCGGATAACCCTCTGGAAGATATCAAATAATTGTAAGAACCGATGCATCCACATTCATTTGTTCAGCCATGTCGTGATGCGAAATAACATTAGCCAAAGAACCAACATATCGAAAGACATAGTGTTAGTCAACAGAAGGTCTTATTGTCTAGTTATTGAATGTACTGTGTCAATGATTGTTCTGAGTCCTAAGTCACTTGTTTGTTCAATAGTCCAATGACGTCGTGAAATGTTTAGTGAGTTAGTTAACTTTAAGTTTTAAAGTTTATGTTATCACTTATTGTTCACAACATATCAAGCGTTTAAGTTTATTAGTGACATTATTGGATTCGTGACGTTATGATTAGTTTATTTACAAGTTTGTACTCGTAACAATTCATTATGAAGGTCAATCGGGCTTAAGCGTAGTTTTGGCAAAGTTAAGCGTGAGAGATGATGATATGCAGCGTAGGCGAAAGCTTATGCGTAGGATCTAACTACGGCGTAAAGAATTGCAGCGTAGGAAAGGGGACCTTATGCGTGGGGCTTACTGGCGTGATATATATATACCTTACGTGGGCTTGCTCAAATAAGTAGACCTTATCGCGTAGAGGTCACATTTGCGCATATCCTTCACGAATAAAGTCCCATTGTAGAACCTTACAGCGTAATAGTTATCGCGTTAAATTGCATAACTTGACTCTGGCGTAGGGTAATCCTTATCGTAGAGTTTCAAATGACCTTGATTACGAATATTATAAGTAGCAAGCACGAAATAAGTTCATCAAATCATCAATATTAACACAAAACATCATTTATCAACAATTTATGGCATGAATAATCTAACAGTTATGCGTGAAAGTCATACAGCGTAGGTCAAAACCCTAAGGGTTAAAATTACGCGTATGATTTTTAGCCATAGGATTTGCACCAATATAATTACTGGAGTCTAGAGTGTTGTTAGAGATTAGGCCAAGTTTAAATCTAATTAGTTGAGAATCAAAATTACCCAAAGTTATGAACTTTAAACCCTAATCAATTGTTAAACAATTAGTGTTTCGGGTGGTTAACAACCATAAATCATCAATTCAACAACATATGACCATAACTAACAATCTTTTAGACCAAAACACTTCACATTTGGAAAAACCCAATTCGACTCATAAACCCTAATTATCAAAAATCATTAATTCGTGTTTACGGGTGGGTTTTGATGGTTAAAATGATATCCTTGATGTATTTAAAGCGTTTTGACACTATCCATTTTAACCAAAAACACACACACAATGATTGTGTGTTCATGCGGCTTATTAGAACACATAATCACTTAAAAACTAACTTTTAGCCGTTGGATTTGCATGAAATTAAAACCTTGCTTAAAACATGTTAAATCACAAAACACTTACAAAATGATGATCAAGCCACATTTCTTGAATGAATCTTAGTGGTAGGATGTTAGGTTGTGTGTAATAAATGTGAAGTAAATGAGTAGGTGGGAGGTGTTTTTATTAAAATAACTTTAACCTTTTGGCAGTTTTGGTCCCTCCACCTTTTCCTTTTTCATACAAAGCCTTTTAACTTCCATTTTGGTTACCAAACAAAGAATTTAAGAAAGAAACTTTGTGACACTCCTCGACTTAAGAAATAATGAAAGGTTATAAATTTAGTCAGGAGTGTCATGTACGAAAATTACCACCATTTGATAAAAGAAACAACCGAGATAAGATAACATGCAAGTAATGCCGATGTTTTGAAGCAGGTTAAAGTTATAATTTTCTCCCCTCACTTGATCGAAAAAAATCTTGAATTTTGAAAGATTATAGTGTTGTGAAAGAAATACTTGCCATGTTGAAGAGAAATTAGATTAGAAGAATATTTTGTTGTTTTATCGGGTTTATATTTTTGTATTTTGTTTTTGAAAATTATTTACAAAAGAGATTTTGGTGTTTATGAGGTTTTAAAGGTTTTAGGAGGTCATCCAATTCCTCTTGAGTCAAACACCTCATACCAATCGGTGGACCAACTCATTAAACCTAGCGGGAGGCAAGGCTTTGGTGAGAAGATCCGCCAATTGGTATTCTGTACCCACAAAATATAATTCAACGATTACCATTCACGTGATCCTTGATGAAATGATATCGAAGATCGATGTGCTTTGATTTAGTCTTTGGCTGAGTTGCGAGATTGCAATGGCACTCGATTGTCGCTGATACATCGGGATTCTGTCAAATACGTAACCATAGTCTTTGAGTTGTGTTCTCATCGAGATGACTTGAGCACAACACGCCGACATGGCTACATATTACCTTGATTGAGGACGGCGATGTACAATCCTGCTTCCGATTGCCATGACACGGTTTATCACCAAGAAATTGTAAAGCTCACGAAGTACTTTTCCGTGAGTCTAAGCATCCTGCGTGTCATCGTCGAGCGATTAGTTCAAAACGAATCCTTGGATACCGGATCCCCAAGTTAATGGTTCCCTTTATGTATCGGAGGATTCTTTTAGCCTTTGAGAGGTGGGTTTCGTTGGTTACGTGATAGCGAGGAGCAAGATAAGCGGCAAAGACAATATCAGTGCGCTAGTGTTAGATACATGAGAGACCCAATAATACTACGGTATTTTGTAGGGTCCACCAATTTCCCATGTAAATCGGCGTCTAGCTTCTTGGTATGAGCCATTGGTGTGGCATAGGTGTCACGGGTTTTCATTCCAAATTTGTTTAACAATTCAAGGGCATATTTGGGTGACTCGAAAATACCACGGGTGATTGATGAACTTGCAGTCCTAGAAAGAATGTGAGTTCACCCATCATGGACATTTCAAAATTTTTCTTCATTAGTTTTGCAAAGCGATTGAAAACTTTTTATGTGTAGACCCAAAAATGATGTCATCCGTAAATTTGAACAATTAAGATATGTGCCCCGTGATATTGTATAAAAAGAGTTGGGTCAACCCGACCTTTGGTGAAATTATTAGCAATGAGGAAGGATGATAGCTTATCGTACCATGCTCGAGGATCTTGTTTGAGACCATCTGAGCTTTGTTAGGTTGTAGACGTGATTAGGAACTTCGGGATCAACGAATCCATCACGGTTGGTGACATAAACCGTTTCTTTAAGTTGTCCATTGAGAAACGCGGTTTGACATCCATCGATAGACCGTCATATTCATATGAGCGCATGACGCTAGAAATATCCGAGCGACCTCAAGGCGAGCAGCGGAGCAAAAGATTCTTCAAAGTCAATACCCTCTTCACGGCGATAACCCTTAGCCACCGGCGTGACTTATTGGATAACATTTCCTTCACATCAATTTGTTTTCCAAATCCATTTTAGACCAATGGCGTAGACTCACTTTGGTCTTTCAACCGTTCCCATACTTCAAGGCGTTTGAATTGGTTGAGTTCTTCTTGCATGGATTCAATCGGTTGTCTTTTGTCATTCGTCTTTGATGTTTTTAGGTTGATTGGCGGAGCGGTGAGTGCATAAATGCAATGTTCACCGATCGTGTGAAGACGTTGTCTTGTAACGCGGCCGGTTGATTCGGGTTGCCAATAATGTTTTCGAGAGGATGGTCTTTTGTCCATCTATGTGTGGAGGGTTGATGTTGGTATACATTGTGCGATTCTGAGGATTCAAATGGTTTGTTGAAGATTCGCGACATGCGGTGCGGCGATCTCATTAGCAAGCGGGTTGAAAGACGCATTTGGATCAAAATCTGCGGGTGGGGTACTTCATTGAGAATATCATCGGCGGCTTCATCATTGTTGGAAGCGGTTTGTTCAACTGTTGTGGTGGAGTCAACTGGTGTAGGTGCATCTGCAAGATGGTTGTTAGCGGTGTATCGGTATAAGAGTATTATCGGGTTGGCGGTGAGCGGCGGATACACACGGGCACGTTCATCAATATCGTCAGCTGAGCAGTAGAGCAAATAACCTTTCCATTTGTTGTGCAGAGTAAGGCGGGGCTTTGCGGTGATGATGGGGTTTGGGGAAGTTTAGCGGTTGTGTCCGGGTTCCAAGCTGTATACTCGAAGCCATTTCCGTAAGTTCATCAAAATGAGCATGAATCGTTTCCATCACCTTTTGTGCGGCGATTCAGTTCGGAAACCTTTGGAATTATCACATTATCGATAAAGACTCAATGTCGGCTTTGGCTTTGAGCTTTCCAAAGTCATCACGATCATTATAGCAAAGAGATCCAAATACATGAAAGTTTTTAGATTCGTTTTCTTTATGGACAGAGCTCGAAGGTGTTTTGTTGTGGCGTTTTGTAATCATAGAGCGGTTTTGAGTATAGCATGCGTTAGATCTGACTTACGCCCATAAGTAATCTGGAAGTTTAGCATTGATTAACATTGTTCTTGCGGCTTCCACTAACGTTCGGTTTCGTCTTTCGACAACTCGTTTTGTTAGGGTATGCGTGCAATAGATGTTTGATCTTTGAATTCCACTTTCTCATAGAATTCACGAAGAGTTTGATTAACAAATTCATTGCCTCTATACATTCGATTAGCGAACGGTGTTGTATTAGCGAACTTGTATTTTCGTGAGAAAGGTGATGATCATCGTGGAGCTTGATCTTTGCGAAGAAAGTAGACCCAGTCGGCGTGAATAGTCATCAACAATTACTAAGATGTAGCGTTTGCCATTGATCGTTTGCACGCGCATCGGGCCACACAAATCCATGTGAAGAAGATGAAGCACATGCTTTGAGTTGTGTTCCACCTTTGAAGGAAAATGAGCACGAGTGCTTTTGCCTTGTTCACAAGTGGAGCAGAGGTGATCTTTAGAATACGAAAGTGGAGTCCTTCAACTAGTTTGTGTCGAGCAAGGTTGGTGATGGTTTGAAAGTTTAGATGTGAGAGACGGCGGTGCCATAGCCGGGATTTTGTTGATGTTGCCTTTGAAAGTAAACATATGGGAGATGAAGCAACCATGTCTTTCATAGAGATAGTGTAGAGACTAGAATTACGCGATCGAGACATAAGGTCATTTCCTTGTAGATCACGAATGAAACAAGTTTTCTCCGGAAAGCAACCTCCAAATCTCCATCACAAAAGCGACCTCACTGAAAGCAGTTATGACCGAGGCCTTCCACATAGTAAACCACGCTAATTTGATGTTCCCATTGACATAGTATCCGTAGCCCATGATAGCTGCGAAGTGATCATTCCCGAACACGGCGGTGCCAATGAACTTTGCAATAAAGTTTGATAACAGTTTAAGATTGCACTGTCATGTGTGGGAACATCCGCTATCAACAATCGAGAATGATCGTATCACGCATTACACACAGACGACACGGATGGAATAGAAGTAGATGTGGAACCCGAAATGTTAGAGGGTTCCATAGCAGATATAGTAGATATACACACATCAATAGCTTTAGGTATCCACTTAAATCCTAGCGTATTATATATCCATTTCGCCATCTCAACTAGTATTTGCTTTAGTCTTAGTGAATGTACTAGGTGATATTACATTCCTAGGAGGTGAAACGGAGCTACTGAGGGCAGACAATGCGTTTCTTAGAATCTAAAGAGGCGGTCTACCAAGCACAGACTTAGAAAGATTAGTGGGCCTAGAGGTATTCGGTTCTTAGGATTCCTTAAACGAGAGATGATAGCTTTAGCAACACATTTATCATGACAATCGAATTCATACTACGACAAATAACACAAGGTGCATCGGTGAATATCAAAAGTACTTAACGGTTTAGCATTCGTTACATCACTATTTCTATTACATTTTGGGCCTTAATATCTATAGTGGAGCAACGTGAGTCTTATTCATAGTCCTAGGGTGTTCTTCTACTTTAGCATTCCTGTTTGATCTTTTCTTAGTGCGCCTTCCTATTCTTGATTGAGTGCTCCTAGGTTGGAAGTCGGGCGTTTGGAAAAGGCTCAACTATTCCTGTTTCAGTAGAAGGAAGCACGTTAGCTACTTGTGATTTGGCATTAGAGATTCTAGGTTCATGAGTACTAAGTGTTATTGGGGCTAATCTCTTAATGATGGTTGGCGGAAGTTGTTCATACTTTCCTAACATTTCTCTTAACTTGAGGATAGTGTGAGTCAGATCTTGATTTTCGGACGAACATTTCGGCAAAATGCATAACTTCTTTAGTGTGTGCAAGATAATGATCAAGTTCATTTGATGCTTCATCACGAGTCTTTTGAGTAAATCAAATATGACACCATATTCCTTTTTAACTTTTACAAGTTCTTGTTCATATTTTGAGATTTGACACTTAAAAGACACGTTTTGATCATCCAGTCGCTCAATTTTAGGATCGAAGATTTTGCCTTGGCTGAAATTTTGTGTTGAAAAGCAAGTTGTTGATCGTGAATATCTTTTTGACACCAATTAAGGCGACGTATTGCATTTGAAAGTTCGTTTGACAATCGTTTGTTTTCAACTTTTGGGACTCGTCTGAAGCACATTATCAGTGTTCTCAACATTTATCCACGAATCAACGATATCGGCAGAGGTATGATCAAATGCATATGACAAAGAATTCAATAACACAACATTATGGACATCAGCACGGATGACATCTTCCAAGAGTCGATCAACATCTTTTCTCAACAGTTTCTTTTTACGTTTAGTGTTAGAAATAGATGTTTATGTTTTCTCGAAAACGACCTTCATCAATCCAAGTTCCTTATGAAAGTCCTTTCCCAAGACAATGCACAACTTTTCAAATTTTTAACATTTGGTAAAGATTTTTGAAAAATGTCTCTTTGTTCGCTAGAAGATTGAAAATGTTGAACTTTGATTTGAGAATGATATTCTATCTCATGTTGTAAAGTTTTGAGGTCAGCCATGAAAATGTCAAAATATCTAAGAATTTTGCGATTTTCTGGTTTTGAGTTTACTTCAGTGATGGAAGGTAAAGGACCATAAGTTTGTGCATAATGCGGTTGGGGATTAACATTAGAAGACTTCAGTGTTTTGATGATAACCCTTGGTGTGTTAGAAGAATCGTTGGTGTGTGAAAGTGACCGCTTTTGAATAGTTAAAAGGTTTGTTGTAAACAACTTTTCTAATTTTGATCGACTCTCGTCTTCTGCATCTAATTCCTCTTGACGATTATAATCAACAACACTCATATGAAATTATCAACTTTATATTACTGCCTTTGGAAACCGAGTTTGGTTTGAATGCTTTTGTTGAAAGCTTAGGTTTGTAATCCGCAAGATTCGGTCCATATCCATTTGGATTGGGTTTTAAAGTAAACTTTTCAATGGCTGTGACGACTCGCCATGTTTGTAAACAAGAGTTTTAAACTCTTTAAGTTTGTTTTGCAAGCCGATGATTTCTTCAAGATGATCATCTATTCGTTTCGTTGAATGCTTTTTGTATGCAGAGAGCTGTTTTTGACAAGTTAACAACTTCAGCCTTAGCTTTTTGATTTTCCAAGGTGAGAGCGTTAATTTGCTTTTTATGTTCATGTTTGATTGTTCTATTTAGGACAACAAAGCATTCTTTGAAGCGGCTAGATCACGCATCTGTCTTTCTAAATATTTTCGTTTTGATAAGATTTGGCAAAGGCTGCTTCAAAACCGTTTTCACGTTTTCTTGAGTTTTGAAAAAGTTGAGTTGCTTTTGTAAACATTCAAAATCCTTGGTTAACAGTGCATTTTGCATTTCAAGTCCTGATTAATGGCATGACATTTTTCCACTATGGTCAGTTGGTCTTGTATTAAGCGAGCAAAATGCGGATGAGGCAAAGTTCGGGTGTTCAACGTGAGTCTCAACATGATCATTCCTGAGATCCTCAAGTATAACCACGGAGTCAATTTGATTATCAAGGGAAAACGGTTGGTCATCTTGATCGTCAAATATAACTACGGGGTCTAGTTGAAAATCGCCGGAATGAGATGTGGATGGCTCATTTTGAACATTCGAGCCTGCCGGATTGGATGTTGGCGGAGATATAGATCGAGAGATAAATATGGTTTGTTGGGTACTGAGACAAGCCATCAGTGTCATACACTGGGGCTGTGTCACTCATGTGTAACTCATGCATATTAGCCATCAACATAACTGGTGCATTGGCACTGCAAGTCCTCCATATCATCATCACAGTGCATTTGCCATAAAGCTCGTTCTTTTATGCGTGAGAGTTCCACCGCTTCATCCTTAAGAGCCAAAGAAGAGCCTCTTTGAAATAAGCCTTTGCATGCATTAGCCGGTGTCCCTTCTCATTGCAGTTGTAGCATCGAAGACCATTCAACCCATTTTGAGCATTTCCTGTTCCACCACTTGAGCTCGATTGTTATTCCTACCCACAGCATTAAACCCTTGACCCCGCCCATCGGCGACCATAACCACGATTCGAACTTCAACTGTCCATTGTTCACAACTTGATTCCTTGTATTAGATGAGGAGCGAATACGGTTGTTGGATTTGTTGGTATAACGGCTAAAGGCATTAGCAATCATAGCAAATACTTGTTGCAATGCTTGAGCGGATCGATTCCTCATTAGCTTCGGCTTGAGCATTGTTGTTGTTGTATGGAACCAATTGAGTTTGTTGAGATGGAGGTTGTGAAGGATAATGTGGTGTGATTGTGCAGATTGGTTGAGTTGTGGTTGAGGAGAATAACTGTTTTGAGCATATAAGGCAAGTTGTTGATTTTCCGGATGTGGTGGAGCAATTTGAGCACGGAGAATCCTTTCCCGATCAACTTCCTTTTCATGAGGCTTCAAGTAATCATACAACAATCCGTAGGTAGGCGATGCATGTTTTTCGCTTGAAGGAGAAAAATGACATACTTCTCCCATTCAGGACCAAGACTACTTAGGAACTTAGTATTCACTGCAATTCTTGGCATGATGATGTTGTGTTTATCCAAATCATTGATGATGTCTGAAAATCGGTGATGATATGACTCGAGTGTCTCTTCGGGTTCAATCATGAAGTGTTCATAAGCCAAGTAAATTTTGGATTCCAAATCTTCTCGATTGAGTCTGATCCTTCCATAAGAAGCGAATATGATCCCATTTTCTTTTGCATCTTTTGAGCATCAACACTACGAAGAATTAGGTTTGGTAATCCTAGGAGGATATATTCCATTGCAAGCTCATCTGCTTCATAGTGTAGAAGTACTTGAGGATTCAAGTGCACTGCTTGATGCAATGTTCGTTTGTTCATCTCTTGGTGGAATGGCATTTGGATCTCCGGGTACAATGACAGTAGGCATCTCAAATGGACCTTCCCAGATAACCTTCTTTAAGAACTTTCCATGTGGCTTCTTTAGATCACAAAACCTAAAGAACCTTATCACCCATTGATCGTAGTTTCTGGAAGTGAGCATTGGAGGTCTATCAAGTGATCGACCTCATGTTTCAAACATCTTTGCAAACCAAGTGGGTTCCTTCATAGTGATCCTTGATGGATGTTGACTTAAGTCATTTGTGTACGGTTGAGCTTGAAGACTTGGTGGTGGTTGAACCATTTGAGGTTGTTGGGATTTCGCGACAAGTTGTGGAGTATGTTGTTGGTTAAATTGTTGTTGATAAATTGCTTGTTGTTGATTCCATTGTTGATGTTGTGGTGTTAGTTGTTGTTGTCGTTGAGGATAAGTGTAGGGGAAATAGTTAGAGTATGGTGGTTGTGACATGTTGAAAAACTTGTGTTGGTAAAATGGATCTTTGTAGTCGAATGAACCTTTGTTGATGAAGTGTCCTTAGAAGAGACGAACCAAGTAGCACTTATGCATAAAAACACCAAAGTTACGCGTAACAATGAAGGAGTTCTGCGTAGGATTTAGCTTCGCGTAAGTGGAAAAAACACTAAAGTTAGGCGTAGACAAAAGTTAGGCGTAGAAAGTTAGGTGTAGGATTTTCTTATCGTGGAGACTAGGCTTAGGTAAGAAGATCTTAGTATTTCTGGCGTAGCACTATGCTTATCGTAATTTAGGGTTTTACCCAAATGATCTTTACACTATCACGATGCAAAAGATATCCAAAGTCGGCGTATTTTGGACTTATCCAAGTAAGAAAACACGGAATAAACCACGAAAATGAAGATCAAACCAAGGAGGCACTTACGCGTAGTTTTAGGGTTTACTACGGTAGAGAATACTCCAAATTTTGATTTTGTCCAAAAGTGTTTCTAAACCGTTTTTGTGTGTGATAAAATAGCTTCAATAACACCAAAATACACAAAAGTGTGAAACTTGATAAACCAAAGCCTCTAAAGCGATTCTAGAGTAGGATAGAACCCTCGTTAAAAACGATTAAAACAACTATCCACATATAAAGTTTGAAACTTTTGCCAAAAGTATTTTAACACCTTAAAACGTTGAAAGTACAAGAATCTTGGATTAAAAAGTGTAAAAACCAAGTTTTAAGCGAACAAATGTCACTCACTTTTCTGCAGCGTAAGACCTGAAAACAAACCTTCAAAAACAAACTTGTTCACCCAACTATTTGGCGATTGATACCCTTTGTTAGGTCACAAGGTTTACCACACAAGCTTATAAAGAAGGAATGGCGATTGAACAAATATCACACACACACCACGAGATAATAGACGGTTATCGTAGAGTATGTAGTGAGAGAAATAACTTGAACAACCAACCTTCAAATGAAGGTTTACACAAGGTATTTATAGGCAAGGAGCTAGGGCAACACTCCTACTCCTTCCCTTTCTTCTATGGGCTTGGGCCCAAGCTCATGGGCCTTCTACATAAGCTTAAGGCTAATAACAAACATAAAGGCCATAATAAGCTAACTATTACATATGTGTAACTAACACTTGAATAAGGTTTAGGAGTGATTCCAACACTTTCACTAATGTCTTCAACACTCATTCTGAAAGAATCATCAACAAGAGACTTAGGTAGCCTTGATGTGAGGAAGCATGGCAACTCATGGACTTGACGCCGACTTCAAAGGTGGTGATCTTGCCTTTAAGAGGAACCTAAGATCACACAAAAACAAAACTACAAACATAGATCTCTTGGATCTAAGGTTAGTGAATTTAACTTCGAGGGGAAAGTGTGTTAGAAAGAGATGATCAATAATGAAGAAACGACTCACTATTTATAGAGGAAAAAAATCCTCATTCCCGGATCCCACGGATCCCTTCCATAGGGATCCGGCTAGCCAAAATTAGGGGATCCGTGGGACGCTCCTCTTTACCCATGGGTATTTTGGTTATGGGTCATGGGTCATGGGTTGAACCATGGATCTTTGGCTAGATACAATGTATCTTTGGGTGCAATGCACTTAGTCACTTGGGTATGGGTTGATCCATGGGTTATGGGTATTATCCATTTGTGATATAAGCATGATGTCATGCAATAGGTTATGGGTCAAGATCCATGGGTTATGGGCTTTGGGTTGTACCCAACTACATTCAATGTATTTGCCCAATGGGTTGTGATACTTAAGTTTCTACCCATTTATATTACACAATATACTACATACTAGTTATGTGTATATTTTATCCAAATATGTAAACACTAGTTGTTGTACATATGTATTACTAAATCATAAAATCACTTATACTTGTTTTAGTGTTTTATGTGAAAATGTGAATATGTTAGAAACTATTATTCAAACCATTTACGTTATTTTATTTTGTTTCGTTAATATATGATTTCGTTTGTTATCGACAAAACATTAGAAGATCGTAAAATATAAATAAGCGTTTTTCTGACTTATTTGTATTAACAATCTCCCCTTTTTGTTGATGACAAAACATAAAATTATTTTAAGGAAAAGCTAAAATTAGTAAAATTTTGAATTTGTAGTTTTACTCTTCTCCCCTTTTGTGAAAAAAAAGTGTTTGAAGGAAGGCAACACATTGTTTTAAGAAAAACATGTGAAAGAAAAATAAAAGAAAAATATAGAGCAAATAACGGGAAAGGATCTCGTCTTTTACTCCCCCTTGACGAGTCCATCCTATGTAAGGCGTCAAGTAAATGATACTAATCTAGTTTTTTTGCAAATAAGTTTGCAAAAGATATTGTCTAAGAGGCGATGTGCTCCCCTTGATGATTGCAATTTTGCAAGGGATGTCATGAAATGTAAACCTAGTATTGCAAGTAATTTGCAATGTATTGCTTTGACATAAAGCTCCCCTAGCTTTAGGATGTCAAAGTCTTCATATGTAAATTGAATAACTACAAAACAAAGGTTAGAAATCAAGTATAATTCACAATTTCTTGCAAATGTGATTCAAGTTAGTAGAAAGAAAGCTTTCTGTCTCACGGATCCCCGGTTCCCTCCTAGTAGGGATCCGTCTAAGCAATTGAGGGATCCGTTTTGGTGATTAAATTTCGCAAAGGTGATATAACAAGTAATGTTATCACAAAATGAGATATATGAATACAAGGTAATCATATTCTCAGAAAAATAACAAGTAGCATGTAATTCCATTTAATAAAACTAGAGTTATGATATGATATACATGACTCTAAAAACTAAGAAATAAGAAAATACATGACTAGGAATTTCTAAACCAACTATCGCTTGATGCTAGGACACCACTAAAATCTTCTAGCTCAAGTTTTGTTTAGGTTTGATCTCGTCGAAGCGTTCGAGGAGGTGATAGAACATGAAAGCGTTGGTCTTCCGTACTTCATGTATCAAACTTTCAACATGTTGACAATGATAGCAATCTTTGTCATGGCTAGGTAGTGGTGGTGGAAGAAATGAAATGGCTTGATGATAAGGATCAAGTGAAGCGGCTTGTGGAGCTTCAAGCGATGGAGGGATTGGTGGAGGTGCATTTGAGAATGACTCAACCAAGAATGATGGTGGTGGTATAGAAGTGTCAACTTCCATATGGTCGGGTGGTTGACTTTGATGATTTCTCATAATCCAAATCGGATTAAATGATGGAAACGGCGAAAAGGAAGGAGCAAGTGTTGACTCAACACCTTGATTTTGAACCATTATTCCTCCTAATGAGGAGAATGTTGTCGGCGGAAGCGGATGAGACGCCTAGGAGGCAAGTCCTCTAAATTGTAGAGGTGTGGTGATGATAGTGGGGATGTAAATGAAATAGCTCTAGGAACCAATGGTGATGGTTTAGTGGAGATGATATTGTTTGGCCTAGGAGGTATGGTGGTGTTTGGCATAGGTAGTTTTGTGGGTACTATCCTTTTAGGAATTGGTTTGATTGGATGATGAAGGATTCTATCATTTGTTGGCTTGACGGGAGATGATTCGGTTGAATAAATTTCGTGTATAAACGAGCCTTTTCATGGGTGGTTCTTTGGTGGATAAGTTACTACTTGGGGTTTTCCTCATGATGAGATGATTTCAAGAGGTTGCAAGAGCTGAAAGTTAGGATGAGAGTGATGACTATGGAGGTCCTAAAAAGGTGGTTTATAAACTAGAGATTTGGCAAGTGCATTTAAGCCTTAAGCCACTAGGATTCATTGGAATGTGATGATTAACATGCACAAGAGTCAACTTCAGAGTTTCACTGATCTAGGAACTCATTTAAGATGAGATGGAGTGTTTGAGTTAGGAAGATGAGTTGAAATGATTGTTTTAGCAAGATTTGACATAAGCTGTCATTTGGATCCCACGGTTCCCCTCCCGGAGGGATCCGTCTAGGCTAATCCTAGGGATCCGGCTCTCGGCTGACTATGAAAGAGTGGAAATGATGTTTCTAAGATCTAAGACCTATATCATCTTGAGTGTTTCAATCCTCCTAAGTGTTTTAAATGAAGGGATGCTTGAGTACTTGAAGGTAATGAATGATGTAGCTAATGATTGTCATTTATGGAAGGATTGGGAACTTTCAAGAGTACCAATGGATGAGCAAGGATGACACTAAAGATTTAGAGTGTCAATTGAAGCTAAATGATCCTAGAGATCGGGTTGTGTCTTAGGATAGTGTTTTGGAAAATATCCTAGAAGCTTTGAGATGAGAAAACTAGATTTTGATCAACTTTGATCAATTTTGAGGTGAGGATGATTTATGATCAATTTTGCCATAATCAAAAGATTTCTAAGACTAGATGTGAGGGATCAAGTAAAAGATGAAGTGTGAGTTTAGGCGGAAGAGTAATGGATTAAAAACGAAACGGTAGATCTACAAGCGTTTTAGAGTGTGATCTAGGTGAGTTATGTATGAATAGGAAAGATTAACCTATCTTGATAAGGACTTAATTTGCCTTAAGACACTATGTTTAGCTTAGTGTGAGGTGTTCTAAGGATATGTTTGAAATACAATGCTTGCAATTTGCATTTTCTGTTTGTGGGATCCACGGTTCCCTAAGAGTAGGGATCCGTTACAGTATCTTTGGGATCCATATCTGCTCAGTGAGGACCTTTACTAAAGGTATGCAATGATCTTGACAATGCATTATATCTCAAGGATAGTCTAAAAAGAGTTCTAATACTAAGATATCAAATGTAAAATGTTTTATTTCATGAAAGGAATTGGATTACATTGATAAAGCACGAGTACAAGAGATTTGATCCTATTTTGGAATACTATTAGTTTCCTTGAGTGTTTTTGCTAGGAGGATCATTATATGATTGATGAGTGTTGGTGGAATCAAGAATGAAGAAAGTCTTCATGAGAGATATGTTTAGCGGTTCCATCATCTTGTTCACAAGTGCGTACAATGGACTTTGAAATTGAGGATGGAAGTGCATAACATTATGATAGAAGCGTGTCAAGAACATTCCATAAGGGATGAGTTTATTCTTGGAGCCTTGAAGATTTGCAATTCGCCTTGCGAAGAAGTAGGAGAGATTGTATGGTTGTTGTGTTAGCAAACAATACAACATGTGAGCACAACAAGCGGGAAGGATTTCTCGATTTCCCCTAAGACTCCAAACATTTTCACGTGGGATGAGTGCAAGAGGCTTGTACTCTTCTCGGATATCCCTTGTAAAGATAATGTTTGGATCGGAGTAATATGGTCGAGGTTTGCATATTATGCGATTTAAATCTTCGGAGAGGGTATGTGTGAACAATATGGACTATTTTCTTCACGAAAGTTGAAGAGAAAATCAAGAGACCAATCTTCGGTGAAGGCACATTGTCCATGATTTGGAATTCGGAGGATGTGAGCAAAATGCCCAAGGGTTAGAGTGAACTTTTGGTTTTGATATAAAACCAAAGAGATAGAGAGCGATCCTCGTTACGAACGAGTTCGACTTGACGAAAAGAATTCCATTATGAACCTTGGACATATCTTCGTTGATTTCAAGAAGACATTCTAGTCCTATGGCTCGGAAGGAGGTATTGATACCTTCTTCGAATTGTAGAGAGGTGTCAACAATACGTCCTTCGTAAAGTGACGGTTTTGAAGATTATTGAACCCACGACATGATTGCGAGTGTGTTGGGTTGAGAGAGATGTTAGTGTAGACGCTAGTGAGTGAAAAATCAAACTCATATTCATGCGTCATAGTTGAACCTATAGAAATGATAAGTTAATAAAAAGGAATGTTTGTGGTCAACTTATGATAATCTAATGTTTTTACTAGATTTTTATTAACAATGGTTTTTAACAGTAAATACACTTAACTCAAATGGTTTTGACATTCTAGTGGAGTATTATTTTTAGAAGAAAAGTGGTTTGTAATTTGCATGAAAAATTTTCCATAGGGGGATCCACGGTTCCTTTTCAAAGGTCCGGCTAGTATAACCCGGTCCGTGGATGCGTAATGTAGCGATTTGATAAAAACATAGGTTTTATCTTTTTTATACCACGAAATATGTTTTATCCTACATTTTCTTTTAGCATGCATACATGACTTCTAATGTATCACGAAAGAATATAAAACATATAACTCAAAATAGGTGACAAACATATTATGATAAAAATAACCTAGATAAACTAGATTATTAATAATATTGCATTTCAATACTAAGGATGATACAAAGGATTGGGTATATGATCCCAATGTAGATTAACAACACAAAGTAAATGTCTCCATATGTGAACTTCATCATAGGGAACACAAGTGCGATGAGTGTTAGGGCGATGAACACGAGTGCGATGTAAACCATGTTGATGATGGATCTTCTTGGTTTTGGTTGAGATGAAATGAGGAGGGAGAGGAAATTTTTGAATGAGAGGAAATTTTTGAAATTGGAAGATTTGAAAAAGTGGGGGTTTGATAGAGTGATTGACGGTGGGGGTTATTTATAGGGAAGGAGGAATTTTTGAAATTAGTGTTTTGTTTTATTATTGGATTAAAAGAAACAAAACATAAGTTTTATATACCATGACTTTAGACGAGAAATAAAACACGTATGTGAGAAAAGGCTTCCTAATGAAGCTTCATGTAAAACATGTATAAGCACAAAAAATAATCATATAAATACCTAAATAGGTATACTTAATTATCAAGCAAAGTAAAAGGAAATCATACCTCTAGCGCACTTAGGAATGTCTTTACAAATGACACAACAAATGTCACTTAGGCGATTCCCACTCTTTGCGATTAAGATACCTTCTTTAGGAAGGTATTCTTGTTACCAAGCGACTCCTAAAGCTTGGTGGGTATGAGCTTTGACTAATCAACATGACAAAGAAGATTAGTGCAATTAAATGAAAAAGTAAAAAGAAAAATGTTGTTATCAAATCAACATCCAAACATATAGTTTTGAAAAACATGGTGTTTGTTTTTATGAAAAACCTTCTTTGTAGTTTTCAATTAACCATGGATCGTATCAAGTTTTAAAAGTACAATATACTTCAAGAAACTTGGTAACGAAGCTCTGATGCCAATTGTGGAAAACTAGAAGGGGGTTGAATAGTTTTACCAATTAAAACTTCCTTTTAATCTATTTAGATCGACTTATGTCAATCTATTTGGATGTGTGTGTTGGATGTTGATAAACAAGCATATAAATGTAAGTAATGAAAAGATAAGAGTAAGAAGCACAAAACCACAAATATTTATAGTGGTTCGGCTACAAGGACACCTTCCTTGCCCTACTTCACTCCCCGTGTCACCTACTCGAGAGTTAAGTAATCACTACACCAATCTCCTTATGGCGGGAAGCCTTCAGCGTCGCCTACTCTTTTTCGGTACTAGGCTAACCACCGGGTTCTTTCACTCCAAGGTGAACCACACCTACCCAACGTCGCCTACCCTTTATCAGGTACTAGGCTAAGTACCGTTCTTTCACTTAGGTGAACTACACCTCACAACGCGCCTACCCTTTATTAGGTACTAGGCTAAGCACCTAGTTCCATTGCAATGGAGGAACTACTACCACACTACACCAACGACTAATCCCAAAGGAGATCTACTCCTTTACAACATCATCAAGGATATCAATATCCTTGGATCTAATACTAGTCTATCTTGTACATCGAAACACACCATATCGATTGTACATCTAAGGCACCTTTCACTAATGCCTTTGACTAGATCTACAGACACCTTTCACTAATGTCTTGTGTCTTCACTTCTAAGCACCTTTCACTAATGCTTCTTTGTCTTGACTTCTAAGCACCTTTCACTAATGCTTCTTTGTCTTGACTGCTAAGCACCTACCACAAGTGCTTTATCTTATAGACGATAGATACCCTTCACTAATATCTTCGTCTTGACTCTTGAGACATCTTTCACTAATGTCTTCAACACTACACTTCTTTGAAGAAAGAAAAGAATCATCAACAAGAAGACTTCAGTAGCCTTGATGATGAGGAAGCATGGCAACTCATGGACTTGAGCTTGCTCGACTTCAAAAGTGGTGATCTTGCCTTTAAGAGGAACCTAAAAGATCACACAAAAACAAAACTACAAACATAGATCTCTTGGATCTAAGGTTAGTGAGATTTAACTCAAGGGGGAAAGTGTGTTAGAAAGGGATGATGAATAATGAAGAAATGGCTCACTATATATAGAGGAAAAATCCTCTTTGTTCCCACGGATCCCTTCCACAAGGATCCGGCTAGCACAAAGCTAGGGATCCGTGGGGCGCTCCTCTTTACCCATGGGTATTTTGGTTATGGGTCATGGGTCATGGGTTATGGGTTGAACCATGGATCTTTGGCTAGATACAATGTATCTTTAGGTGCAATGCACTTAGTCACTTGGGTATGGGTTGGTCCATGGGTTATGGTATTATCCATATATGATATAAGCATGATGTCATGCAATGGGTTATGGGTCAAGATCATGGTTTTGGGCTTTGGGTTGTACCCATTTACATTCATATGTATTTGCCCAATGGGTTTGTGATACTTAAGTTTCTACCCATTTATATTACAAATATACATACTAGTTATGTATATTTTATCCAAATATGTAAACACTAGTTGTTGTACATATGTATTACTAAATCATAAAATCACTTATACTTGTTTGAGTGTTTTATGTGAAAATGTGAATATGTTAGAAACTATTAGTTCAAACCATTTACATTATTTTTGTTTGTTTAGTTAAAATGATTTTCGTTTGTTATCGACAAAACATTAGAAGATCGTAAAATATAAATAAACGTTTTGAAGGCTTATTTGTATTAAAGCACCTGAATTCTCGGTGGGTTTGGAGGTTTTGTTCTAGATCCATCATTTCGGTAGTGAGATTTGGAGTATATAATATTTTTTTATAAAGGTTATGTAAAGGTTATTGTGTATATTGTTTTTATAAGGTTCCAAACGGTTTTTTGTAGATTTGAGTTTCTTATTTGTTTTGTAGGAATATTTTTGCCTTGTCGTAATCTCTAGGTAAGATTTATTTACTTACGGCCCTTACACTTGAATATCCTCTGCCATCGCCAGTCCCAGGTTTAGTTTAAAATTTTGTTATTAGGCTTCTTGTGTAAATCTTGTTGTAATTATATTTGTATATTTTGTTTGTTTTCCATTTACTTTGTTGTTGTTGTATAATTTTTACAGTTTCTTAGAGCATGAACAAGCGCTAACGCCATAACTTGGCGTTAAATGCCTAAACTCTTGGCGTTATGACGTTATCCCCATGTAACAACGACGTTAAACATGGAAAGGGATCAAGGCGTTGGTCTTGTAGCGGGTTAGGAAGGAAAAATTAAAAAAATTCCCATAACCCCCTTATGAGGCTACTAGCCATTATATTTCAAAACTACCCTAAGCGGCTGTTTAAAAAATCAAAAACTTTTTACCACTATAAATACAATTAAAACACCATTTTTTTCACACTGCTCACTAAATCCTCTCAATACTCTCAATCTTTCTTCAATTTATTGCAAAAACAATGGCAATGGCGATACTTTCTACAATCTTAGGTGGTGGGTGGAATCCCTCAAACCCGGGTTCATCATCTAACTCGAACGGGGTTCATCTTCCAAACTGACCCACTAGGCTATGAGCCAAAATGTGGCAACAACATCAAACATTTCATGTATCAACAACAAAACCAACAAAAACCTTAAACTCCAACTTTCAAAACACAAATTCACACAACAATCACAAATCACAAATCAGAACACATGATGTTAAGCACACCCACGTCTCCTCCAAAAAGGAAAAGGTCGTATTAAGCTAAAATCAAAATCCAAAGACCCCAGCCCCAACCAGCTTGATTCTGAAGAGGAAGATTTTGTTAACACGCGTTGGACTCCGGAGAGGAAGCATTACTTGCAACATGTTACATAGCCGTTTGTGGAGGATCCGAAAGTTGGAAAGTGCCAACCCGGAGATCGCTTTGGTATCGGGTCGAAATGAGTTCAATAAAACAACTTTCAACGGCAACAAAAGGACATGTCGCCAAGTGGAAAACTTTGAGGCATATATGAACAAAGTTCAACTCTCATTACAAACGTCAAAGCGGATCAACGGCGGGAAAGTGAGTGGATGTGATGCAACGAGCAAAACAATGGTATCGTGGAGGAAACCAAGGGGTCGCCTTTTTGGTCGATGGCGCTTGGGAGGTTTTCGTCATTATAAGAAATGGGACGCCAACGGTTGATTTAACCGCGAAGTCCCAAGCAAACAAACGAGGCTTGTTTGGTCACGATGAACAACCTCGCCCCATGGGAAAGAAACGTGCTACCAAGAAAGCAAATCGAGAGACTACAACAATCTTTTGGGGAACAAGCCTCGGAGGAGCTCGTCAACTTATTTCACCAAAACTATGGCAAATGAGTATCGCTTTGAAGCGTAAACCGGAACAGATCGGCCAGAGCCGAGGAAAAGATCTCACAATAACAAGGTTGGAAGAGATAAAGTTTTTGATGGCCCTCTGAAGGGCAAGATCCAATGGTCGTGGAGTCAATCAATGAAAAAGATCAATCATCAAAAAATATAACTTGAAACCTGCTGCAGAGATCGTATTCTCGTCATTTCCTTTAATTTGTTGTAACGCTTTATTTGCGCTTTTTTTATTTTGTAAATTTTTTTTAATCTCGTATTGTAATATGTTTTCAATTTTAATGAATTGTTTGTTTTAGTTTAATAAATGAAGTGTTTGTTTTAGTTTAGGGGTTGAAATTGAAAATATGAAATGTTATTGATGTTATTGGGATGTTATTGTTGTGGGAGTTTTTTTGGGATGTTAATGTTAAATGTTAAAGCTGATGTGGCGCTGACGTGGACAGTGTTATTGGTGTTATGGTGTTATTGTTGTATATGCTCTTATAAGTTTATTTGTAACATTGGTTTCGTATCATAATTTTGAATTGCATTGGGAATGGTTTTTCAAAAAGGTAGAAACCCCATGTGGCTTTTCAGAGTTTTGGGTCTCGAAACATGACTTTTGGCAAGTGCAAATGCATAAGATTATACTATGTCAATATGTGTATAATTTACAAGTAACGTAGTTTGCAAAGTATGAAAACATATTTTCATATTTTGTATCTTACAATGATAAATTATAATTAGATTTTTACATTTGCAAAATATAGAAAAACGATTATGAAATTTGATAGCCCGTGTATTTAACTATTGTTGGAAAAATAAGACAACCACATATAAAAACCATTGTCATATCAAATGAATAAAAAAGCGTTAATTAGAGATGTCACAATGGGCGGGTTAACAGGCCAAACAGTATCGGTTTCTAACGAGCGCGGGTCAAACTGGCAAAATAATATGGGTCAAACGGACACGAGACAAAATGAGAAGCTTAGAAAATTGAGTGTCGTTTAGAAAAGAAATATATTATATTCATTGATCAACCACATAAAAACTATCGCAACTTTTCAACTTTTTGACGTTTCTAGGTTACTTGAAATTTTTGAAAAATTTAAAATTTTTAAATTTTGATACATTTGAAATTTTTGCAAAATCGAAATATTTAAAATTTTCAAATATTAAAAAACCATTGCAACTTTTTTCCCATCATATTTTATTAGTTTAATACTAACTTATTGAACTTTATAATTTTTCTTTCATGCTTTTAGGTTTATAGTTTTTTAATTTAAAAAAATTATAAAATAGAAAGAAATAATAAAGAAAGTTCGATCCACCCTCTTACATATTTAAACTCTTGTAGTATACGAAGTAAAAATGAAAATATAAAATACACTTTGAACTTGAAAGTTAATTGAATCGCGAAATGACAAACACTTTAAACTTAGAATTGTATGCTTGCTATTATGACATGTAATTTTTTTTATCAATATAATTCTTTTTTACATTAAGGAAAAAAATGGCTCTTAATTTACGTATTATAATTAAAAATTACTCCATTCATCTCATATTTATAGTTTACATTTCTTTTTTAGGTTGTTCTAAATTGTCTACTTTTTTCTTAAGTAAAAACTAGAGAATATGGTGATGAAATATTCTATTTAATTGGTTGAAAATTAAAAAATGACCCCACTTTATTAAACTTTGTGGATTCTCTCTCATGACAATAATCTCGGAACGAAGAGAGTATTACAAAAGATGAACATCTTTATTTTTAGAGAAATGATAGGGAGGCCTAAAACATTTTCAATTAAAGCGCAAATGATGGCGTCGTCACGATGGTTGTAGAAGATAAGTAGGGTCTACTTGTAGTATTGAGATGATGCTTGTTTTTAGGCTTAAAATTAGGCCTAAGTTTAGGCCTTTCTATCATTGCTCTTATTTTTAAAAGCATCTACAATGCTTCAAATGGGCAAAAGCTTTTTCCTATTCTAAGAAGTCTTTTAGTAGTGTTTTTAGCATTGCATCAATAGCTTTTTGAAAAGCTTTACACAAAGACTTGGCATACACCAAGTCTTTCTTAAAAGCTTTAGTTCATAAGTATAGTATGCATTTAATGCATTAAATGCTTCAAGTCATTGAAGACTTGAAGCATTGGGAATGCTCTAAGAGCATTCCCATCAATAACGCGAGTTATCCTTTAACACCGGCCACGCCAGTATGCCTTTAACATTTCACCTTATCATCCAAAAACACCATCAATAACATTCCCAAGTTAAACTTTAACACTCCAACAATTTACAAAAACAACCCCTCATTTAGGGGCATAAATGGAAAAAAAAAGAAAAAAGTGGAACAATGCCACTAGCGTCTGAGGGGACTTAACGTAACTAGCAGCGCCTCCTCAATGGCTTAAGCGCTCTTGACGTTATGACGTTATGGATGAGATTGCTCTAAGAAGCTTATCCAAATCTTTTTTTTTATCACTATAAAAAAGCGAAACAATGTATCAAACACAAAATATCATATCACATAAACCATCTTTACTAAATTGACAAATAGTTCTACGCTGGAAAATTTTGACACCTGCTAAATTGTTTCTAGCATTATTTATTAGCTGCTAGCGTTATGCACATAACATACAATGTCGTAAACATCACACTTGAGGATACAATAGAAAACACACACAAATATCAATGTAACCAGTTTTGTCAATAACTAAACGTTACCACGCGATCCTTGAAAACGTTCTCCGAGCAAGATTCTGTAACCCTACAAACACATTTTGTCGAAAGAAAATTACTCGCCTTTTAAAACTATTGTTGAAAGCTAGACATCGCTGCCGCTAGGCGCGGGTACTCGGCTATATATCATAAACACAAATTATATTAATGTTTAATGAAAATGTTGTTCTAAACGCCCCGATAGAGATTCAATCCCCACTACTTCAGCGTCGGTACCTTTCTCCAAATGACCTGGCGATTAGGTGCCCCAAGGGCGACCAAGTTCAATTTAAAAAACATTTTTAACACAAAATAAAATTTCATTAATAATTAAAACGCTACATAATAATTCAAATAAAATTAAAACATTCACAATAATACGACTAAACTAAACTAGTTTTGATCGACGATGCCAAATGTCTTCCACCAAATGGCTTTGAGGCTAAGATGAGTATTTTTGTTGCATATCTCCTGGTAATTTCCAGATTCCAAATGCGTTCTTATGGGATCATAAGAACGGTCTTTCGCTCTTGGAAAGAATCTGGAGATATCGTGCTTTGGTCAATCCGAATTATCATATTATGTAATATGATACATGTGTACATTATATCGATGACGCTTTGTCAAACCTCTAGCGGATATTTAATCATTAGCCACTTCTTCTTTAGTACACCAAAGCAGCGTTCACATCTTTTCGCCGTGCATGATTATACAATATTCGCTTGTGATCATTCGTCCACGGATTTTTAATGGACTTCATAATAATCGACCATTCGGATATCCCATCGGCAAGATAATATCCGGCGTTTATAGAACGCGCCGTTAACGCAGAATTCCCACATCTGTCTTTCTCCGTTTGAGATCATTGAAAAGATGCACATAAAACATTTACGCCTTATTCATCCCGACACCAAAGAACGCATGCCAAATCCATAAATCTTGGGAGGCGATCGCTTCCAATAAAATGAAAGGAGTTTGCCCGTGATCACCCTTACAAAATTGAGCTTTTAAAGCATGCGGCAATTCTCCCACGCCAATTCTGTCGATGCTTCCTATCATCCCAGGAAACCCATGACTTTGGTAGTGATGAGCATAGAGTTTGTCAATGTTACTAACCGTCGGCTTCGCCAAATACTGCATATAACTCCATTATGACCTTACAAAATTTTTGAAGACACTCACGAATTGTTGACGCACCCATTTGCACGTATTCGCCTAGAGCCGGCATTGACCGTATGCCAATTGACGGATTGGAAGTACACTTTATCAATGGAGAAATACCAAATGCGCTGTACAATTAGGAGTTTGTTGGAAATAAGTGAATGATCGGTTATATCTCGGACAATCCGCGTGTGAATAGTCGTAGGCTCATATATGGAAACGTCATGGAATCTTTGTATACGTATCTTGGGTCTCCTCAAGTAAGCATCCACTAAGCGGTTATGAGCACCCACACGATCCCTACTAACTGGGTCGGTGAGAGTTTTTGAGAGCTTGAAAAGCCTCAAAGACTCTGCAAACATCATAAACTCGAGTATTATTCATTTTCATCATCCGATGAATCAATGATAATGAAAGCTCGTAAGAATTAAAACTCATAGTGTGTAAAGAATATAGAGAATGTGTGAAATGTGATTTGTGAGTTTAGTGTAAAAATATGTTGTGTATTTTATAGGGTAGTTTAGTAGTATTTTTTTTAATAACAAACGGTAATGTTTTTTTTTTGTTTTATTGGATATGCAACGGATGGAAACAAACGGTAACATTGCAAATGTATTCGATCGGCCAGACGATTGAGTTGCTTCTTTTTGCTCGGCGATCGATTTCACCACAATAGCAGCGATCGACTCCACTCGATCGCCACATCACCACGATCGACTGTCGATTACTCTTATTGGGGTTAGCCTAAATCATGAATATTTAATGTTTAAGAAGAATCACATATTGTTTTTTAAATTATATAAAAACATAATCCATAACTTTGTACCTTTTTAGTTTGTCATTCGAAATAAGTAAGGTCGGATCGAAATCTTATAAAATCTTAACTTTCTAAGATCCTACGTAAAATCCAGATTATTTTTTATGTGTAAAATTGTAAAATCTAAAGTTAGTATCTTAACAGTTAAGGTTAGTGGAAAGTAGATGCTCTTTATCAATAATATTATTGTACTAAAAAGAGTAAAGTGTTCATAAATACTTGTATCTTTATTGTGTGTAAAAGAAAAAAGACTGACAACCACTCTTCAAGAATTTTCCGGCAAGCTGCTTTCTTCTCCGGCTAAATTTTAAACTCCGGCGACGTGAGTTTTGTTCAGCGTTCGTATAAACTACTTTTAAGGTACCCATTTTACGCATTTTTGTACATACTTTAAGGTTTATGCAGTTATATTAGAAAGAGACTTTTTTTACATGCTATCTTTTAACCACCTTGTTTTATGCAATTATATTAGAAAGACTTTTTTTTTTTTTTTTTTAATCTTTAAATCGTAAACCACAGGACCATCTCAAAAGGGTTGTGAACCGTGACTGTGCTTTGTGAGTTAGAACAAAAAGACAAAATAATAAATAATTTGTGAAGGGTGTTTAAAGGAGTAAAGGTCACAAATTTTTTGAGTTTGTTTCTTGGTTTAGTGATGAATAAAGTAGTGTGTTTGTGTTTGTAGTTTGAAAAGAGAAAAACACAGATATTGATAAGGAAAGGAAGGGGCGAGTGTTTTGTAGAGATAAATTAGGGTTGCGAGTTTTAGGTTAGTATCTTATAACCTTAGATTTAGGGCTAGTCAAGACTAGGTTTGAGTTCGACTAATGTTTTGGGCTGCATTATTTATGTTTGGGGCTTATATTATAAGCCGAAAGTTAAAACTTATATTTTTATAAACCTGTTTGGCGAATTAATTGGAGCTGAAACTTATTAATATAAAATCACATAAAAATATATCAAATATTTTTAAGGGTATTTAAGTAATTTAACTATTCATAAGCCTCTATAAGCCCCATTTTATGGGCTTGAGCTTATGGAGGCTTGTGGCTTATTTTATAAACCATAAGCCTCCATAAGCCCGTGTGACAAACGAGACTTATTTCATAACCTGACTTATTTTAGAAGCCCCTATAAGCCTCTTGCCAAAATATTATCTTTGATCGAAATTTTGGTTAACTTTGAAGTGGGCTGAATTTGTTTTAGTGTATAGTGCTAGTTATTAGTTTTATAATTTTGGGTTGAGGTAAAGTAACATTGAATTTTGGTGTTATAATTTGGATTACAAATAGTGTAGGGCCGAATTTTTCGTGTTTGTTGGATATAACTATCGTATTAGTTTTCATGAAACCGTGGAATCAAAGTGTTAACCGTAACACGTTCATTGACAATGTTTAAAGATGACAAGAGATAAAACGGAGAATAAAGGGAGTGACTCCAAGAAAGCTTTTAACTTTAGGATATGTGTTAAGATATTTTATTTAAAGGTTTGTTATTGTGTTAAATTTATGATAAAAATGTCTTTTTTTTGTTTTTTATTATTATTATTATTATTTTTTTAATGTTTACGCAAGCTACTTATTAATCGTATTGCTATGGTATAACATATACTTTTTGAAAACAGACATTTAAACCATTTAAACCATCAGTAAGATATGGGAGTCACATTCAGACCCAAAACATCTTAATGAAACAAACACACCCTAAGTTGAACCTGAACCAGATCCTAATAACGGTTCAAGTTATTTGGGTTTGCTTTAATTAGACCTGCATATGTTTATATAGGTTCGGGTTAGTTGGTCAAAAGACTAGTGTTGGTTAAAAACTCGTTGATGGAACATTTAACGATCGTTAGGTGTTTTGGACTCTCAGCGTAATGAAATCGGAACATTGACGAGGCGAGGTGTAATTTTTCGAGGACTAAATTCGAAAGTGCAGTTACCACAAGTTTAATGGTGTAATTTAGTCTTGTTTAAAAGAGGTAAAAATACTTTCTGCAAGTTTGTAAAAAAAAGATGGAATAAATGATTTTTACCTCTTGTGCCTTTAAAAAAAAACACACACACACACACATAAAAGCTATTAAGGTCTTATTTTAGAATGAAAACACCTTAAGCTGATTGCTATTAGACCCCCAACACACACATCCCCCCAAAGCACGTGTTAAGGCCAACCTGTGCAGGTGATTTGGTTATGGGAGTAACCAGATAGATGCTTTTGTTTTTCTGTGTGTGTGATTTTATTGTGTGGTATTTTTTGTTTAAACGGAGTTTGTTTGTGTGGTTGGTTTGGTGGTCACCACAAGGATATTTGGTGGTTTATTTGGTGATGGGAGCTTATGATGAGGTGGTGGTGGTGGTGGATGTAGTCACTATTACATCTAGTCTCATAAGCTGCTTTTTTACTGTAATTTGTTGTTTTTATATCGACTTTTAAGGAAATGATGTATGTTTGCTTATCATTAGAGTGCTTATCTGCTTAAAAATGAGCAAACCTGCTTATTACATGCCTATTCCAGTGTAAATTGCAAATAATCGGTTTATTAAATACTTGATTCGCTTATTTTAGTTAAACATAAGCGGATAGGTACTTTCAAAAATGACGCGATAGCTAAATAAGCAATCCAAAACGTCTCTTATTCCTCAAATTAACAGAATTGTGCTTATATAAGCAATCCAAAACATCCTCTTAGTCGGATTTGTTGCACTCCTTTTCTATGCGTATAATTGTGGATGAAATAATTTTGGGGGTGTTTGAGACATGCTTTTGAAATAATCACACTTTGATTATCCATCAAAATAATAGATATTTGCTATGAGGCTTTTAAGCCTCTTTCCTCCCTATTCGAGATTTCTTAGTGTACAACAACAACAACAACAAACCCAATCCCGCCAAGGTGGGAGGTCCTGGGATAAACCCTAGTAGAGAGGCTGGCTTACTAGGACCCTCAAGGAGAATATATTTAACTTACGAATTGCTTGCAGCATAATGACTCAATGCATCCACCTCCACCTACACCTCCAAGATATCAGAAGTGGACGATTGGAAGAGAAAGCATTGTGTGTTGGTGTCGAAAGGCATGGCATTGGCAACTGGCGAGCTATTCTCTCCGATCCCTTGTTTGCTTCTACCCTGGTTAATCGATCAAATATCAATCTTAAGGTCATTTTGTTTTTATAAAGATTTTTGTGATCTTTCCATTTATCCTTTCCTATAACCACTACTTCCCATTGTTGGAGAGAGGACATATATATTATTTCGTGAAATACGTTTTAGTTAAAAAATTTCTGAGTAGTTATGGATTAATTATATTACCATTTGCACGTGCAAGACAAATGGCGGACCTTGAGTACAAGCTCTGAAATGTATAACAGCAAACAGAGAGTTAGAGCTTATAGGTTAGGCACCGTCAACTTCTCCCGAACATTTTGACATGATTTCTTGTTTGGCCATCCACAATGCACATGGTGGCATATGTTTAATAAGTGTTCTTTATGTGGTCAATGCATTGCAAACATGACAACTCATCCGTTCGTATAAAAGTCGTGCGTTTTTGCACACACGGTTAATAAGTGGTGATGTGGGCATGAATAATATACTCCCTCCGTCCCAAAATAAGTGTCCAGTTTGACTTTTCAAAGTCAAACTGGTTAAACTTTGACCTTAACTATTATTGTGGGTATTATATAATACTTACTCCAAAAATATATGAATGGATTGGGTTTTAAGTGTATTTTTCATTGGTATAATTTTTCATCAAGTATTATATAACACACACAAAATATTTAAGGTCAAAGTTGAACAAGTTTGACTCTGAAAAGTCAAACTGGACACTTATTTTGGGACGGATGGGAGTATTAAAATAAATTTGCACGTGCAAACAAATTCTCACCTATTTAATGCTAAAAACCGTGATATACTTATTTAGGGAATACAATCCTTTAAGCCAAGCAAATAAAAGTCTAACTGTTAGAATAACAACTTTCAATCCTTTAAGCCAAGCAAATAAAAGTCTCAACTGTTAGAATAACAACTTGACTACCGGACGAAGTTATGGTTATGTTTTAGGAGATTTATTTGCATGATTTTTTGATGGTTATGTTTTAGGAGATTTATTTGCATGATTTTTTGGAAGGCAAAATTGTTGGAATTTAAATATCATGAACATCATATATTTAAACAAATAATCACAAAGCACGGAGCGGAAGATTAGATCAAATATGTATAATTAATTAACTTAAACTTAAACGATAACGTACCTTATTTGCTTCCACGCGAATCAAACGATCAAGAATCACAAACCCTAAATTAGGGTTTATGTGTAAATTGATTAAGGGCAAATCGATTAGGGCATGTCTCCAAAATCCAATGGGGATTTTCCAACAGTCTTGTACACAAGTATTGTTAGCGATTCAATACGAATGCTAGTTTCTTGATCACAATAACTAGCTAACTCACTTTAGTTTCGCTCCAAACGAATCGCCAATCCTTGGGGATTAGTAGTTCGGCCGAATGGGCAAAAGAGGGGAGAAGAAGAGAAGAGAAAGCTAGTTAGGGATTCACAAGATTACCAAACAATGAATACATATGTTTGTATTTATAGGATGGTAACTTAGTGTCCAAGTTAGTCTAGGACTCCCCATGGGATCCCAAACCGATCGGCCCTAATAAGATAAGGGTTCTAGAACCTTTTCTTGGCTAGTTTCCTTTTCTTGTCCTTCCTTTTTTTATTTAACGACTGTTAGACTAATTACCGTTAAGTACTAACGACCGTTAGATGTTATTGTGAAATAATAATTAAATCATAAAAATTATATATTAATTATTTTTCATTGAATCTCATATGCAATGCGTGCAATCCCATAGTCTCGAGTTTGAACTGGACATATGACTATTAAAAATGTTCATAAACTAACAACTCCAACTTGGACATTTCTTAATACACGTAATGAGATTGGTTAGCGTCTAGCAACACGCCAATGCCCCCAGAACAACTAGAGTGTGGTTTCTCGAAGCACTTTTAATAATTTATCATTATCTTATCCTTTTGTTTATAATACCATGTTAAATATGGATATGGATCTAAGTCATTCCATAATTTAACTATTATATTTCTCGTTATATTCTGATTGAACAAGATTACCAAATCATTAGGACGTATTCCAGATAATCTTGGGTATGGCCATACAAACATCTTGTCAACCCAACGAAGGGCCCAGTAGTATTGTACTTCAAAACAAATTCGAAGGAAACAAATTCTATCTTGACTAGTAAGACTCATGAATTTCACAACACTTTAAACAACCCTTATTACTACCGGTTGCGGATAGCATTAAACTGTTTTACAGAAATGGGCTCCACCCACGACCGTTCAGCCTTGCGTCTCAAGTCTGAGGATAAAATTACATGATTTACTTGATGACAAAGATCCATAAAGTACAATTATGTTAGTTGGGATAAGTCCGATATACATCCTATGAATATCATGCGAGTTTGGCATGACCTTCCTCAATATACAAAGTATATTTCATCCAACACCTCAGATTTGTCTTAATTCAACCATATTCCCATATGATTAATTGACAATAGACATTTAGAATAACATAAGTTATTCATGGATTTAAACATGCAAATACAGGATACAATCTATTATAAATGAAAATAAACATACCAAGTACTTTAATTCATTAAAATAATAATTGTTTAATACATCCTTTATCCAAATACAAAACACAGATTTACATGAAACTACTAGTTAAACGAAGTCCAATGCTCTCAGCATTTTGAGTAAACTTTGCCTTAGGTACCTTCGTAAAGGGATCAACTAGATTTTCATCTGTGTGAACTTTGAGTAGATTGATTTCACGTATTTCGACATGTTCTCGAACATAGTGATATCGTCGAGGAAAATGTCTGGCGCTCTTCATGATTCCTGGTTCATTGGCGAATGTAATTGCTCCAGAATTTTCGCAATACAATTTCATAGGGTTCTCATTTGAGGTCATAACACCGAGACCTGAAATGAACTTCCTTATCCAAACAGCTTCCATCGCAGCTTCTGAAGCAGTTGTATCCTCAGCTTTTGTTGTAGACATCGCAATTGTACTCTGTTTGGTACTCTTCCAATCCACTGCTTCGCCATTAACTACAAAGATATATCCTGTCTGAGACTTCGTATCATCTTTATCAGTTTGCCAGGACGCATCGTAGTAACCTGTAACATCAAGTTCTGCTTTTGGATTCCCACTATACACTAGAAACATATCTCGAGTGGCCGCGAGTACTTGAGAATGTTCTTAACAGCACCTGGATTCTGTTTATATCGACTTGTAATATTTTGTGCAAACGCCACATCTGGTCTTGTGCATCTTACTGCATACATGATAGATCCTACAGCCGAAGCATAAGGAACTTTCTTCTTGTGTGCCACCTCAGCAGGTGTTGAAGCACATTGATTGTTGCTTAAGCCAAGGCCTACTTGCATTGGACGATATCCTTTATTGGAATCTTGCATCCTGAATCTCTTCAAGATTTTATCAATGTAAGCATTTTGACTTAGTCCAATCAACCGCCTAGATTTATCTCTGTAGATCTTGATTCCTAGAATATATGTTGCTTCTCCTAAATCCTTCATAGCAAAACATCTTCCAAGATAGGTTTTAACCTAGGTTGCACGGACACGCCTAAAAGGTAAGCGTGGCGATACCGGTTCGCAATCGGACGGGACGGCTCGAATAGCGTGTCCGAACGCACGATATCGTGTCCCACGTGACATTTAGGCCGGACACGGATTAGGACACGCATTGGACACGGGCTTACGAAATATGGACACGGATGTGGTCACGAGTTTTCTAATACTTAACCTGCTGTCTTCTTTTAGTTCTCCAACAGACCAAAACCAAAGAACACATGTTTCTCTCTTCACTTCGAAGATCTATCTATCTTAGGGGTGAGCAATCCCGACCGACACCCGACTCCCGTCCGATCCAGGCACGGAGCTCCGCTTCCGAATCTGCGTCAAATTGTAATGGGTGTTAGTCGGCTTGCTTCACAGTGTCAGGATTCGGGCGGTCGAGTCCGATCGGCAATCACAGAAAGCAGCAAAATCAAGATTGGGACCATTATCGGGATTCGGGCCGAGTGGGACCATTATCGAGTCGGAGTCGGTTTGGGTTTTCCCCATTGTTCAGATCGGGATTATTCGGACGGGTGGGATTAGATGCGGATTACGGGATTAGTCGGATTGGTCGGGATTCGGCCCCGATGCACCCCTAATCTATCTTATCAGGTTTTTGACACTTTAGATGAAGTTGGGATACTTGGAATGGCCAACCTTTCTCTTGATGAGCCAGAAATATAAGCTATGTTATTCACAACCGATGATATAGTTGATGATGAAGATGAGTAGCTAGTTGGCTATGAAACCATGTTTTTACTATTTTGCTTTGTTATGTTATGACTTATGAGTTATGAATTATGACTTTATGAATGCACAACTTAATTTGATTTTAATGTTTTATACATACGTGTGTATATATATATTCTCGTGTCCACGCCGTGTCCGTGTCCTATATTTTTAGATTCTGCCGTATCGCCGTGTCTGTGTCCGTGCAACCTAGGTTTTAACCTCTTGTAAACTTGGAATGTGTTTTTCCAGTATTAGTATGTCATCAACATACAGGATAAGAAAAACAACATTACTCCCACTAGCCTTATGGTATACACATGGCTCATCAAGATTTTGAGTAAAATCAAATTTCTTGATTTCCTCATCAAATCTCTTTCCATTGCCTTGATGCCTGCTTCAACCCATAATTGGATCTTTGAAGCTTGCATACTCGCTTTGGAAATTGTAGATTCACAAACCCCTCAGGTTGTGCCATAAAGATATATTCTTCAAGGCGACCATTCAAGAAGGCGGTTTTGACATCCATCTGCCAAATCTCATAGTCATAGTATGCCGCTATGGCTATAAGAATCCTAATGGTGCTAATGTCTACTACAGGAGAAAAGGTTTCTTCATAGTCAATCCCGAAGGTTTGAGTATAGCCCTTTGGAATCATAAGAGCCTTATAGGTGTGTGTACTTTACCATCCATGCCAGCCTTCTTTTTGAATAGACACTTACTACCAAGTTTACAACGACTTTAGCGTTAGGAGGAAGGTCTACCTCGATCCAGGCTTCATTATCATGCAAGGTTGTAAAATCGCTTCATGTACCATGGCGGTCGATACTCTTCTTCAATATCGGTCTGGCCGATATATCGATTTCGGCGGGAGCATAAATTATAAAGGAAATTATGTAAGGCAACCTAAATTATAACACATAAATTATATTTATAACAGATATTTGCATAACCCGTAGTCTGGTACTCCAATTAGCCATCCATATGATTGCGGAACACGGTATTGCGTAACTTGGACAAACACCATACGAAACCGACAAACACCATAGCGAATCCGGACAAACACCATAACATAATCTGGAAAATACTTATTTCATATTAAAAGTTAAAACTATAGCAGAATCTCGACAAACAGTCAAACAAACACATCATAGAAAAAATGACAGAATCTGGACAAACACCATAAAAAGTTTAACATGCTTCATCTCATCAATCTTCTATGTTGTTAACTCCATCCGACTCATAGTCACCTTCTTCATATACTTCCTCTTCACTCCTGACCAAATCATCGTCAAAAGTTCTCTTGAAGTTGTTTTAGTTGCGGTTCTAGAACTTTGTCGGGGTTGTAGATATTCATCGGCTTCCATAGCTTCACCAACCGCTTCCCAATGTGCTTATGAATCGGGTTGAACCTCAGCTTCTTTATCTCCATCTCCATCTCCATCACATTCAACAACCCATTCTTGAGCCATGTTACTATCGTTTGATAATAGCATTTCAACATTCATTTCTTTTCTCCGCTTTGGCTCATTCGGATCCGAAGTTGAATTGAACATAAACAAGATTGTTAAATTTACTTGCATCCAATCTATTTCTTTTCTTTGTATGTATCTACAAAGTTAAAAGCAACAAAGTGTTATAAAATATACAATATAATGATATATAATTAAAATTTAAGTAGAAGTCTTAACCCCTCAAACGTGCTCAATTCTTTCACACACAGATGAACTACTAGTTAATGAAAGAATCCTCATTGCAATCTTTTTCAAATTAGGAGTTGCACCACCAAAAGTTCCCACCAATGTGCTACAATTTTGAAAGTTCATAAAAGAAATAAATAACAATGAAATTTCATAAAAGAAAGAAATAACTTGAGTAATGTTGCATTACCAGGATCATATTTATCATTATTCACTTGACATGACGAAATTGCAAGCTCCTTACCAAATCTATCCATTTTTTTCTTGTACTTTGGTAACTCAACATTTGGCACTTGCATTTGCATCTCTAAATCTCCAGAAAATATTGTTTCAAAAAACTCAAGAACCGCATCGGATACATCAGGATCATGTTGGATTTGAGTATCCTTATAGAAATAATAAGGATTTAAGAGATAAGCCGTCAAATGCAAAACATAATCTAGTCTACCCTTCATCTTCGTCTCTATGATTTTTAAGATACCCTCGTAAGCTTTTTTGTTACCACCCAAAGCCTCTTTGATTTCTTCCACTACTTTTATCAACTCCCCATAAACAAAACCCATTGAAGGCTTCCAATCCACATCAACCATTTGAAGGACTTTGACCAAAGGGCTAAACACTTTCAAACATAATGACACACCCATCCAAAATGTGGTACTTAGCACCGTTGCAAATGCGGCTTTTCCTTACTCTTCCCATTCAATTACTAGAGATCATGTGTCTTAATTGCTCCTTTTTTTCATTCAAACTTTGTAAAGTTAGAAATGCGGAAGCAAATCTCGTGACACCCAGTCGAACAATATCCCTTTTCTAGGTGAAATTTCTCATCATAGCCAACATTTTGTGGTGAGAATAAATAAAGATGGTTAGTTTCTTTGCTTGATCTAGGATTTTCTTAAACCTTGGAATTGCACCAATAACTTGAAAAACATAAAATAAAACATTTATCAAATAAGATATAACATAACGGTAACATTAAGTCAGTAATTCATTTATGAGAACATTTACCAGATTGCAGTTTGCAGATTTATTCATTTATCAGATAAGTAGATAACTTCATAACAGTAAATCAGATATGTAGATAAGTAGTACCTTCAAGCATAAGATTAATGGTATGCGTGACACATGATGTCCAAAATATCTGTGGTCTCGTCTCTTTAAGTAAGACAACCACTCCCATGTATTTACCAGATTGCAGTTTGCAGATTTATTAATTTATTAGATAAGTAGATAACTTCATAACAGTAAATCAGATAAGTAGATAAGTAGTACCTTCAAGCATAAGGTTAATGGTATGCCTCGCACATGATGTCCAAAAAATCTGTGGTCTCGTCTCTTTAAGTAAGACAGCCGCTCCCATGTTATTTGAGGCATTATCGGTCTCAATTTTAACAACATGTTCGGGCACAACTTCTTGAATGCAAGCTTCAACATACTCATATATGTATTGGCTTGTATGCGCTTCCATTGAACATTCTTTGGAAGATAAAAACACAAGCACCCATCCTTTAATTTACATATAAATTCATAATGCTTCTCCTCTTTTATCGGACCAAGCATCCGTCATGAAAGCATCCATCCTCTTTCCATTCTTCTTCATTTCTTTTCACCGAAGTTTTTGTTCTTTCAACCGCTTCCTTTAGGATTGTGGTGCTGAGCTCATATCTAGTAGGAGGTGGAAGCCCGGGTCCAAATTGGCCAACCACTTCCAACAACAATTGGAAGCTATCCCTTTCAAAGGCATGGAAAGGAATCGCGGCCCGATATGCCCACTTGACCAACGTATTTCTTTTCCATCCATATTCTTTCTTTCCGAATAGCATTGCTAAGATCAACATTTTTACCCTTCTTTCCCCCCCTTAAAGGCTCCTCGGGTTTACTTACTTTATTTGCAAAGTTATCCATGGGGCCAAAAATATTTGGTTCCTTCATGCTAGAACCAGGTAGTTCTTCCTCACTTTCATTACTATCAAGTCTCACTTCCGATCTTATGGCTTCATCGTGTTGTTTTTTACCCTGCTTTTTCAACTTCACTTTGTTAATAGCATCACGACATCTCAAATGATCATCTTTGGTAGCCCTTGGACATGACGTTACTTGTACTTGAACTTGTGCAATATATTGTTTCATTCTTGTAACCCCCCCCCCCCCCTCATCACTTTTTCACACACCATACATTTAACTTTTTCCGTGTTGTTTGGATCCGGGCGAACACCATAGTCCCAACCAATATCTTTCGATTTTCTTTTAGCACCGTGACCGTTGGAGAAGGGACGGGAACTAGCATCCTCAGTGTCAATGAAGAAAGTTGCAATATATATCATATTGTATGCATTTGTGCAAACACATTCAAAACTAGAAAAAAGTTAACACCTTTCAATTATGTAAACATATAATTATCAATTTATGCATGAGAATATCAGATTATCAATTAGATATAGATAATTTATAATTTATTCTATTCGTAATTTCCTATCAGATTATCAATTATTCAATTAATCAATTATGTAAAAATATAAATTAATTAGTAAATAACTAAATTAATGAAATCAGAAAAAAAAATTAATTAAATTATAAAAGATACCGTCGATTGGTGTGTAGGAAGTAGGTCAGGAGGTGGAGTTGTTGGATTGGTAATCTTCTCTTCTTCTTTAATGTGTAGTTGAAGGTGGAGTGGAGTGGGAGTGGCTGAGAATAAATAATGAAACCTGTAACCCTAATTTTTTTTATAAGTAAAACAAATTTTGTTGATATTGACCAAAACGCCAAATTAGACCGATATGCCATATATCGTGGCGTTGGACTGCCGCCAACCGCCATGGCGCCGCCATATCGGTTGCCATGGCGCCGCCATATCGGTCGCCATGGCCAATTTTTACAACACTGATTGTATGTAAGCCAGTCAAATGCTAGATGTCCGATGACTCAAGAGCTTTGCAAAAGCTATCCAAACCTTCGGAATTAGCCCAGTCTTTCTTCATCTGCAAATGCATAGAGATAAAAGGAGAAAAAAAAAGTAATAACTTAAATTACTAACATCTATGAAGTTGCAATATATATTGGTTGACTCTGAAATGTCAAAGAACGAGCAGTAGAATGTATGATGTATGAAGTAAATGTGACAATGAAACTTACAAAATATGAAGTTACAAGATATGGAGCACTCTCAACAAAGAGCTTGATATAGTAAAGAGCATAAAATTCACTCTCCTCCTGATCTCTCTGTTGTGGAACCTAACATTGTTTGTTTAAGCATGCATAAGATACATAAGCACCCGATGTATCACAACTAAAGTAAATCGCGATCCGACCTATTGTTAATGGATCACGTTAAGGAATATAGTGAAAAATGTTAATCACCTTAGGAACCAAAAAAGGCATTTTAGACACCAGTCTTTTATCTTCTTTCCTCTCTGAAATCTCATAGATGTCCAAAACAAATCTAACATGCAAAACCAAACATAAGAACATGATTAAAGTGGCACAAGAACAGGTCAAATATCTAGTATCACAAATCTACAAGAATAAGAATTGCAGAAGGCAGATTACTAAAACTTAAACATTAGTACTTTCTTATTGTGGTTTCAAGTTGCTTTGAGTGATCACTTTTTTCCAAATGAGTCCAAAGAACAAGATGCAAGAGCCTTGCTTTTGAGAACCCAAAGCTTTCACCAAAGTGACAGAAAGATTAAGACACTCCAATGATGACGCCAAAACAACATCGTTTATCACCATCGCCAGTAAAATTTATACATACGCCAAATAATTTTACTCACCACTGAAAATAGGGAAAAACACATATTTTCTGGAAAATATGTCTTTCTTCTTGATCCAGCTCAACACTTTTTCTTTGTTGGAGTCATTCAAGTACAAATTATACCATAATGGATTGATATGTGTTAATGAACTATTTTTATCTTGGAAAGTTTAGCCATAATTTCTGCTGAATTTAATTTGTTGATAAATGACAACAAAAAATAAAGTATTCAGTTTGAAGAAATAAATGGTTTAGCTCACTCTAAGTAACCGTGGACTTTCTCAAAGTTCAACTTCCTCGCTTGGTCAACTTCCTAGCTGACCTCTTCAACTGGGAAATCTTGAGGGTCGCTAACTTCGTCAACAGGACAATCTTGAGGGTCGCTAACTTCGTCAACAGTACAATCTTGAGGGTCACCAACCCTCTCAACTGGGCAATCTTGAAGGTCGTTAACCTCTTTAACTTGAAAATCATGAGGGTCGCTAACCTCTTTAACCGGGCAATCTTGAGAGTTGCTAACCTCTTCAACTTCTCTTTTTTCACTTATGCTGAAAGTAAGTTGTAAGGCTATGTCAGTTGACACATAATTTAAGTGTTTTATCACATATGCAGCAATAGTAGTTTGTGTTTGCAATTCTATACTGAAATTAGTTTCTATAAATAAGACAACTACTGAGTTTAGTTTCTAAGAAACAAAGTTATTCGTCCATTAGTTTCTATAAATAAGACCACTACTGAGTTTAGTTTCTAATATTGTTGTTCTACTGCATAGGTGGTATCAGTAGTTGTATTTGCAATTCTCTACAAAAACGTATTAATCTAAACCACGTATAATTGTTGTCTTCCATGGTCCTGTTAACTTTAAATTCCATACTCTGGATCAACGCGTTGGTATTGGGAATTAGGGTAAAACTGTGTATGTCCTATTCCATTAAGATGCGTAATAATATATACAAGTACATGGATACATCTAGAAATGGGCTAGAGCCCAATACAAACATGTGCTAAACTATACGGGCTAACATGTATATTTGAACTACCAGATCAGAAATAGATAGAAAATGACACTCTGCATAACTTAAAAATTCAACTTCTATACAATCTCAAATACCCTGATCACATTTAGAGATCTGAATCCTACATAGGTATCAACAACGAGTTGAAGCGAAGACACTACCCTGACTTATAACAAATATTATTTTAGGAATAAAAATGGCATGTACTCATTACTAAACCAACAATCTGAGGGGAAATATAACAGGAGAAAAATACATGTCCCTGATTTTGATATAAAGTAGTATACACATTAAAATAGTCAACTTGAGCAACATATTAACAAGAAATCATGTCAAAAATTATAGAAAACTTAATGGTGGGGTTAGTAGTAACTCCTAACCTGCAAGCTGTAACTTTCCTTTTCTTGTTGGAAGTAACCCCACCATTAAGTTTTCTATAACACGTGGTTTAGATTAATCCTATTTGAACTTAATGGTGGGGTTAGTAGTAACTCCTAAACTATACGTGGTTTAGATTAATACGTTTTGGTAGAGAATTGCAAATACAACTACTGATACCACCTATGCAGTAGAACAACAATATTATAAACTAAACTCAATAGTGGTCTTATTTATAGAAACTAATGGGTCTGAATAACTTTGCTTCTTAGAAACTAAACTCAGTAGTTGTCATATTTATAGAAACTAATTTTGGTATCGAATTGCAAACACAAACTACTATTGCGGCATATGTGATAAAACACTTAAATTATGTGTCAACTGATATATAAGTGCCTTACAACTTACTTTCAGGATAAGTGAAAAATGAGAAGTTGAAGAGGTTAGCAACTCTCAAGATTGCTCGGTTAAAGAGGTTAGCGACCTCATGATTTCCAGTTAAAGAGGTTAACGACCCTCAAGATTGCCCAGTTGACAGGGTTAGTGACCCTCAAGATTGTCCTGTTGACGAAGTTAGTGACCCTTGTAAATAATGGTAAAACACTGTTGTATTACTTAATATCATTACAGGGAATACATGACTATATTTATACAAGATATTAGCTTTGAGCCTAAGCTATGTAATAACCCTAATGTGGTAACAGTAATGTACTAATGGGTTTACTAACTCTACATATTCTAACATTCCCTCCAAGCCGAGCATATATGTTGATCATCATGCCCAACTTGTTACAAATAGAATTAATACGAGTTCCGTGTAGTGCTTTCGTAAGAACATCTGCTAATTGATTTTCGGTCCTAATATGAGGAGTTGTGATTGTCCCATCTTCTAACTTCTCACGAGTAAAGTGACAGTCAACTTCTATATGCTTGGTCCTTTCATGAAACACAGGATTGGTTGCAATGTAGATAGCTGCTTGGTTATCACACCACATCTTCATTGGTTTAGATTGAGGAAACCTAATCTCACCAAGTAAATTACGCAACCATACAAGCTCACAAGTCGTTTGTGCCATAGCTCTATATTCAGCCTCTGAACTTGATCGGGACACAACATTCTGTTTCTTACTCTTCCAAGAGACTAGGTTGCCTCAACAAAACACAATACCCGGTTGTAGAGCCAAGTATTTGGACATCCAAGCATAATCGGCATCCGTGAACCCTTCGCTATGTGATGCCCATGATTAGCATATAAGATACCAAGTCCCGATGTACCCTTCAGATATCCTAGAATTTGAGTAACAAAGATCCCAGTGACGTTCTAGGAGATGACAAGAACTCACTTACAACACTAACCGAAATGAAATATCGGGACGAGTAATAGTGAGGTAGTTTAGCTTCCCAACTACTCCTATATTTCGTGATTCGGTAGCAATCTTCCATCTTCAGACTTTAATTTCATCTTTGGTATCATAGGCTCGTCATACGGCTTTGCCTCAATTTGACCTGCATCATCTAGCAAGTCTAGACAATATTTCCTCTGAGAAAGGCAAATGCCCTTCCTACTACGAGACACTTCAATTCCCAAGAAGTACTTGAGCGATCCAAGATCCTTTGTTTGAAAGCAAGTACCAATAAATGATTTTAAGTTCTTTATCCTAGCTTTATCACTGCCCGTAATTACTATATCATCGACATAAACCACAAGCAAAATGCAACCTGCGTTAGATGATGAGTAAAAGACAGAATGATCATAAACACTCCTTCGTAAGCCGAACTTAGTTACTGCATTACTGAATTTTCCAAACCAAGCACGCGGAGACTGTTTCAAGCCATATAAAGCTTTCTTAAGTTTACACACTCTGCCAAATTCCCCCTGAGCAACAAACCCCGGAGGTTGCTACATATATACTTCTTCTTGTAAGTCACCGTGTAAGAAAGCATTCTTCACATCTAGTTGATGAAGTACCCAATTGTAAGTTGCGGCCAAAGAAATAAACAAACGAATAGAAGATATCTTGGCAACCGTGAGAAAGTCTCGAGTAATCAATGCCATATGTTTGTGCATAACCCTTAGCTACCAAACGGGCCTTCAATCGAGCAACGTAACCATCAGATTCATTTTAACACTAAACACCCATTTACGTACCGATTGGCTTCTTATGAAGAGGTAAATCTACTAAAGCCCATGTACCATTATGATCAAGAGCATTCATTTCTTCAATCATAGCGACACACCATCCAGAATGGGCCAATGCTTCATCAACAGCTGAACTGATATCGAAGTCTAAGTTTGCAACAAAGGCACGAGAGGAGGTAGATAACCCATCATAAGAAATAAATGTAGAAACAGGATACGACAAGTACGCTTACCTTCCGGTGCAATAGGTAGATCAGTGTGAGAAGGTGATGGCAAATCAGGATCACTAGATGTATCAGTATCACTAGGTGCACCAGAATCACTATGTGCCTCACTAGGTGCACTAATGGGTACATCATTAGGTACATTATTTGAAACATCAATAGGTGCATCTTCTAACTGAGAGGGTGGTTCACGAACAGAATCTGATGTCACTCGAGGTCGCCTAGTATATACTTTAATAGGCGGACGTTCACTGGTTGCAACAGGGGTAGGAGAAACATAAACTAGCAAGTCATCATTCTCCTCTTGGTGACGATATAGTAACCGGAAAGTAAGGTAAATCTTCATGAAAAGTGACATCTCTTGAGACAAGATAGCGGTGAAGTTGAGGAGAATAACATCTATACCCCTTCCAATGCGGGAGTATCCAAGAAAACACACTTAAGCGACTTAGGATCCAACTTGGTGATGTTAAATGAGTGTCCCTAACAAAGCACGTACTACCAAAGATTTTAGGATCGATAGGAAATAGAGGTTTTGTAGGAATAGAACCAATAAGGGTAATTTCCACCAAGAACAAGACACTACGGCATGATTTATCAAAAACAAGCAATCGAAACAAAGATCAGCCCAAAATGGTTTAGGGACATTCATTTGAAACAAAAGTGCACGAGCAACTTCAAGAAGATGGCGGTTCTTGCGCTCGCAACTCCGTTTTGGGTTGGTGTGTAGACACAAGATGACTCGTGAAGAATTCCATGCTGAATCATATATGACTGAAATGACTCAGAAAAATATTCTTTCGCATTGTCACAGTAACATTTGAACAAGAACATGGAATTGAGTCTTTATTTCAAAGAACAAATGAGCAAAAGTGTGTAAACACTTCGTGATCGATTCTTCATTAGATAAAGCCAAGTAACACGAGAGTAGTCATCAACGAAGGTAACAAAATACTTGAAACCAGATTTAGATGTAACATGACATGGACCCCACACATCCAATGAACTAACTCAAATGGGGATGCAACCCGCTTATTTACTCGAGGGCTTAAATGAACACTGTGTTAGCAAACTCACAAGAATCACACTTTAGAGATGATAAATGTGAAAATTCGTGACATAGTTTCTTTAAACTTTGAAGTGATGGATGGCCAAGACGACAATGTACTTCAAATGGAGATGATGAGCTAAGTCCAACTAGGGATTTTGAAATCTCGGTTCAAACACGCATAAACCATCAAATTTTCAGCCCCTCGCCAATGACCCGCTTTGTCTTGAGATCTTTGAAGATACAATAATCAGGGTAGAACTTTACACTACAATGCAAATTGTTTGTTATTTTACTGATGATAATAGATTAAATGAAAATTGGGAAGACTTAACATCAAGATAATGAAATAGAAGGGCTAAGATTGACAATGTTCGATCCAAGGACTTTTGTTGTAGACCCATCAGCAATCGTGACATGAGCAGCGGGAGCATGTGTACTAAAATCTGAGAAAATATTTGGGTTACCTGTCATGTGATCTGAAGCACCGGAATCAATAACCCATTTATTTGCTGATGAAAACAAGCAACTACCAGATTCAGCAAAGCACGATATGAACCTCTATGTTTCTTCTTCGCATAATACCCGAATAACAAAACAATGAACATCATAACTCAAGTCGATCATATACGAGTCATCAATAGGCAAATGACCAAGAGTGGTCGAAGAACAAAATCTGAATTCACATAACACAGTAACTGAAACCCCGCATCATAACCCCAAATCATCAACATAACAAAAATCGAAAATGATTTCATCATAATATCAAATACCAGAATGAAACTGAAATTGGAAGATGAAACAGGACTGAAATCCTCCCACGAAGATGACTGAAACAAATGATTGTCAATCGTTTGTCGAATGAACTCCCTTGGTACAAACACAAACGAACCCTAATTTTCTGATTCTTGATAATCTCGCTCTGAAACCATGTAAATAATGGTGAAACACTGTTGTATTACTTAATATCATTACAGGGAATACATGACTATATTTATACAGGATATTAGCTTTGAGCCTAAGCTATGTAATAACCCTAATGGGCTGGGCTGTAATGTACTAATGGGTTTACTAACTCTACATATTCTAACAACCCTCAAGATTTCCAGGTTGAAGAGGTCAGCGAGGAAGTTTGACCAAGCGAGGAAGTTGAACTTTGAGAAAGTCCACGGTTACTTAGGGTGAGCTAAACCATTTATTTCTTCAAACTGAATACTTTTTTGTTGTCATTTATCAACAAATTAAATTGTGCAGGAAATTATGGCTCAGCTTTCCAGAAGATAAAAATAGTTCATTCACACATATCAATCCATTATGGTATAATTTGTACTTGAATGACTCCAACAAAGAAAAAGTGTTGAGCTGGATCAAGAAGAAAGACATATTTTCTAGAAAATACGTGTTTTTCCCTATTTTTCAGTGGTGAGTAAAATTATTTGGCGTATGTATAAATTTTGCTGGCGTATGGTGATAAACGATGTTGTTTTTGGCAGGGGTCATTGGAGTGTCTTAATCTTCTGTCACTTTGGTGAAAGCTTTGGGTTCTCAAAACTGAAGGCTCCTTGCATCTTGTTGCTGGACTCGCTGGAAAAAGCTGATCACTCAAAGCAACTTGAAACCACAATAAGAAAGTACTAATGTTTAAGTTTTAGTAATCTGCCTTATGCAATTGTTATTCTTGTAGATTTGTGATACTAGATATTTGACCCGTTCTCGTGCCACTTTAATCATGTTCTTATGTTTGTTGCCTGTCAGATTTGTTTTGGACATCTATGAGATTTCAGAGAGGAAAGAAGATAAAAGACTGGTGTCTAAAATGCCTTTTTTGGTTCCTAAGGTGATTAACATTTTTCACTATATTCCTTAACGTGATCCATTAACAATAGGTCGGATCGCGATTTACTTTAGTTGTGATATATCGGGTGCTTATGTATCTTATGCATGCTTAAACAAACAATGTTAGGTTCCACAACAGAGAGATCAGGAGGAGAGTGAATTTTATGCTCTTTACTATATCAAGCTCTTTGTTGAGAGTGCTCCATATCTTGTAACTTCATATTTTGTAAGTTTCATTGTCACATTTACTTCATACATCATACATTCTACTGCTCGTTCTTTGACATTTCAGAGTCAACCAATATATATTGCAACTTCATAGCTGTTAGTAATTTAAGTTATTACTTTTTTTCTCCTTTTATCTCTATGCATTTGCAGATGAAGAAAGACTGGGCTAATTCCGAAGATTTGGATAGCTTTCGCAAAGCTCTTGAGTCATCGGACGTCTAGCATTTGACTGGCTTATGTACAATCAGTGTTGTAAAAATCGGCCATGGCGGCCGATATGGCGGCGCCATGGCGGTTGGCGGCGGTCCAACGCCACGATATATGGCATATCGGTCTAATTTGGCGTTTTGGTCAATATCGGTCAATATCAACAAATTTGTTTTACTTATAAAAAAAATTAGGGTTGCAGGTTTCATTATTTATTCTCAGCCACTCCCACTCCACTCCACCTTCAACTACACCTTAAGAAGAAGATTACCAATCCAACAACTCCACCTCCGGTGACTCCACTTCCGGCGACACCACTGATCAGGTATCTTTTCTGATATAATTAATTTTTTTTTTCTGATTTCATTAATTTAATTATTTACTAATTAATTTATATTTTTACATAATTGATTAATTGAATAATTGATAATCTGATAGGAAATTAGGAATAGAATAAATTATAAATTATCTATATCTAATTGATATTTTGATGCATAAATTGATAATTTATATGTTTACATAATTGAAAGGTGTTAACCTTTTTCTAGTTTTGAATGTGTTTGCAGAAATGCACAACCACTGATATATATTGCAACTTTCAGTTCATTGACACCTGAGGATGCTAGTTCACCGTCCGCTCAGTCAACGGTTGCCGGTGCTAAAAGAAAATCGAAGGATATTGGTTGGGACTATGGTGTTTGCCCGGATCCAAACAACACGGATAAAGTTAAATGCATGTTGTGTGAAAAAGTAATGAGGGGGTTTACAAGAATGAAACAATATATTGCACAAGTTCAAGGACAAGTAAAGTCATGTCCAAGGTCTACCAAAGATGATCAGTTGAGATGCCGTGATGCTATTAACGAAGCGAAGTTGAAAAAGCAGTGTAAAAAACAACACGACGAAGCCATAAGATCGGAAGTGAGACTTGATAGTAATGAAAGTGAGGAAGAACTACCTGGTTCTAGCATGATGGAACCAAATTATTTTGGCCCCATGGATAACTTTGCAAATAAAGTAAACCCCGAGGAGTCTTTAAAGAGGGGGAAGGGAGAAGGGTAAAAATGTTGATCTTAGCAATGCTATTCGGAAAGAAAGAATATGGATGGCAAAGAAATACGTTGGTTAGTGGGCATATCAGGCCGCGATTCCTTTCCACGCCTTTGAAAGGGATAGCTTCCAATTGTTGTTGGAAGTGGTTTGCCAATTTAGACTCGGGCTTCCACCTCCTACTAGATATGAGCTGAGCACCACAATCCTAAAGGAAGCGGTTGAAAGAACAAAAACTCTGTGAAAAGAAATGAAGAAGAATGGAAAGAGGATGGATGCTCGATTATGACGGATGCCTGGTCTAATAGAAAGACGAGAAGCATTATGAATTTATGTGTAAATTCAAGTATGGGTAATGCGTTTTTATCTTCCAAATAATGTTCAATTGAAGCGCATACAAGCCAATACATATATGAGTATGTTGAAGCTTGAATTCAAGAAGTTGGTGCCGAACATGTTGTTCAAATTGTGACCGATAATGCCTCAAATAACATGGGAGCGACTGTCTTACTTAAAGAGACGAGACCACAGATTTTTTGGACATCATGTGCGACGCATACCATTAACCTTATGCTTGAAGTTACTACTTATCTGATTTACTATTATGAAGTTATCTACTTATCTGATAAATGAATAAATCTGCAAACTGCAATCTGGTAAATACATGGGAGCGACTACTTACTTAAAGAGACGAGACCACATATTTTTTGGACATCATGTGCGACGCATACCATTAACCTGATGCTTGAAGGTACTACTTATCTACTTATCTGATTTACTATTATGAAGTTATCTACTTATCTGATAAATGAATAAATCTGCAAACTGCAATCTGGTAAATGTTATCTGTTATGTTATATGTTATCTGATAAATGAATTACTGATTTACTGTTACTGTTATGTTATATCTTATCTGATAAATGATTTATTTTATGTTTTTCAAGGTATTGGTGCAATTCCAAGGTCTAAGAAAAATCCTAGATCAAGCAAAGAAACTAACCATCTTTATTTATTCTCACCACAAAACGTTGGCTATGATGAGAAATTTCACCAAGAAAAGGGATATTGTTCGACCGGGTGTCAAGAGATTTGCTTCCGCATTTCTAACTTTACAAAGTTTGAATGAAAAAAAGGAGCAATTAAGACACATGTTCTCTAGCACCGAATAGGAAGAGTGTAGATTTTCCAATACCGTTAAAGGAAAAGCCGCATTTGCAACGGTGCTAAGTACCACATTTTGGACGGGTGTGTCACTATGTTTGAAAGTGTTTAGCCCTTTGGTCAAAGTCCTTCGAATGGTTGATGCGAATTGGAAGCCTTCAATGGGTTTTGTTTATGGGGAGTTGATAAAAGTAGTGGAAGAAATCAAAGAGGCTTTGGGTGGTAACAAAAAAGCTTACGAGGGTATCTTAAAAATCATAGAGACGAAGATGAAGGGTAGACTAGATTATGTTTTGCATTTGACGGCTTATCTCTTAAATCCTTATTATTTCTATAAGGATACTCAAATCCAACATGATCCTGATGTATCCGATGTGGTTCTTGAGTTTTTTGAAACAATATTTTCTGGAGATTTAGAGATGCAAATGCAAGTGTTAAATGTTGAGTTGCCAAAGTACAAGAAAAAAATGGATAAATTTGGTGAGGAGCTTGCAATTTCGTCATGTCAAGTGATTAATGATAAATATGATCCTGGTAATGCAACATTACTCAAGTTATTTCTTTCTTTTATGAAATTTCATTGTTATTTATTTCTTTTATGAAATTTCAAAATTGTAGCACATTGGTGGGGAACTTTTGGTGGTGCAACTCCTAATTTGAAAAAGATTGCAATAAGGATTCTTTCGTTAACTAGTAGTTCATCGGGGTGTGAAAGGAATTGGAGCACGTTTGAAGGGGTTCGTAGACTTCTACTTAAATTTTAATTATATATCATTATATTGTATATATTATAACACTATGTTGCTTTTAACTTTGTAGATACATACAAAGAAAAGAAATAGATTGGATGTAAGTAAATTGAACAATCTTGTTTATGTTCAATTCAACTCGGATCTGAATGAAAAAGCCAAAAAGAGAAAAGAAAGGAATGTTGAAATGCTATTATCAAACGATAGTAACATGGCTCAAGAATGGGTTGTTGAATGTGATGGAGATGGAGATAAAGAAGCTGAGGTTCAACCCGATTCATAAGCACATTGGGAAGCGATTGGTGAAGCTATGGAAGCCGATGAAATCTACAACCCCGACAAAGTTCTAGAACCGCAACTAAAACAACTCCAAGAGAATTTTTTGACGATGATTTCGAGTCTGGGAGTGAAGAAGAAGTATATGAAGAAGGTGACTACGAGTCGGATGGAGTTAACATCATAGAAGATTGCTGAGATGAAGCGTGTTAAACTTTTTATGGTGTTTGTCCAGATTCTGTCATTTTTTCTATGATGTGTCTGTTTGACTGTTTGTCGAGATTCTACTATAGTTTTAACTTTTAATATGAACTAAGTATTTTCCAGATTATGTTATGGTGTTTGTCCGGATTCTGTTATGGTGTTTGTCGGTTCTGTATGGTGTTTGTCCAAGTTCTGCAATACCAGGTTCTGCAATCATATGGACTGCTGAATTGGAGTACCAGACTACCAGGTTATGCAAATATTTGTTATAAATATAATTTATGTGTTATAAATATTTGTTACATCATTATTAAACACAAATTATCAAGCAATTGATTATACTAAATATATACCAAAATCCTAGAAAAATGCTTATCAGACTCAAAATACAGAGATAAACAGTTCAAATAATCAATCCCAAACACCCCTTATCACATGGTCTAGTCAAGGGGGTGTTTGGATTGCTTACTTTAAAGTACTTATCTGCTTGTGTAGTGGTTATTGACTTATTGAGTGTTAAAATAAGTAGAAAAGCAATTTTTGCCAAACACTAAAAACTGCTTATTTACATCAAAGTAAAGCATATAACCACTTAGATAAGCAATACCTTCACAATTTTTAGGACATAGAACCATCTTATCTACAATTCCTGTAAGGAGGTGTTTGTTTAAGCTTATATGTGGGCTTATTAGCTTATTTGATTCCGGCTTATATTTCATAAGCCCCAATTTTCCGGCTTATTTTGAGGCTTATGGCTTATATAAGTTTATTATATCATACTAGCAGGGTACCCGCGCAATGCGGCGGCGAGTACCCTATGACTAAATTTTATGGCGAGCAAATATTTTTCATTTATATTTTTTTTCTAACAATAACTTTACGTATTTTAATAACTTAAATCATGGATTGGCAACTCTTTCTTAGTTATATGAGAGTACTCACTTTAAAGTTAAATATTTTTTTTTCTAACAATAACTTTAGGTATTTTAATTTCCGGTGAGTGAAGTCTTTTAAATTATTAACTTTTTTTTATAATAAATGTTGTGTTTTGATTTTCTTTAACCGAAAGAAGAAAATAATATAGCAAATTTGTTATAGTTGTTTTTTTTTATAATGATCGGATATTAAAAAGAGATGTGAATCTCGCATATCGATGACCTGTTATTGTTCAAAATTAAATATAAAAAATAAATCGTTAGAAAAATTGGTAACAAAGTTTGAACATATTTGCATCTTTAGAAAATTGACCCAAATAAGAAATAAGGTCCAATGAAATCCAATGTATCTAATGTGAATTACGTTTAACACTTTTCATATAAAAAATATAGCCCAATAACTTTTAACCCTAATATTACACCCTATATAAAACTAACTACCCTATTTTTTTTTTGCTAAACCTAAACTCACTCCACTACAAATGAACGCCTACCACCCACCTAACTTTTTCTCAAAATCAAACACAGTTACAAACATTCGTCCTTTTGGTTCTTATATTTTTTCTTTTGCTTTGTAGCTCGAAACACAAACACACAACACTTGTAACATTTTTTATATTAAGTTGTTATCTTTTTATGCGAAGGACAAAGACCACAACATTTGGCTTCTGGATCTTGAAAAAGGTCTCGGGTAGGGTGTTTATTTTGATTTCGTTTTATGTTTGTTTCACCGAGAGATAGAAGTAATGAGACGGATTTGTTTTTGTTCTTCTTATAACTTTCAAATACAAAAAGAAGCTTTGCTTCAAATAGATCTGTGATGAATTGCCTTTCGAGTGACAACTATCTTTGAAGATCTGTGATGAGTTGTCCTTGTGTGAGATCTGAGATCTTTTTGTGTTTATTGTCTAATATTTGAAAGAGTTGGGGAGTGAACTGTGACGGTATTCGGTTGTGTCTAGGTTTAGGTTCTTGTTGACTGTTGTTGTTGTGTCGTTTCATTTTTCATTTTGGTCAACCGTCGATTAATTGGTCATCAACCGACATGGCAACAAACATATAATGAATTTTTGCAGAAAGTATTAAGAGTATTTTTGTTGTAGATGAACAAGGATTCTCCTCACAAAGAATTAATATAAAAATGTGTGTGAGAGATAACAAATGGTTTGTGCAGATTTATATGGTGGATGGGTTACATATTTTTAATAATAATTAATGATTTTTAGCAGTTAAATTTTTTTAATAATTATTTGTGTGTATGCAAGAAGCTATTGAAATGGGTTGTTACAAGTGACTTAAAAGACATTTAATTTCATGTTTTTAGCTGAATTTTTAATAGCAAAAGTAAGACAATTATTTTCTGTTAAAGAAATGTTTTGGGTTTTAAGTTATTTTTAGGGGGAATTGCATATATACCCTTTAAAACTTAAAAACTTGCATATTTTCTCACAATACAAGTTTTTATTGCATGATGTACAATGCAATTGAAGCATGTTTTGGGTATATATGCAAATATGCAAGTTTTAGTGAGTATATATGCAATTGACCCTTATTTTTAAGACTTCTTTATTTAAAAAGTCTCAAATGTTTTATATAGTAGTATAGATAACTAACAAGTCTTGAAATAAGCCAGAAAATTGAGGCTTATCCGAAAAACAAAAAGGCTCATAAGCCACATATAAGCTTAAACAAACACCCCCTAAACCAACACATATATCCAATCCAAAAACCTTAAAAAAACAAAGAGATATATACATATACCTGAGCCATTTCATGATGAAAACGGATCTTCTAATCAGGAGGAGATTCATTAGAAGTAAAAACACGACCAACAACATTAGTCCTAGGAGCAGCCCCACCAACATAAGGCAGTTCCTCAAATCCAAAAGCCTCAACAACATCATTAAACTCACTAGCAGACAAAACTGAAGAAGAAAACCCTCTAAACAAAAGAGCACCACTTTCATGCAACACTGATTCTAGCCATGGTTTATGATCACTTACTATTTGTTTCAAATCATCAGTATTGTTGGATTTCTTCTTGTTGGGTGTTATGACCGTTGGAAAAACAACATCCTTGTATGTTTTTTGTTGTGGTAAGTGTGTTTCTAGTACTAGGTTTTCTGGCATCGTTAGTTTTAGTGTTGTCATGATGATGATCTGAAACAAAAGAAAAGAAAAAAAACACAGACACAAGTACAAGAACAAAAAACATACGTAAGTATGTTGTTTATATATACGTTGAGTGAGAGGTAGCACCATGACCGGTTTTCGTCTAGGTTCAGAGGTTACATAAACACGTATACATGCTTATCTTTATATTTTTTTCAAAAATAATTTGTTTTTACTTTTTTTTTTTTTGAACAGGATTTGTTTTACTTTAGGATCTCGAAAAGTATTGTAACAGAAATAGGGATTTTTAGGAATATGATTTTAGCTATTTAAAATACAACTAGCAGGGTACCGCGTGATCCGGCGGCGGGTACGTGTGACTATATTTTCTGAGAATGTGATGTTATGTGACTATATATATTTTTTAACAGTTAATTTACAAATAACAATAACTTTACTTAAAGACAATAGTCCATCTCCTGTTAACCGAAGCTACCACAAACAAAAATCTTGATTCTTTTCTTCAATACAATCACCTTTAAATTTTCGGACCTTAAAGAAAATGTTTAGCCCAACATTTACCTAAATTTGGATAGGTCCAAAATATAACTAAACTACATAGCCTAATCTAATCATGACCATACCAACACAAATATATAACTCCTGCAACCTACAGCCGACCTTTTAGGCACAGTAAATCTACCGACATATTTTTTTTTTTTTCATTTTTTTATAACTTTTTAACAACAAAAATTAAAATTCATTAATAATAAAACACATTACATAATAACCCAAAGGAAAATGATAGACAGACCTAATTATGTGCTTAAATACATGCCTAAACATATGTGGCATGATCTTGATGGTTTGTGAAAAAGTGGGTCCCCTTATCAGCCATCAAAATGATGCCACACATGTTTAGGCATGAATTTAGGCACATCTTTTAGGCCTCCCAATCACTACTCTAACCAAAAATACCATGCCTTATACAAAATTATTTAAAACATTATGTATCGAAAATAAATTTCGGATATCATTTTGTTGCAAGTCCAAATGACATTTTCGGATGATAATGCCCAGCTATGTGGTCCATCAGCCCAATATTCGGATATAGAGTCTAAAACAATATGATAGAAAGTCGAATTATTCAGGCCTAATATCACGCTATTAAAATCTTCGTACCCTACCTTTTTCAATTCATTTAACCTGATCAAACACACACAGATAATTATGCCTCCACGTAATATTTCTCACCTTCATAAAACCGCATCTCTTTCATCCATCCCAACAACAAAACATCCACCATCTCCATATCACAATATACCCACAAACCAAAACCTATATGCTATGAACCATACACCTTTTGTGTTTCTTTAAAAATATTTTTTTTATAATACAAACGGTTGTTTTATGTGACACGTGACCGAGTGTGTATGATGGTCGAGTAAACGACCCTTATGGCCAACGACCTTCACTGACCGATATCTCTACAACAAGGCCGACCAACCGTGTGGACTACTGAGTCGTCGACCAACAGTGGGTTCGAACCCCATCGCACAAAACCTATGGGCTCACTGGAGAGACTTTGTGGATAAGAGCTTAAGAGTTTGAGAGTCTCGGCTCACTCTAGTTGGTGCCCCACTAGGCCAAGAGAGTTGTACGAAGCTATTACTTGTGGGGTGGTCAGGGTGTTCCCGCCAATCTATACCTTTTTGTGGACTTATCTTGACAACAACTCTATCTAACTATCTTTATCTTTATCTTTGATTTCAGGATCAACTATAAGATTATAAACTGTTAAAAATAAGAATAAAGACAATTGAATGTAAAAATATTGCATTTTAGATGGCGACGTTTCTTTGAAATGAATTTTTAAAACATAAGAATAAAGACAATTCAGTAAAAAATAAAGACAATTGAATATAATCAACTATAAGATTATAAACTGTTAAACATAAGAATAAAGACAATTCAGTAAAAAAAAAAGTGTACCCACGTGTTGCGCTGGTGAGTACTGTGAAACGAATTTTTCTTGCGAACTATGTTCTTTTAATATATATTACGTTTTTTGACAATAAATTTACGGGTGTCTCGAATTTCATGTCGCATGTTTCACGTTGACAACTCATCTTTTTGGCACCTGTTTTATAAAGCATTGAATAATTTTAGGGTCCGTTTGTTTTGTAGATGGATTTAGAATTTGGATTTGTTTTTGTTGTTAGGAGAGAGAAATATTATTTATATAAATATTAATATAATAAAATTAAAATGCCATGTCGGGAACGCATAAGTCCACTTATTTACACTTCTTCATTTACATGGAGAGGCGTCCCAAATGATGTAAATCAAGAAACATAAACTCATGGTTCGGTGATTCACAACTTCTCTATTTAAATGAAAAGGCATCCCAATCCATTTGAATAAAGAAATCATAAACCATCCTACTTACACACTTCAGACATAACACTCGTACCTATCCGTTACACATTTAGCTTTTAAATCTTTTCATTATTTTTATCTTTCACATTAACTTTTTAGACTTGGATCCATACCATTACCACATTCACTTTGGGGATATTTTTATACGCCAAGGATGAAGGCAACCCCTTGCCGATGAAGGCAATACATTTATCCCGAAGGATCTTTAACACATCCTCGGGATTCTTTAACATTCATTAACACAGTCATCCCGAAGGATACCATCATTCATCATCATTAGCTCGGCCATCCTGAAGGATGCCATCTTTAACCTCTCACATTTCAATTACGGATCCAAATCATTAACATTTTAACTCACTCATTTTCTTTAGTTTAATTTAGCATCTTGGGGCATACAAAACCCACTTATTATAATTACGCATGTGTATGTGTTTTCACTTTTCATTACCTCTTACATTCTTAACCCGCATTATCCATTACCACACCTTACATTACCTTTAGTCTATCCGACTCTTTCCATATTTAAACCCTACGTAGGTTAATTTACATTCTTTAGCATCATTCATTCTTCTTTCATGGTTTAAGCCATTATACATTCCTGTCACGTTTTAGTTTTCACAATACATCATCACGTTCTAGCTCACACACTTAGCTTATCACATTTCTATTCTCATCCCTTAACTCATTTCTTTAGTTATCTTATGCCTCTAAGCAATATCGTTCTATTTCGTCTTCTTTATAGCATCATACTTTCCTCCGGCAAGTGCAGGTGTGTGGGTAAGAAATAAAAGAACAGAGAGCAGAAGACAGTAACCAACAAGCAAAAGCAGGAAAAACCAGGCAAGGGGGAACGGGAGAGAGCACAGGACAAAAAGTACATAAGCGAGCACAAACAAAAACACAGAAACCAAAGCACAAGGAAAGACAGGCAGACCTAAGGGGCAACACAGAGCAAGGCTAAAACAACGCACGGATCTACAGCTAAGGTAGAGCAAAACACGGAAACCAAAAACAAAAGCACGACAAGAAAAGTAGGAAGACAAAACAACAGGAGAAAGTGAGCAAAATAACATGAGCGACTAAAGGAGCGAACTGGCCTAAAGCACGTAAGGCACAAGGGAAAACAAAAGACCAGGAAACCAAGAGACGCCTAAAAACCTATCCCACCATAGCAAACCTAACCCACTAATACCCAAGCCAAGACTAACCGCAGATCTTAATCCTATCTCGCCAACCCTTCCTATCTGAGGTCATGTCCTCCGACAAGAGAAGCTCCTACATGTCTAGCTTAATTCTATCCTCCCACCTGAGTTTGGGTCTGCCCCTTCTTCTCACACCATCGACTACAATCGCCTCGACCCTTCTAACCGGCGCTGATTGTGGCCTCCTCTTAACATGGCCGAACCACTTCAACCTACCTTCTCTCATCTTCGCGATAATATTTCCGACCTCAAGATTTGCTCTGAAAACTCCGTTCGGGATCATGTCAAGCAAGGTTTTACCACACGTCCATCTTAGCATTCTCAGTTCAGCCACCTTAACCCTGTTGGCATGGGCCTTGGTGATGGGCCAACACACCGACCCGTACAACATAGCCGTTCTAATCGCCACCTTATAAAATTTTCCTTTCAACTTTATGGGCACGTTCCTGTCACAAAGGACCCCCGACGCCGCCCTCCATTTCGCCCAACCAGCTCTGATCCGGTGGGTTACGTCCTCATCTATCCTCCCTGATATGTGAATCATCGATTCCAGATATCTAAAAGACTCTTTGGGTGGCAAGATCTAGTCACCGATCCGAATATCCTCGTGGTGGTCTGACTTGCTCCTCCCAAAAACACATCTCAAGTATTCAGTATTCTCCCTGCTCACCCTAAGACCGTTTTCTTCAAGAGCCTCCCTCTAGAGCTCAAGCCTATTGTTTAACCCTTCCGCCGATTCTGCCACCAACACAATGTCGTCAGCAAAGATCATGCTCCACCTGATACCCTCTTGAATCCCTTGAGATAAGTCATCAAGAATCAAAGGAAGAGGTATGGACTCATAGCAGATACCTAGTGGAGCCCAACTTCCACAGGGAAAAGCTCTGAGACCCCCTGGTAGGTTCCCATATTTGTAACACAAGCCTCAATATGTAAGAAAGAAAGATAAGATGATCGGTTGAACACTTAACCCAAAACACACGAATGATATTAGAAAGGTTACGCGTAGGGAATGAGATAAAATGAACAACCAATCCTCAAGTGAGGGTTTACAAGGATTATTTATAGGGCAAGGAGCTAGGGCAACACTACTAGCATCCTTCCCTTCTTATGGGCTTGGGCCAAGGCTCATGGGCTTTCTACATAAGTCTTGGCATGATAACTAACATAAAAGCCACAATTAAGCTAACTAATACATATTAATTACTAACACTTGAATTCAAGTTTAGGAGTGATTCCAACAATCTCCCCCTAAGTGTTAGTGATTGATGATATAAACGTTGAAGGTGCTGATGTAATAGTAGCTTTGACGTCTTCTGACATTCTTCTTTCTTGTGAGAAGAAGTGTCGTAATTCGAACAATCTCCTGTAGAAATTGTTTCCTTTGAAGTATTCTGCTTTGATGTCATCATTTTCTTTGTTCTTTGATCTTTGTTCTTTGTGATGGTAGTGATAGTATGTTGTGATTGTCTGCATCAGGTCCGCTTCGTTGATCCAGTGTCTCCACGTCTTTCTCCAACATGCTCACAAGCTCTTTATCGTTGGATTTCAGTGCTGATGTAGTTCTCTTAATCTTTAAACTTTGTAGATTCTTTGACTTAGATGAAGAATCATTCTGACTTTGTGTTGCCTTTTGAGAGAACTTCCATTAGTGACTTTGTTGGTATGAGCAGAGAATCGCACGATCTTTTCCACCGCAGCATCCATAAGAAGAAGAAAACATAAAACATGGGTTAGAAATAATCCAGAGCTTACAAGTTTGAACCTCGAGAGTGTTAACAAAGATAGTGAAAACACAACTCTAATTCTCACAAAGGTCGCTCTAACTGGAGTCCCACAAGTGAGATAACACGATGTACCGAAGTACATCTACAGTTCGTGATGTCGCTGAGGTACACCAAGCATCACCCCACGCATGTAGACCGTTTGAGACACTAAGCGTAATCCACGGAGTTACCGGTGACCTGCTGTCGGGTCGTTTGATGTTGACCCGGCAGAGTTTCGATAATCACCGAGGATCACATATGTGATCCTCTCATAAATGTTCTCGACAGATTGCTAAGATCTGTGAAGGACACGATAATGTATCACTTGCGCCCTTATTGTTGAACGACAAGTGATAAAATGTCAAGTGTACCTAAGAGATCTTTTGATGAATCTCATGGCTCTAGACTCAATAGTGCGCTTTGGTTTTCCCGAGCGGAGACTAGGGAGAGGGTCTCCTTGCTTCAATACCGCAGAATCTCTAAGAGAAAGCCGATAGTTTACGTAGGGTTACCTGTGAGAATGAAACAAGCTTCTGTTGAGAGAAACTTGAGTGGCTAAGAAGGTTTAGTGCATGCGCCACTGGGTCCATGACGACTTTGATCTTCAATACCGGTGTCATCAAGTGACAACCAGGAGCATATGAATTGAACCCGGTGTCTGCCCTAAGTTGAATAATCTGGAGGGCTATTTCTTTTCACCTTTTTCTTTACTTTTCTTTTTAATTCTTCAAATCCTTCTTTCTCCGATTCTCCTTTTTCTCCTTTTTATAATCATACCTAAGGACTTCTAATTCTAACTATTGGTGGTGTCCTTGGGTAGATCCCTCCAGCTCTGGCGGATCATAGGACGATTATTCCTAATCTTAGTCACCTTATAACTCCATGACTAACCTATGTTGCCATAAAACCATTTTCATGAAAATCTCTCAAAGTGGTTATGAGTAAAAACATTTAATACCACTATTGAGAGTTTAAGACTTTGCATAAATACTCCCCCTCCACACGTGCTTAAGTATTTTTACAGAAATCTACACGGTGAGGGAAGAGCGCGCACTTTTTGAATTGATCAACTCAAGATAGACAATCCCCCGCGAGACACGGTTACGTTGCATAGTTAAAGAGTTACGCTTTTAGGTGACAACTAGCTCTAATAACTACCTTGAAGGTGTGGACAGACCTCGGAAGGTTGTCAAACCCGTCAAAGTTCATGTCTACCAAGAGTTTCTCGAATGGTACATTCTACTTGGACAAGTCCTTTGCGAGACACGTTTACATCACTAGCGAACTAGCTTGAAATTATTACCCGTCCCGGACAAGTCTTTTCGAGTTACTAACATTTAAGATCTCGTCATTTCATTGGTTAAGTCTCAGAGTAATGCGATTCATTTGCAATTTCACAACATATTTCTTATCACATAATTTTTTCTCCCCCTCAAAAATGGCATATAAATATTATTTTTGATAAATTTTGATATCTAATATGTCCATTTCGAGTTTTGCGGGAAGATTACCATGAAGAACAATTTTGTGAACAAAGTTTTAAGCAAATACTCCGCCTCAACAAGTGATATTAACTTTTGAGGTTTTGAAAATCATAAAGGGAAGTACTTGTTCTTTTGAGCAAAACTTTGAAAATGAAAGTTTTGATAGTTTTACTCAAAAGTAAGAAGGTTTTGCTCCTTTTATAGGATTGTGGCACTGAAGCGTACCACAGGGTCCTTTCATTACAAGTACGGGTTGTACACTGTTATGTGTGCACAAGCCATAGTCATTAAAAAATCACACATCCAAATGTTAAGATAATGAAACAAATCAATGGTTACCGGAGAATCCGAAGGCCGCAATAATTCGAATGCCGGACGTTGATAGCCTGTGAGAGATATGCTTGACGACCACCTACGAAACTCTCCAAAGTTCGAATTGATCCCTTCAACAACCTTTCATCGATTCCGTGATGATCTCTTCACATCCCGTCTCTCCTTAGAATTCCATCTCTTTGGTGACCCAATGCCTTGTTGTATCGCCTTTAACCGATAAGCTAACCCATCCACGACTTTCTTCAGGTATGATCCCCAAACTTATGAAGCTCTTTGTACGCCATTAAGCAATTTCGGTGTAGTTCACTACGGTAGACTACTCCAAATGGTCTGCTAATTAGGGTGTACTGAGGAAGGTGGTTTATGTCGGGAAGGTCAAGCTGTGGTTTTGTGAGGTTAACACGGTCCGATATGATTCCACAAAGCAAGTGAATGTCTTCTACACGTTCTTGGATGACTATGCTTCTGATGTAGATGAGTAAGGACTTGATGTATTCGCGTTGGATAATTGTTGAGAAGTGTCGCATTCGTCCTTGCACCTTAGCGAGATACATATCTTCAATGTCATTCACGACAGTCTCCAAAAATCCGCCACAGAATTCATAGTCCTTTTCTTTGTCTTGTCTTTTACCACAATGTTTGAGAAATGTGTAGTCCCATTTTGACGAAGAGAGACATGCCTAATAGCAACGATCGTTTATCACTATACACCGCGTGTTTTGACTTTTGAACCGGCAGCTTTTGTAGTATATTCTTCGCTCCGCCAATGGTGAATCCCATACATTGCATCAAGGTCATACTTTTCCACGCTGTTGGCAAACATGTGAGTAGCTTTTTCCTCGATGGCTATGCAGTTAGAGTATATGGCTGCCGGGAACGGAAGTGTAAGTGATGTAGCGTATTTCTTTGACACATCGCTACCATGTAGAAGAAATTCCAGGTCATTGTTGAAGAAATAACGGAATGGAATATTTGGTTGATCTACTTGGCCAATTGTAGGTAGAGGTCTTGTCCAGTCTGTGTAGTATGGAGCTTTGTCTTTTCATGTGAAGTCAATGTTAGCTTCAGGGTTGAGCCAATCGATGTTGTTAGACATGGCTCGTGCTATCTTTTCAAGATGGTATTCAACTTCAATAGCGCTTTCAGAGCTGTCTTTGAGCAGTTGAAAAGCTTCATTCTTGATGCGTCTTAACTCTGCTTTAGTCATCTTCTTCACCCGAAACTTTTCTTGAAGTAAATTAGCATGCTCCAATGTTCGACCATCTTCCATTTCTTGACCTTCAGGTAGTGAGGGAGTAGCATCAACAAGTGTAGAAAACCAGTCATATTCAGCGGTGTCATCTTTGTCTAGCCATGAGACAACATTGGTCTTTGTCTTCTTCTTCTTCTTTGGCTTTGATGAGGATCTTGGTTTATTTGTTGTGGCGGGAGAGGTGGGTTGTTGTTGGGGCTCATGGAACTCCTCATCGTCACCACCAGTGTATTCCAAATGATCACCGGTTTTCTTTGTGGATGGTGGTAACTCGAGTCCGAGGTTTTATCACGTAAGAGCGTGAAGGGGATCGTCTTTGTGTTGGAGTCCTTTGGGGTGGTGGTGGCATAGAGGAGGGTTCACCACTCTTTGGACGTTTAGGCTCCTTATCCTTATCCTTATCTTCATCGTCTCTTGGATGCTTAGGCCTTACAACTTCTACTCGTGATGCCGTTTTGAGTTGGTATTCAAAGAATGCTTCAAAGAGTTTACCTTCGTCTCAAGTAAATGTTGCAGATCGTTTGACATTTGCGTACAGACTGAAACCAATTCAACATCGGAGAACACTATAGAATCAGTTGGGTTGATTGTTACGGTTATAGGTGTTGATCTTATAGTTTGCTTGGCCAATTGCATGAGATTCAGATAGAGTTGTCTATTGAACATCTCTTGTCACACCGGAAACAAAGGTCGAGAAGGAATTTGTGAGTATATCCCTTAATCATCTCGTTCATTTCCTTGACATCACGTTGCATAAACTTCTGGATATATTCCTTTCACTTGACATCTTGTCTATCTCTCATGTAGAAGATTGATCTGTCGGCGAGTTGATTCAGCTTTTTGTTGAGCAGCGTCTTTCTTCCCGACTGCTTGACAGCTTTGAAAATCTTTGTCTTAGCTCGGGATATCCAAGAGTCGGTTGGTTTCTTCACCGACTTGGATGTGTATCTGGTTGTGCCTTTGGATGGTGGAGGAGAAGAGTGAGAGACGAGTCCGATGATGAGGAGATATGAGGAGGCTCAGGGTCCTTAGGAGGTTCAGAAGTTTCTTCCTTGGAACGTGCTGGACTATTTAGAAGAAAATCATCATAATCAACTTCGTCATCTTGTCCAGATTTAGCCAATTCTTCACCAATCCCGGCCTTCATCCTGCTTTAGCTTGTGCTTCATTTTCAGATTATTTTAGCCGCAGCCTCAACTTCTTCATCAGCTTTTTCTTTCGGACTTCCATTTCGCCTCGATGTCATAGTTGATGGAATCCTCGTTGCCTTTGTTGTTGTTCAGGTTGGTGGTACCAGCCCTTTATCGGGTTGATTAACCGCATCGGAAACTGGTGTAGATAGTGCACCACCACTTGACCCTCCGGGGCCACGAGTTTGTTGTTGTACGAATTCTTGGGCAACGTGAAGGAGTCTTAGATTCTTGACCTTTTTCCTGTAATCTTTTTCTTCATCCAGTGGCTCTTCTTCCAGCTTCTTCATGCTCAAGCACTGGAGTTTTCCCTTTACCTTTATCAGCTTTTGGACGGGGAGGTTTTGCTACTGTTTGAGTGTCATCGATTGGAGTTTCAGAATAGATAACCTCTTCGTCTATTTCTGTGTCCTCTGAGTCCTCAACCGTAAGCTTTTGTTGCGCTTCAGGTTTGGGAATAGGAATAACATCTTTTGAAAGAATTTTCCTTTTGAGAACATGAGTCCTCTTAGGATACTTTCGTGTTTCTCGTTTGCGATACTTCCTGCGTCTGCCTCTCCGTTTTCCTAGTAGGTGTACCAAAGGACTTTTCATCAAGGAAACCTACTTTGCCTTCTTCAATCTACGGATATCGTTTGTATGAATACGTTGTTTGATATCATCGAATAAGATGATCTGGCAACACTACACCTTGTTTCTTCGTTGTAGAGTCCTTAAACTGCATGAGTGTGGGCTCATACAACACAGAGTGTTGTTTGGGGTCATCGAGTCTCAAGGGAATATCAGGATTATACCCTAGAGCTCTTTGGATCAACAATTTGGTATATCTGATATACGAGATTTTGGTGCCAAGCTTTTTAAGGAGAGTCATCATATCGTCCCATATCAGAGCTTCAACTTCTATGTCTTTCTTGTTGACCAAAGCCCAAAATATTTGTAATTCCATGAGCTTGGGATGCTCACGACCACTATCACGCCCAAAACGGATTTTGCAATCATAATGTAGAGGGTTCTCCATGGCTGGGGAATGTTCTTGAGATCAATAGATGAATGTTTTGTGATTACCCTGGTAGCTTCATCATAGCCGATATCGACCATGAATTGGAGAACGACCTCTTCAGTTGGAGTGGCATTGTATTCAGTAGGTTCGATGACAGGAATAAGAAGAATAGCCCTCAAATCTGCTGGTGTGATGGTGACTTGTTTGTTGTTAAGCGTCACCGTCACAAAGATTTTGACCTTTGACCTTTTGCATTGTATGCCGAATTGGTGAATATAGATCTGGTACGATGCGCGAGTTAATGAGCATGTTCTGATAGGGGTGAGTCTTCAGAATATCCACTGCAATCTGACACGAAGATTCTGAACAGGAGAAGTTCTCAAAATAAACTCTAAGATTGTTCTTTCCGATCTTCATTAGGTAACCATTAGGGAAGATATCTTCAACAGTGAGAACATTTGGTGCATCCACATTTTGCATTTGAGCGTCCATGTCGTGATCTGAAAGATATTTAGCCAAAATAACCAACATATCGAAAGACATTACGTTAGTCAACAGTTGATTTTATTGTTTATTTATTGAATGTGATATGTCGATGATTGTTACGAGTCCAATGTCACTTGTTAGTCCAATAGTCCAAAGACGTCGTGATAAGTTTCGTGAGTTGATTAACTATGAGTTTTAAAGTCCAAGTTTTCACTTATTTTTCACAACTTATTAGACATTTAAGCTTATTAGTGACATTTTTGGTTCGCGGGCGTTATGATTTATTTATTTACAAGTTTGCACGCGTAACAATTCATAATTTTGTTTAAAACTAGGCTTAGGCGTAGGTTTTGCAAGCGCGTGAACAGAGTTTTATGCCGTAAGCATAAGCTTATGCGTAGGATCTTGACTTACGCGTAAGAAATATTACGCTTAGAAAAAGAGGGCCTTAGCGAAAGCTTAAGCGTGATATATGGAACCTTACGCTGCGTAAGGCTTACCTGAAGAGTGAACCTTATGCAGAGGTTACCGCTTATGCATATCCTTCATAGGATGGGTAGTCCCCATTGTAGAACCTTACGCGCAAAGGTTACGCCAGAAGATTTCTCTTACGCATAACATTCTACGCGTAAGGTGATCCTTATGCGTAGATGTTCAAGTAACCTTGATTCTGAATTTTCACGCGAGAAACTGAAATAAGTTCATCATAACACACATATTAACACATACATTCAATCCTTTTCAGTTCAAATCATGAAATCACAATTAATCAGTTACGCGTGGAGTAACTTAAGCGTAAAACATAAACCCTAACTATTCAAGAATTACGACTAAGAGATTTAGCCATAGGAAATGCACCAAAATTTTATAGGGTGATCTTAGAAGCCTTGTGAGCTGTTCTAAACAAGTTTTAACACAAAAGGACTTGTGAATCAAAAATACCTAATTCTCAAGAACATAAACCCTAAATCTCAGTTTTCATATAATTGATGTTTCTGGGAATGATCTAAGCCTAGATACTATCAATTAAACATGTAAGCAACAACACACAACCATCCTTTTAGCCAGAAACTCTCACATTTGAAAACACCCAATTCACGCATAAGAACCCTAATTTGAAAATCGTTCAATTCGTGTTTCTGGGTGGATTTGTTTGTTGAAAACATTTATGGTATGAACATTTGAGCATTTTAACACCATTTTTATTAATATAAACACACCAATGAAACATTTGTGTTCACGGCTTACGCGTAGAACACAAATCTTACTCAAACACAATATTGAACCGTTGGATTCGTAAACGAATCAAAACCATTGTTTGTTTAATCATTTAGAACGTAAAAACACTTACAAATTGATGATAAAAAATACGGATTTTGTTAGGAATTAGAAAATTCAGTCATTAAAGAGTCGGTCACCTCAAGTATATGTATACATTAGAAAGCTCGTAAGCGTAGTCTAGTTATATTATTAAGTAGTTTGTTCAATAACACCGTGGAGGACTGGACTGTCTTTACCAATCGTATGCCCGATCCATGCTCAGAGGTGGCGCTTGTTTGTAAGACTATAAATACCTCTACCTCCCAAGGTAGAGGGTTGGAGCTTCAATACCATTTTTCTTTGTTTCATATAGTTCCCAACTCTTCCTCTCTCTAGAACTTTCTTTCTCTAAACCTTGTTAACGCCCCACATGTTTATGGTTTAATGTGTTTGTGAAATCCTATATCCTACATTTGGTATCAAGAGCCATGGTTTGATCACTCATCTTTCATGCCTTGGTGGATTCCAAGGTTTTTGGGGTATTAAGTGTTTAGAAGAGTTTGATTCATTTGGACAAATTCTAGTGTTAAAGTTTGAATTTTTCTTGTACTTTTGTGTTTAGGATCATCATATGTGTTTATGTTTTGAATTGGAAGGCTTACATCATTGTGGTTTGGTTGTTTTTGATTGATAAAGTGGTTATTTTTGAACTTTGTACAAAGCTTGAGTTGAGTCTCGATATATATTTCTTCTGCGAGTTGCTTTGTTACTAGATGCGGTTGTTATATGCGACTTGGCTATTTAGCTTAGTTGTTATATGCTTGTGTTGATACTTGGGGTGTAAGCGAGTTGTGTCTGCTTACTACTTGCTATTAAGCGAAGTTGATTCTAAAGCGATTTGTTTCATTAAGCGAGTTGATTGTGTTGCGAGTTGATATTAAAGCGAGTTGGCTATTTAGCGACTTGTGTCATTGTTTAAGTTGATTGTGCTTGAAGTTGATACTAATGCTACTTGGCTATTTAGCGATTTGATTTAAGCTTAATTTGATTCTTTGAGCAGTTGGTTGTTTAGCGAGTTGATAACTGCTTTGAGTTGAGTGTTTAGCTACTTGTCTATTTAGACTTGTTTCTTCTTCGGATACATTCTACGGTTGTTCTTTTGGTTTAGTAAAATCCCGTGAAAGAATCAATTTCCGGTTTAATCAAAGAATAGTAAAACTCGTAGAACGCTGTAATCATGGCAAACATCGTCTCTATTGTTTCTTCCAGAGTCGAGGATGTTCAAGCAGCAGGTCGATACTGCCCACCTATGCTTGACGGAACTGATTATGACTCATGGGCACAAACGAATCGATTGTACTATTTGGGAAAAGAAAATGGAGTCAACATTCTCAAGTCAATCGATGAAGGACCTTATCAGATTGAGACTACTAGAGACTTAATTGATACAGCTGCAGATGGAACAATGATCTATGGAATAGACAGACTAAAGACGTATGATGAGCTCAATGATAAGGAGAAAAAGAGATTTGATGCAGATATCATGGCTTCTAACATTATACTTCAAGGTCTTCCAAAAGACATCTACAAGCTTATCAATCACAACACTCAAGCAAAGGCTGTGGGATAATGTCAAGATGCTTCTCTCAGGTTCTGAATTAACTGTTGAAGACAGAGAATCACAACTATATGATGAGTTTGAGCACTTCAAGATGAAACCAGATGAGAGTGTCTATGAGTACTATGTGAGATTCCATAAGCTTGTGAATGACATGAGGAACATCAAAATGACCATGTCAAACATTCAGCTGAACTCAAAGTTTGTGAACAACATGAATCCTGAATGGCACAAGTTTGTCACTTCTGTGAAGCTAACTAAAGGTTTGAAGAATACAAACTATGAGCAATTGTATGCTTTTCTTCTTCAGAATGAGAGGCATGCTATGTTTGAGAAAAGGATTCTGGAGCAGTTCAAAACCAATCGGGAGAACAAGCTCACCAAATGATTCTACAACTTTCTACACCAATGTTGGTATTACCACCAAAGCATCTCAAGTCATACCCATGGGTAATGGTAAACACAAACTCATTCCTGATCCAATGTTCAAACAAGCCGATGTCGATGCACCGTGGGAAACTTCATTAATCAACTGGCTCTCATGATTAGTCAAAACATGAATTCTCTACCACATACCAACAACAACCTCGATCAAAGATCCAATCCACACAATCAAGCCACCGCCGAGATGGAAGGTTATGGTGCAGCTAGTTCAAGAAAGGAAGTACGAACAAGGAAGAGGTGGAGTCGGTAGAGGATATGTGGCAATCGCGAGGAAGGAATGGAAATCAAGGACAAGCAAAGCCGATAAATGCTACAATGTGGTGGAGAGGGACATATTGCAAGGAACTGCATATCGCCAAAACGCCCGCACGCTTCGAAGTACTTCAGGGATAAGATGTTGCCTGTGCTCGGGATAATGGAGCAGCTTTGGATGAAGAGGAGTTGTTTTGGTCAAGGCAATGCCAAGACCTATGATGCAGATGTGGATGAGCGCCAATTCGTGAGATGGGTCACAATCATCAATGCCTTCCAAGTCAGCCGACGTGATGCATACGACTGACGTCGATGATGAACGTACTGCACAAACATATTTCATGGCTAGCATTTCTCCAATGGTCTCTCCTAAGGTCTCATCATCGCAGCAAGCTGGTCCATCCAAATCTCAGAGGTATTAAAACTATATGATGATGTTGATGAGCGAAAGATGCATAATGAAGTACAAACTCTTGAGACTTATGAATCAGATATTTGTGATGAGGGTAATAGCAATATTGTCCCATATGATCAATATGTGAAAGAAGGTGAAAGTGAGGTTGTACCGAGCGATGCATCTTATCAGTCAATAATGACTATGTCTTTGATGAATACACTGCATGTACCCCTGGTGATTTTGTTATCTCTGAACTGAATGCCTATAAAGAACAAGTTGCTATTTATGAACAACGTGCTAAGTTTGAGTTAACCACCCGTGAACAGGAAATGGATGACCAAATGCGTACAATTATTAGAAAAAGTAATTTTAGAGAAGAAGTATTAAAACAAGAGTTAAAATCCTTACAAGAAAAGCTTTCTAAAACTGCTAAGCAAAAACAAGAACTTCAAGAAAATGTTAAAATGCTTAAGCAAGAATTCAATGCTAAGGAATCAAAACTTTTGAATGATTTTTCCAATCTAAAAACTTTGAAAAACATGCTTGAAAATAAGTTGTAATGCACAAGGAACACTATTCAGATCGCTTCACTTGATCACTAAGCATAGAGTCTTAAGCGATAAGCATAGTATTCCCATTGTTGAGGAACCAAATCCAGAGGTCATTAAAAGGCTAGAAATGCTCATAAGGTAATCTTTATGATGGCAATGAAATCCTTAAGCCAGATGTAAACCTAGTTGCGCTGAGTGCACTGAGGAAGATAAGAAATCAGATGAAGTCACTAGGGAGAAGATGAACAAGAAACTAGATGATCCTAAGTGTCAAGAGAAGAAAATAACTATCAAACCCCATGATTACAAAAAGGAGAATTGGATTTCATTGAACAAGTTTAAGCCTCAGACGTTGTTAACACCTCAACAAGTGTTCTCGAAAAAGGATTTAGATAAGCAAAAGCAGAGAATCTGTTGTAACAAACCCCCTCTTAGGAAAATGCCTTCACCATCGTGTATCCTCCTAATACACCAATGCATCTAGTCCCTAGAACTATTGCCACTAAAAGCAAGACCTTAATCAGTCAATATGTAATCTTTCAAATATTTGTTGATTTTGAGAAAACGTGTAAGAAAAGGATCACACCTACTGGGATAACTGAAGGGGAAAGGGGTTTTGAGCAAACTAAAGAATGCTATTTAACTGAGGTCATGCCTTTCTTTAAACAACTAAAAGATAAATTTGAGAGTCTTAAAAAGGGGATGGATTCAGATATCAAAGAAATGGAAAAGGAATTTGATGAAATGATTGTTGAGGTTAGTGACTATGAGCGAGAGTTAAAATATAATGAGATTGAGAGGAAGAACTTGCATACACTGAAAGAGAATCTTATTTCTGAATGTATCTCTCAAGATATGTTTTACACTGCTACAAATTGTTCCATTAATGCTTCTCAATTTCATGAATTATATATTGCATTGAAAGTTTCCCATGATCGTGTCATTGAGCTTGAAAACAAAAACTCAGAACTTAGTGAGAAAATTGATTGAGATGATCACGATAATTTGGTAAAACATCTTTCTAAACTAGAAGTTGAACATTTTGATTTGCAACTAAAATATCAACATCTTAAAGAAAATGTTAAAACCTCGAATATCAAGACATCCTCGATGTTCCCAGAGTTTGATGCGCTTTTCAGATAAATAAACGTGATGCAACGATTCCAGCTCATTGTTGCACGATCGTAAAGTTGAAAGCCCAAATATCTCAATTAAAGGGTGAAAAGAACAATGTTACTGGCTCCCAAATGCCTCCTCCTTTAGATTCTCAGTATTCTCAAACTTTTCATCTTCAAAACTTAGTAAACGCTTTACAAAAGGAAAACGAGAGCTTTCTAGAAGAAAATGAAAAAGTGAACGCCACTTTAAAGAGTTATATGATTCAATGAAAGTCACGTCGGACAAAACAACTAAAAAATAACTTCTTTACAAAAGGAAATTGAGAATCTGAGGGGTCAGGAAAGAGGGAAACTGCCACTTGTTTTTAATGAGAATGTAGCTTCAAAGTTGTTGAAAACTAGCAGACCTTGATAGATCTTGAGCTTCGTAGATCGTTAGTATTGCTTGTGTAATCACAAACAAACTAAAAGAAAATCTCTACAACTTGTATTCTTTAGCGGAATATAAACACAAGTATAAAGCACAAATAACTAAGAACTCTTTGATCCTCTATGGATCGTTATATTAATAACTTGTAAACGTCTAATACATAATTCATTCTATTGTGTTCCTTTTATAGACAATGAACCCTAACTTCTTCTAAGAAACGAAATCTAAATAAGATATACACAATCACTTCCTAATAAAGCTCATGCATATCCTAACTAACTATAGAAAATACGGAATAACTATATCTGCAGAAACAAACTAATAACTATATAACTTCAGTAGAACTATGTCTTCGCAGTAATCCATACACTTCGGTAGAATCCATTCAAGATAATCTTCAAAGATAATTCGTACTTCACATAAATCCTCCTAAACTGAATTTGACTTGGTTAAGTTCAGCTCTTGATAGATCTTTAACCTTGCAGCACTAGAGGATTGTAGTCAAACATCATCAGCAAAGAATCAAAACAAAATCATCTCTTTGATGAAGAAACTCTGAAACTCCAGATCTTTGCAGCAACAAATGACAACATGTACATCAAAATATATTAGTTTCAAACTATTCTCATCACATCCAGGTGTGTTAACTCCTTGAGAGGTGAATCATTGAAAATAATGGATTTGATGTCTCTTTACCAATAGCCATCACTACTGGAGTAGCCAAATGTTTAAGTTCGAAACCATGGTACACTGATAACCATCTGATTTATTAGCAAATCAAGAACCATGAACGGATTTGAAATGTCTTTACCAGTATGCTTGCTCGTGACTAGCCAATTCTTAAAATTGGTGAATTGATTACCAAATATGGTATTCCACTGCCTTTACCACAAGCCATATACATGGGGGCTAGTCAATTCTTGGATTCCAAAGAGGAATAAACCATGGTGAATTGATGACCATACAACACTCAGAATGAAGCAATGGTGGTTGCAAACCCCTATGATTTTGAGCAAATCATTACAACTATCAACAGATTTGATGTGTCTTTACCAAAGCTCGCACTTTGGACTAGCCAACTCTTTGACATACAAAAGGTATATCTGGTGAGTTAATAACCAGCATGAATATACAACAAACCTGCAATAAAAGTTAGTTAAACTACAAAAAAAATATACATAGGTTTTTTCTTTTTTTTTCTTTTTTTTAATAAAGAAATAAACAAATAAACAAAAATTACAAACCATACAGAGTACCATAATCAAGATGAACTTCTATGTGCCATAAGCTGATTCTTAATAACACCAACACATTGTTCAGCATACAAGTTATCATTGCCAACAGATCCGAGGAACTTCCAACCGGATAAGCATTCTTTCCATAAGCTTCAGATAATGGATAAGTTCTCTCAAAGAAACATACAAACAAGAATACCACCCTTTGTCTCAACCACATGCACATGAGGCAGAGGATAAAATCTCCAAGACGTAACCTGCCATAAGTGACAGTTCTTTCAAATAAAATATCCTTTACCATTGGGAGATTAATCAAACAAAACATGAAGATCACCCAATAAATATAACCCGTAAACCCGTGGTGCATTAGAATGGTAATACTTATTGACAAGGTTATACAACAGTAATCAAATCTGCCTTCCAACCAAATGCAAGATCTCTTCAAAAGTTAAATTGAATGGTGGTTTGATCCAAACGGTGAATAATATTGCTCATCATCCGACAATGACCAATTAATCAAAACATCATAAGACCCTCAGGAAAATCAAATGATCCTTCTTTGATAAAAGATGACTCAACGCCTTTAAATCCACATGATTATCCTTTGAGATGTCTCAACCTTAATATGCCTCGAGATGACTGAATCCGAGCTGATCTCACAGATTTTAAAGAAGAGAACTTTCGCTTAGCCATCCTCTTCCTACCAGAAGATATATATGTCCCAAGATGGAATATCTTCATTCGCTTCATTTGCATCAAAAACACTACCACGTAATTCATTCATTCTGTCAAGCACCTTTCTCGACTGTGTAGATTTGACAGTAGGTGTTTCAGCTTCCTTAACGTGATTATCTCCTTCTATATCACAGACTTCACAAATGAAGTTGAAATCGCACATCGTGTCTTTAAGAAACCACGAATGTTCAGCAGGTTTCAGCAGAAGAAACTTTGTCGTTGAACTAGGAACTGCAGTAGTTTCTTCAGCATAAATAGAAGGTTCAGCAGAAGAAACCCTGGTAGATGAAGGAATAGCTTCAGTAGTGGCTTCAGAAGGAACCACTGGAGACATCACCTTTGGTGGAATATCATCAAAATTATCCACAATCTCAACAAATTTAGGTCTTTTGGCCTGTGGAGCACCTATAGTTCCAGCAATCCTTTTCAAATTTGAAGAATGTTTTGAAGAAGATGAAGAAAACTTCATGATATAATTATATTTGCGAATCGTAATGATCAGGTAAAGCCAAGACTTGCTTCATTGTTAAACTCGAGTTAAACATCAAGAACTCGATTTTTCACCACCATTCTCATTTTTGCTTTCTTCTCGAGCTTCAGCTTAGTGGTCTCTCTCTTAGACTTGTTCTTTTGAGCAATTATAGCTTTCTTTTGCATTTCTTCTTTCTTTCTTTGTTGTCCACGAGCCACCATTTGAGCCACAAATTGCTCACTATCAAAATCTGCACCCAAAATACTCGAGCAAGTGAATTAGAAACAGCCTTTTGCCGAGTATAAACATCCTAGTGTTCAGCAGGCATCTGAGTAGCCATTGCATCTAATTCTTTTCGTCTCTCAAGAGGCAATTTAGAAATAGACTCAGCTTCAAGTTGTTTAGCCAATTCATCACTTTTCTTCAAATTGGCACATTCATCTAACATTCTATCTTGTGCTAACCTTCCTGCTCACTAACGTGATCCGACCAAGCTCAGATCAACCGTTACTCCTTTCCCTTTATCGAAGATTCAAAACAAAATCACCAAGGAGTATCAGAAAAGGAACTTCAGAAGATTCGTCCCGTATGTGTCGAAGAAACATGTTGAGATAAATCTTCAACAGTGTTGAAAATACATCTACTGATTCAAATTAAAATTCCTTCCAAAGAAGGAAAACTTCGTATATCTGAAAGGTATAGAAGCAGGTTGAGATAACACATTTGAAGCTTGACCACCTGCACCAGCAATGTCCATCAAAGGAGTATCGGCAACAACATGTTCTTCAAGAGTTGAAATATCCTCACTTTGCAATATATCCTTGTGCATGATTGCTTTCTCCTCCGCTCCTAGTAAACAAAATTGGCTCCTTTTGCCGCATGCATGTACCAACCTTTGGAGTAGAAACATTAGATTCTTGAGCCACATTAGCCAACATATCAAGAGATTGAAACTGATCATCCATGTCCTCCTCATCAGAAGAAACATCCAATCTCCTTTTTCTTCTCTGACTCAATTGTACTTCCAAATCTCAACCTTTCTTTTCAATCCAACAATCTCACCACCAAGATTAGATTGAGTCTCCAAGCTCCTTCAGATCAGCAACTTCACTACATACCTGTTCACTAAAGCATACAAAGATGTAAGTGTAATAGGGTCCTCGCTCCACCAGCCAGATTGCTCGTGGTAATGGGAGCATCATGGGCCTTTCGTAAGAAATATCAACATGCTCAAAGAATGGAACATGATCATCAACTGAATCTCTAACAGACTAGAGAGGCAGCCTATTAAACTCAGTCTCAACCTCATCATGAGGAACTTGTGTAGGTGGTGAACTAGTTCTAAGTGAAGTGGATACGTGTTGTTCGGAGAAACAAAAGGTACTTCAAAGAAGATTAGAAGGGCTTCATCTATTGTCAACCGATGGATTCCCATGCAGCAACAAAGAGTAGAAGGTGGAGAACCAACAACATTCATCACAGCCATTCATTGCCTTGAGGCAACATATCCGCTAGCAAAGGATGATGTACCCCCTTATACTTAGTTCTCATTGAAGCAAATAGTTTAGCAGATAAAGCTCCTATGGGATAAAAAGCTTGGGTTTGGGTAGTAATGTCTAATATTATTTGCAAAAACCTAGGGTACATTAAAAACTTATTCTTTTTCTTAGTTATATTCTCAACCATATTATCAAAAATAAACCTAGAAAAATTATAAGTTAAACCCTGAGATAGACATATAATACCACATCCCAATTGAGTAGAAAATTGGTCCCATCCTCCCGATTTATTGCTTAAACACTGAAGCAATGTATGAACCAAAAACCTCCATATAGGACAAAGTCGATTCTTTAACCACATGTCCGGTCCTTGTACCTTGATATCCAATCTCTTAGCCCATCAAGTACCATCGCAACATTAGAATGATAAACCCCATTCTCATCATCCAATCAAGTCACTTCCTGATCAACTCCTCTGTCACAACAACATACTCGCTCACAACCATAACTACAATCTCTCATCATTCTCTTTTGCTAGCCTAAAAAATTTTTAACCAACGATTCATAAATCACTTCGGAGAATGCTTAAAGCGTAATGAATCTTGGACCTCTTTAAGAACTCCACCATAGGTTTATACAACTCATCACCCTTAGCAGTCTCTTTAAAAGCAACTTTATTATGATCGTGTTTGAATTGAAGTGCCATGAGAACTTTAGATATGGGTTAAGATTCAATCAATGAAGGTGTGTTTGAATCGAATAAAGAGAGAATCGCTTATTATTAGATCAAGATATGCTAATAGGTTATAAGTAGAAGTTTCCCAAATTGTGGTCAAATATATTGTTGTTGACCAACGCCGACGCGGAATGCAATATTTTACCCAATTCAAATTCCAACTTCGCGAAACAATAGTCAATCTCGCTGAAGTGATACAATCAGCAGTATAAATTCACGTGATTCAAGAAGCTTCAAGAATATCTTTTATCAAGTTTCACCCAACTCGCATTAATTCTCATTAAGCCTTGAACCCATCTATAAAACAAACCCCAATGCACTCTTAACTCTCATCAATTGCCCCCAATTTCCATCATAAACCCTAAATTCATCAATGCCCCAAAATCAACCACAATCAACCATGAGTAATAAACCGAGGTTAATCCAACCTCTTCTCCATCATCATCATCATCCAGTGATTTCCTCCAGTTCTTTCCATATCCATATGACTCACGACCATTGAAATCCCCATTTCTCTCCGATGATGATAGTGTAGTGAATCCAAGTGAGTCTTCCTGATGACTCGATGGGTCCACTAAGAAGAAAACATCTTACTCCCAACCTCCAGCACCTCAACTTCAACAAAGGCCTCGTGCCGAAAGAGAGGTGGTGCTAGCTCTTCCTGCGCCATGTTTTGGTGCATCATCACATATCATATAAAGGAAGGTTAGGAAGGTGGAAGGATTGCTTTTGGTGAAATCCAAGAGATGAAGCACAAAGGACATATGTGGTCATCTTTATCATCATCATTTTCATCAATCCATCCTTCCCATTTTGATCCTTAGCTTCTTCGTCGTACAGGTCATGCATATCCAGCCATCAAGATAGAAGGAATGGGTGGTTATGCAAGTCCTCACAAATGCATATCCAGTCTAGTGTAGAAGATATGAGCGATCATGCATATCCAACAGCTGTAGGAATAGATGATATGAGCTAGTGTGCAGCATAGGTTTAGTAGTCCTTGTATTTCCATTTGAAGTTGATTGTAACTGTAGTCGTAGTCGTAATTTGAATGAATGAGCATCTTTAACTTCTAACTTGTCTTCGAGATACAATGTGCTCTCTTCAGTACTTATGCATTCAGTAGAAAGAAACTTTCAAGCTTACATATCCATCTTCAAGCATCATAAACTCCACTATAAAGGCGAATCAAGAAAAGAACACAGAGAAACACACAAACCAAACAAGAACAAACATACTAAATTTACATAAGATGGTTAGTGTTAGAAAACAAATCAACAAACTACAAAATTACATAAAACATACAAAGTGTACACAAATCCTCCCTGAGGCCTATGCCTCCCCTTAAACTTTGCGCTAAGGGTTAACATACCAATATGGACCACTAGGTGTTGAAACCTTGGTCCATCAAAATCTTTGTTAACAAATCACACATTATTATCATGAATTTTAACCACTTTTATCAAATGTTTGTCATATGCATCTCTTATAAAGTGGTACCTTATTTCAATATGTTTTGCCCCATGTGAAAAACCGATTTTAACAATGCATATGGTACTTTGATTATCAATAAAAATTGTTGTGTTCATGAAGTTATACCCATAATCCAACAATTGATTTTGAATCCTAAGAACCTGTCCACAGAATTTGCGCAGCGAACGACTTCGCTCTTAGTAGATGAGGTAGCCACAATAGTCTGTTTCTTGCATTGCCAAGAAATCAATCTCTTCCAAGGAATTGGCAACCTCCAGTGGTGGACCTCCTATCCAAATTTGCACCAAAGATAGTCACTATCACTAAATGCTTCCAGCTTAAATGGAGATTCTTTTGGGTACCAAAGGCCTAGATGAGGTTGGCCTTTGAGGTACTTAAAGATCTTCTTAACAGCATTGAGATGGGAAGTAAGTGGAGTAACTTGATGTCATGAACAAACACTCACAAGAAAAAGTAATATCGGCCTTGAAGTCGTTAAATACATCAAAGAACCAATCATAGATCCGTATAAATGAACATTCACGGTGGATCTACTTCAGTGTTGGTCTTTGTCTTAGAGCTTCATAAGGTGTAGCGGTCCTTACACTCTCCATACCAAACTTCTTCAAGATGTCCTCACATATTTGTCCTCGACCGATAAAGATACCATCATGTTTCACAACTTGAGACCCAAAAGAAAGTCAATTTCTCCCATACACTCATCTGAAACTCTCTCTTTATAAGCTCCTCAAACTCCTGCACCGCTTCCTTTGTGGATCCAAAAATAATGTCATCCACATACACTTGCACAAGGATAATGTCTGTGGAATTCTTCTTCAGGAAAAGTGTTTTATCAATGGCACCTCTTCTATAGCCATGCTTCCAGTAGAATGATGAAAGCCTAGCATACCAAGCTCTTGGTGCCTGATGTAGTCCATAGAGAGCTTTGACAACCTTGTAAACTTGAGTAGGATGATTGGGTCTTCAAATCCTTTAGGTTGAGTGACATAAACCTCCTCTTCTATTTCACCATACATAAAAGCACCTTTAACATCCATTTGATACACCATAAATCCCATGTAAGATGTATAAGCCAAGAATATTCGTATGGCCTCAACTCTAGCCACAAGTGTAAACACTTCATCATAATCAATCCCCTCCTCTTGTTTATAACCCTGAGCAACTAATCTTGCTTTGTTTTTAATGACAACACCCTTGCATCTCTTATTCTTCATAATCCATTTAGTCCCATTGCATACTTGCCATCGTGAAAAACAAATATCCAAACTTGCTCTAATTTGAAATTGTTGCATCCTTTCTTGCATTTCGGTTCTCAAGCCAACTTGAGTCATCAAGAGCCTGAGTAACACTGCTTGGTTCCACTTGTGAGAGAAAACAAGCAAATGTGACAATGTTCATAGTCCGTGATTATCTCTTTGCCGATTTGAGACATAAGAGATAAAAGCCACATGACCATATTTAGAACTTGCCACAGTACCCCTTGTTCTAACAGGTGCATTTGGATCACCAATAATATTTGACTGTGGATGAGTATTGTGAATCCTTTTCGTAGCAGTGGTGTTTACATCAATGGTGGTATCAAGATTAGTAACAGTTGTTCAAAATCAGATCATAGGAAGGTGAGGTGAAGACTCCAGCTTTGGGTTGATGATTACCAAGATCTGAGGGTCTTGGAAAACGCGTATAAGGATCTCCAAAGTCTGTGGACACTCTAGTAGAAATGGGAGTAGAAATAGCATAGCCTTCAGCAGAATTGGTGATGATAGGAGAAACCGATCAATTCCGCAGAATTTTTATTTCCACTGATTGCTTCTCTTCATCTCTCCTCAAGATTCCTTTCAGCTTCTAGATTAGCTGCATACTCTTGTTTCTTTAGCCTAGCAAGATCCTCTGCATAATTGGACTCGTCTTCATTCTCATCAGAAGTAACTTGGAAGTGTCACTGTAAAATTGTTAGGGAGAAAGAAGGCACTACAATGGGTTGTTCATCATCTTCAAACTCACTGTCATAATCAGCATCCATAGTACTGATTGTTAGTTGGAGACTCTTGAGTACTTGCATGTTGATTAGCCATATGTCTAGAATAACCCAAATAATCAGTTAAGTAATCAAGGTCAAAAGACCAAACATGACCCTGCCCTTGAACATTGGCTTGTCTTCTAGAAACCTCATGTTCAATGTCTCCTCAATCTTCTTAGCAGATAAATTGTAAACTTCAACGCCTTACTATGAGCTGAATATCCCACAATATAACCATCATCAGCTTTTTCATCAAATTTGCCCAATGGATCACTTGTATTCAGAATGGTCACTTGACACCCAAAAGGTTTAAGGTAATGAATAATAGCGGAACTTTCCATAGAGAAGTTCATATGGTGTTTTGAAGTGTGGTCTAGTAATGGATACCCTATTTAGTACACAACAAGCTGTGCCAACAGCTTCAGTCCAAAACATGGTGGTAACTTAGAGTCCACAGCATTGATCTTGCAGCCTCTATCAAGGTCCTATTTTTCCTTTCAGCCACCCCATTTTGTTGTGGGGTTCTTGGAGTGCTATAGTCCCTTTTGATTCCTTTAGACCTACAGAGTTCTATAAGTATAGCATTCTTGAACTCTGTCCCATTATCACACCGAATTCCTTTAACCTTTTTGTTCAACTGATTTTCAATAAGGGTAATGAAATCTTTCAACACTGGAGATGTTTCATCTTTGGTCCTTAGAAAGAATACCCAACAAAATCTGTTATAACCATCAGTGATAACCAGACAAAATACTTTTGATCAATGCTTCTCACTTGAGTTGGACCAAAAAGATCCATATGAAGCAGTTGAAGAGGTTCAGAAATAATGCTCACAGCAGTAACAACTTTGTATGAGGCTTTGTGTTGCTTTCCGTTGCAGTGCAACACAATTATGATCATTTGTGAAAACTTTGGAAGGAAGACCTTCAACAAGACCCAGTTTAGAGAGCTTGTTTATGGTCTTGAAGTTGACATGGGCCATCCTCCTATGCCATTTGGTAGACTCATCCAAGGATGCTTTAGCCACTAAACAAGTTAAGTCACCGTTTAACATCGTTAAGTTGAATGTATAAAGATTGTGATTTCGAGGAACTTTCAGCAGAATTGAAGTTTCTTCTGGGAGTTTGAAGTCTTTAGATAGCACAAGACATTCATCCTCTGTGAAGAGTACTTTGTTCTTGGTGTCACAGATTTGTGAGACTGAGAACAAATTGAAGTGTTGGAGTTCCTTGACATAGTATACATTCTCAAAGTCCAGTTGAGGTGTTTTGATGGTCCCTTCCCAGTAATTCTTCCATCACTTCCTCCAAAGGTTACATTGCCTCCTCCTTCAATTGATACAAAGTTATGCATCATATCCCTGTTTTCTGACATACTTCTTGAACAACCACTATCAACAATGCCAACATCTTTATGCTTAAGAGGATGATTCTACAACAACAAAAAATATACAAAATATTAGTACACTATGGAGGCTCAAGTCATTGCTGACTTGAACCTGCCTTGTGGATCATATGAGTTATGCCATGCAGATGTATAAGATCCACTATTGTTCTTGGGTTTCCATTGAAATTTAGGTCCCTTTTATTCCAAGAACAACCTGCTGAGGACTTGATAGCAGTATCCCAGTACCCTTTCCCATCAGTCATAGAGTCAACATATCCAGGCCAATAACCATTCTTAAAATATGAACTTGTTGGTTGTACATATGGTCTTGCAACCGGTCTTCCAAGGAAAAGGAGAATTAGTATAAGTTGCTTGTGGAACATAAGGTGGTATAGCATTAACATTGGTCCACATTGGTCTAGATGTCCTAGAATCACCACACCTACCCATTCTTTGCTCATGATAATCACAATCCTTAATTAAATGAAATTTACTTCCACACACAAAACATGTCTTCTGTTTAGAAGATTTATTCAAACCAAAAGATGTTCTATTACAAGCCGAAGTATTCAAACCAAAACCATGAAAAGAATTGTTTTTAACAGTATTATTATGCAAAGAATTAAAAGCAAGTCTTCAGAGGCAACTGTCTTGGAAGAGGATTCCTTGGCAGCAACTCTGACATGCTTATGGGTAGTCTTGGGTGCAGGCAGGGGTGAAGACCTGGGAAGGTCAGACTTGTCATTTGAATCACACTCTGTAGACCCTTGCTCGGAGGACTTGTCACTGTTAACACAAGAGACAAAGTAATTAGAAGAAGTATCGTGGTCTGCAAGTCATTTGACTTTTGCCAGAGATGGTGTGATCCATCAAAGTCACAAGAATGGAAAGGTCAATGGGCATGTGCTCACCTCTAATAGGTCCACGTACAGCATGTAGGTCACCTTCTTTCACAAAATTAGCTAGACCTGCTGGTGTAGATTTACGTGTGTCATCCCTAGCTTCTAACCCTACATACTTCTTAAAGCCTAATCCTATAGAAGTATTTGGAGTTTGACTAGCATAGATGTGACTAGCTAACTTATTTCCATTTAACAACCATTCTTATGCCTAGAATTTCTCATCTAGTTTCTCTTTAGCTCTAGATTTTCACACTACATCTCTGCTTAACTCGAATCTTTTAACTCATTCTTAGCACATTCAAGATCCCTTTCTAACACACTTATTTTCTCATCATAAGCTATTTGATTCTTCTGAAACCAAACCTTTGTCTTTCTAGTGTTTTTAAAGCCTGTTTATAAGCTTCAACTTCTACAAAGCATTCATTATATTTAAGTTTCAAAATATCATGCTTTGAGTTCATTATAACGCTCACTACAACCAAACAAACAGTTTGTACCCAGAGATGCCCATCAAGGCAATCTGATCATGCCTATCCTCTGAAGTACAGCTTGCAATTAAACCAACATTATCATAACAGGACTATTTTCCTGCTCATGTTGCTTCCAGTCCACATTGGTGTCAAGAGTGATCAAAGCTGCTGATCCCTTGAAGTTCCAGCTCTCTCTGATTCTGCTGATAAGTAGAGTATCTCGTCTCATCACCAGCTTTCCTATCTTTGCACTCTCTTGAGAAGTGACCCATCTGTTGACATGTGAAGCACTTGACCTTCCTTTTTGTCAAACCTCGCGGATCTCTTCCTGGAAGCCAAACCTTCTGCCAGCTTTGCGCTCAAAACCTTTGATATCCATGGACAGCATAGCCACCTGCCACTTCAGCTTCATCTCTTCCATCTCCAGTTGATCCACCTGATCGAAATCCTCATAGGCAAGTTCCCCGAGGATCATAATCAACAAAGAAGGATCCAAGCACATCTTCCATTATACCTCCAGATTGAGAACTTGATGGAGTGGTAGTGTAAGATGATGATGAGTAAGTTGGACTTGGACCATAACTCATCTTTGGGGTAGAGGCTCCAACGAATGCTGTGTGACTAGCAGGAGATGATGATCTAAAAGGACTTCTTACATCATGTTCAAGAGCTTTAAGTTTGTTGTACAGCTCATCAAAAGTAAGCATATCCAAACCACCTTTAGCTTTTAAAGCAATGCTCACTTGTAGCCAGGATTGAGGTAAAGACCTCAAGAACTTATAATTACAATCATCATTATCCTGCTTTGCCTGCACTGATTTAACTGACTTAAAATCTTGTGAAACTTGTCATAGCCCTTATGAATTCCTTCCTCTTCAGAGATTTGAAAGTCTTGAAACTGTTGTCTCAGCATGGACTTTCTCATTCTCCTAGACTCCTCATTCCCACCGAACTTTGCCTTAATTGCTAACCATATGTCCCTAGCATCTTGCATGAAGTGAAAATCACTCGTGATCCTCGTGAATAGCTTGAAGAAGAATTGTTTTAACCTTGGTTTCTCTCTGAACCGCCAGTAATTCTTCAGCAGATTTGGGAGGAACATACGTCATCTTACCTTCAGCATCTATGGTAGTTTCTTCAAACTGTTTCCTTCTTTACTATCTCCCATAGATTCCAATCAATGTTGGAGATCCAGTTTTGCATCTTCGTCGCCCAAAGATCATACTCTTCCCTTTTTAGGTAAGGAAATTTAGCATTGCTGTTAGAGAGACTTAGTTGTTGCAGATGGGTGGAGGTTTGGTTGTTGGTGATTTCACCATCAACGTCCTGATCCGGCATGGTGAGTTTTGTTTTGGTTGTATGGGTGTTTAGAAAACCTGTCCTTAGTATCGTAGAGACTCTCACGAGGCTCTGATACCACTTGTTGAAAACTAGCAGACCTTGATAGATCTTGAGCTTTGTAGATCGTTAGTATTGCTTGTGTAATCACAAACAAACTAAAAGAAAATCTCTACAACTTGTATTCTTTAGCGAAATATAAACACAAGTATAAAGCACAGACAACTAAGAACTCTTTGATCCTCTATGGATCGTTATATTAATAACTTGTAAAACGTCTAATACATAATTATTCTATTGTGTTCCTTTTATAGACAAGGAACCCTAACTTCTTCTCTAAGAAACGTAAAACTAAATAAGATATACACAATCACTTCCTAATAAAGCTCATGCATATCCTAACTAACTATAGAAAATACGGAATAACTATATCCGCAGAAACAAACTAATAACTATATAACTTC
>OU343216.1:163680446-163715951 GCA_910596185.1 Chrysanthemum makinoi | reverse complement strand
ATTTGACTTTTTCAAAGATTTCTTATAATCTTCAAGACTTCAACTCTTCAAAGACTTTGACTTCTCCGTATCCCAACAATCCTCACCTAACTTGAATTCTACTTGTTTGACTTCAAGTTCCTTTGTGAAATTATCTTTAACATTTGTTAGCCTCTCGAAAGATTGTCTTTTTATCTTCGACTTTATCTTTGTAGATTCATATTTATATCATCATCAAAGTATTTTAAAAATATATATTCTTACTAAGATCATTCAACAATCTCTTCTTTTCTAAACATTCAAAGAAGTTTCATCTTTTCTAAACATACAATTTGTACATTAATCAATTTAAGTCACTTTATTCTCATCACTCAGTGTGTAAACTCCGCAGAGAATCATTGAAAATTTAATGGATTTGATGTCTCTTTACCAAAGCCATTAACTCCGAGTAGCCAAACGTTTTGATGTGCAAGATCATGGTACACTGACAATCCATTATTTTTAGCAAATCACCATCAACGATTTGATTTGTCTTTACCAAAAGTTGTACCTTTCGGGACTAGGCGACTTTCTATCATGGTGAACTAATTACCATATAATGGTTTTTCCACGTCCTTTACCACACAAGCCATTTTCTTTTTATGGCTAATAACTCTTCACCATTACTGACATGGTGAGTTGATTACCATACAACTTATTAGCAAGTTGTCAACTATAAACGGATTTGAAATATCTTTACAGAGCCGCTCGCCATGGATTAGCCAACTTTAGTAACCATGGCAGATTGATAACCTATTGGTGTTACTATCTCAAAACCATTTATTTCTTTTTAACCTTTTGTCAAAATATTTAATACTTAACAAAGTTTTCTTAAAATCATTAACTGGTTTAAAGTCATAAGCAAGATATCTCTTGATGAAAGTATCGTTGATGCCAAAGATTTTGAATAAAATACCGATTTTTTCAAAAATAATTTATTCAATTAAGATTCATACCAGTTATTCATCATCATCAACAATAGTAGTCCATCTCGATAAACAAAGCTTTTGATGACCATAAGAGCAATTTCATTATCTTTTTTCATCCATCCCATGCTCTAGCATTCTTCTCATGAGATCTCATGTAAGAGGATATCTTCATCTCAAGAATATGAATCATAGTCCCATCTTCTAACTTCTAAAACATGCACTCCATTCTTTCAAAGAATCTCCAAAGAAGTAATCTCCCAATCTTCTTGTTTTTCCAAATCTCTATTATTTGTTTCTTCAGCTTCCCAAACAAATATGTAGATCTCCAAGCAAGATTAAACCAAATTCTCTCATGGATTGTGTTCAAAATATTCTTTCACTACATGATATAAATGAAATAAATCCACTCTATCTATTATATGCAATAAATCCCATAGCATATTGAACACCTTTTCATCTTCTCCTCGTGAAACATCGCATAATTTATCCTTTGACTCTACAACTTCAAAAGTAGTTATTGGAGATTTGTTCAATCTTCATTTCCAGCACATATCTTTAGAATACTCAAAAATTTTACAACTTTAAGTAATCTCAGCTCATCATTTTTGTTCTGTGATCTTAATTCAACTTTCTTTCGATCACCGCTGATCTTCAACTTCAGAGAGTTCTTTTCTTTTTAAGCTTCTTTCGCTTCTTTCTTTCTCGACAAAGATCATCTTTTATAAATTTGATACTGCTGGATCGATATACTTTAATCAAACTATCTTAACTTAGCTTGTTAAGGTTTAACAACCTCGGATAAATCCTAAGTTATTAACAAAGAAACATTAGCACTCTTTATTGGCAAGCTGAATTTACTTAACAAAGCTAAGAAGAATAACTTTATTATAAACTCTAAATCTGCTTAGTATGCAGCTATTCTAATACAACTCTAAGATAATCGAACTTTTCTCTAAAACACTAATTAACTGCAAGTAATGAAACCTCTAAAACTTAAGCAACTCGCAGACATCTAATGCCAATCTAGGAGTCCTTTTATAGGCTTAAGGATATCCTAGTCGGTTTACAATTGATAACCTTGTACGACAAGTAATCTAAACATAGAATATAATACTTCCATAAACGAATATAGCAATTCTTTTGTTCTTGCAGCTTCTTTGACTTCTAGGTGCAAGATTTTGACTTTTGTCTTTAGCAAGATTTCTTTGATTTTGACTTTTTCCAAGATTTCTGTCTTTAAGACTTTCATACATCTTCAGAGATTTCTCATGTCTTCAAGACTTTCTATATCCCAATAATCCTCCCTAACTTGAATTCTACTTGCTTTCTGACTTCTGTCTTTGTAACATATCTTTAAGTACTTCCTCTTATCTTTAAAGGACAGATTGTTGTTCTAGTCTTTAGATTTATCTTTGTAGCATTCTGTGCTTCACAAAGTATCTCTAGAATTGTTCTTCTCAAAGATCCAAAGAAGCTCCATCTTTTCAAAGAACAGAACATATGACAAATTGTTCATTAATTCAATTTTGGGTTGCATACTATTCTCATCACTTCCTGTGTGTTAACCCGTGAGGTGAATCATTGAAAAATTTAATGGATTTAGATCTCTTTACCAAAGCCATTATCTCTGGAGTAAATGTTTTGGGTGTGTAAGACAGGTACATTGATAACCATATGATTTTTAGCAAATCATCCTATCAATAGATTTGATTTGTCTACTACAAAAGCCGACCCTTTCCTCGACTAGTTAGTTCTTCTATCTAATGAAATCACTACCAATAATGGTTTTTCCTGCCTTTACCAAGCTTCATTTTCTTGTGGGCTAGCCAACTCTTCACATAAACTGATATGGTGACTTGATTACCATACAACTTATTAGCAAGTTGTCAACTAAAAACGGATTTGAAATATCTTTACCAGAGCCGCTTGCTCATGGATTAGCCAATCCTTTTGTAACCATGGTGGATTGATTACCTATTGATGTTTCCATCTCAAAATCCATTTAATTCATTTTAACCTTTATTTCAAAAATATTTGTTATTTAACAAAGGTTTTAAAAATCACTTAATCTGTTAAAAGTCAAGCAAGACTGATGAAAGTATCGTTATCGCTAAGATTGAATAAAGTAATCGATTTATCAAAAATTTATTCAATGAAATTCATGCCGCTTACTCATTATCTTCAAAGCATGATAGTCCAATGATAAACAATGGACGAAAGCATGGAAGCAGCCATTATCCTCTTCTACTTCCAATCCATGCTTCCAGCATTCTTCTCATGAGCTCAACTGGGGAGAGGATTCGCTTACAAACATGTGTATCATTGCCTCTACATGAACTCCAGACTCTTCAAAGAATCTTCAACAAACAATTTCCCGACTTGATTCTTCCATATATCATCGCTGCTTTCCTCTCGCTTTCCTACATAGTTATGAGATCTCCAAGCAAACAGACCAACCCTTCATGGATTATTATCTCCAAATAAGCTTTCACACATTATGTAAATAGAATAGATCCACTCTATCTATAATATGTAACAAATCCCATATCCTATTGAAAACTTTGAAGCTTCATCTTCTTATGAAAAATCATATAATCTCCATCTTTAGATTTCACAACTTCAAAAGCACTAACTGAGATCTCGCTTCATCTTCATGTCAAGATCTTCTTTTGAATAATCAAAATCTACCACCTCGAGATAATTTCTCAATGCATCTCTAGTCTCGATCTTAATTCAACTCTCTTCGAGAACCGCCTATTCACTTTCCTTTCTTTTTAAGCTCTTTCTCCTTCAAATTTCAAGACAATGAGCTTCTTTCTAAAATCTTTGATATCTCTAACACTCTTCTTATAAGCTTCTCGCCTCAAAGATCATGAGTCTTTTCATATCAACATAATTCAGCACTTCCGCAATCCTTTATACCTCACCTTCAAATAGCCATCATAGCATTCCTGACTTTAGCTAAATTAGGTCTTCTAGGCATATATCTAACAGGAGTAGGTGATTGTAATGGTTCATCACCTTCAAAGATTTAATTGCTCTTGCAACTTCTTAGTCGCTTCTCTACTTTGAGCTTATTCGTGTATTTCTTATCTTTAGTGCCGCTTAAATCTTCTTTTTGAAACTTTCATTTCATTCAGCAACTTCAATTTCTAAGTTCCTCCAAAGTTAGCTTTTTTCTTCTTAGTTTCTACTCGTAACACCTTTCCCTTTATCCTTAGGATCAATTCGCGGTTGAGGTTCTTTGTTGTTCTTTTTCTTGCACTTCTTGAATAGTAACACCACCTCTAGGTTGTGATAAATCTTCTAAAATTGTAGCAATGAACTCATCATCACTTGCAGAATGAATAGGTTTGAGTGTAGCTTCCTCCTCTTCCCGTAGATAAATGCTTGTAGAAGGACCACCTCTTCAAATTTTATTATTCTCGGAGTTATTGCCTCTGTCAAAAGTACCTCAGAAGTAAAGATTTGTTGTTCAAGACTTGGATCAATGTGATCTTGAACTTGAACTTGTTCCTCTTGTTCCTCAAAAGATCTTGAATGATCTTTTCCTCAGCATCTTTCGTGTCTTTTCTCCTTCTCAACATCTTCTTTTCAAATTTTCTTCTTTAAATTCCTCCCCAATGGACAAGATTGTTGATGAACCTTTTGGCGCTCAGGTTTCCTAGACGCTTTTGCTCCTTCTTCTTGGATTCAACCGACATTAATGGCCACACAAAAGTCTTTAGCCTTCTAAACTTTAGTTTTACTTTATCTGCTTTGGCTTCTGAGCCTTCAGAGTTAACTTAACCAACTCCCTTGTCAAAACATAGTTATCCAAATGCATTTCGTCAGAGGTATGGAATCCTCACCTGAATAGGTGAATGTTCCTCCGACGAGAAGCGTGAATGCACTTCATGGAGATGGAGAAGCGTGAAACCTAACATCTTCTTGAAGTTCAAGACTGGAGAAGCAAGTCGGAGAGCATCTTCTTGTGATGTACCGTGGAGAAGCAAGATTGCAGATGCAAGATTCTACAGATATGAGATTGTGCTAGCATTCTCATGTACTTCAAGAGCTTCATCAACCTTCCTGATTCACTTCAATGTACCTCAACAACTTCCATCATAGAGGTATAGAGTATCCTTCAAAGAATCTTACATTCTTCCTAGCCATGTAAAGTAATATTTTTCATTGTTGAACAATAGCAACAAATCAGGTTTTGGCAACACCTAGTTGCTTGTTTAAGAAAACCCGATAAAACTTCAACATTAAGCCAAGAGATCCATGAGATAGGAGCATTCCATCCATTAATCTATAGAAGTTAAAAAACTCTATCCAGATTAACCTTAACTATAGCAGATGCTATATTCGATCCAAACTCCCCAAGAGTACTCTTAGAATTTATGCAATGAGCAACACATGAACCAAAAATTTCAATGAGGACAAATAATTGTTTCAAACGCTTGTTCAGGTCAAAGAACCTTCATAACCAATATGTTCAAAAGTATCCCATAGCAATCGCTATCAAATCTAGGCCCCATCTCGCATCATTGAATAATAAATCTTCTGATGGAGGTGATCATTAATAGTTCTTCCAACAAGTGACTAATCATATTGATTCATCATTCTCCATGTTATCCTTAGCATTAGCCCAAAATCTTGAATCCAGGCTCAATTATATCCGCCACACTAAAAGAGCATAACCGATGTATGATCCAAGATAATCAATTATATCATGAAAGAGTATATTTGTCAGCCTTATCCAAATTAGCCACCATATTGTGCTTTTAAAACAGTTTCTGGACGATTAGCCATGGTTGATTATGTAAGCACAAAAGAGTTAAATCGAATAAAATAGGGATAATGGGAAAATATAGAAAAGATTCTAAGTATCAATAGAAAGAGGAAAATCCCGAGAGAAGTAGTTATTTATAGTTGAGATTTGAAAAATCCGCGACCCAAAATAACAAAGTTACACGTTTAGCATTAATTACCCTCTGTATAGTTGGAACAATACTTTGAATAAGACAAACGAGAACTCCGTAGCGATTACTTTCCCCAGTACTTTCCAAGCTTGTTTTGAGGAAAGCGATACTTTTCCAATTTACTTTGTATCAACTAAGTATACATAAAATCCTCCCCTCAAGAAGCAATACGGGACTATACTAATACTAAATAGTCCTCCCCTTAAATGTAGCTTCGGTAGTTAATCATGCCAATACTCACCACCAAGTGATTGAATCTTGAAACATCAAAGCCTTTGGTGAGTAAATCATTACATTATCATGCAGTGTGAACCTTAACCACATTAATGAGCCGTGCTCATGCAATCTCCCGATAAAGTGATGCCTAATCAGTATGTGCTTGGTCTTGGAATGATAAACCGTTTCGCACAATACAAATGGTACACTCATTATCAATGTTGATAGGAGTATTCTTGAAATTGAATCCATAGTCCAAGAGCTGATTTTGCATCCACAAAACTTGTCCAGCGACTTACAATGGCTACATATTCAACTTGATGCAGGATGTTGTTGCAATTGTTTGTTTCTTTGCATTTCGAGGAGACTAATCTTCTTACAAGATATTGGCATCCTCCAGTGGTTGATCTTTTATCATAGTTATCACCTGCATAATCACTATCTGAAAAAGCTTCCAAGTGAAAAGGTGACTTTTTGGATACCACAACCCCAACTTTGGTTGTTGCTTCAAATAACAGAAGATTCTTTATCAGCATTCATATTAGAAATCTTTGTTGAGACTTGATATCTTGCACATAGACAAACCGCAAACATGATATCGCCTTGATGCGTGAGATACATAGAGAGAGCCAATCATTGATCTATAAAGCTTGATTTCAACAAAGTTGTCCGCCTTCATCTTTGCCCAAAGAATTGATAGATTTAATAGGTGTAGTAACAACCTTCATATCATCAAAATTGAATTTCTTAAGTATGTCAGTAACATACTTGTCTTGACTTATAAAAATACCTTCCTTTGACCGCTTTGAAGTCCTAAAAGAAAGTCAACTCTCCCATGGAACTCATTTGAAATTCTTCTTCATCACCAAAACTCTTTAACCATAGATGCTTTGGTAGCCCCAAATATGATATCATCAACATAAACTTGAACTAACATGATATCTTTCTTGTCTCTCTTGATAAACAAAGTCTTGTCAATAGCTCCCTTTCTGTATCCATGTTGCAATAAGAATGTGGAGAGTCTCTCATACCAAGCTCTAGGTGCTTGATGAAGGCCATAAAGAACCTTAACCACCTTGTAGACTTTGTTTGGATGTTTAGGATCTTCAAAACCAGAGGTTGTTTGACATACACTTCCTCTGTAATCTTGCCATATAAAAGGCACTTTGACATCCATCCGGTAAACTTGAAATCCCATATAAGAAGCAAAAGCAAGAAATATTCTAATAGCTTCTATCTTTGCTACAGAGCAAACACTTCATGTCCATCTACTCCTTCTTCTTGTCTCCAGTCCTGTGCTACTAACCTTGATTTATTCTTGATAACATTACCTCTTTCATCTCTTTTGACTCTAAAAACCCATCTGTTTCCAATAACTCTCTTCCCATCCGGAAGATCACATAAAACCCAAACTTCTTGAAGTTTAAATTGAAGAAGTTCTTTCTGCATAGCTTCAACCCAGCTTTCTTTAGTCAAAGCTTGAGCAATATTCATAGGTTCTTCTTGAGAGATAAAACAAGTAAATAAGCAGGTTTGATGGTCCTTATGATTCAAAATTGCTTTTGTTTATATACAAAGCTAAGTAAAGCATTGTGAGGTATAGAAAAAGTCTTAGCTCTGTGTCTAGTCATCACTCAAGTAGAAGACCAATGATTTGATCAGAAGGATGATTCTTATGAATTCTTAAGCTTGGAGAATGTGGAACTCCATAAGTTTCCTCCAAATTAGTAACATCAGCACCTTCATTGGAATTTGTGAAAATACCTTCATCTTCAAATTCATCATCAAGATCTTCTAATCCGTGCATGGTAGGATCATCCAAATCATCTAAAGTATCATTAACTCGGCCCAGTGCAGCATTTCTTTGGGCGAAAATCGATCCAAAGTACTTGTGAGAGTACTGCAGCCTTGTTCTTCTTCTTTGCCTCTTCATAAGCTATCCTTTGTTCATCAGTGTAAGAATGTGCTAATACATCTTGAAGAAGCATCTGATTGAGTTCTTCTTGAATAGATTGATCCTCGACAGATAAGGAGGATTCTTGAGCAAAGATTTTGTGGAGCTACGTGATTTTGCTTTGGAACTTCAAGACTTTGTTTTGGACTACAGATCTTCATCAGAACATCATCGTGTCTAATATGAACTCCATGAACAACATATTGTAAATCTTCTCCATTCTGCAGATCGATTGATTTTCTTCTCTAACAGGTACATAGTTCATGGAAGGGGTTAAAACCTCAAGGTCAAACATCCAATCAGGACCTTTACCTTTCTCATTGTCTTGATCTTCTAAAACTCAACATGAAGACAATCTTGAACCTTCTTAGTAACCTTGTTGTATACTCTAAAGCCTTTTACCGTTAGTGCAATAACAATAAGTAGCCTTCTTCTAACTTGCCATCAAACTTCCCCAAATTATCAATAGTGTTTAAAATAGTAAGAGGGCATCCAAAAGGTTTCATAAAATGAATGTTGGGTTTATTGCCCATCAACAATTCATAAGGTGTCTTCATCGTGGTTTGGGTGACAGAGACTCGTAAGTACATAGCAAGTACTTCACATTACGCTAGAACTGAATAGGTAGGTGAGAATCGCTAACATTGTTCTTCTTTGCTTCAATCAAGGTCCTATTCTTCCTCTCTGCAACACCATTCTCATTGTGTTTCTTGCAATACTAAACTCCCTTTTTATGCCTTTGTTTGCACAAAATTCATCCATAAGCTTGTTCTTGAATTCAATCCCATTGTCACATCTAATACCTCTAACCTTGAGTCTCAATTGGTTTTCAAGGGCTATTATGAGAGTTTGAATAGCATCAAAAGTATCATCTTTAAAACCCAAGAAAAATACCCAACTGAATCTCACTGCAATCATCATTACAACTAAGCAAGACTTTTCTTGTTTAAACTTGCCACAGAGTCCAAACAAATCCATATGTAAACTCAAGGGTTCTCTAATAGTTCTCTCCTCAAGCTTCTTGCAGAAGCTTTGTTGTTTACCTTCTTGCATGCCAAGCAGGATTGATCATTCTTGTAAGTCTTTGAAGGTAAACCTCTAACAAGATTGCCTTTGACCAGTTTGTTGATATTCTTGAAATTGACATGGCCCAATCTTCTATGCCATTGATGTGCCTCTTCAGATGTTGTTTTAGCCACCAAACATGTGGCTCTTCCATAGGAATGTAGACTCTTCATGTCTAAACTATACACATCATTTGTCCTTGGTACTCTAAGTACTACTAATTCATCATCAACAAGCTTAAAATCAGAGGAAAGGATGAGACATTATGTGTGTTGAATAACACAGGATGCTTTTTATCACAGATTTGAGAGACTGATAACAAGTAGAACTTAAGCTCCTTCACATATCTAACATTCTCAAAATCTATAAGCCCTGCTTTGATAGTTCCTTTACCAGTAATCTTTCCTCCATTGGGATCATTCCCAAATGCAACTCTTCCTCCACTAATCTTCCTAAAATCGACAGATCTCTTTGTCTCATGTCATACTTCCAGAGCAACCACTATCCACAATAAGATGATCTTTAAGCTCCTTTTCTGGGTTGCCCTGCACATAAAGAAAAGAGTTAGTGACTTTTAAGAACCCAAGCCATTACTGACTTGTGTTCCCCTTGTGGAGTTACAAACTCAAAGAAATTCTTTGAGTATGTAATGTCCACTATCTTTTAAATTATGATCCAGAATTATCTTTTGATCTTTAGCATGTGGTTTTTCAAAACTTTCTGGTTTTTCAACAAAAATCTCTTTTACAATTCTATCCTCTTTTTTCCTGTATCACGAAACATCTGATTCACTTTTTGTTGAAAGTACCGTTTTGTCCCTCAGTACTTTCCTCTTAACCCATTCTGGTTTAACACGTGGTTCCCGTGATCTAGATCCCCTATGTGAATTGTAATACCTTCTAGGTTGATAGTGAGATCTCCTAGGACTCCTATTCCAAGTAGTGTGATCAAGACCTTGTTTTAGCCGAAAGCGATTTTTAGAAAGTATACCTCAGTAATTAATCAGCACTTTGGAAAGTACCGTGAGATACTTTGAAGGTTTTGAAAAGGTCTTCTCTGATGGTAGGTATCTATGATCTTGTGAGAAATTTACGTGATTGACCCTTTGAATTATTCGATCGGTTTGTGCTCTCTAGGTTTCGATTGGCGGACTGCTTCTTTGGAAATTTTCTAAGATATTATGAGTGATGTTCACAATCCTTGATTAAATGAGTAGGACTAAAACACACAAAACACGCTTTTGACCCATACTTCCAAAGTGACATCGTCTATGTCTATGCCCAAAATTATTTTGCCTTCTTGGTGAATGATTAAACCTGTTTTGACCAAAGTTATCCCAAAAAGGTTTATCAAGATCGTTTGAAAAGGTTTTGAAGAAGGTATCGCTTGGAGCAAGTTTGATGTGAAGGTATCGCTTGATTTTGAACATTGTTTTCAACCGTGTTCTTTGGGTTTCACTGAGACCTAGATTGAGCAACTAGCTTTTTCCTAAACTCAAGACTGTCTACTCCAAAGCGACGAAACATCAGCCTAAGGGGTTGATGAATGCCAGTGGATGATGAGGAACAAAGACGATAATCATTAGCTTTCTTATATTCAGGAGGTGGATCACTTATTGAATCCTCATTACTAAATGTTTCTACATAATTAATGAGTTCTTCATCACTAGTAATTATATCCTCAAAATCACCTTCATCCTAATCACTAGATTGGTTTTCTTCAAGTTTACTAAAATCCATCCCAAATCCTAATCCAGTTTTAAGGTAGGCTCTTTGCTTTGTTTTGAACATAAGAAACATGTGACGGAACTGCACTTCTCCCCATGCAAACTTAGCTAACAAATCATCTCTTTCCTTATTTAATTTCTCAATTTCAGTAATTTTACAGTTTAATTTCCATTCACTAAGTTTTAATTGGTAATCCAGTTGTTCATATTTTTCAGCCCAAGCTACTTCATTAGTTTCATGTGCTAAAATTTTGGCTTCCATAGATTCTAAGGTTATTTGATAACCGAGCTACCTCGCACCTAGCCTTAACACAATTATCTCTTTCAATCACATAACTATTAAGTAATTTATGATAAAAATCATAACAGCTTTGAGCATACCTCGAGAGATAGGAGATCGAAGTTGGTGAAGTAGCCACCATTGCAAGAAGAACATGATCATCTTCACTTTCCTTGCTCCAATCAAATCCTCCAAAGCCATCATTAGATTCCAAAGCGGCATGTTCGTTCTTCAAAAAAAAATGCTCCAGTCCCAATGCTTCCAGGAATCATCAACTACTTCTTCCATCTACCATACATTAGTCACTGTTCATCATCAAACTCTTCACCCAGTAAACTTCGATAACTTCTCTGAGCAACCAAAGCCTTTGTTTCAGTAATTGGAATTTCCTTAAGCTCAAGTTTTGGCTTCTCAGATGTCATGTTTGCTTGATACATAGCAAACTGCACTCCTTGCAAAGTGACCAGTATTTTGACAATTGAAGCATTCAATTTTAGATTTGTCAAAAGTTATGCCCTGTTTTGGTTTGAAATCAATGCTTTTGCCCGTCTTCTTCATGTACTTTTTGATCCTTGCAGTGATCATAGCAACTTGCCACCGGATATCAATTTCTTCAAGTGCATCTTCTTCAATCTGTGCTAGATCTTCTTCATAAGTGACAGGTAAACTAGCTTGTTGTCCAAAGAATGAGCACATAACTTCATCTGAGGGCATAGTGGTAGTTGGTGGGGCCTGATGAACATATGAAGGGGTATGTAAACAGCAGATACTTTGAGAAACGTTATTTTGAGGAGAAGCAAGACTTTTGATTGAAGTACAGCCTTCTTTCAGATGATAGAAAAGCAATACTGTGAGACTTATAATTTGTTTGACCACTCATCTCATGCTCATACACCTTCAGTTGATGATAGAGATCATCAAAATCCATTATATCTAAACCTTGTTGTCCTCAGATCATTGTAGAAATCACATGCCATGAAGATGGCAAACTCCTTAGAAACTTCAAATTAGCATCCTCAACTGATACTTCTGCCTTGTATATCTCCAACATGTTGAGGAGATGTTGAAACTTATCATATGCAGCATCAAGACTCTCTCTTTCACCAACTGTGAAAGTTTCAAAATGTTGCTTCAAGAAATTTCTTGCATCTTTTAGAGGCTTCATTCCTCTAAATCTGGTCTTGAGAGCCAGAGTCGCTTAGCATCTTTAGCATCATGAAATTTGAGAAGATGACCATCTGGAATGGCGATAATAAAATGTTTAGTTCCTTCTCTTGATTCCTTAGGGTTGCGCCGGTAAAATGCCTTAGGTGCCTTGGTTGTCCAGGAATATCAATGGGTTCTGGAACAACTTCATTCCCACTCACAATTACATTCTATAGAGCATGGTCTCAGAATGGCAATATACGCTTCATCTTCATGCACCGAGATCATATTCTCCCATCTTGATTATTGGAATTCTGAGTGAGGTGATTGAGGGTGGTGGAACAGCTTCAGTCGACATCTTGAATATTGTTGAAGTAGGGTTTCTTCCTAGTCAGAGTTTCCACACAAGCTCTGATACCACTTTTTGGATCGATATATTTTAATCAAACTAACTTAACTAGCTTGTTAAGATTTAACTACCTCGGATAAATCCTAAACTATTAACAAAGAAACACTGAGCACTCTTTTTGTATGGAATTTACTTAACAAAGCTAAGAAGAATAACTTTTATTATTAACTCTAAATCGCTTATTATGCAGATACTCAAATACAACTCTAAGATAATCGAACTTTTCTCTAAAACACTAATTAACTTGTGAATTCGTAAACTCTAAAACTCTTAAGAAAATCGTACATCTAATGCCAATCTAGGAGTCCTTTTATAGGCTTTAAGGATATCCTAGTCGGTTTACAATTGATAACCTTGTACGACAAGTAATCTAAACATAGAATACAATACTTTCCATAAACTAATATAACAGTTCTTTTTTTTGTTCTTGCACTTTGACTTCTAGGTGCGATTTTGACTTTGTCTTTAGTAGTACTTTGACTCTTTGACTTTTTCCAAGATTTCTTTGTACTACAGATTTTCACATCTTCAGTACTTTCATGTCTTCAGCACTTTCATATCCCAACAGATACTATCAACTTGTTTCTGATAATCTTCTCTAACAGCTTCATATAACTCTTTCATCTCACGCGTTATTTTAACTTATTCAATCCAATATATCCTTGCTTCTTCAAATAAGCCATCATTGCATTTCTTTCTTTAGCAAGATTTGGTCTTCTTGGTAGAGTAATAGAATAGGTGATGTAATATGGCTTCAGCTTCAAAGATTCAATTCCTCTTGCAATTTCTTAGTCGCTTCTCTATTCTTAGCTTCTTCAATTTCCTTAACTTATCCTTAGCATCAATTCAGCTTGAAATTTTCTAGCTGCTTCCTCATTCATAGCAACTTGAGCAGCCCTTATTTGTGCTAAAGTAGGTTTATTTTTCTTCTTTGTTTCTACCAACTTACCTTTTCCTTTATCTTCTGGATCTATAGTAGGTTGAGAAGTTCTTGGTTATCCTTCTGTAATTCCTCTGGAATTTAACACCCTTGGTTTTGATAAATCATGCAAGATCTCAAACAATGGTTTCATCATCACTTGCAGTATATAGGTTTGGGTGTATCAGCCTTTTCCTTGGTATTGACGGTTGAAGGACCAGCTTCCTCTTCATTAAAACAATTGAAGGACCAAATTCTCTTCAAAATCTAACAACCTTGGTGTAATTAACCCTTGTCTCAGTAAGTTCCTTGAAAAAATAGATTTTCGATCAGCAGTACCTTGATCATCAGTACTTTGAACTCTAGTGGTTTCTTCCTCGGTACTTTCAATATTAACCCGCTCTTCAACACTTGAGGTTGAACATCAGTACCTTGAGATTCAGTTCACTTCTATTCAAATTCTTATCTTCCAATTCCTCCCAATTGGAATGAAGATGATTGTTTTTAACCTTCTCGCCTTTGGTTTTCTTCTTAAATTGCCTAACTGGCTGGCGCCTTCCTTTCTTTGAGACTTGACCCATAGATGATGATGTTGAACCAATGGCCAGACAAAATTCTTGAGTCTTCTAAACTTAAGCTTCAACTTCTTAATCTGAGTAGCCTGATCTTCAAAAGATTTCTTTAATCTTGTAAATTCTCTTAATAAAGCATAGTTGTTTAGAGTTGTACCTCGGCTCCATAGTTTCTTCATCTCCTCTAGTTGGTGAATGTTCTTCTTGTTGAGAATCAGAACGAGACTTGTGGAGATGGTGGAGGTGAAACAACATCTTCTTGAACTTCGATTTTGCTAAGTAGTACCTTGTGAAATAGTACCTTGTGTAGAAGTTTCGAGATGCAACACTTTGAGAAGTAGCAGTACTTGTAAGCAATTACCTTCTCTGTCATCACTAGCAGCAGCCTCATCTCTAATAGCTTGAACAATCTCCATCATTGAAGTAGTCAATGGAGTATCCCTTCCAGTGAATAAATCACTCTTCCTAGCCATGAAAGTGAAAATCTTGGCTGGTTGTACCACAACAGGTAAAAGACTTGTAGGCTTTGGTACATCTGCAAGTTGTTTGTTCAGAAATACTTGAATAAACCTTGGATACATCAACCATCTTGAACGATGAGAGATGTGTGAAAGCATTCCATCTAGGATTAGCCTTGAAAAGTTGAAAGTGCGATTGGTAGCTAATCCCACTATAGTAGATGCTATGTTAGACCCAAATGGCTCCCATGATGTACTTTTAGCACTAATACAATGAAGCAATACATGAACTAAATACTTCCAGTGAGGACAAAATAAGGGTTTCTTGAATGTTTGTTCAGTTAAGGACCCTTCATAGCCAATGTCCCTAAATGTATCCCAAATCAGTTGCTTATCAAAACGAACAGCCCCTTCTTCACCAAAGAAACAATAAATCTTCACTTAATTGAGGCTTCAGAACCTTCACGCTTCTCCCAGCAACTTTAGCTTGAATATACGAATCATCATTCTCCATATGAACCCTAGCAGCCTCTCCAAAATTGTTGAATCTGTGGCTCAATGATATCCGGTTCCACTAAAAGCGCATAACTAATCGGTGACCCAGTGAGAAAATCAATGATATCATGAAAGATCACATTAGCTTCAGTCTTGTCTAAATTCGCCACCATGTTGTGTTTTGAAACTGTATTATGATTTGCCATTGATGATATGTGTACCGAGAAAGTGATATGATGAATAATATGGGTGAAAGAGAGAAATATGGAAAAGATTATAAGGTATCAATATGAGAGGGAAATTCGGAGAGTAGTTATTTATAGGTGAGATTTAAAAATCACAGCCATTAATAACAAAGTTACCGTTAGTAGTAGTTACCCCTCAATATTACCGTGGAACATACTTTAATAAGACAAACAGCTTCTTTCCACGGTGCAATACTTTCCAAGCAAGATTTCATAAAACCAAAAGCGATACTTTCCATTCTCCTCTTTACAATAGCAAATACAAAGAAATAAACATGAATATCCTCCCCTTAAGCAATGCATAGGACTATACATACACTAAAGAGTCCTCCCCTTAAATGTAGCTCAATAATTAATCATGCCAATACTCACCACCAAGTGATTAAATCTTGAAACATCAAATCCTTTGGTGAGTAAATCAGCTACATTATCATCTGTATGCACCTTGACAACATTAATGAGCCTATGCTCATAACAATCTCTGATGAAGTGGTGCCTAATCTGAATGTGCTTCACATATCTAACATTCTCAAAATCTATGCATCCTGTCTTGATGGTTCCTTTTCCACTAATTCTTCCTCCACTAGCATCATTTCCAAATGCAACTCTTCCTCCACAATATGGCCTAAAATCTGACAGAATCTCCTAGTCTCCTATCATGCTTCCAGAGCAACCACTATCCACAATAAGATGATCTTTAAGCTCCTCTTCTGGGTTGCCCTATACAAAGATAAGAAAGTTAGTGTCTTTTAGGAACCCAAGCCATTACTGACTTGTGTTCCCCTTGTGGAGTAACATACTCAAATTCCTTGAGTATGTAGTCTTCAAAGTTTTTGTGGACAGAATCAAGAATTATCTTTTGTTTCAAAACTTTTGGTGGATTTTCAGCAAAACTTTCTTTTTCAACAAAAACCTCCTTTTCTTTTTCAAAGAAATCATCTTTATGAAAAATCACTGTTTCAACAGTACTTGTTGAAAGTATTGTTTGTTCATCATCATGACTTTCTTTCTTAACCCATTTGGTTTTAACTTCTGGTGAAGAGTCTCTAGAGCTAACTACTTTCTTGGAGTTGTAACGCCTTCTAGATTGATAGTAATTAGATCTCCTAGGGTTCCTATTCCAAGAGGTGTTTGGTGAAAACTGAGTAGTACTTTGAGAAAGTATTGTTCTTGGCTTAAGAGTACCTTGGAAAGTATTTGAAGGTACTTGAAGTTTTGAAAAAGGTCTTCTCTGGTGAGGGTACCTATAGTCTGGTGATAAGTTTCTATGGTTAACCCTATGTGAATGATTCCAAGCTGGTCTAGTCTCCCTTGGTGTTTGGTTGACAGTTCTGTTCTTTAGGAACTTACTTAAGTACTCTGAATGTAAGTCACAGTCCTTAATCAAATGATTAGGACTAAAACAAGCAAAACATAGTTTTTGATCTGTAATTCCAAAATTTCTTCTTTTATGTGTATGACCAAACCTATCCTGTCTTCTAGGTGAATGATGAAAACTGCTTGACCAAAATTATCCCAAAAGGTTTAGCAGAGATGTTGAAAAGGTTTTCTTAAAGGTATCACAAGATGTAGCAGACTTTGAGGTGTAGCAGATACTTTGGGGAAGTAAACTGCTTGCTTTAACATCATCTACCTTATGTGTTTCAACAGTTTCTTTTGAGGTTTTAGACCTAGATTGACCTTTAAGTTTCTTCCTAAACTCTAAGCTGTCTACTCCAAAACGAGAAACATCGGGCCTAAGAGGTTGATGACTACCAGTGGATGAGGGACTGCATGATAGGCATTATCTTTCTTAAACTCAGGAGGTGTTTCACTAACTGATTCCTCATTACTAGATGTGTCTACATAATTAATGAGTTCATCATCACTAGTAGTTATATCCTCAAAGTCACATTCATCCTAATCACTAGGTGGGTTTTCTATGCTATTAAAGTCCATACCAAAACCTAGGCCAGATTTAATATAAGGTCTTCTCTGTTTTTCAACATAAGTGACATGAGAAAGACCTGATTGTCCCCAAGCAGCAAACTTTTCTAGCAATTCATCTCTCTCCTTAGTTAGTTTCTCAATTTCAGATATCTTACAGTTTAACTTCCATTCACTTAATTTCAACTGATAATCCTGTTGTTCATACTTTTCTGCCCAAGCCATTTCATTATTTTCATGTGTTATTAATTTGGCTTCCATAGACTCTAAAGTTATTTGGTAAACTGCTACTTCCTGCCCTAATTTCTACACTTATCTCTTTCATCCAGTCATACATAATCATTAAGCACTTTTTGATAAAAGTTATGACACTTTGAACATACCTCGGAGATAGGGGTGAACTTGGTGAAGTGTACCATGGCAAGCGTAATTGTGTTTATCTTCACACTCCATGCTCCATCAAAGCTTCCATAACCATCTTTAGACTCCATAGCAAAGATGTCCAGTTCCTTATCAAAAGTCAGTGCTCCAATTAAATTCTTCCACTAAATCCTCCACAGCTACCATACTGAGGTTACTGGTTCATCATCAAACTCAGATCCAGTCAACCTCGATAAATTCTATTAAGCAACCAAAGCTTTTGTTTCTGTAATAGGGATTTCTTTCAACTCTAGCTTTGGTTTCACCATCCTTGTTTGCTTGATACTTAGCAAACCTCGCATTCCTTGCAAACTGTCCAGTCTTTTGACAATTGAAGCATTCAATTTTGGATTTGTCAAAAGTGATTCCTTGTTTTGGTTTGAAGTCAATGCCTCTTCCTGTCTTCTTCATAAACTTCTTGATCCTTGCATGATGATAGCAACTTGCCACATGATATCAATTTCTTCAAGAGCATCCTCTTCAATCTGTGAGAGATCTTCTTCATAAGTAACAATGTAGAGAGTAGCTTGTTGTGCAAAGAAAGAGCACATGACTTCATCTGAGTGGATGGTATTAGTTGGTGTAGGGCTGCTGAGCAAAGTAGGGGTAGTGTAGGTAGCATTTTTGAGCAACGATTACTTTGAGTAGGAGAAGCGATTACTTTTAGTAGAAGTCTGCCCTCTTTCGCAGATGACACAAAAGCAATACTGTGAGACTTTGAGCTTGTTTGGCCATTCATCTCATGCCCATACACCTTCAGATGATTGTAGAGATCATCAAAGTCCATGGTGTCCAATCCGGTTGTCCTCCTCATCATAGTAGTAATCACATGCCATGTAGATAGCAAACTTCTTAAGAACTTTAAATTTGCATCTTCAACTGAGACTCTGCTTTGTGCAGCTCCAAAGATGCTAAGAAAATTTTGGAATCTGTCATAGGCAGCATCAAGGCTTTCTCTTTCTCCAAGAAAGTTTCAAACTGCTGCTTCAACAGATTTATGTGCATCTTTTTGAAAGCATCATTTCCTCCAAATCTAGTCTTGAGAGCAGCCCAGAGTTGTTTTGCATCTTTAGCATCATGGAACTTGAGTATATGACCATCGGAATAGCGTAGAACAACAAGATGTTGAGAGCCTTCTCTTGATTCCTTATTGTAGCAGGTGCAAGATGGGTTTAGGTGCTTTAGGTGGCCAGAATGTCTACAGGTTCTTCCACAACTTCATTACCATTGACAATCACATTCCATTGTGCATGGTCTGATTGCAATATACGCTCATCTTCATGCTCCATAGATCGTATTCACTCTTCTTAATGATAGGAATCCTTAGTGAGGTGATGCATGGGGTGGAACAAACCAATCGACATCTTTAGGTTTTGTTGTTTAACTAGGTTTAAACGGTTTCTTCTTAGTCGGAGTTTCACACAAGCTCACGATACCACTTGTTTAATCGATGTACTCTAACCAAACTAACTTAAATAGCTTGTTAGGGTTTAATAACCTCGGATAAATCCTAAGTTATTAACAATGAAACACTGAGTAATCTCTATTAAGTATGCGAATTTATACTTAACAAAGCTAAGAAGAATATAACTTTATTAATAACTCTAAAACTGCTTATTATGCATATTCTTTAACAACTCTAAAACTCTAAATAATGATCATACTTTAGGATTCTAAAAACATATATCTCTAATGCCAATCTAGGGGTCCTTTTATAGGCTTAAGGATAACCCTAATCGGTTTACAATTCTTATCCTTGTACGTCAAGTAAACTATACTTAGAAAGTTCTAGATAAACATTACTTTCCATCTATTAAACAATTACAACCGACTTTAAGCTTTGCAGTACTTTGACTTTTACTTAGCAGTACTTTGACTTTTTCAGTACTTTGTTAATCTTCAGCACTTTGACTTTCTGTATCCCAACATCATATGTATTTATACCACTTTTAATTGTTTTTATTACTTATTATTAGTAAAAATCATCTTATAACTATTCCCATGAGACTTATCATTGTTGATCATGTTTAGGCCCTAAGAAGGTGTATGGTAGGTTTAGAATAGATTTGGTGTTGATTTGAAGTGATTGAAACAAGTATTACGCTAGAAAAATCATTTTTGACAACTTAGAATTGAGGTCTGATCGTTTTTACAAAATCTGGAAATTTCAACAGGTCATGAATTATTTTGGGCTAGATATTCAGAAAATAGACTTTAAAATGAAACCGTGGTCTCTTGAACGGGTTAAAACGGATTTATAACGAAGAAGTTATGCTATTTTCAAGTTTTCATGGCTTAAAACTATATTTTCGTAAAAAATACATGCTGTCCCGTAATTATTTTAAGGGCAAAAATGAGTTTTAAACATTTTCTAAATGAGTCGATTTATCAAAAATATATTATTATACATTAACACGAAACTAAGGATATATAAAACGTAGAAAACGGACTTATAACGATTAAGTTACACGCGATTTAAAGAGGGTTATCGTAACTATTTTTCACAAGTAATAACACTTATATATTTTCTTAGTGAAAATGGTTATCGCAAGTGACTATGTTTGGAGCTATTTTTCATATCGATAGAATACTTTTGAGAAAACGATGTCTACAAGTAAAAGTGAGTTCACCTAGCCTATTTTCCAAAATGTTCAACCGTTCGACAAACGGAGTTGTAACGAATAATATATGGTCACACAAACTTTGTCAAAAACTAACTTTAAACAATATTTTTAGTCCGACTACCCTACTTCATCTATATTTTTCTCCATGATTGAGACCTCTATGATCAAAATTTTAACGCTAAGACTTTTAGATAATGTTACAAGCTTTCTAAAACCATTGAGTTTGTTTCCTAACACTCGATATTCACTATTTTACGACTAGTTTTCCGAGGTCATTTAGCCATTTCCATGAGTTGTCAAATTATATTGTTTTACGACGAAAAACTATAATTTCTTAATAAATCACTAAATTACTGTCGTAGGATATCATTTCAACGTAAGTACTTGTAAAGTAATTTACAACTTGTCAAAATGTTATAAACTTGTTTTTCGACGATAAACTTTATTTTCAAAAATGCACAAGTGGTATGAATATCTTATGAGTTTGCATGCATAACATTACATCATGACTTATATTAGATCATATCATTCATAATAGGTCGCGGTTAGAGATTGCCACATTTCAAGTGTATCCACTTTTACCATCATATCATTGTATCAAGTGAGTTTTCATAGCCCCGTCTTTCAAGTTTATACTTTATTTCAAACCTACGGGGGAGAATACATTGCACATCATTTTTATTACGATCCCAAGTATATCAAATTCATTTACATTGCTTAAGTTACCTCATTGCCAATTGAATGTCCCCATTTCATAATCATGAACTCTAATTCCTAAGCGAAGCGAGGGTGAGTGAATAGATCTATTGAGGGTGACTCTCCATCGTGGTTGGTGGTCCCAACTGGTCAAACGGTTGCATTTCATTTAATAACATAATTTGAGTTGTTTGGCAAAACACTCTGTTGGGGTGAACATCATGATCAGTCTAGCTTCGGTGTCATGTGCTTATAGCAATTGTAACATTTTTATGTGGCATATTTGTCATACATGGCCTATACTTGTGGTAGTCGTATAAAACATTTTCATAAACTCTATGAACTCACTCAACCTTTGTGTTGACACTTTTAGCAATGTATTTTCAGGTATCTAAGGCCTATACTTCATAGCATGCATAAGGACTTATCAGAGAGAGTGCGGTGATGACGCTCTCACATGGATTTTATGCACTATAAAACATCATTTGGATTGTAACAAACTTATTTCCGCAAATGTTGATTATCTTTTTGGGACCTATCTTTTGTAAACTCTGAATGTTTTATTATATCAAACGATGTGTTTTCCAAACGACACTTTAGGTCGTTCAATATAACTGTAACTGTGATGCTATGGCAATCATCCCCCAGGAATTCCATTCCGCTGCAAAACAGGTATTTTGGGGGTGTGACATGAAATCAGAACAAACATTCTTCGACATAGTATGAGCTGATATCTACGTTTTTGCCAGCATGATAACAATCTCAGTGATGAACTATTTTAGAAGCGCTCAATATCGAAACAAATCTTGAAAATCAACCACCACACCACATCACTTAAATATTTAGGGTTTTGTGACTTGACAACATAGAGCGTGGAAACATTTTGATAAGAGAAATTAAGAAAGACACCATCAAACAATAAACATCTTAGTAATGGAGACTAAGCACCTTAGGCAAGGAAGACTCAAGTCATGACATTCGCTAGAACTAGAAACGCGAGGAATCACAATTGTTACCCATAATCTATTCTTTACATAAATGCCCTTTTCGATAGACTCGACATTTTGGAATTTGTCATGAGACATATGGTATCAATTTCAATTATACCTAATATAAGGTAGCAGATTCACCTTAGACTTCTGACAATCATTTCAAGATTCCCATGGAACCTACTAGGACATGAGTACCGCCTATTATCCCCAGCTCAATGGTCAGAGTGAGAGAACGATTCAAACATCAGAAGATATACTCAAAGCATATGTGATTTTCTGGAAATGATAGGGCAAATCATTCTTCATCGAACAAGTTCCCTTACAACAATAGTTATCACATGAACATACTGAGTGCACCATTTGAGGCACTCTATGGTTGAAATATCAATCACCTAATGACAGGCCAAAAATCAGGAAAGTCCAACTCACTAGTCCATAACTTATTCATGAAACAACAAAGAAATCGTGATAGATCAAGAATCTACAAGCAACAACAAATAGATAGAAAAGCTACGTCGATATACACGACCAAATATTGGAAATGTGTTCCATAAGTTACAAACCATTAGAATTTCAAGTTGGCATCAGAGTTATGTTGAAAGTCCGCCTTGGAAAGGTAGTACGATCAGAAAAACGCGGCAAGTTAAACTCTTTTCACAAATAACACCGTAGAAACTACATGAACTGAATTCAGGGACTGAATTCCTTTTTGGGTGGGAGAATGTGACAAATCGTAATTTCAGGTCATTTCTCAAATTTACTATTCATCTCGGGAATTTACTATTCACTGGTTACTATTCATCATTTTTGAAGTCGGTTTGAGACTTTGAGAGGTTATTTCAAAATTTTACTATTCATGAAATACTATTCATTCCAGGAGAAAAATCACTATTCATGATTCACTATTCATCATTTTCGTAAACTAGGTTTACGAGTATCAAATACGCGTAACCTTGAGGGTTAAGTCGCTGCGATTCATGGAACATCATTGAGAATATTTCATATAGACTAGAGTTAGTCTACATATCATCCGTAATATCATTTTCATATTATTTTATGCATGGGTTTGCATATTTCATTAACGTATATTTATTTATTAAATAAACGCTATCGCACGATCATTTATTTTGAATAATTGATCCGACACTTCCAACAATTATTCGATATATTTTATACTCATTTTAAGACTATAAAAATTATATTATTAGTTTACCCGATGTTTCGAATTTATTTTGGTATAAAAATTGTTATATATATATATTTACGACGGTTTTCGTAAATTCTATTCGATAATTATTTATTCACTCAATACTTGCGAGAAATGCATTTTTATAATTTTTATGACTTCGATATATTTTATTTTCTTTCGTTAAAATCGATTTCTAGCTAACGCTACACTTAATAACTAATTATATGTACAAAATATACATTATACTTAAACTTAAATACAATTAAATCATCAAAATACATCAAATCCTTCTCCATCTTTACCCTTGCTGCCCCCCCCCCCCCCCCCCCCCCCCCCCCCCCCCCCCCCCCCCCCCCCTTGTCATCATTTTTATAAAATATCTTGGCCATGTAGTGTACACATATTCCTATTTGATAGATATTTGTAATATACAAATAAGATACTAAAATAAAACACATACAAACACATATTTTAAGGTGAAAAATAGCATGAAACACTCTCTTGCTCACCCTTGTGGTTCGTCCAACTCAAGAACAAGAAGAAGAGATCGTCATTTTTCCAAGATCAAGTGTTTAAAAGATCAATCTAGTGTTCTAGTTAAGGTTTTGAAATAAAAACCTCTAAAAAATTAGGTACCTTGTTACCAAAACCTCTTCATATATCAAGTAAGTGTTCTAAATAATTTTCCTAATCTTACATACTCATACTTGATCTATTTTTATGATCCTATTCGAAAAACATGCAAAAATACTATGATCCATACCACTTTTACATGTTTTTATTTCTTAATATGAGTTTAAATTATCATATTAGTATTCCAATGAAACCTATCATTTTGGTGAATTTTAGGAACCCATGACACCCTAAGAAGGTGTATGGTATGTTTAGAATATCTTTGGTGTTGATTGAAAGAGATTGGATCAAGTTACAAACTAGAAAAATCATTTTTTTTGACGATATATATTTAGTTACTGTCACATTTTGTAAAATCTAGAATTTTCAGTAAGTTGTGAGTTATTTTGGCTTATATTTTCAGAAAATAGACTTAAAAACAAAACCGTGGTCGCTTGAACGGGTTAAAACGGGTTTATAACGAAGAAGTTACGCTAGTTTCAAGTTTAACAACGAAAACTAATTTTCTGGAATAGTACTTGCTGTCAAGGGATTTTTAAGGGGCAAAACCGAGTTTTAAACATAATCTAAATGAGTCAATTTATCAAAAATATATTAGTATACATTAACACGAAACCAAGGATAAATAAAACGTAGAAAACCAAGCTATAACAACTAAGTTACAAGCGTTTGAAATATGGCTATCGTAACTATTATTTTTCACAAATAATAACACATACATATTTTATATTAGACCAAAATGGTTATCGCAAGTGACCATGTTTGGAGCCGTTTTTCATATCGATAGAGTACTTTTGAGAAAACGATGTCTAGAAGTAAAAGTAAGTTCGCCTATCCTATTTTTTAAAATGTTCAACCGTTCGCCAAACGAAGATATAACGAATAATATACGATCACTCAAACTTTTCCGAAAATTACTCATAAACTATATTTTTAGCTCGACTACCTTACTTCATCTATATTTTTCTCTATGATCGAGACTTCTATGATCAAAAGTTAAAGTCTAAGATTTTTAGATATCACTTCAAGCATTCCAAAACCATTGAGTTTGTTTTCTAACATTCAATATTCATCGAGTTACAACTAGCTTTACGAGTCTACTTAGCCATTTTCATAACTTGCCAAAGTATATTGTTTTGCAACGAAAAGCTATAATTTCTTGATAAATCACTAAACGACTATCGTTGGATGTTGTTTCAACATATTTAAGTTTAAAAGTATTTTATAATTTGACAAGATGTTAGAAACTTATTTTTCGACGATAAACTTTATTTTCAAATGCACAAGTGGTATGGATATCATTTGAGTTTGCATGCACAACATTAAATCATGACTTATAATAGATCATATCATTCATAATAGGTCGCGGTTAGATATTGCGCCTCATTTCAATGTATCCGCTTTTGCCATCATAATCATTGTATCAAGTGAGTTTTCATAGCCCCGTTTTATTCAAGTTTATAATTCATTTCAAACCTACGGGGGAGAATACATTGCACATCATTTTATTACGAACCCAAGTATATCAAATTCATTTACATTGCTTAAGTTACCTCAATGCCAATTGAATATCCCCATTTCATAATCATGAACCGTTAATTACGGAGTAAGCGAGGGTGAGTGAATAGATCTATTGAGGGTGACTCCTCCATCCGGGTTGGTATTCCAACTGGTCAAACGGATGTATTTCATTTAATATCAGAATGAGAGTTGTTTGGCAAACACTCTTTTGGGGCGAACATCATGATCAGTCTAGCTTCGGTGTCATGTGTAGACATTGTATCATTTTTATGTGACATTTTTGTCATACATGACTTATACTTGTGGTAGTCGTATAAAACATTTTCATAAACCTATGATTTCTCACCAACATTATTGTTGACCGTTTTAGCAATGTATTTTCAGGTATCTAAGGCATATACTTCATGGCATGCATAAGGACTTATCATAGAGTCGCGGTGACGACGCGTCTCACTTGTATATTATGGCACTTTAAAACATCGTTTGGTTTGTAACAAACTTATTTCTACAAATGTTGACTACCTTTTGGGACCTATTGTTTTTTTTTTGTAAACTCTGAATGTTTTAATAAATCAAACGATGTAATTTCAAAACTACACTTTGTGTCGTTCAATATAACTGTAACTGTGATGCTATGGCAGTCACGCCCCAGGTATTCCATTCCGCTGTAAAACCAGTATTTTGGGGTTGTGACATCCAATTTTCTTCATGAACCTTTTTGCCCTCATACTGATCAGGGCAATATTCCATTTGATGTCCATCTCTTCCATGTCATCTTCATGGATTTGTCGCAGATCATCATGAGTGATATGAGATCCTTGACTATGTTCATCTATGAAAGCATAGATTGTGCCTTCATTGATGCCTGCTGCAGTGGCTACAGAGCCATCAGTATTAACATTAGTACTAGGAGTACTAACATCAAAACTATCCACATCATTGCTAGGGATGCTGGTGAGCCACAAAGGCTATGTTTTGTGACCCAGAACTGGAAGATGCAGCTTCTTTTCTCTTCATGTCTTGTTCAATCACCTTAAAGCTATTGAATAGATTATCCACCTTTATGGTTTCAAAATCTGGCTTGTTCTTCCATACAATGACATGAGTGTCCCATTTTGGTGATGGAAGACTTCTAACAAACCTGAGGTTGACATCTTCCTTGGAGAGCTCCACATCCAATACTGCTAATTGACTAACAAGTTTTTGAAGCCTATTGTAAACTGAGTCAATTGATTCAGTTGCACCAGCAGTGAAGTTTTCAAACTCTTGCTTCAAAAGAGTCTCTCGAGTTTTCTTGGTGCCAGAATCTCCACCAAATCTGGTTTCAATGGCTTTGAACAAACTCTGAGCATCTTTGTGTTTTTTGAAGGTGAGTTGATGATCATCAGGTATTGCCATGAGTAAGAGACTTCTGACCTTGAGATCATTGCCTCTTAGAGCCATTTCTTCATTGGTGATAGGATCACCTTTTTCTTTAACAACTGTCTTACCATTAACTTCTTTAGTGACAGTAGATTTGAAAGAGTTTCCATAGAGCACAATGTTCCACAGCTTGAAATCAAGTACCAAGAAGTACTGCTCTATGTGCATTCTCCAGAGTTCATATTCATTTGGCTGCAACTTAGGAACTCTATTAACAGCATTGGATTTGTCAAAATCCATTTCTTCAATCGTCACACAGGATCTTCTAAAAACAGAGCTCCAGGACACAAGCTCTGATACCACTTGTGGAGTCCCAAACCTTGGATCTAGAACACTTAGCTTGAAAACGTGTTAGTTGCCTTGGATGGTTCCAAAACAGCAATGAAAAACTTTGTTGTAGATGCACACAAGTATGCGGAATCTACTTGAATGCACTTAGAAGATTAAAGTAAGAACAAGTATAACACCAACAGCTTCAATATTATTAAGCAATAATACGAGTACTCTCCTAGTACTAGGGTTTACAACCTTGAAGATCTTCTTAAGACGGCTAGAACATGAGATGTATGTTTAACCTAGCTAGGATCTCCTTTTATACACTAAGGAGATCCCTTACAGAGATAACTATGGACTAAGTATGTCATATCTTCTATTTGAATAGAAGATATGTTGTTACAACTCTTACATGACATTCCATTCTTAGAACAGTACAAACTTAATAATATCAGTACTAATATTATCACTATCAGTACTAACTAGTTAATACTTATCATATAACACTATCAGTACTAACTCTACTAAAATAAGTATTAACTCCAAAAAGCGTATTTCCTAACATTAGTCGTTCAGTTATGTTTAGTAGTTAGTTAAGCAATACCGTGGAGGACGGACGGGTCTTTACCCATTATATACCTGATCCATAGCCCGTTGGTGGCATTTATTGTAAGATATATAAATACCCTTTGTCTCCCAAGGCAAAGGGTGGAGCTTCATAATATTACATAACTTTCTCTCACTTGAAGTTCCCATCCTCTCTACTTTCTCTCTCTAAACTCAATCTAGATTCTGACCATACATAGTTGTGTTTGTGTGTTTATGATAACCAATATGTTACATATTAAAATATTACGACCTAACTAATGCTAGATGATACTCGAGGTGACCGAGTCTTTAATATGGATTTTAATAATCCTAACAATCTCTCCTTAAGGGAGGTCACCCTGGAAACTACAATTTGAATTCTAGCATTCTATTACATGAATTTAATTTCCTAGCTCGTAGTCTTTGATTCTTCAAAGTCCATAATCTTTGTACTTCCAGTAGTGATCTTTGAATGTTCCTTTGGCTTGGGTGATCTTTGAGCTTTCTTCAAGATCATCAGCCACCGTAAATCTCTAAATCATCCTTTGTTGTATCGCCTCCATGTGATGTTGTAACTCTCAGACTCGCATGCTCACACATTTCTGGATCATAATAATTTGCATCAGAGTTGCGGAAGTAGTGTTGTACGTCTTTCAGTTATCATGATTTCTTTGATTGTGAGTGTGAAGTGTGAGCATGTGGTTATGAATTGACATCTCATAGGCCATCAGCTTTAACCGTCGAGGATTTCTGCAAACAATAATTAGCAATAAACACACGAAAGTGTCTTTCTTCACTTTCCTTGAATAGGCTTGCAAGAACCACGGTTCCCCATTGATCAGTATAAATACTGCTTATGATCAGGTAGAATTCCGAAGAATCTCCTTGACAGGGTTTCACAGCTGTACTAGCCGTTCTCAAATCGGATATTCTCAAAGTAGACAACACGGGGTGAGTGAACCAGCGAATTAGGGTTCACTGATTAATCAGAAATTTATTTAAAAAAAACAGTCGCGTATTTCCAGATAAAGAGTTTTGCAATATGACAAAATTTTTATGAGCAAGATCAAGTTTCATTCACAAATACTTTTGTATGAAAAATTTATGCGCAGTCGATGTACTCAAAAACAATTGTTAAACACATCGAAGGGTTTTTCCAAAAGTATCCGTCAATTCATTTACTGGAACAAGGTTGATTCAAATGCGAATCGCCCATCGCTTTTTCCCGTGGTCACACATTTGATACATGAAGGATCTCACATGTCACCAACCGAGAGCTTGTTTGATGTTGGCTCTAGAAGTATTTCCATTTCATTGTGAATACTTTACATATCACTTGGATGTTCGCAATACCACAAGGATAGTGCATAGGACTCTTAATAAATATTTTCTTGCTTTTCACGGTGTATGAAACAACAAGCATATTGAAAGTGTGTCCTAATGAGATTTATGGATGATCTCTTGGCTCTAGACTCAATAGTGCGCTTTGGGTTTCCTATGCAGAGACAAGGGAGAGGGTCTCCCCGCTTCAATATCAACCATCTCTAAGCAAAAGGTAGATAGATTACACCGGTTACCTGTGAGAATGAAACAAGTCCTTATAAGAGAACTTGAGTGTCCGGAAGGTTTAGTGCAGTACGTCACTGGGTCCATGACGTCTTGTCTTCAATACCGATGTTACCTTGGTAACAACCAGTAGCATATGAATTGAACCCGATTTCTGCCATATGGTTGAATATTTGGAGGGCTATTTCTTTTCACACATTCTCTTTATATTTATTTTTCATTCTTCAACGCCTTTAGATCTTACTGAGACTTCATTACTAAAACCTTGTTGGGTTTGTTCTAGTCCTAGCTCCATCTCAGTCGGCACTCTTCCTTTATTCTCACTTTTCTCCTTTTTTAATCATACCTAAGGACTTCTACACTAACTAGTGGATTGTCCCTGGGTAGATCCCTCTGTCTCTGGCAGGATCGTGGGAACGAATACCTAACCTTGCCATCCTTATAAATCCAATAAAGTAAATGCAAGGTCTGTCATGTGATATTGTTCTCTTCGCCTTAAAACCAATTAAATATGAATCAAGGTACTTGTGATAAAATATGAAAGCATTTGTACCTCAATTGTTTTTGATCTTTCAGAAATGCTCCCCCTCAACATGTGCAATTGTTTAGCACATGCAGGGAGGAGTGCTTGGTTAAGTCTTAAACAATCACATTTTTGTTAGATTTAATATTTAATTCACACTCTCTCCCCCGATAAAAATTTTCAAACCTTTTGAGATTTGGGATCACAATTGATTTAAATAAGTTCGAAAATTTGAGAGAAAATGTGGTCTGATTTAATATATATTGATATAGAATTTGAAATCACTCTCTCCCTTAATCGATGACCCGAGTCATTGATTGAGTGACAAATTTTGTGAAAAATTCAAGTCCGATTGATGCGTTTTTACGTGTCTTAATATTTATAGTATCTCGCTATACCTATGGTTTACCCTAGTGCACTAACGGAAGTGTACCCGGCCGTGTAGTGTAGTAATCGGTAAAGCCGAGGTCGCCCCAAGAGCTATGTGTGTTGGATTATTACTAAGTCTAATTGTCACAGAATAATAGTTTCGATAGGTATTTAATTAATTAAACAACTAATGCAGAATAAAGTAAATAAAAGCAGATAAATGGTGAAAGGGAAATCAATGGAGGAGAGTGGTGCTAACCTAGTTAATCCTCCTAGCTAGTTATGTCTACGTCCACTTACTTCCAATTACTTCAGGTGGGGTCAAATTCGAGAGGACAACATTTGGACAATTCGCCCTAACCTATCAGCAAAGATGCCACCACAGGAGAAATCTGGCGCACCATCATAAGTCCTGTTGTTCCTGGTCCCCTAAGCCAAGTCATTAAGTACCGCTACATGCTAGATTCATAATAGTGAGTGCCCGGCCGTTAGGAACTTAGACACTACACCCCCCAACTCTTAAGTTCATCCAAACGATAGGTGATCAGTTGGTCAAATCGCACAAGTAGAAAGGGTCGTCAGTTGGTCATATCTTACCCTTCCCGTCTCCTGCACTCACCTAGGGTCAGTTCGTTATATCTCTTAGGCAATTGGCCTCTACCGCCATTCAAAACTACCGAACAAAGGGTGGCTACCAATGAACTATGCATGCATACACTTAGAAATAATTGTACGGAAGTAAAGGTAAACGCAAACAAAATAATTAAGGAATCATAACTAGGCTAGCACCAAAAGGTGCTTAGCCGCTCATATTAATCATGCAAATCAATTCAATATTCAAAGGTACGAAATACATGAATTGAAAGTAAAAGAAATATAAAACGCTAATGCTTATCGTAATGGAGTGACTTCTCCTTGGAAACAGATCTGCTCCCCTAGACCTGCCTTGAGCTTTTTCCCACGCCTTCGAGTGTTGTGTGTGGTATGAGATGATTAGAAATGCTGGAATTCGTGGGGTATTTATAGGCCAGATCTGGGTGACGGCGTAACCAATATAGGAGTTACGTCGTAACCTTCTATTTCTTCGTAAAATGCACTAGATCTTCGTTACGGCAGAACCTAATGAGTGGTTACGCCGTAGTCTTCAATAAACTCGCTACGCTCGTAAGAGATGCAATAGTTATGGCGTAAGTATCACGGGCGTGGAACCTCTTTTGACCTAATGTAGTTACGCCGTAACCTTTGGGAGGAGTTACTGCGCAACCTTCTCGATAAGTTGGCATACCGAGTCACGTAATAGTTACTTACAGTAATGCGAGAGATGAGTTACCAGAACTTCTTCAAAATAGCATACTGTGATAAATCTTTAGATATGTTTCCATTTCCTCGTCTCTTTAGCTCCAATGCTCGTAATTTACCTGAAAGTGGAAAACAATGGAAAACAAGCATAAATCCATATAAATGATATAAATAACGAGCATTATCGGGGGAAATTGACACTTAATATTTAGGACTATTTGATGTTATCAGATTGATTTTCAAAAATTAAGTCTGATTGATTTTCAAATAACACATTACCACCAAGTGAAACACAAATACTTTCCTAAAGAATCATAGACGGAAAAATATTTGTATAGGAACAGCCGTCTTTTTGGCGACGTGCTTTCCTCCTTTTGAAGAGCAGGTTGCATATCTGAAATAGTAGCAAGCCATTGTAGGCATGCTTTGAAAAACTTTTTGAACTTCTGCTCGAACTTCATTTAAAGACCCGTGTCATTATTGAATGACATTTGTAGGACCGTAAATGTTATCGATACTAGAAGACATGTCTTGAAAAATTATTTTTGGTATTTTCTATTTTTCTGATTTTTATGGGTTTTTTTTGTTGAAGGTTTTATATTTTTCTTTTTTTTTTTTTTTTTAAATATGTACAAGAGTTACACGAAGCAACTATATTACTCCTCATTCTCTTCCTGCAGACGTTTGAGTGTTTTTGGCTTCAGACTCTTCATATCAAGTCACGGGAGAATAAATTGAAACCGTTCTCTCGGAAGAGCTTTGGTGAAAATATCCTCCAGCTGGTACTCAGTCCTTACGAAGTAAAGTTCAACCACGCCATTCTCAATTTTTTTCCCTGATGAAGTAATGTCGGATATCAACGTGCTTTGATCGAGAGTGCTGGACATTGTTGAAGCAAGGAGCAAGGGCACTTTTGTTGTCGCAGTACAGAGGAATCTTGTTATATGCAAAGCCATAGTCGCATTAGGGATCTCATCCATAAGATTTGAGCACAACATGCGCATGGTAATGTACTCTACCTCTGTGGAAGATACGGACGTACTTATTTGCTTCTTTGAGAGCAACTCGCTAATTTATCACCTAGAAATTGAGCACCTCCCGACGTACTTCGACATGTATCTTGACACCCTACATGGTCAACATCTGCATAGGATGTTAGTGCCATGGCGGTGTCCTTCGGATACCAGAGTCCCATATTAATGATTCTTTGGAGATACCAAAAGACCCGTTTTATCGCTTCAAGCTGCTTTTTGGTAGGCTTAGCCTGATACCGAGCACACATGCATACAGCAAAAAGAAGATCTGGTGTACTGGCAGTTAGATACATCAAGGATCCAATCACATCTACTTGGTATATCATGATCCGGTTTCTTAGCTTTGAAGCTTGAACTTTGGATGAACGGTAAGTGGTGATGACTTGGTTATAGATTTAGACTATTTGCTTGTTATTTTTATTTTACACCAATTATATTCCATGTCTTATCCTACCCTTTTGTCATGAAGCATGTCTAGGTGATGTAGCGAGCAATATTTGGTGTCTTGGCCATGGATTTGGTCATGTATCATTGATTTTTTCCACTATGTCGTGACATGTTAGTAATGACGACTCACCCTTAACCTTCGTCGTGTCTACCCATATTGCCTTCGAGAATTGTTTAGTCCTTAACTCTAGTGGTGGAGATTTATGTAACCGCCAAGCTTATGATAGAATACATGATATGACTGTGCTTTGAGTGATCACCCCAAAATTGACACTTAGAATAGTTGAGAGATTTAAGTGTTTTGTTCCCATTTCGTGAGGTGTTCGGCTTTGTTTTATTCTAGCATAAGGGATTTTTAAACTTATATTTTCCAGGTAATGGGAGATATCTTTTTAGGAATTTATCTAATTAGGTCAAACGATGTTCCAAGTCGCTGTAAGCTACGCCGTAACTCTTTCCTCAATTACAGCGTAATCATGATTTTGTAATGTATATTGAAGATACGGCGTAACTCATTCCATGTGTTACGTCGTACCCAGCTTTTACAGAGCAAATTACGAAGATATTGATGTTACGGCGTAACTCTAAACTTAAGTTACGCCGTAACTAGATCTGGCCTATAAATACCAGCCCTAAATTCTGCATTTCACATCATTCACTCAACATACAAAGCAGAGAACGTGAGTAGGGGACTGAAGGCAGATCTTGTGGAGCATACGGAGCCATATCCAAGGGAGAAATCACTCCCTAACGATAAGCATTAGCGATTTATCATGTCTTTTACTTTCAATTCATGTATTTCATTATGTTAAATACTGAATCATTATTTCAGTTAATATGATCGGCTAAGCACCTCTGGTGCTAGCCTATTTATGATTCCTTAATTGTTGTGTTTATGTTTACATTGCTTCCGTATAATTGTTTCTAGTTTATGCATGCATAGTTTGTTGGTAGCTACCCTTGTTTCGGTAGTTTTGAATGGCGGTAGTGTCTAGTTGCTTAGGAGAATTGATTAACTGACCCTAAGTAGGTAGACTAAGTGGGAAGGGTGAGAATTTGACCAACTGAGGACCCTTCTTCGCTTGTGCGATTTCACCAACTGATCACCTGACATTTGGATGAACCTAAGAAGTTAGGGATGAGTGTCTAAGATGCTAGCTCCCGGGCACTTATTGTTATGAATCTTGCATGTAGCGGTACTTAATGACTTGGCTTAGGGAACTAAAAACAACTGGACTTTCAAGGGTAGTAGCTTGATCTTCGGTGGAAACCTTTGCTGATAGGTTAGGACGAACTGACCAAATGTTGTCCTAGCGACCTAAACCCCCACTTGAAGCAATTAGAAGTAATTAGATATGAACATAACATGATAGGATGAGTAACTAGGTTAGCACACTTCTCCTCTATTGATCACAACCTTTGTCTTTATTTGCTTTCTTTTATTTTCTCGTCTTATTAGTTTATTAATCATTTCAATCCTAAAAACCACTAAAATCAGTGACACCTAGACTTAATTAGAATCCTCTCACATAGCTCTTGAGACGACCTCGGTTTTACCAAATTACTACACTACACATGATCGGGTACACGGCCCGTTACGGCATAAGTTAGACCATAGGTATAACGAGACACTTATAAATATTAAAACCTGGTTAGTAAAACTTGCATCAAGTTTTTGGCGCCGCTGCCGGGGAGTTATATTAGGGTTTTTATTAAGTCTATTTTTAATTTTTTTTTTTTCGTTTTTGTAATGTCAGGATTCAAGACCAGAAGCTCAATGCCATTTTTGGCTACCCCATTCAACGATCCGAAAAAACAATTTCGGACGAAAAAAGATTACTCACCAGTTCCTATTCATAATATTTTCTCATTTTATGAATCTGACCAATCTGATGCAAAACCCGAAGTTATTGATAAAGTTAATATCGAAGGAATATCCATGGAACAATATATGGAACAACCCAATAGGAACTGTATAAGAGCATTCACACAAGACTCTGGTATGGAGAAATTCTTCATTCCGGACCAATTCATCCAGGAATTACACGAGCTGCAGTTTTCAGGAGACGAGAATGAGGATGTTCATAATCATGTGGAATAAGTGCTTTACTTGTCTTCCCTTTTTAGCGTCTGGAATATCCCTAGCTATTCCGTTACAGCAAAAATATTTCCTATGACTCTTACAGGGACTGCAAAAAGGTGGTATAATAGACTCCCTGCTGAATGCAAGGGAACGTGGGACCAATTAAGAAGGGAATTCGTTCAACAATTTTGCTCTCCTTCAAAGATGGCTACACTCCTCGGTAGAATCCATCGGTTCGTTCAAGAAAGAGAAGAAACATTGTATCAAGCTTGGGAAAGATACAATGAGCTACTTTACCGCTGCCCCACTCATGACCTGAACAACCACCAAATTGTCTATGTTTTCTATAGAGGAATTAATGTTGAGACCTGTGAACTTCTCGATTCTCCTAGACCTATTCCAAGCATGAATCCTGACCTTACTTTAGAGTCTATTCGACGGATATCTGAGCATTGCTATAAATGGCATATGGAAACCGGGTATGGACCAAAAGATAATTTC
>OU343216.1:163513113-163680346 GCA_910596185.1 Chrysanthemum makinoi | reverse complement strand
GTTATAAGGGTTCTATGATGAATCCGGTCCCATTTCATAAAACTTAGGTTGGTCGGATGGTGAAAATGTCTCCTCGGGAATTATTTAGTACTTGAAATGCACCATGTCGATATCACTAGAAAAAATAAAATTAGGCTTGCTTGACTTCAAGCTTATCCTCTTCTTAGAAATTAACAAACACATCAAAATTCTTTCGAGGCAACATCATGAGGATTTGAAGGATTCCTCAGGTTCAACCTTTCAGAAATTCTTCAAAGCATCACCAAAATGGCCGTTAGGGTCAATGGCACAAACCTTTTTAGCGAGGGATGGGCCGAGAAGTTCATTAGGTCTGAACATAGCAATTTCCCCATTAGCTTCATGTGTCATTTTTTGAGAAAATACATCCACTTTTGTATGGGCAGTAGCGAGCATGGATCTACCTACAATGATAGGTATCCTGTTATCTTCGGGAATATCCAGACTAATGAATTCCACCAAGAAGAGGAACTTGTTGATTTTTATCAATACGTTTTCTACGATCCCCAAAGGTGATTGCATGGATCGATCGTCCATTTCTATTTTCATTTTTTCCGGCTTAAGATTTCTGATTCCCATGCGTAGGAACATTGAAGGAGGCATTATGCTAATGCTTGCTCCAAGATCAGCTAAGGCGTTACACATGTTAAGATTCTCGATCAAGCAGGGGAGAGTGAAGCAACCCATATCTTTCTCTTTTTGTGGCAGTTCATTTCTTAGAATTGCTGAACATCTTTCGTTTAGTTGGACCATTTCATCGAGATCATTCATCTCATTACTTAATTCCTGCAAATCATTGTTAGGATTAGTTCTAATGGAATTAATTAGAGGTATGTTATCCCAAATATCATGAAGTAAGAGTTTCTCCTTGAAAATTCTTCTCTTGACCTTCTCAGAGAAGGTAGTTGGCTCCTCAGAAACTATTTTCCCGAATTGACAATTTCTTCATCCCGTGCAATAAGATAATCTATAATGGCTTTTGAGCATGATTACACTGCTTTAAGCCCTTGATTCGTCTTCATGAATCTTAAGAGAAGATGCCGTGTTTTTCTATGAATTTTCTCATCATTTTTTCTATCCTCTCGTCACATTCCTTTGATTCTTCAATGTGATCAAGAATCATCTTTTCCAAGCTGTTTAACCTGCATTTGACAAATTTTTACTTTTCTACCCCTCAGGCTTCACTTTCACTAGCCCTTTCCAGTCTTCGCTTTTTGAACGTTGCACCGTAGTCATTTTCCCTCTTGGTTAATGTTTTCATCACCTTGTGATCGAAATTATCTTTTGGTCCATACCCGGTTTCCATATGACATTTATAGCAATGCTCAGATATCCGTAGATCAGCTCTTAAAGTAAGGTCAGGATTCATGCTTGGAATAGGTCTAGGAGAATCGAGAAGTTCACAAGTCTCAGCATTAATTCCTCTATAGAAAACATAGACAATTTGGTGGTTGTTCAGGTCATGAGTGGGGCAGCGGTAAAGTAGCTCATTGTATCTTTCCCAAGCTTGATACAATGTTTCTTCTCTTTCTTGAACGAACCGATGGATTCTACCGAGGAGTTTATCCATCTTTGAAGGAGGGAAAACATTGAACGAATTCCCTTCTTAATTGGTCCCACGTTCCCTTGCATTCGGCAGGGAGTCTATTATACCACCTTTTTGAGTCTGTAGAGTCATAGGAAATATTTTTGTTGTAACAGAATAGCTAGGGATATTCCGGACGCTAAAAAGGGAAGACAAGTAAAGCACTTCTTCCACATGATTATGAACATCCTCATTCTCGTCTCCTGAAAACTGCAGCTCGTGTAATTCCTGGATAAATTGGTCCGGAATGAAGAATTTCTCCATACTAGAGTCTTGTGTGAATGCTCTTATACAGTTCCTATTGGGTTGTTCCATATATTGTTCCATGGATATTCCATCAATATTAACTTCATCAATAACTTCGGGTTTTGCATCAGATTGGTCAGATTCATAAAATGAGAAAATATTATGAATAGGCGGTGAGTAATCTTTTTTCGTCCGAAATTGTTTTTTCGGATCGTCGAATGGGGTAGCTAAAAATGGCATTGAGCTTCTGGTCTTGAATCCTGACATTACGAAAAAAAAAAATTAAAAATAGACTTAATTAAAACCCTAATATAACTCCTTTGGTAGAAAAACTTGATGCAAATTTTACTAACCAGGTTTTAATATTTATAAGTGTCTCGTTATACCTATGGTCTAACTTATGCAGTAACGGGCAGTGTACCCGATCGTGTGTAGTGTAGTAATTTGGTAAAACCGAGGTCTGTTGGATATTGGATTTCACAAACACTCTAAACCATGATCAAAGTAGGCGTATAAGAATGTTAGAGAGAGTTCTAGTGAGAGAAAGGAAGAGAGTTGGGAACTATAGTGAGAGAAAGAAAATATTATTATGAGCTCCAACTCTCTACCTTGGGAGGTAGAGAGAATTTATAGTCTTATATAAAATACACACAACGGGCTGTGGATCAGGCATACAGTGGGTAAAGACCCGTCCGTCCTCCACGGTGTTACTTAACAAAATACTACTTAATAAAATAACTATGACTACGAGCTTTCTAACGATTACATATACTTGAGGTGACCGACTCTTTAATACCTGGAATTTCTAATTCCTAACAATCTCCCCCTAAGGGAGGTCACCTCAAACATATACTAAAATTACATTGAATACAAACAGATATGACATTAACAATTGTTCTTGAATTCTTGATGTAGTACCTTTCCGGCTTCCTAAGTAGTCATTGATTCTTCTCATTGCATGTTTGGTTACTCTAGAAGGAGGTCTTTTTACAGATCCACGTGATAATAAATTTGAGCCAGCTTTTGAGATCATCACTAATGAAAATCTCGAGACATTCATTGTGGTGTTGGTTCTATGTGATGTTGTGACTTTTGGACCGACATGCTCACATTTCGGATCATGATATCTTCTCATCAGAGTAGCGGAAGCTTTAGTTGATTCATGATATTGGCGTGGTAGCGAAGCATAGAGTAAGAAAATATCGAGTCATTGATGCACTAATCATGATTTCTTTTGAGATGAATGTGTTAAGTGAGCATGCGGCTATGTATTGACCGCTTCATTCGATCGGTACAACGTCGGGTGTACGCATACAACGGTTAGCAATAAAGCGCACGAAAGTGTCTTTGATCACTTTCGTTGAATTGAGTACACGGCCCGGTTTCCCGTTGATCAGTACATATACTTTTGTCGAGGTATAATTCGAAGAATTTCCTTGACGAGGGTTTTAATTTGCTCTAGCTTGTTCTCAAACGGAACATCTCGAAGACAACACGGATTGAGTGGACCCGAATTTTATGTCCAGCGATTGATGAAAAGAGATTTGAAAAACAATCGTGTATTGCTCAATAGAAATTGTTTTTGCAATACAACGAAGGTTTTATTGAAAATCAATTATCAATCATAAAACACCTTTTGGTTTGAAAAATGAGTACACGGTCGATGTGCTAAAGAGTTTTAAAAGCACAAAGACGGTTTTCAAAGGTATCCGATCAATCCATAACTTTGAACCGGGATTGATTCAAGAGATTGAATAAGCCCCATTGTTTCATTCGGTTGTCACATGGTTGATCTATATAATAGATCTCACATGCCACCTACCAGGAGCTTGTGTGATGTTGGCTCCAGAAGGTTTTCCATCTTCACTGTGAATATGTTCACATATCACTCGTATGTTCTGGCAAAACCACAAGGATATCATTAGGACTCAAGATATAATCTCTCTTTCCACATTGTGTGAAACAGAGAGTCTTCATTGAAAGTGTCCTAATGAGATTTATTGATGATCTCGTGGCTCTAGACTCAATTTGTGCATATTTGGATCCTATATCGGAGACTAGGGAGAGGGTCTCCTTCTTCAATATCAACAATCTCTAAGATAAAGTAGATAGATAATGTAGGTTCCCCGTGAGAATGAAACAAGTCCTTTTAAGAGGAACTTGAGTGGTTGAAAAGTTGAAGTGCAGGCGTCCTTTGGGTCCATGACGTCTTCTTCAATACCGATGTTACCATCAGGTAGCATATGAATTGAACCGGTTTACGCCCTAAGGTTGAATAAATGGAGGCTATTTGTTTTCACTTTTCTCATTCAATTCTTTTAATTCTTCAACCCTTCATTGCTTACGAGACTTCATAGCTAGAACCTTGTTGGGTTTATTCGATACTAGCTCATCTCAGACCGCATCTTCCCATATCTTATTTTTCTCCTTTTATCATCATACCTAAGAACTCTACACTAACTAGTGGATAGTCCCTGTGTGATCCTTCCGGTTCGTGGATCATGGAACAAATACCTAACCTTATCATCCTTATATCACCGTACATAAAGTAAAGTTGGTGGGTCTATTTGGTATTGTTCATCTGCCATTTGAACCAATTGAAAACCATTTGAAAATCAATCCATATACTTGTGATATATTATCAAAGCATTTTGTACCTGAATTGTGTTTGATATTTTTTAAGTAAAATGCGATGAGTGTGTAAATACTCATCATTTTTGTTCCTTCTACACTGCAAAAACAGTCAAAAAACACTTTGAAAAGTCTCAAAAAGACAGAAAAAGTACATTTTGTTGTATTTATGCATAAATTGTCAAATCTAGTCCTGATTCAAAAGGATTTAATTTTTTCATAAAAGGCCTCGGGGATTTTCAAGTTGTCGAGTAGTCTTACATAAAAATCAGGTTTTGCAAAATGGCAGCTTTGGTCCCGAAGTTTCAAAGATTATGAAATACACTGGAATTTTTAATTTGAATTATTATTTTTAGTCCTTGGGTAAATTAAACTTGTGAAAAATGGTCCTTATGATACAATTTGGAAAATTCTGATTTGGTCCTTGGTTGTGGTGAATTACAAAATGGGTCCTTGTGTTACTAATCCTAAACAACCAAACCGGACCCTTAAATTATTAAACCCAATCTACCCAAGCCCAACACAAATCCTTACAGTCCACCCATTTACCACCCTACCGGTCCATTTCAACCCAGTTTAAATATTAAAACAGCCCTCACGGGTTTCCCTTCCCCCTCATCATCACCCGCACACGCTCGCCCTCCTCCATCATCATCACCTACCCAAACACCCTATGCCAAAGCAATTAATGCTTCCTCCCCAAACACTCAATCTCCTCAACTGCTAAAAAGTTTTCCCGCCAAAAACTTAATCAACGGCTAAAAAGGAGTCAGCTCATCCAATGGCTCAAATGACAAGTGGGATTTTACTCGGAGGGAGAGAGAGGCCTTTTCTATAAAAGGGGAGGCTGGGAGTAGTTAGTTTTTTGAGTTTTAAGCATTTTTAGTTTTTTTTTGTAGTTTACTTGCAATTTTAATTTTCAACTTTTATGTTTCGAAGTAATTTCAGTCTTGTATCCACTTTGTATTCTCCGTTTTAAAGTTTAATAAAAATTCAGATTGTTTTTGAAAGCCTTGCTTAAGTATTCAATACTTCTTGTCTTCAGCTTACTCTTGTCATTTTCATCATATTATCTTAGTTTCAGTATAAGACAGCTTATTCAAGCTCATTATAGCTTTTTGTAAGCTTGTGTTTGATTTAAATCTACTCATACTCACATGCACTCATTTGGTCAACGAAAGTCAAAAATGAAGATTGGAAGCTGAAATGTGGTAAATCAGATTGTGTGGAGTAGAATTAGGTTCATTTGAGTTTGATTTGGGTTGATAGTATTACTCAAATCTCACTTTACAAGCCACAGTGGCTAGGACCAAATGTAAGTCCATTTCCAAGTACATTGTATAATATGAACCTGTGGTTAGTATTAGTTTTCATCTGTCAATTAAGCTACTTATAGGTCACATTGATTCAGTGTTAGAGTTGGCATAAGCTGGGGTAGTCACTTAAGGTCTATCGTAGTAGAAACTGTTGGGTAACTGGTGTTTGGCATTAGGTGTTGGACTGAGACTGAGGGTAGCTCAGTGGCTAAAACTAGTTACTTTAGTCTTACTTAGGTATAATAGGATCATTTTAGTCACTTGATTTTCGTTAGTAAAAAGTCAAAACTAGATTAGGACTGCTGCAAGTTTCACATCTGTTAGAATTAGACTAGGATACTTTGCACTTAGGCTTAGAGTTAGACAGGTTAGCTTAATTTAGTATCACTATAGCTTAATACACCAAAAATCAGGTTAGTCATTTGGGATCAAACTCACCAAAGTCAAACATAGATTCGTTTTAAAAGTCAAATTTGGCCAAAGCAGTTTTTTTTTCAAAACTTTTATAGATGTATCATTTGTTAATCTTTGGTCAAGAGTTTTTGGGATTTTGGGTTTGATAAATTCAGTTGGTTAGTTTCCATAATGATTTTTGTGGAATTTTCCAAAGCTTTGAAGCTCAAATAAGCTTGTTAATTCATCCCCGTGTGCCATGAGAGAATGAGCAGTCACAACCAAAGGTTTTCTCAGACTTTTACTCAAGTAGAGAGCTTATTACAGCTCTCTAGGGATCAGTTTGGTTTATATACTCTTTGGTGGGTGGACTGAAATTGTACTTCGTTTGTGGCTCAGCTCACTTAATAAGCTTGTGCACTAGCTTAAAGTAGGGATCCAAGACTGTTTTCAATTTTTAAAATCAATCAAGTCAAATCATTGTAGTTTTACTTAAAGGTTTAGACGTTTGAAATGGGTTAGTTTTAAGTAGTTTTAGCATATCTTAGCTACTGGGAATATTTGGTGCTTATTTTGAGGTCTTTAGCTTAATTTGTAGTGCTTATTATAAGCACTTCCATTCTGACTCTCTTTTCTTACAAACAAGTATTAGTTTTATCATTTTTCCTAGATTTCGATTATATTATTTTAGACTTATCTTGAATTTTTCATATTTTTCTAAGTGGGTTTGCTATTTTTTCTCCATTTAAAAATTTTTAAGCCTTTTTTAATTAGCATTTAATACAATTAATTCAGAAAAGTTTCAAAAAAAAATAATTTTTCATTTTTATTAGGTTAAGATAAATATAAAAAGTCAAAAAAATATTTTTCCAGATTTTTCTTAGTTAAATTTGTATTTTTAAGCAATTTAAGTAGTTTTAAATAGTTTTTAATTCATAGAAAATACAAAATAATCAGAAAAATACGAAAATAGTTTTGAAAATTCTCTTTAGTTATTTTAGATTTTTCCAAGTCATAATTTCATTTTTCTAGTTTTATTTCATATTTTCTTGTATTTTAGGCTATTATTAAATAGTTAAAAATAGTTTTTAATTAATAATAATTAGTTAAATAGTTTAAAAAATAATTTTCTTTTCTAAAATTTTTCTTGTTTTATCATTAGGTTTGTAAAAATGTCATTTTCATATTTTTAGGATTTATATTGTGTAATTTTCACATTTTCTTTTATCGTAGCGTAGTTTTAATTTAAGTTTTATAAAGAAAAATCAAAAACATCATTTTGCAAATAGTGATAGCGTTTATTTAATATTTTTTATCTTTTTAATTTTCTTTAATTTGCATTTAAGCCTTGTAATTTATAAACTTTTTCTTGTAGCTATAATCACAATCCTTTTCCGTTCAAATTCTCCGATCTCTATTCGTTTGGTGATTCATGCAACTTCGTTGGGACATAACGACACTGGGAAACACTATACTCTCGATCTTCATTGCATTGGTGTAAAGGCTGTTTTAAGTTTCTTACGGTTAGTCATTCACAAGTGGCTAGCTTGAGTGAGAAAACTTGGCGGTTTAGCGAATCAAATTTTAAGCATTGCCTTCGGGGATTGTCTTGATTATCTTCCGTTTAGCAGATTAGTAATTTGAATATTCACTCTTTGTTCATACCATCTATCTATATATATATATCCATATTTTCTTATAAAAAATCCAAAAACCCAAAAACATCCAAAAACGTATAAAACACACAAATATTTTTCTTTTGTTTCTATATATATATCAAACATAAAAATACAAAAAGATTTGTCGTTTTCTTTGTTTAATAATAACAACATAAAAATTACCACCAAACCAAGGGTGTACTACCTAGCGGGAATGCGACCATAATAAGTTCTCGAACCAAAGATTAAAACTTGCCTTTGTGTCCTTGTGATTGGTGTACCTTTTCAAAGAAGCCATTCATCTTGTGATTATTGGTTTAAGTTCCTTGTTGTTTTGCCTCAATTTTGTTTTAATTGGATTTGTTGTTATATCTACTTGTCAAAACCAGAAAACTCAAAAAGATTCTTCTTACCCCATTTTCATAATTCACTTTCATAATTCCCCTTAACTCTGAGATTCCTTAGAGTTAACTCTAGTAATATGCTTTTCGCTCTTCTAGATCTGTAAGCCCATTTCGTGAGCTTGTCAAGATTCCAAGAAGGCGTGTCCGTAAACTTTCTGCCCCATCGGTCGGATCGAGATCCGTCTTTGCTCACACTACTTCGCTATCATGGCGGAAGAACGTCCTATGTGTGAGCTTCTCCAGGCACCCATCGACGGGTATGGTGATGCTATTGTTATCGGCCATTGTGGTGAAAATTTTGAACTCAAAAGCGGGTTCTTGAATCTTGTAACCTCAAGTCAATTCTATGGTTTTGAGAGGGATGATCCTCATGCTCATATTCGATGGTTTAACAAGATTGCATCTACCATCAGATACAAGAATGTCCCTGGGATCTTTGTCAAGCTTCTTCATTCCCATTTTCCTTGAGGGGCAAGCCGGATTTGGCTTGAAAAACAACCCCTAAATCAATTGAAACTTGGGAAGATTTGGTTAAGAAATTTGTGAATGAGAGTTCTATCCACCTACCAAGACCACGAGTCTTAAAAATGAAATCATCAAGTTCACTCAAAAGTTTGATGAATCCTTGGTGAATCGTGGGATCGTTTTAAGGAATTGCTCATAAAATGTCCTCCTACGGTTTCTCGAGTTGATGCAACTCGATACTTTCTATAATGGGTGAGTCAATCGATCAAGATTCTCTCAATTCCTCATTTGGAGGAAATTTCTTAAGCAAAACTGTCAAAGAAGCTTTAGCGATCATTGAAAATAAGTCTAAAGTCCGCCTGCGAAGCAAGCCGGTTGTTTCCCAAGTCAGTGTTGGTCCTTCTACTTCATCGCCCGTGAGTCAATCTAGCAACGATGCTAAGATTGACAAACTCACGGAAGCAATTCAAGCTTTGGTTCTCTCCAACCAAAAGAAAGTCTCTTTTTTCACAAACTTCACCTCTGCGAAGTTAAGAAAGTGGAAGTCTGTGTTACTTGCGGTGGCCCCATGCCTATTACAACTGTATGGCCACCGATGGTAACCCTTTTGAAGCAAATGATGTGGGCGGGATTTCTAATCAGGAGGCAACCAATACCGTGCTCCTATGGACCGAACCACCGTCCTAACCACTACCACGGACCACCGGTTTCAACCAAAACCGTAATCAAAATCAGAATAGAATAAACCAAGGTTTTCAAAACCAAGGTAATTTTAGTCAAAATAACGGTTTTCAAAATCAAAGTCAAAATTTCCAAAACCAAGGAAATTTAATAGAAACCAAGGTCAGGGAAATTTCAACCCAGGGTATTTTCATGCTAAATAATCAAGGAAATTTTCAAAATCAAGGCCCTAATCCAAACAATAGGGGCCAGAATTTTCCTATGCAAAATCAAGCCATTGTTCCAAACTGGACCATCATCGATGAGTTGTTGAAGCAATTCATGAAATCCCAAGAGGAAATGAACAGGTTGTTGGTTAGCAGATTTGACATTAAGAGTCTTTAAATGATCGACCCTCGGGCTCAGGTACTTTACCTAGCAACACGATCGCTAATCCGAGAGGCGATGCAAAGGCGATCACAACCAGAAGTGGTACTTCATATGATGGACCCGCTATTCCTACTACCTCTTCTTCTTCTCTCTCGAAGGTAGTGGAAAGTGAACCTGAGGCGACAAAGGACCAAGTGCAACCTACTAGCTCACAAGTACGGCAATGTCCATCCTCAAGTTGTCCCGAAACCCGGAACCAAACACAGGTTGTTTTGAACCTCCGGTTGGTGACCCCAAATCAAAACTTCTATTCCTTACCCATCACGTTTAAATGAGCAAAAGCTCCGCGAAAAAGCCAGTCATCAAATGGAAAAATTCTTTCAAATTTTCCAAGAACTTCATTTAGACATAAGCTTTGCGGATGCTATATCATCTTGATGCCCAAGTTTGCATCAACTCTCAAACACATGTTAAGCAATAAGGAAAAGCTGTTTGAAATGGCTAAAACTCCTTTGAGCGAGCGCTTTCAGGCAGTTGTTAAAGCTTCGAAGAAGCTTGGAGATCTGGAAATTTCTTCTTCCTTGTGTTTTCAAGGGAATGATTGAATGCTTTGCCCTTGCCGATCTTGGTGCAAGCATCAATCTGATGCCTTATTCAGTGTGGGAGAAACTTTCTCTTCGGAACTTATTCACATGACTCTTGAGCTTGCAGTCGTTCTATCTCACGTCCTCTTGGCATGCGAGGATGTATTTGTGAAAAGTAGGAAAGTTCCATTTTCCGGTGACTTTGTGGTTGTTGATTTGATGCGATCCTCGAGGTTCCCTCATTGTTGGAAGAGGATTCACGAGAACGGGCGTGCTCTTATTGATGTATTTGAGCAAGAAATCACGTTACGTGTGGGTAATGAAGTTGTTACCTTTAACCTTGATCAAACTTCGAGGTACTCCTCAAATTATGATCTTGAATCGGTTAATGAATCGATTTAATTGATATTGCTTCAGAGGAGTACTCTCAAGAGTTTCTTGGTTATCTTCATAATTCTGTGAGTGGGGATTCCACCACATCTTCTCAACCTATCATTGCTGACTCTTCCCCTCTCTCCTCCGTTTGAGGGAGGTGACTTCCTTCTGGAAGAGATCGATGAGTTTCTTGCTAGTGATGAATCAATTCCGCCTGGAATTGATGGTGTTTATGATTCGGAAGGAGATATCCTTTATCTCGAGCAATTGTTAAATGAAGATCCATTACCTTCACTCCCTCTGAAAGAGATCACAAATGAGGAAATCAAATCAGTACAAACATCTCTTGAAGAATTTCCGAAGTTGAACTTAAGGACCTACCTCCTCATCTCGAGTATGCATTCTTGGAGGTGATGATAAATTACCCGTCATAATTGCTAAAGACTTAAGCGAGGAGGAGAATGCTCTCATAAAGGTCTTGAAGTCACACAAGCAAGCAATTGCTTGGAAACTCTTCGACATTAAGGGTATCAACCCTGAGTTCTGTACTCACAAAATCTTGATGGAGGATGACTTCAAACCAGATCCAACATCGAGAGAAGGGTGAATCTAAGATTCATGAGGTTATCAAACAGGAGGTTCTCAAACTTCTTGACGCCGGTCTAATTTACCCGATCTCGATAGTCCTTGGGTTAGCCCAATTCATTGCGTTCCTAAAAAGGGTGGCATAACTATTGTCACAAATGAAGAAAACGAGTTAATTCCAACTCGATTGGTTACGGGATGGCGTGTGTGCATTGACTATCGCAAGTTAAACGAAGCCACTCGTAAAGACCATTTTCCTCTACCCTTCATGGATCAGATGCTTGAGAGATTAGCGGGGAACGAATACTATTGTTTCCTTGATGGTTTCTTGGGTTATTTCAGATCCCCATTGATCCGCTTGGATCAAGAAAGACCACATTCACTGCCCATACGGAACTTTTGCCTACAGAGGCGTATGCCTTTTGGCCTATGTACGCTCGACGCACGTTCCAACGATGTATGATGGCAATTTTCCACGACATGATGGAAACAATGGAGGTGTTTATGGATGACTTCTCGGTCATTGGGGACTCATTTCAAACATGCCTCTCCCATTTAGATAAAATGCTAAAAAGGTGTGAAGACACCAATCTTTGTCTAAAATGGGAGAAGAGCCACTTTATGGTCAAAGAAGGCATAGTCCTTGGCCATAAGATTTCAAAAAACGGGATTGAGGTCGACAGAGCAAAAGTCGATGTAATTGCTAAATTGCCTCATCCTACTACCGTCAAAGGTATTAGGAGTTTTCTTGGTTATGCCGGGTTTTATCATGATTCATACAAGATTTTTCTAAAATCGCTCGGCCTATGACCCATCTTCTTGAAAAAGAAGCTCCTTTTATCTTCTCACTGAGTGCATGAAGCTTTTGAAACATTAAAGAAAAACTACGGAAGCACCCATTCTAGTTGCCCCCGACGGGGATTTACCCTTTGAGCTCATGTGCGATGCAAGTGATTTTGCTATCGGTCGATCTTGGGAACGCGTAAAACCAAGCATTTCAGCCTATCCACTACGCGAGTAAGACTATGACTGAAGCTCAAACCCATTACACCACTACTGAAAAAGAATTATTAGCTGTGGTGTATGCGTTTGAAAAGTTTCGGCCATACCTAATCTTGACCAAATGCGTGGTGTATACGGATCACTTGGCTCTCAAATATCTCTTTGCAAAACATGATGCAAAGCGAGATTGCTCCGTTGGGTTCTCCTCCTACAAGAATTTGATATCATTATACATTGATAAGAAAGGAAATGAGAACTGGCGATCATCTGTCGTCAGAAAACCCTCACAAGATGTGTTTGAGAAAAAGGAAATAAATGAAACATTTCCTCTCGAAACACTCAATGTGGTTTCTTTTAGTGGAGACTCTTCTACCCCATGGTTTCTTTGACTTTGCAAATTACCATGCGGGTAACTTTGTGGTGAAAGGGATGTCGTCCCAACAGAAAAATAAATTCTTTAAAGATGTAAAACATTACTTACGGGGCGACCCCTACTTTTTAAAATTTGCATGCGGGATCAAGTCATCGAGTGATGTGTGTATGGTCAGGAAGCTATTGACATTCTCAAGGCTTGCCATTCTGGACCTACTCGGGGACATCATAGCCCCAACTACACCGCCAAGAAGGTGTTTGATTCAGGTTCTATTGGCCCCGATTTACAAGGATGCCCACGAATTTGTCAAAACCTGTGGCGCTTGTCAACGTCACGGGAATATCTCACAAAGAAATGAAATGCCGCAAAGCGCCATTCAAGTGTGTGAGATCTTTGACATCTGGGGCATTGACTTTATGGGGCCATTTCCTTCGTCTCGCGGTAATAAATACATACTCGTGGCCGTTGACTATTTGTCAAAATGGGTTGAAGCAAAAGCTTTACCTACCAACGATGCCCGAGTTGTTGTGAAATTCTTAAAATCTCTTTTTGCTAGGTTTGGAACTCCACGAGCTATAATCAGTGATCGTGGTACGCATTTTTGCAATGACCAGTTTGATAGAGTCATGCAAAAGTATGGTGTAACTCACCGTCTCTCTCCTGCGTACCACCCCCAAACAAGTGGGCAAGTGGAAGTTTCCAACCGAGGATTAAAGAATTCTAGAAAGGACGGTTGGCGAAAACCGTGCCTCTTGGTCGGATAAGCTAGATGACGCACTCTGGGCCTTCCGTGCAGCTTATAAAACACCCATCGGGTGTACTCCATACAAGCTTAGTGCGGAAAGGCATGTCATCTGCCGGTTGAGCTTGAGCACAAGGCATCCTGGGCCTTGAAACATGCCAACTTCGATATTGGAGCGGTGGTGATCACCGTAAAGTTCAAATGAATGAATTAAATGAACTCCGTGATCAAGCATCACGAGAATCTTTGATCTACAAAGAAAAGACAAAGAAAATTCATGACTCAAAAATCAAAAACCGCGTTTTCAACGTCGGTGATCGAGTCCTTCTTTTCAACTCAAGATTGAAGATTTTTTCGGGAAAACTAAAATCCAGTACGTCTTGACCATTTACCATCACTAAAGTATTTCCATATGGAACCATTGAGTTATCTCAACCCGATGGTCCAAATTTTAAAGTGAATGGTCATCGATTGAAGCACTACTTTAGAGAGGACATTCCTCTGTGGTTGTCGGATTTACAAACTTTCCCCATGAACCAATGAATGGGGGGATCGAGTCAAGCTAGCGACTCGGGAATCAAAAACAGTAGCATGCCATATGGGTTTCACCCATATTTCTGACTTCTTTCTATTTTCTACCACCCTAGTGTGGGGGAGTTGCCCACATATTTGTGTATATATAAAGTTCAAAAAAATCTTGCTAAATAATGGCGTAGTATTTCCCTTTTACGTTCTTTGTTTGGCATAACCGCCGGTACTTTGAATATTGAGGGCAATATTCATTTCTAGTGTGGGGGAATTCTCACGAATTTTATCATGTAATTATACCGCCTAATTCCCCAATTTTTGGCCAAAATTTTTTTTTTTGGAGTAAGTGTTTTCACTTACTAACGGATTATACGGTTATCGTCCGCCATGTCTAATAAACAAAAGGATTGGCTAATCCAGGAGCAAGCGGCTCTTGGTAAAGATATCTCAAATCCGTTGACGGCTTGCAATTTTCCCAAAATTGTATGGTGTTCAACTCACCATATCTTTAATAAGTGAAGAGTTGGCTAGCCCGCAAGTTTATGGCTTGTGGTAAAGCGGTTGGAAAAACCATAATTGGTAATCGGCTCACCAAAGATGATAATTTATCTAAGAGTTGGCTAGTCGAAGCAAGCGGCTTCGGTAAGGACAAATCAAATCCGTTGAAAGCTGGTGATTTGCTCAAAATCACATGGTTATCGATGTACCATGGTTCTTACTTGAACTGAAACATTTGGCTACTCAAGAAGTAATGGCTTTTGGTAAAGAGATTCAAATCCATTAAGCTTTCTCAAAAGATTGCTAGGGACTAGCAATAGTTTAGTGTGGGGGATTGATGAGTGTGTAAATACTCATTATTTTTTGTTCCTTCTGCAAAACACTTAAAATGCAGAAATGCATCAAAATCTGAAAATATCTCAAAAACATTTTATATGTTTTTGCAAAAGTCTCAAAATCGGAGAAAAAATATTTAGCATAATTGGCGGTTTATCCCAGTTTCATAAATTGTCAAATCTAGTCCCTGGACACTTAATTTCAAAGAAAAATTTTTCATAAAGGCCCTTTTCAAAAAGTCTTATAAAGTTAGTTTTGCAAAAGTCCTTTGGTCCCGAAAAATGTTTCAAAATTGAGAAATTACAAGTTTGGTCCTCCAAGTTTCAAATTTGGAATTAATAGTCCTTGGCAAATTAAACTTGTGAAAATGTCTATTTGTCCTATGATACAATTTGGAAAATTGTCAGATTTGGTCCCTTGGTTATTGAAACAAAAATGACTTTGGTCCTTGTACTTTCTAAACAACCAAAGGTCCTTATGATTAAACCCAATCTACCCAAGCCTAAACACCTTGGACCTATCAAAACCCATTTGGACCACCCTGACCATTTGACCCCCCCCACAGTTTAAAATATTAAAAAGCACGGTCAAATCCTGTCAAACACCGGGTTTCCTTTTCTTCCCCTCATCATCAGCTGCTACACTCCACCTTCCATCCTCCCGGCTCTTGCCCCTCACTCCATCATCCCCACCCTCAAACACCCTATGCCAAAGCAATTAATGCTTCCTCCCTAAACACTCAAATCTCCCCCAACTGGCATATATCCAGTTTTTCCCGCCGAAAAACTTAATCAACGGCTAAAAAGATTATCTCATCCAATGGCTCAAATGACAAGTGGGATACTTTCAGGAGGAGAAGAGGCCTTTTGCTATAAAAGGAAGAAGAAGCAAGAGAAAGGAGTAGTTTTTTAGTTTTAAATTTTTAGTTTTTGTTTTAGTATGCAATTGGAAGCTGTAATCTTTAGTTTTATTGTTCAAGTAATATCATCATGTAATCTATTTTTAAATTAATTTCAAAGTTTGAAACTTAAGTATTCAATACTTCTTGTCTTCTTTATTTTGAAATTCAGTTTCAAAATCTTATGTCCAAGTTTCTAGTGGCTTATTTTTTAAACTCAAATAAGCTTATTCAAGCTCATTATAGCTTTGTAAGCTTGTGTTTTGATTTAAAGTCTACTCACTCATGCACTCATTTGGTCAACGAAAAGTCAAAAAATGAAGATGGAAATGGAATGTGGTAAATCAGTTGTGTGGGTTGAATTAGGTTCATTTTGAGTTTGATTTGGGTTGAGGCTAGATTAATCTCAAGCCATAGTGGCTAGGACCAAATGTAAGTCCATTTCCAAGTTTCATTGCATGATCTGTATGTGGTTTAGATTAGTTCTTATCTGTAATTAAGCTACTTATAGTATTTAGGTTTAGAGTTTAATCAATTACATAAGCTAAATCGATGAGTAGTCACTCTTTAATTATCGTATAAAAAGCTGTGTGGAGTTGGATTTTGTTAGTAAACATGGGTGTTGGGCCGAAGGCTGTGCATTAGTTAATATAGTTACTTTAGTCTTACTTAGGTATAATAGGATCATTTTAGTCACTTGATTGCACCTAGGATTAGTAAAAGTCAAAAACTAGATGTAATCTGATCTTAAGCTGCAAGTTTCACATCTGTTAGAATTAGACTAGGATACTTTGCATTTAGGCTTAGAGTTAGACAGGTTAGCTTAATTTAGTATCACTATAGCTTAATACACATCAAGATCAGTCCACATTTTCAAAACTCACCAAAGTCAAACATTGCTACAGCTTGCTTCAAAAGTCAAATTGGAAAAATCCAGTTTTTCCAAAACTTTATGATAGTTATCATTTGTTAACTCATTTGGGTCAAATTTGTGGGTTTGATAAATTCAGTTGGTCTAGTTTCCTTAATATCATTTTTGTAGATTTTGGTATTTTTTCCAAAAGCCCCACTCGAATAAGCTTGTCAATTAGAGCTCATTTGCCCTGTGCATGACTGGATTAATCTTGAGCAGTCACGGAGTTTTCTCGAGCTTTTTGTAACAAGCTCTAGAGAGCTTGTCCAGGCTCATTACAAGCTTCTTAGCCCAGGTCAAGTTTAGGTTCCTATATACGTTTTTGATTCTCATTGCTTCGTTTGGGTAGCTTATTTTCAAGCTTGTGCACGCTTAAGTAGGGATCAAAAGGCTCTGCTTTTCAATTTTAAAATCAATCAAGTCAAATCATAGTAGTTTGCACCTTAAAGGTTTAGACTGTTTAATGGGTTAGCTTTTAAAGTAGTTTTAGCATATCTTAGCTTTGGGAACATTTGGTGCTTATTTTGGGTCTTTAGCTTAATTTTAGTGCTTATTAATAAGCACTTCCATTCTGACTCTCTTTCTTACAAACAAGCCATTAGTTTTATATTTTCCTAGATTCTATATTATTTTAGACTTATCTTGAATTTTCATGATTTTTCTAAGTCAGGTTGCTATTTTTTCTTCATTTAAAAAGTTTTAAGGCAATTTTAATTAGCATTTAATACAATTAATTCGAGAAAAGTTTCAAAAATAAGTTTTCATTTTTCCTAGGTTAAGATAAATATAAAAAGTCAAAAAAATATTTTTCAGATTTTTCTTAGTTAAATTTGTATTTTTAAGCAATTTAAGTAGTTTAAAATAGTTTTTAATTCATAGAAAATAGAAAAATAATCAGAAAAATACAAAATAGTTTTGAAAATTCTCTTTAGTTATTTTAGATTTTTCTAAGTCATAATTTCATTTTCTAGCTTTATTTCATATTTTCTTGTATTTTAGGGTATTATTAAATAGTTAAAAATAGTTTTTAATTAATAATAATTAGTTAAATAGTTATAAAAATAATTTTCTTTTTTATAAAATTTTGTTTTATCATTAGGTTTGTAAAATGTCATTTTCATATTTTAGGATTTATATTGTTTAAGTTCACATTTTCTTTTAAATGTGCTAGTCCACGTAGTTTTCAATTTAAGTTTTATAAAAGAAAAATCAAAAACATCATTTTAAAATAGTGATAGCGTTTATTTAATATAGTTTATCTTTTTAATTTTCTTTAATTTGCATTTAAGCCTTTGTAATTTATAGACTTTTTTTCTCACAGGTATATCAATCACAATCCTTTTCCCAGTTCAAATTCCGATCACTATTCGATTTGGTAGAGATTATTCCATTGGGACATACATGAAACACTATACTCCTCTTCTTTGCATTGGTGTGCGAGCTATTGTTAACAATAACACAGGGAAACACTATACTCTCGATCTTCATGGAAAGTTGAATTGACGTCTTGTCTTCAATAATGCAGCATTTGAATTGCGGTTTACGCCCTAAGGTTGAATTTGGAGGATAGTTTTCACCCTTTTCATTCAATTCTTTTTCATTCTTCTTGATTTAGAGACTTCATAGCAAGAACCTTGTTGGGTTTATTCCTTGTTGGGTTTATTACTAGCTCGGATCTTAGATTTTTCTCCTTTTATCATCATACCTAAGAACTCTACACTAACTAGTGGATAGTCCTTGGGTAGATCCCTCCGATTCGGCGGCGGATCATGGGTGTAAAGTTGGTGGTCTTTTTGGTATTGGCCATAGGAACCAATTGAAAACCATTTGAAAATCAATCCAGATACTTATGATATTTTATCAAAGCATTTTGTACCTGAATTGTTTTTGATATTTTTGAAGAAGAACTCCCCCTCAACATGTGAATCAAGTATTTGAAATAGTTTTCCCCACGGAGGCAAGAGAAAGAATTAACTTCTTTGATTACCATTTTCTAAAAGATATCAACATCACTTCCCTAATAGAATCAAGTAGATAAAGCATTTTGGGGAAGGATGAGGTTTTCATGATTTTGCTCCCCTCAATATGTGCCTCGAGATTTGAAAAGAGTTTTGCACATACTAGAGGAACTTACACTTGAGATAAGTGATCACGTTTCAAATCATAGGTTTAAGATAGATGCTCCCCTCAACATGTGCATGGAAAATTTGAAATCGTTTGTCACATGTGGGAAGAAGAGCATGTACATCCTTATAAAACCATTTACCAAATTATCAGTTTAAATCCAATTTAAATCACACATTCTCCCCGATCACAATTATCAAATCATTTGAGATTTGTGATCTCTTATAGATTTAAATTGATTTTGAAAGCTTTTAAGGAGAATTGTGACTTGATTATGAAAGCGTTTTAGCTGATAAGGATCGGATTTTAAGACTTTAAACTCCATTGATAAAACATGCATGAATATCTTTTGAAAACAATTGAATGCCAAATAACTTTTTAATTTAATTGAAATCATTCTCCCCTCAATCAATGACATAGGTTGTTGATTGAGAGATTGATATTTTGACAAATAAGTCAGATGATTATCAAAAATAGAGGCTGAGTTATTTTTCAAAGCATTAGTTTTGAATAAATGTTTATAGAATCAGAGCATGGAATTTTGAAAACATGATAAAGCATGGCTATGTTCTTTCTTTGAAAAAGGGTTCTTGCTGAAATGACAATAAACCATTTTTCTCTTTCTCTCAAATATTTTTATTTTTATATTTTTATTTTTTTATGAAAATTGAACAACATCTAAAGTCCGTGTCATTCTTTGAATGACAGCACAAAGACCGTAGATATTATCGAACGAGAAAGCAACAAAATGACAATATTTTTGAAGATTTTCAATTTTTCAAATTTTTATGGATTTTGAAAATTTTAAGGTTTTATAATTTTGTATTTTGTTTTGAATAGATATATACAAGAGATAGATGAAGAAAGACCTTTACTCCTCGTCTTCCTCTCGAAGACGTTTGAGTGTTTCTGGTTGAAGGCTTTTCAAGCCAAGTCGTGGAAGAATAAACTCAAAGCGTTCTCTTGGAAGAGCTTTGGTGAAGATGTCGCTAAGCGATATTAGACCTCACAAAATAGAGTTCCACCACACCTTTTTCCACTTGTTCCTGATGAAATGATGTCGAATGTCGATATGCTTTGCTCTTGAGTGTTGAACGTTGTTGCATGAGAGAGTAATAACACTTTTATTATCAGTCTGAGAGGATTTTGTTGAATTCAAAGCCATAGTCCGATAATTGAGATCTCATCCATAAGATTTGAGCACAACAAGATGACATGGCTATGTATTCAACCTCTGTAGAGGAAATAGAAGTACTCATTTGCTTCTTTGAAGACCAGCTCATAAGTTTATCACCCAAAAGCGAGCACCTCGGGCGTACTTGCGAGTATCTTGACAATCTGCATGATCGGCATCGCATAGGCCGTTAGTGACATTCCGGTGTCCTTCGGGTACCATAGTCCCATATTGATGGTTCCTTGGAGATACCGAAAGACCCGTTTAACCGCTTCAAGGTGCTTTTTAGTAGGCTTAGCATGGTATCTAGCACACATGCAGACAGCGAACAAGATGTCCGGTCTACTAGGCTGTGAGGTACATCAGGGATCCAATCATACTACGATATTTTGTTTGGTCAATCATGATCCTGAGTGGTCCTCATCTAGTTTGGTTCGATCAATCATGGGGTGTCAACAGGGTCACTTGAATCAAATCCAAATTTCTTTAAGATCTCAGTTGCATATTTAGATTGATTTATGAAAATGCCTCAGGGACTTTGTGAAATTTGTAATCCCAAGAAAATGACATTTGTCCCATCATTGACATTTGAAATTTTGAACTCATTTCATTAGAAAACGATCACATTCCATTGGATCGGTCGAGGCAAAAATAATATCATCAACATAAATTTGAACATGAATTAAATGTTTGCACGACTTCTGGTGAACAATGTTGGATCAACTGCTCCTTTGCTAAATCCGGTTGATAGAAGAAACTTTGACAATGTATCATACCATGCCCTTGGAGCTTGCTTTAAACCGTAGAGGGCCTTCTTTCAAGCGAAACGTGAGTAGGATGCTCTTGATTTACAAATCCTTCAGGTTGGCGGCGTGGCGACTTCTTTAAGATCTCCGTTAAATGCGTCTTCACATCCATCGATAGACTACCATGTTCTTACTGCGGCATTAGCCAAAAGATTCGATTGCCTCGATTCGAGCAACTGGAGCAAAAGATTCTTCAAAGTCAATACCCTCCTCTTTATGGTATCCTTTAGCAACTAATCGAGCCTTGTTCTTCAACACATCACCATGCTCATCAAGTTTCACTTTGAAGATCCATTTTAGAGCAATGTTCATAGCACAATCTGGGCGGTACTAACTCCCATACATCTAGTCGATCGAACTCATGAATTTCATCTTGCATAGCATTGAACCATCTATCTTCATTCATGGCGGTTTTAACATCTTTTGGTTCGATCTTAGAGTACGGAGTTGAAGAAGCACCATAAGGCATCGGTTGCAAGTTGTTTCCGTGTGGATCTGGGCGAGAGGATTTCCAATGATGTTGTCTAATGGATGATCGTGAGTCCATTTTCGAAGGTGTTCATGTGGTAGTTGTTGAGGGCTGAAGTAGCGAGTTGATGTCTCACGAAGAGATGGTTCGATGAAGATTAGGAGCAAATATGTTTTCAAATGGAGCATCTTCAGGATTAGCAAAGGGATTAACTTCATCATTGATGCCCGAAACAGTTCCATGATGTACATTTGAAGAATGATGATTTGTTGATGAGACTGAAGGATCGCGCAGTGCTTCTTGACTTAAAGATATTGAGATTGAGGGATTGACTTCATTCACTGGAATATGAGCAGCCTCTGTTGTAGGGATCAACACCTCATTAGTACTTGGATCATAAAGTTCATCAAACATAGGATCAAACAATTTCTTTAAATCATCATCAGATGGAGGTACATATGGAGTTTCTTGAGAAGAGTTTGGAACAAGGGATGAACCAATTGGACTTTTTTGAAGTGCGGGTCGAGGCTGAATTGTTCAGGAGCCGTTTGACCGTCGCTCATCAAACGTAACGTGAATTGTTTCCATGATGTTTCGGGTTCTTTTGTTGTAGATTCGGTATCCCTTTTTGTTTGGTGCATACCCAACAAATACTCCAATGTGCCTTTAGCTCTAAGTTTGCCTAAGTCTTGACCCTCATTAGTTGGATAGCACAATGCTCCAAACACACGAAGGAATGAGAGATTAGGTTTTCTATTGTGGACAAGTTCATATGGTGTCTTTCCATGAGCGAGTGTGAATCAGGAACGATTTTGTGTGTAGCATGCAGTGGCAATAGCTTCAGACCAGAGAAACATTGGAACTTTTGAGTAAATCAGCATTGTTCTAGCGGCTTCTACAAGAGTTCGATTTCACCTTTCAACTACACCGTTCTGTTGAGGAGTTAGTGGAACACTTCTTTGATGGCTGATTCCAATGCTTTCATAAAATTCACTAAGTTGTTTGTTAACAAACTTAGTTCCATTGTCTGTCCGGATAATTGCCGGTTTTGTTAAGTCGAACCTGCATTTGTTTGATGAGTTTGATGATGATATTCGGAGTTTCATCCTTTGTCCTTAAGAACTTGACCCAGGTGAATCTAGAGTAATCATCAACTACAACTAACACATATTTCTTCCCAAAGATATTCCGCACTCTCATTGGTCCACATAAATCCATATGAATTGTATGAAGAACTTCTGTGACGAGTTAGTAGGTTTGGGTTTATGGGCATACTTCTTGCTTTTTCCCAATTGACATGCTTGAACAAAGATGATCCTTTTCATACTTTAGTCGAGGTAAACCTACAACTAAGTCCTTTCTGGAGAGATCATTGATGGTGCCGAAGTTCAAGTGATTGAGGCGTCGATGCCATAACCATGACTTTGTTTTTGAAGCCTTTGACAACAAGCAAATTGGAGAAGACTTCATCATATCTTCTATAGAGATGGTGTAAAGATTTGAACCACGAGTTCCTCTTAAAAGTTCCTTACCATCAAGTTCTCTAACAAAACAAGTATGTTTTCTGACAGCTACTTCTAGATCGAGTCACGAATTGACCGACAGAGAACATGTTATGACCAAGACCTTCCACATAGTATACTCTAGAGATAACACTATCACCAACAACATAATCACCATAACCCATAATTGCACCGAAATGATCATTACCGAATCTAACTGATGAATTTGCTCACGAAGTTCATGAGCCGCGACCGGTCTCCATCATATGCTTGGAACGGCTGAGTCCAGGTACCACGAGCGATTTGAACGATCTGCAGTTGAACACGAGACAAGAATGGATAAGCTGGATAATTGGGATCCCCATGCAAGAATGGGTTCCACTTGGTTAGTAATTGGAACACCCACATCGAATAGAAACATCCATATCGAAGTAGAAGCAATGGAATCATTGGGAATAGATGCAATCTTTGGTGTCGTATTTGACCTATTCAAAGTATGTTCACTTCTTAAGGGAATAGTTCTACCAGTAGGCATCCATTTTCTAGTGGGCATAATCTTAGCAGTTTGAGAACAAAGCTGATTATTCTTATGGCCAAAAGGTATCCAATAATAACCTATCTTTATAAAAGTTCTACCTGTGGGTTTCCACTGTTTTCTAACAATCTTTCGGTTTTGCCTTTTTGCCTTATTTGCACGATTATTAGCATTAACAATTTTAACCGGGCATTTGACAGCATTAGACAAAGCATTCACACCACATTCATGATTAGCAACAGAATTCAAGCAGACATCATTACAAGGTTTTGCAAATAGTATCGAATTGAATTAATTACGATGCGCCTAAGGCTAATACTAGAATCAACACGATTCGTTTTATTCAACTCAAGCTTAAAGTTCCTAGGTTGGTCTTCTACTTTCTTCCAATGCACATTTTAGCTTGCGAGGTCCTATCATTCCTTGTATTGTCTTGAGACTTTGACCTGCGCTTTAATGTCATTGATTACTCCTGTAGAGGGATTTATGGGAACATTAGTTGGTTGATCTACTTTTGCATTCTGAACTAGGCGTGCAAGGATCAGAATTACTAGACGACACATTGATGTATACTTTCTTGAAAAGCACACGGGCCTAGAATGGTTTGAAGGCTTGGCACTAGGCATAGAACAAGGCATCACAGCTTTGCCTTTTGCACCTAAGGTTAAGGATTTGGGACATGTTGCAATTACACATTCTAGCAACTCTTGAGATCGTTTGGCCCGGAGGCAAGCAAACCTAATTTCACTATCAAGAGGTTTGTTAATGAAATCCTCTTCGACAATCTCACGGAGACATTCTAGACTATCCTTAAGGTGAGCACCGTATTCATGAAAAGCATGTTCATTATTCCTAAGATGAGGAGGAATATATTTAACTATCACAGTGTATTTGCAATCTAAGGGTGATTTTGAGACAACATTCTTATTGAAAACAAGTGGCGGTTTCCATTTCCCGACTTCTCACATTCTCAATTTCCTTTTGTAAAGACGTTATTTTTTCGTTGTTTTGGTCACGGGTGACTTTTATTGAATCATATAACTCTTTAAAATGTCGTTTAACTTTTCATTTTCTTCTAGAAAACTCTCGTTTTCCTTTTGTAAGGCATCAACTAAGTTTTGAAGATGAAAAGTTTGAGAATTTCGAGAATCTAAAGGAGGAGGCATTTGGGAGCCTGTCATATTGTTCGTTTGACCCTTTAATTGAGAGATTTGGGCTTTCAACTTTCCGATCGTGTTGCACTGAGCTTGAATCTGTTCATCACGTTTGTTAATTTGAAAAGCTGCATCAAACTCTGGAGCATCCGAGGATGTCTTGATATTTGAAGTTTTGACATTTTCTTTAAGATGTTGATATTTTAGTTGTAAATTAAAATGCTCAACTTTCAGTTTAGAAAAATGTTTAACCAAATTGTCGTGATCATCCAGTTCAATTTTCTCGTTTAGTTCAGAATTAGTTTTTCAAGCTCAATGACACGATCATGGGAGACTTTCAGTGCAACCGATAATTCATGAAATTTGGAAGCATTAATGGAACAATTTGTAGCAGTGAAAAACACATCTGAGTAATACATTGAAATCAGGTTCTCATTTAGTGTATGCAAGTTCTTCCTCTCAATCTCATTATATTTTAGTGCTCGCTCATAGTCACTAACTTCAACTATCATTGCATCAAATTCCTTTTCCATTCCCTTAATATCGGTTTCTATCCCCTTTTTAAGACTCTCAAAGTGATCTTTTAGAAGTTTAAAGAAAGGCATGACCTCGGTTAAATAACATTCTTTCATTTGCTCAAAACCCTTTCTCCTTCCGTAATACCAGTGGGTGTGATCCTTTTCTTGCAAGTTTTCTCAAAATCAACAAATAGTTGAAGTATAACATATTGGCTAATTAAGGTCTTGCTTTTAGTGGCAATTGTTCTAGGAACAAGATGCATTGGTGTATTAGGAGGATACACAGTCGCTCTAGGCATTTTCCAAAGAGGAGGGTTTGTTTCAACAATATTTTCAGCTTTCGCTTATCTAAATCCATTTTCCAGAAAACTTGTTCGGGAGTCAACAATGTCCGAGGTTTAAACATGTTCAAGGAAATCCAGTTTTCCTTCTTGTAATCATGGGGTGTGATCTTTATTTTCTTCTCTCTACATTTAGGATCATCTAATTTCTTGTTCATCTTTTCCCTAGTGACTTCATCCGATTTCTTATCTTCCTCAGTGCACTCAACGCAACTAGGTTTCTGTCTAGGTTTAAGGATTTCATTGCCATCATAAAGAACCTTATGAGCATTTCTAGCCCTTTTAATGACCTCTGGATTTGGTTCCTTAACAAGGGAATGCTATGCTTATCGCTTAGGACCCTATGCTTAGTGATCATGTGAGCAGTCTGAATGGTGTTCCCTTGTATGTACAACTTGTTTTCAAGTTTGTTTTTCAAAGTTTTTAGATTAGAAAAATCTTTCAAGAGTTTTGATTCCTTTGCATTAAATTCTTGCTTAAGCATTTTCACATTTTCTTGAAGTTCTTGTTTTTGCTTAGCGGTTTTAGAAAGCTTTTCTTGCAAGGAATTTAACTCTTGTTTTAATACTTCTTCTCGAAAATTACTTTTTCTAATAATTGTACGCACTTGGTCATCCATTTCCCGCTCACGAGTGGTCAACTCAAATTTAGCACGTTGTTCATAAATAGCAACACGTTCTTTATAGGCAGTTAATTCAGATATTACGACTCATCGAGGGCACAGCGGTGTATTCATCAAAAATATAGTCATTGTTGACTGCAGGAGATGCATCACTTGGTACAACTTCACTTTCACTTTGTTTCACATATTGATCATATGGGACAACATTGATATTACCCATATTTTCAATATTTGATACAAAAGTTTCAGTTGATAGTACTTTGTCATGCATCTTTTGCACATCAGCATCATCGTATAGTTTTAGTACCTCTGAGATGAGTGTGTCTTTGGATGGGCCAGCTTGTGGTGAAGAGGAGACCTTGGGAGAAACCATTGGAGAAATGCTAGCCATAAAGATTGTGTGGGTCCATCATCCACATCGAGTCGTATGCATCACTCAGCGACTTGAAAGGCATTCGATGATTGTGACCTATCTCTGAATAGGTGCTCATCCACATCTGCATCATAGGTCTTGGCATTGCCCTCAGCTAGAAACAACAATTCCTCTTCATCCGAAGCAGCACCATTATCACGAGCTTGCACAAGACATCTTATCTCTGAAGTAATCGGCATTCGTGGGCGCTTTGGAGATGTGCAGTTCCTTGCAATGTGTCCCTCACCACCACAATTATAACATTTGATCGGCTTAGCTTGACCTTGATTACCATTCCTTCCTCGATTCTGATTACCAACATAACCTCTACCACTCCACCTCTTCCCGATCATCTGTCTTTCCTGACTGGTTGCACCACGATCCTCCCATCTTTAACATAACTTGATTGTGTGGGTTAGATCTGTTCGAGGTTGTTATTGGTTTGTGGGAGAGAATTCATGTTTTGACTAATCCGAAGAGCTAGTTGATTAATGAAATTACCCACGTGTGCATCAGCATCAGCTTGTTTGAACATAGGATCAAGAATTAGTTTGTGATTACCATTTCCCATGGGTATGACTTGTGAGGCTTTGGTTGTGATTCCGATGTTTGAGTAGAAGGCAGTTGAGTCATTAGACAAGCTTGTCTCTCCCTGGTTGGTTTTGAATTGATTAAGAACCAATTTTTCAAACATAGCATGTCTCTCATTCCGAAGGAGGAAGGCATAGAGTTGCTCATAGTTTGTATTCTTCAATCCTTTAGTGAGCTTCATAGAGGTGACAAACTTGTGCCATTCGGGATTCATGTTGTTCACAAATTTTGAGTTCAGCTGAATGTTAGGCATAGTCATTCCGATGTTCCTCATGTCATTCACCAACTTATGAAATCTCACATAGTACTCATAGACACTCTCATCCGGTTTCATCTTGAAGTGTTCAAATTCGTCATAGAGTTGTGATTCTCTGTATTCCATAGTTAATTCGAACTGAGAGAAGCATCTTGACATTATCCCATACTGCCTTTGCTTCGGTGTTGTGATTGATCAACTTGTAGATGTCTTTAGGAAGACCTTGAAGAACAATGTTTGAAGCCCTGATATCAGCATCGAATCTCTTTTCTCCTTATCATCAAGCTCATCATACATCTTTGGTCTGTCCATTCCGTAAATCAGAGTTCCATCTTCAGCAATATCAAGTACATCTCTAGTCGTCTCAACTCGATACGGTCCTTCATCAATGGATTTGAGAATGTTGACACCATTTTCCTTCCCAAAGCAGTACAATCTGATTCGTTGAGCCCAAGAATCGTAGTCTGTTCTGTCAAGCATGGGTGGACGAGTATCTGAACCAGCAACTTGAACATCCTCGACAGCAGTGGAGATGATAGTAGGAGCGTTTGTAGACATGTTTCAAGCTCTACGGGATTTTGCAATTCTTTGATTAAACCGGAAAATGATTCTTTCACGGGATTTTACTAAACCAAAAGAACAACCGTAAAACGTAATCACCGAAGAAGAAAAAGGTCTAAATGAACAAGTCGCTAAACACCTAACTTCGCATAAGCGGTCAACCGCAAACACTCAACTCGCTAATTAATCAAGTCGCTAAATAGCCAACTCGCTTTAGTCTCAACTCGCAACACAATCAACTCGCATGAACACTAAGTCGCTAAGTTAACTTCGCTAACGTTACAACTCGCTAAGTAGCAAGTCGCTTTAGATCTCAAGTCGCTTAAAGAAACAACTCGCTTAGAACCCAAGTAGCATAAATATCAACTCGCTAAACCGCTAAGTCACATGTACCAACTCGCATCAAATAACAAAGCAACTCGCTTTGAAGAAACACAAGTCCGAGACTCAACTCGCTTAGTCCTTTTTTCAAAAATAACCACTTTATCAATCCAAAACACCCAAACCACAATGATTTAAGGCTTCCAATTCAAAACATAAACACATATGATGATCCTAAACACAAAAGTACAAGCAAAATTCAAACTTTAACACTAGAATTTGTCCAAATGAATCAAACACTCCTAAACCCTTAATACTCCAAAAACCTTATGAAATCCACCAAAACAAAGAGCATGAAAGATGAGTGATCAAACCATGGCTCTTGATACCAATTGTTGGATATTGGATTTCACAAACACTCTAAACCATGATCAAAGTAGGAGTATAAGAATGTTAGAGAGAGAGAGTTCTAGTGAGAGAAAGGAAGAGAGTTGAGAACTATAGTGAGAGAAAGAAAATATTATTATGAGCTCCAACTCTCTACCTTGGGAGGTAGAGAGTATTTATAGTCTTACATAATCGCCACACAACGGCGTGGATCGGGCATACAGATGGGTAAAGACCGTCCGTCCTCCACGGTGTTACTTAACCAAATACTACTTAACATAAAATAACTATGACTACGAGCTTTCTAACGATTACATATACTTGAGGTGACCGACTCTTTAATACCTGGAATTTCTAATTCCTAACAAGGTCGTCCCAAGAGCTATGTGAGCGGATTCTAATTAAGTCTAGGTGTCACTGATTTTAATGGTTTTTAGGATTGAAATGATTAATAAACTAATAAGTCGAGAAAATAAAAGAAAGCAAATAAAGACAAAGGTTGTGATCAATAGAGGAAAAGTGTGCTAACCTAGTTACTCATCCTATCATGTTATGTTCACGTCTAATAACTTCCAATTGCTTCAAGTGGGGGTTTAGGTCGCTAGGAAAACATTTGGTCAGTTCGTCCTAACCTATCAGCAAAGGTTTCCACCGAAGATCAAGCTACTACCCTTGAAAGTCCAGTTGTTTTTAGTCCCCTAAGCCAAGTCATTAAGTACCGCTACATGCAAGATTCATAATAATAAGTGCCCGAGCGCTAGCATCTTAGACACTCATCCATAAATTCTTAAGTTCATCCAAATGTCAGGTGATCAGTTGGTGAAATCGCACAAGCGAAGAAGGGTCCCCAGTTGGTCAAATTCTCACCCTTCCCACTTAGTCTACCTACTTAGGGTCAGTTGGTCAATTCTCCTAAGCAACTAGACACTACCGCCATTTAAAACTACTGAAACAAGGGTAGCTACCAACAAACTATGCATGCATAAACTAGAAACAATTATACGGAAGCAATGTAAACATAAACACAACAATTAAGGAATCATAACTAGGCTAGCACCAGAGGTTCTTAGCCGATCATATTAACAGAATTAATCGATTCAATATTTAACATAATGAAATACATGAATTGAAAGTAAAAGAAATGATAAATCGCTAATGCTTATCGTTAGGGAGTGATTTCTCCCTTGGATATGGCTCTGTATGCTCCTCAAGAATCGCCTTCGTCCCTACTCACGTTCTACCTTTGTGTTGAGTGAATGATGTGAAATGCAGAATTTAGGGTTGGTATTTATAGCCGGATCTAGTTACTGAGCGTAACTTAAGTTTAGAGTTACGCGTAACATCAATATCTTCATAATTTGCTCTCGCAAAACACAGTTCTGGCGTAACACATGGAATGAGTTACGCCGTATCTTCAATATATGTTACAAAATCATGATTACGCCGCAATAGAGGAAAGAGTTACGGCGTAGCTTGCAGCGACTTGGAACATCATTTGACCTAATTAGTGACGGCGTAATCCTAGAATTGAGTTACGCCGTAACCTTCCATTGAGTTGGTTTTGTGAGTCACGCTTTTGTTACGGGGTAATGTGATAGAAGAGTTACACCGTAATCACTTCAAAATGGGCATACCATCATATATCTTCAATAAACTCTCCAAATCCGCGTCTCTTTAGCTCCAATGCTCGTAATTAACCTGAAAGTGAAATATAGAGGAAAACAAGCGTAAATCCATATAAATGATAGAAAATACAAGCATTAACGAGGGGAAATTGACACTTAATATTCGGAGTATTTGATGTTATCAAATATCCCCCCACTTGAACTCTACTTGCCCTCAAGTAGACCTTATTAGATAAATTCCTAAAAAGATATCTCTCATTACCTGAAAAATATAAGTTTAAAAATCCCTTATGCTAGAATAAAACAAAGCCAAACTGTAGCACCCTAAAATCTAAAACATGCAAAATGACCAAAATGCCCTTGCAATTTTAAAATTTGATTTAAAAGCTTATAAAGTGCCAAAATAAATCCCAAACTTCTGGAGACGAACAAGATATGAAGTAAATTAATTTTTACTATTACATATTAATATTTTGTAAAGTACTAGAATTATGAAACACTCAAAAATATGTCATGTGGGCCGAATAATTCATTTAAATTACTTATGTTATAATTATTATTAATTAAAAGCAAAATAACTATAAGTAACTTAGGAAATAAATTTCAAAATTGGAAACCATGATTTGGTCTCACCTTGGACCGAGTATACAGCCCATCCCCCCCAAAAATCCGGCCATCACTCCCCTAATTAGCTAACTTACCAATTTTTCTATTTTAAAACCCTAATATCACTTTTTCTCTCCCAAAAATCATACAATCCACCATAAATTCTAAGAGTATTTTTCCTGTGATCTATACACTGCTAGGAAGCCAAGAAAATTGACAATTCGAATTTTGAAGGCCTGATCTATTTGTTGTCGAATTTTGTTCATATGCAAGGTAAAATTCATAATAATTCATACGACCCTCCATAAATTCATTTTCCATTTTTCTGAGTTCCTTACATCATGTGTGATCTGTGAAAATTGATTACAAGGTTTATGGAGTCGCTTTTCTATTCTTTGGAATTTTGGAGTCGTTTTATCCTAACCGAGAGGAATAATATCATCCAGCGTGTTCTAAACGTTCTAAAATTTATATGGTATTTTTCTCATGTTATATGCATCCTATAGGTTCCAAATAAAATAATAAAAACGAACCATTCATGGTATACGAATTATTTGAGAATTAAACCCTAAAAACGTGTTAAAACCCTAAATAATTAGAAACGAATTTTATGGGTGTCAAACCCATTTTATTTAAGACCTATACGACCAATATGATACTGGAAAAATGTTCATTCGAACTGTTATTGTCTAAAATGGCCTTGTCGAATTATTATTTATAATCGGGTTTTTATTTAAAAAATCGTATAAATGGATAAACAAAATTGGAACGATTGACCTAGGGTTTATGTTATGGTCTAGATCTGACCTAAAGATGAAAAATGATGGAATAATGGTTGGTGTTTGATTTGGGGAATTAGGGTTAGGGTTTGATGATTTTATTGTATTACCGATTGAGTTTTCAAAATAAAAAGGGGTTGTTTCGTAAATTATAAAACTTGTGGACTATTTTGTAATATACTTTGGACCAGGGGGTGTTAGTATAAAATGTAACATGAGGACCTTTTTCATAAAATATGTGACTTAGGGATTTATTTTTTAAATCGGGTAAATTTGTAGCACCGAAATGTAATTATTAAAAATAGAGGGGCTTGTTTGTAAATTAAACTTGTGAAAACTTGGGGTATTTCGTATAAATAAGGATAATGAGGGTGTAATATGTAAAATTGGACACTTAAGGGCTTGTTGTGTAAATATGCTAAATAAGGAAACTTTCTAAAAAAATGGAAACCTTCTATTTTTGGAGCACCTGCTAAATATGGAAAGTTACTAAAACTGAAACCGACTAAAATAAGTAATCTAATTAAATAAGTTTTAATAAAACCATCATTGAATTCGTAGATTCGCCGGAGATGGAGTTTGCTTCCGACCTTGGTATTTCTTTGTGTTTCGTTTTGGGTATAAGGTGTATGATATTCGACCTTCCACTCTTAGGGCCTGTTTGGTTCGGCGGAATCCTAAGGATTCTGGTGGAATTGGAATTCAATTCCATTTCATAACGTGTTTGGTTGAAAAATTTAAAGAATTTGGAATCTGAATTCCATTCCTTACTGTGTTTGGTTAGCAAACGGAATGGAATGAAATTCCTTCAAAATCCCATATATATGGAATTCAACATTCCATGGCACTATGAGAGGGATTGTTTACAATTCCATGGAATTCATATTATTTTTATCATTGTCATTATTATTATTATTATTATTATTATAAAGTGATGGTTTATAATAAAATAAAATAAAATAATAATAATAATAATAATAATAATAATAATTATTATTATTATTAATTTATTTTATTATTTTTTATTATAAAAGATCATTTTATTATTATTATTATTATTATTATTATTATTATTATTATTATTATTATTATTATTATTATTATTATTATTATTATTATTATTATTATTATTATTATTTATATTTTATTTTTATTATTATTATTTTTATTATAAAAGATCATTTAATTATTATTGTTATTATTATATTATTTTTATAAACTACCCACGTTATTAAGATTTAAAAATTACTATTTATTGCAAATTGAATATAAATTATTATTTATTTAAAAAAATTTATTATTATTATTATATTTATAAATTATTATTTATTTAAAATTAAATATAATTTATTTATAGCTTACTTTATTAATTTATACTTTAAAAAATACAATTGTATTTTATATAAAAAATATATTTATTTTATATATTAGTTTATTTAATATTATTTAAAAAATTATTATTATAATTTGATAAGTAATTTATTTATAAAATATTATTTAGTTTATTAATCTTAAACTAAAATTATGTTTTAAATATTTTAATATAATTGTTTTTTCTCATTTCATTCTTCCAACCAAACATGCGCTAGTATTTGCAAATTTCAATTCCGTCAGATTTTAAATCCTAAGGATTTTAATTTCTAACATTACATTCCTTCACATTCCAATTCCTTAAACAAATTCCAATTCCGTCAAAAACATTCTGCGAACCAAACGAGCCCTTAAGGTTTCTCATGATTCGTATTCATCTTTCGATTCTAGCTTGATATGTTATGCGTTACTCTAAGCCTCTTTATTAGGGCTTCCCTATGACTCTGCTATGCTCCCTTTGATATGGAAACTTCGATATGAAACTTTGATATGAACTTTGATATGAAACTTTGATATGAACTTTGATATGGAAACTTCGATATGAAACTTTGATATGAACTTCGATATGAAACTTTGATATGAACTTTGATATGGAAACTTTGATATGAACTTTGATATGAACTATGATATGAAACCTTATGATATGATATGATTATGTTTTGACCCGTCAGTTTGATACCCGAGCCAAAAATTTGTTTCCTAGTCGGGAAGGTAACCCTGACCGTGTCATTGATGCACCAATGGCATGACTTTAGTGTGGTTGAGTGATGTTCCACACCGTTCCCATTTTGATATGATTATGAGCTCACTATATGTATATGATTTGGCCATTATATGTTTTGGGGGGCGTATGGATGCATCCTAGATTTGATTTGTTTCGAGGGATTTAATCTGATTGGAGCTTTGTTTGGTGAATGATGTCGGGTGCAATCCGCGTCTTCACAATTCTGGGAGCTAGCTACTCCATTTGTTACTGAGGTCTCCCCTCATATTATGTATGGTATTCCGAGGTCACCCCTCCGAATACAATGGCTACTATGATATGATATGATATGATATGTTTCTGGGCTCGGGTAGATTCCTGATAATCCTTACACTTTTGATATACCGATATTGTACCTTCTACATTCCCCACGACCATATTCTATGTACCCTTATATGACTCACTCTACTACCAAGATTTATACATTCCATTGCTTTGATCTGTCACACTCTCATTCCGTTACTTCTAATTATCATTCCATTCATCTTGGGTTGTTATATGTTATTGGATTTGATTATGATATTCATGTTTATATGACTACTGATTACTCCGTATGATATGTATGTATGCGATATAAGATTTACCTGTTGTCATCTGATGATATGCTATCTTACTGTTATGTGATCCTTTGATTTGTCTGGTAACCGTGCTTGTGTGAAATCGATTGTTGATCTGTTTATCTTTTGTACCTCGTTCAATTAATCTCGTGGACTATGACTATCCGTGGTGTCCTTATCTGCTTGTTGTTGACCTGCCATGTTTGCATTTATATTTATGCTACGGTTTGATTGGGTAAATGGTTCAATTTGTGAAGCCTAGCTTGTTAACTTGTTTAATTGTCCTACTATGTATTTAATTCATTTAATTATAGCGTTCTTACTGTATCCTACTTGTTACTTGTGACTGCAATGTTTGATTACCGTTACATAATCTTGATCATGTCTTCAATTAAGAGTTTTAACTTTGTGTGAATTGCCATGCTCACGATTTATTTATTGCTTTTCTTTCTACGTAGATATCTGTTTGGCTGTTATGCATTATTTTGATTTCCTGAATTGTTTGTATATATATATATGTTGTGTGGATGCTTTTACCGCTATGTTTGCTTATGTTTCAGTTCTTGTATGTCTGGTTTGTATGTGCTTGTTTATATGTCATCGATGCTTTGCTTCGCTTCGTTCTCCTTGTTATATGTTCGTTTTGGATATCTGTATAATTGTGTTCTGCAGGATCCTCATTGACTCATTGTTCTCATTTCTTTTCGCTACGATTTTGTTATCCGTTTCCTTTGTTTCATTTCGCATTTCAGATTTTATTTAGCTTTCGTTTTGTTATATCTGTTCACTGGGCTTTTTAAGCTCAGCCGCATTTCTTTTCCTGCGGCAGGTATTAGGTTTGAAGCTGGGCTTTGATGGGCTGAGAGTTGGATTATTTGAGTGGACCAACCCTAGTTACCTTATTATTTGGATTTATTTTGTCGGGCTACTATTTTGAGATTTCAGTTTTATTTTTAGACATTTTGGATTTTGTAATCTTCCTTGTCAGTCGATTGTTTATATGATTTGATACTTCATTTTTAAGGTTTTCGTTGTAAGGATTTTATCTGTATGTTCTGATATGACACCAGAAATGTGACACTTCTACCCTTGTCGGGTTGGGGTGTTACAATTATGGTAATCGAGCCAGTTTTTCGTCTTGTTGACCTTAGGATTGACCTGTGAGGACTTGGGTAGACATTAGGCTTCCGTCTGTTATGATATATTCCGATTCCTTTTGATTGTCGTTCAGATTTGACTCCGATAATCTTTTGTCTTCACTGTTTTGGTCTTCTTCTCTTCACATTCGATTTTACTATTTTGTCTTCGCACATCCGTTTGTCGATCATTGGATGGAGAATACCCGTGGAGCCGAAGATGATGGTGCCGAACCTGTGTTGCTGCAACAGTCTCTGAGCTGGAAAGGTTCGTGAAGCAGAAGCCACACCCGACTGCGTGCTTGCTTGGAGGCATCGGGATGCTGTCTTTGGAGGAAGCTGGACGGACCAACCAAAGACGCAAAAGACGAGACAAGATTCAACCGATGGTGAGAGGGTTCATCTACTTCCTATGATTTGGGCGACTTGTGTTACTCTGATTCGTTTGTCACGCGTTTTGAGGCGGTTTGATAGCTTGCTACGTGATTTTGATCGGCATTACTTTTCTTTGATTCGATTCGAACTCGGTTTGAATCGTGAAGTTTTATCGTTTAGCATTCTGGTATATCTGGCTTTTCTTTTGGACCGACAGGAATGAGTCATGAGGAACCGTTTCATGTAGGTTGGTGGCCTTCTCTCTTTTGTGGTATGGTAAGTTGTTTGATGTGTTGTATGTTGTTTGTATGTGTGTCTAGTCTGCTTGGGTATGTTACTTGATATCGGTATGTGATATGTTTGGTGTGATATTGGTTATTGGTTGTCATGACCCGGGACAGAATATGATGATAATAAGAACTTGTTATATGATGCAAGTATTATGACCTTTGATCAACGTGATAATACCGAGATCATATGATTTGAACTTATTGGAATCATACGACGTCTTGGGAAATGCCTGGGGTTGGTACGTGAATGGAATATGACCTATATCCGTTATTTGGCACTCCTTATGATCGTTTGGAATTCTGTACCTCCTTGCGAGATTCTCATCGACATTTGTCGCATATAAGTTTTGTACGTTTTGGAACCGAAATCGTTATGATCTGGGTGAAACTATGGATTGCTACGTCGCCTTAAATTTGTATCGTCTCCGTGTACCTATGCGACATCAATTTTCGAGGACGAAAATTTTCTTTTAGAGGGGAAGAGTTGTAGCACCCTAAAATCTGAAACATGCAAAATGACCAAAATGCCCTTGCAATTTTAAAATTTGATTTAAAAGCTTATAAAGTGCCAAAATAAATCCCAAACTTCTGGAGACGAACAAGATATGAAGTAAATTAATTTTTACTATTACATATTAATATTTTGTAAAGTACTAGAATTATGAAACACTCAAAAATATGTCATGTGGGCCGAATAATTCATTTAAATTACTTATGTTATAATTATTATTAATTAAAAGCAAAATAACTATAAGTAACTTAGGAAATAAATTTCAAAATTGGAAACCATGATTTGGTCTCACCTTGGACCGAGTATACAGCCCATCCCCCCAAAAATCCGGCCATCACTCCCCTAATTAGCTAACTTACCAATTTTTCTATTTTAAAACCCTAATATCACTTTTTCTCTCCCAAAAATCATACAAGCCACCATAAATTCTAAGAGTATTTTTCCTGTGATCTATACACTGCTAGGAAGCCAAGAAAATTGACAATTCGAATTTTGAAGGCCTGATCTATTTGTTGTCGAATTTTGTTCATATGCAAGGTAAAATTCATAATAATTCATACGACCCTCCATAAATTCATTTTCCATTTTTCTGAGTTCCTTACATCATGTGTGATCTGTGAAAATTGATTACAAGGTTTATGGAGTCGCTTTTCTATTCTTTGGAATTTTGGAGTCGTTTTATCCTAACCGAGAGGAATAATATCATCCAGCGTGTTCTAAACGTTCTAAAATTTATATGGTATTTTTCCCATGTTATATTCTTCCTATAGGTTCCAAATAAAATAATAAAAACGAACCATTCATGGTATACGAATTATTTGAGAATTAAACCCTAAAAACGTGTTAAAACCCTAAATAATTAGAAACGAATTTTATGGGTGTCAAACCCATTTTATTTAAGACCTATACGACCAATATGATACTGGAAAAATGTTCATTCGAATTGTTATTGTCTAAAATGGCCTTGTCAAATTATTATTTATAATCGGGTTTTTATTTAAAAAAATCGTATAAATGGATAAACAAAATTGGAACGATTGACCTAGGGTTTATGTTATGGTCTAGATCTGACCTTAAAGATGAAAAAATGATGGAATAATGGTTGGTGTTTGATTTGGGGAATTAGGGTTAGGGTTTGATGATTTTATTGTATTACCGATTGAGTTTTCAAAATAAAAAGGGGTTGTTCCGTAAATTATAAAACTTGTGGACTATTTTTGTAATATACTTTGGACCAGGGGGTGTTAGTATGAAATGTAACATGAGGACCTTTTTCATAAAATATGTGACTTAGGGATTTATTTTGTAAATCGGGTAAATTTGTAAACCGAAATATAATTATTAAAAATAGAGGGGCTTGTTTGTAAATTCTGAAAACTTGGGGGTATTTCGTATAAATAAGGATAATGAGGGTGTAATATGTAAAATTGGACACTTAAGGGCTTGTTGTGTAAATATGCTAAATAAGGAAACTTTCTAAAAAAATGGAAACCTTCTATTTTTGGAAACCTGCTAAATATGGAAAGTTACTAAAACTGAAAAGCCGACTAAAATAAGTAATCTGAATTAAATAAGTTTTTAATAAAACCAGTCATGAATTCGTGTAGATTCGCCGGAGATGGAGTTTGCTTCCGACCTTGGTATTTCTGTTGTGTTTCGTTTGCGGTATAAGGTACAGATATTTTGACCTTACCTCTTAGGGCCTGTTTGGTTCGGCGGAATCCTAAGGATTCTGGTGGAATTGGAATTCAATTCCATTTCATAACGTGTTTGGTTGAAAAATTTAAAGAATTTGGAATCTGAATTCCATTCCTTACTGTGTTTGGTTAGCAAACGGAATGGAATGAAATTCCTTCAAAATCCCATATATATGGAATTCAACATTCCATGGCACTATGAGAGGGATTGTTTACAATTCCATGGAATTCATATTATCTTTATCATTGTCATTATTATTATTATTATTATTATTATTATAAAGTGATGGTTTATAATAAAATAAAATAAAATAATAATAATAATAATAATAATAATAATAATAATTATTATTATTATTATTAATTTATTTTTATTATTACTATTTTTATTATAAAATATCATTTTATTATTATTATTATTATTATTATTATTATAATTATTATTATTATTATTATTATTATTATTATTATTATTATTATATTTTATTTTTATTATTATTATTTTTATTATAAAAGATCATTTAATTATTATTGTTATTATTATTATTATTATTTTTTATAAACTACCACGTTATTAAGATTTAAAAATTACTATTTATTTCAAATTGAATATAAATTATTATTTATTTAAAAAAATTTATTATTATTATATTTATAAATTATTATTTATTTAAAATTAAATATAATTTATTTATAGCTTACTTTATTAATTTATACTTTAAAAAATACAATTGTATTTTATATAAAAAATATATTTATTTTATATATTAGTTTATTTAATATTATTTAAAAAATTATTATTATAATTTGATAAGTAATTTATTTATAAAATATTATTTAGTTTATTAATCTTAAACTAAAATTAAGTTTTAAATATTTTAATATAATTGTTTTTCTCATTTCATTCTTCCAACCAAACATGCGCTAGTATTTGCAAATTTCAATTCATTCGTGATTTTAAATCCTAAGGATTTTAATTTCTAACATTACATTCCTAGCATTCCAATTCCTTAAACAAATTCCAATTCGTCACAAAACATCTTGAACCAAACGAGCCCTTAAGGTTTCTCATGATTCGTATTCATCTTTCGATTCTAGCTTGATATGTTATGCGTTACTCTAAGCCTCTTTATTAGGGCTTCCCTATGACTCTGCTATGCTCCCTTTGATATGGAAACTTCGATATGAAACTTTGATATGAACTTCGATATGAAACTTTGATATGAACATTGATATGGAAACTTCGATATGAAACTTTGATATGAACTTCGATATGAAACTTTGATATGAACTTTGATATGGAAACTTTGATATGAACTTTGATATGAACTATGATATGAAACCTTATGATATGATATGATTATGTTTTGACCCGTCAGTTTGATACCCGAGCCAAAATTTGTTTCCTAGTCCGGAAGGTAACCTGACCGTGTCATTGATGCACCAATGGCATGACTTTAGTGTGGTTGAGTGATGTTCCACACCGTCCCCATTTTGATATGATTATGAGCTCACTATATGTATATGATTTGGCCATTATATGTTTTGGGGGCGTATGGATGCATCCTATATTTGATTTGTTTCGAGGGATTTAATCTGATTGGAGCTTTGTTTGGTGAATGATGTCAGGTGCAATCCGCGTCTTCACAATTCTGGGAGCTAGCTACTCCATTTTATTCTGAGGTCTCCCTCATATTATGTATGGTATTCCGAGGTCACCCCTCCGAATACAATGGCTACTTATGATATGATATGTTTCTAGGCTCGGGTAGATTCCTGATAATCCTTACACTTTTGATATACCTATATTGTACCTTCTACATTCCCCAACGCACCATATTCTATGTACCCTTATATGACTCACTCTACTACCAAGATTTATACATTCCATTGCTTTGATCTGTCACACTCTCATTCCGTTACTTCTGATTATCATTCCATTCACGTACTGGGTTGTTATATGTTATTGGATTTGATTATGATATTCATGTTTATATGACTACTGATTACTCTGTATGATATGTATGTATGCGATATAAGATTTACCTGTTGTCATCTGATGATATGCTATCTTACTGTTATGTGATCCTTTGATTTGTCTGGTAACCGTGCTTGTGTGAAATCGATTGTTAATCTGTTTATCTTTTGTACCTCGTTCAATTAATCTCGTGGACTATGACTATCCGTGGTGTCCTTATCTGCTTGTTGTTGACCCTGCCATGTTTGCATTTATATTTATGCTACGGTTTGATTGGGTAAATGGTTCAATTTGTGAAGCCTAGCTTGTTAACTTGTTTAATTGTCCTACTATGTATTTAATTCATTTAATTATAGCGTTCTTACTGTATCCTACTTGTTACTTGTGACTGCCATGTTTGATTACCGTTACGATACTGATCATGTCTTCAATTAAGAGTTTTAACCTGTGTGAATTGCCATGCTCACTGATTTATTTATTGCTTCCGCTTTTCTGTAGATATCTGTTTGGCTTGTACGTATTTTGATTTCCTGAATTGTTTGTATGCCATATATGTTGTGTGGATGCTACTTTTGCTATGTTTGCTTATGTTTCAGTTCTTGTATGTCTGGTTTGTATGTGCTTGTTTATATGTCATCGATGCTTTGCTTCGCTTCGTTCTCCTTGTTATCTGTTCGTTTTGGATATATGTATAATTGTGTTCTGCAGGATCCTCATTGACTCATTGTTCTCATTTCTTTTCGCTGCGATTTTGTTATTCGTTTCCTTTGTTTCATTTCGCATTTCAGATTTTATTTAGCTTTCGTTTTTTTATATCTGTTCACTGGGCTTTTTAAGCTCAGCCGCATTTCTTTTCTCATGGCGCAGGTATTAGGTTTGAAGATGGGCTTTGATGGGCTGAGAGTTGGATTATTTGAGTGGACCAACCCTAGTTACCTTATTATTTGGATTTATTTTGTCGGGCTACTATTTTGAGATTTCAGTTTTATTTTTAGACATTTTGGATTTTGTAATCTTCCTTGTCAGTCGATTGTTTATATGATTTGATACTTCATTTTTAAGGTTTTCGTTGTAAGGATTTTATCTGTATGTTCTGATATGACACCAGAAATGTGACACTTCTACCCTTGTCGGGTTGGGGTGTTACACAAACACCTCACGAAATGGGAACAAAACACTCAAATCTCTCAACTATTCTAAGTGGCAATTTTGGGGTGATCACTCAAAGCACAGTCATAGCATGTATTCTATCATAAGCTTGGCGGTTACATAAATCTCCACCACTAGAGTTAAGGACTAAACAATTCTCGAAGGCAATATGGGTAGACACGACAAAGGTTAAGGGTGAGTCGTCATTACTAACATGTCACGACATAGTGGACAAAATCAATGATTCATGACCAAATCCATGGCCAAGACACCAAAGATTTCTCGCTGGATCACCTAGACACGCTTCATGACTAAAGGGTAGGATAAGACATGGAATATAATTGGTGTAAAATAAAAATAACAAGCAAATAGTCTAAATCTATAACCAAGTCATCACCACTTACCGTTCATCCAAAGTTCAAGCTTCAAAGCTAAGAAACCGGATCATGATATACCAAGTAGATGTGATTGGATCCTTGATGTATCTCACTGCCAGTACACCAGATCTTCTTTTTGCTGTATGCATGTATGCTCGGTATCAGGCTAAGCCTACCAAAAAGTAGCTTGAAGCGATAAAACGAGTCATTTGGTATCTCCAAGGAATCATTAATATGGGACTCTGGTATCCGAAAGACACCGCCATGGCACTAACATTCTATGCAGATGCTGACCATGTAGGGTGTCAAGATACACGTCGAAGTACGTCGGGAGGTGCTCAATTTCTGGGTGATAAATTAGCGAGTTGCTCTCAAAGAAGCAAATAAGTACGTCCGTATCTTCCACAGAGGTAGAGTACATTACCATGTCTGCATGTTGTGCTCAAATCTTATGGATGAGATCCCAACTGTCTGACTATGGCTTTGCATATAACAAGATTCCTCTGTACTGTGACAACAAAAGTGCCCTTGCTCTTTGCTTCAACAATGTCCAGCACTCTCGATCAAAACACGTTGATATCCGACATTACTTCATCAGGGAACAAGTTGAGAATGGCGTTGTTGAACTTTACTTCGTAAGGACTGAGTACCAGCTGGAGGATATCTTCACTAAAGCTCTTCAGAGAGAACGGTTTCAATTTATTCTCCCGTGACTTGATATGAAGAGTCTGAAGCCAAAAACACTCAAACGTCTGCAGGAAGAGAATGAGGAGTAATGGAGTTGCTTCGTGTAATTCTTGTACATATTTAAAACAAAAAAAAAGTAAAATATAAAACCTTCAACAAAAAAAACCCATAAAAATCAGAAAAATAGAAAATACCAAAAATAGTTTTTCAAGACATGTCTTCTAGTATCGATAACATTTAAGGTCCTAGAAATGTCATTCAATAATTACACGGGTCTTTAAATGAAGTTCGAGCAGAAGTTCAAAAAGTTTTTCAAAGCATGCCTACGATGGCTTGCTACTATTTCAGATATGCAACCTGCTCTTCAAAATGAGGAAAGCACGTCGCCAAAAAGACGGCTGTTCCTATACAAATATTTTTCCGTCTATGATTCTTTAGGAAAGTATTTGTGTTTCACTTGGTGGTAATGTGTTATTTGAAAATCAATCAGACTTAATTTTTGAAAATCAATATGATAACATCAAATAGTCCTGAATATTAAGTGTCAATTTCCCCCGATAATGCTCGTTATTTATATCATTTATATGGATTTACGCTTGTTTTTCATTGTTTTCCACTTTCAGGTAAATTACGAGCATTGGAGCTAAAGAGACGTGGAAATGGAAACATATCTAAAGATTTATCACAGTATGCTATTTTGAAGAAGTTACGGCGTGACTCATCTCTCACATTATGCCGTAACTATTGCGTGACTCAGTATGCCAACTTATCAGAAGGTTACGACGTAACTCCTCCCAAAGGTTACGACGTAACTACATTAGGTCAAAAGAGGTTCCACGCCGCTGATACTTACGCCGTAACTACTGCATCTCTTACAACGTAACCGAGTTAATTGAAGACTACGGCGTAACCACTCATTAGGTTACGCCATAACCAGAAGATCTAGTACATTTTACGAAGAAATAGAAGGTTACGACGTAACTCCTATATTGGTTATGCCGTAACCCAGATCTGGCCTATAAATACTCCATGAATTCCAGCATTTCTAATCATCCCATTCCACACACAACATTCTGATAACGTGGTAAAAAGCTCAAGGAAGGTCTAGGGGAGCATACGGAGCTGTTTCCAAGGGAGACGTCACTCCATTATGATAAGCATTAGCGTTTTATATTTCTTTTACTTTCAATTCATGTATTACGTACCTTTGAATATTGAATTGATTTGCATGATTAATATGAGCGGCTAAGCACCTTTTGGTGCTAGCCTAGTTATGATTCTTTAATTGTTTTGTTTGCGTTTACCTTTACTTCCGTACAATTATTTCTAAGTGTATGCATGCATAGTTCATTGGTAGCCACCCTTGGTTCGGTAGTTTTGAATGGCGGTAGAGGCCAATTGCTTAGGATATATGACCAACTGACCCTAGGTGAGCGCACTGAGACGGGAAGGGTAAGATATGACCAACTGACGACCCTTTCTACTTGTGCGATTTGACCAACTGATCACCTATCGTTTGGATGAACTTAAGAGTTGGGGGGTGTAATGTCTAAGTTCCTAACGGCCGGGCACTCACTATTATGAATCTAGCATGTAGCGGTACTTAATGACTTGGCTTAGGGGACCAGGAACAACAGGACTTATGACGGTGTTCCTGATTTCTCCTGTGTGGCATCTTTGCTGATAGGTTAGGGCGAATTGACCAAATGCTGTCCTCTCGAATTTGACCCCACCTGAAGTAATTGGAAGTAAGTAGACGTAGACATAACTAGCTAGGAGGATTAACTAGGTTAGCACCACTCTCCTCCATTGATTTCCCTTTCACCATTTATCTGCTTTTATTTACTTTATTCTGCATTAGTTGTTTAATTAATTAAATACCTATCGAAACTATTATTCTGTGACAATTAGACTTAGTAATAATCCAACACACATAGCTCTTGGGACGACCTCGGCTTTACCGTTTACTACACTACACACGACCGGGTACACTTCCCGTTAGTGCACTAGGGTAAACCATAGGTATAGCGAGATACTATAAATATTAAGACCTGGTCAGTAAAACCTGCATCACAATCGGACTTGAATTTTTCACAAAATTTGTCACTCAATCAATGACTCGGGTCATCGATTAAGGGAGAGAGTGATTTCAAATTCTATATCAGTATATATTGAATCAGACCACATTTTCTCTCAAATTTTCTAACTTATTTAAATCAATTGTGATCCCAAATCTCAAAAGGTTTGAAATTTTTTATCGGGGGAGAGAATGTGATTTAAATATTAAATCTAACAAAAATGTGATTGTTTAAGACTCAACCAAGCACTCCTTCCTGCATGTGCTAAACAATTGCACATGTTGAGGGGGAGCATTTCTGAAAGATCAAAAACAATTGAGGTACAAACGCTTTCATATTTTATCACAAGTACCTTGATTCATATTTAATTGGTTTTAAGGCGAAGAGAACAATATCCCATGACAGACCTTGCATTTCATTTATTGGATTTATAAGGATGGTAAGGTTAGGTATTCGTTTCCACAATCCTGCCAGAGCCAGAGGGATCTACCCAGGGACAATCCACTAGTTAGTGTAGAAGTCCTTAGGTATGATTAAAAAAGGAGAAAAGTGAGATAAAGGAAGAGTGCCGACTGAGATGGAGCTAGGACTAGAACAAACCCAACAAGGTTTTAGTAATGATGTCTCAGTAAGAGCTGAAGGCGTTGAAGAATGAAAAAGAAATATAAAGAGAATGTGTGAAAAGAAATAGCCCTCCAAATATTCAACCATATGGCAGAAATCGGGTTCAATTCATATGCTACTGGTTGTTACCAAGGTAACATCGGTATTGAAGACAAGACGTCATGGACCCAGTGATGTACTGCACTAAACCTTCCAGACACTCAAGTTCTCTTATAAGGACTTGTTTCATTCTCACAGGTAACCGGTGTAATCTATCTACCTTTCACTTAGAGATGGTTGATATTGAAGCAGGAAACCCTCTCCCTTGTCTCTGCATAGGAAACCCAAAGCGCACTATTGAGTCTAGAGCCAAGAGATCATCCATAAATCTCATTAGGACACACTTTCAATATGCTTGTTGTTTCATACACCGTGAAAAGCAAGAAAATATTTATTAAGAGTCCTATGCACTATCCTTGTGGTATTGCCAGAACATCCGAGTGATATGTAAAGTATTCACAATGAAATGGAAATACTTCTAGAGCCAACATCAAACAAGCTCTCGGTTGGTGACATGTGAGATCCTTCATGTATCAAATGTGTGACAACTGGGAAAAAACGATGGGGCGATTCACATTTGAATCAACCTTGTTCCAGTAAATGAATTGACGGATACTTTTGGAAAAACCATTCGATGTGTTTAACAATTGTTTTTGAGTACATCGACTACGCATAAATTTTTCATACAAAAGTATTTGTGAATGAAACTTGATCTTGCTCATAAAAATTTTGTCGTATTGCAAAACTCTTTATCCGGAAATATGCGACTATTTTTTTTAAATCAATTTGACGATTAATCAGTGAACCCTAATTCGCTGGTTCACTCACTCCGTGTTGTCTACTTTGAGAATCTACGATTTGAGAACGGCTAGTACAGCTGTGAAACCCTGTCAAGGAGATTCTTCGGAATTCTACCTGATCATAAGCAGTATTTATACTGATCAATGGGGAACCGTGGTTCTTGCAAGCCTATTCAAGGAAAGTGAAGAAAGACACTTTCGTGTGTTTATTGCTAATTATTGTTTGCAAAAATCCTCGACGGTTGAAGTTGATGGCCTATGAGATGTCAATTCATAACCACATGCTCACACTTCACACTCACAATAAAAGAAATCATGATAACTGAAAGATGTACAACATTACTTCCGCAACTCTGATGCAAATTATTATGATCCAGAAATGTGTGAGCATGTCGGTCTGAGAGTTACAACATCACATGGAGGCGATACAACAAAGGATGATTTAGAGATTTACGGTGGTTGATGATCTTGAAGAAAGCTCAAAGATCACCCAAGCCAAAGGAACATTCAAAGATCACTACTAGAAGTACAAAGATTGTGGACTTTAAAGAATCAAAGACTACGAGCTAGGAAATTAAATTCATGTAATAGAATGCTAGAATTCAAATTGTAGTTTCCGGGGTGACCTCCCTTAGGGGGAGATTGTTAGGATTATGAAAATCCATATTAAAGACTCGGTCACCTCGAGTATCATCTAGCATTAGTTAGGTCGTAATATGTAACATATTTGTTATCATAAAAACACAAACACAACTATGTATGGTCAGAATCTAGATTGAGTTTAGAGAGAGAAAGTAGAGAGGATGGGAACTTCAAGTGAGAGAAAGTTATGTAATATTATGAAGCTCCACCCTTTGCCTTGGGAGACAAAGGGTATTTATATTTCTTACAATAAACACCACCTACGGGCTATGGATCAGGTATAGAATGGGTAAAGACCCGTCCGTCCTCCACGGTATTGCTTAACTAACTACTAAACATAACTAAACGACTAATGTTGGGAAATACGCTTTTTGGAGTTAATACTTATTTTAGTAGAGTTAGTACTGATAGTGTTATATGATAAGTATTAACTAGTTAGTACTGATAGTGATAATATTAGTACTGATAGTATTAAGTTTGTATTGTTCTAAGTAAGGAATGTCGTGTAAGAGTTGTAACAACATATCTTCTATTCAAATAGAAGATATAACATACTTAGTCCATAGTTATCTCTGTAAGGGATCTTCTTAGTGTATAAAAGGAGATCCTAGCTAGGTTAAACATACATCTCATGTTCTAGCCGTCTTAAGAAGAGCTTCAAGGTTGTAAACCTTAGTACTAGGAGAGTACTCGTATTATTGCTTAATAATATTGAAGCTGTTGGTGTTATACTTGTTCTTACTTTAATCTTCTAAGTGCATTCAAGTAGATTCTGCATACTTGTGTGCATCTACAACAAAGTTTCTCATTGCTGTTTTGGAACCATCCAAGGCAACTAACACGTTTGCAAGCTAAGTGTTCTAGATCCAAGGTTTGGGACTCCACAAGTGGTATAAGAGATTGTGTCCCGAAGCTTTGTTTTTAGAAGATCCTATGTGACAGATATAAAGAAATGGATTTTGACAAATCCAATGCTGTTAACAGAGTTCCTAAGTTGCAGCCAAATGAATATGAACTCTGGAGAATACGCATAGAGTAGTACTTCTTGGTACTTGATTTCAAGCTGTAGAACATTGTGCTCTATGGAAACTCTTTCAAATCTACTGTCACTAAAGAAGTTAATGCTAAGACAGTTGTTAAAGAAAAAGGTGATCCTATCACCAATGAAGAAATGGCTCTAAGAGGCAATGATCTCAAGGTCAGAAGTCTATTACTCATGGCAATACATGATGATCATCAACTCACCTTCAACAAACACAAAGATGCTCAGAGTTTGTTCAAAGCCATTGAAACCAGATTTGGTGGAGATTTTGTCACCAAGAAAACTCAGAAGACTCTTTTGAAGAAAGAGTTTGAAAACTTCACTGCTGGTGCAACTGAATAAATTGACTCAATTTACAATAGGCTTAAAAAACTTGTTAGTCAATTGGCAGTATTGGATGTGGAGCTCTCCAAGGAAGATGTCAACCTCAGGTTTGTTAGAAGTCTTCCATCACCAAAATGAGACACTCATGTCATTGTATGGAAGAACAAGCCAGATTTTGAAACCATAAAGTTGGACAATCTGTTCAATAGCTTTAAGGTTATTGAACAAGACATGAAGAAAGCAAGCTGCATCTTCCAGTTCTGGGTCACAAAACATAGCCTTTGTGGCTCACCCTGTCCCTAGCAATGATGTGGATAGTTTTTATGTTAGTACTCCTAGTACTAATGTTAATACTGATGGCTCTGTAGCCACTGCAGCAGGCATCAATGAAGGCACAATCTATGCTTTCATAGCTGAACAGAGTCAAGGATCTCATATCACTCATGATGATTTGCTACAAATCCATGAAGATGACATGGAAGAGATGGACATCAAATGGAATATTGCCCTGATCAGTATAAGGGCAAAAAGGTTCATGAATAAAATTGGATGTCACACCCCCAAAATACTAGTTTTGCAGCGGAATGGAATACCTGGGGCGTGACTGCCATAGCATCACAGTTACAGTTATATTGAACGACCTAAAGTGTCATTTTGAAATTACATCATTTGATTTATTAAAACATTCAGAGTTTACAAAAAAACAATAGGTCCCAAAAGGTAGTCAACATTTGTGGAAATAAGTTTGTTACAAACCAAACGATGTTTTAAAGTGCCATAATATACAAGTGAGACCCGTCGTCACCGCGACTCTATGATAAGTCCTTATGCATGCCATGAAGTATATGCCTTAGATACCTGAAAATACATTGCTAAAACGGTCAACAATAATGTTGGTGATAAATCATAGGTTTATGAAAATGTTTTATACGACTACCAAAAGTATAAGTCATGTATGACAAAAATGTCACATAAAAATGATACAATTGCTACACATGACACCGAAGCTAGACTGATCATGATGTTCGCCCCAACAGAGTGTTTGCCAAACCACTCTCATTCTGATATTAAATGAAATGCATCCATTTGACCAGTTGGAACCACCAACCCGGATGGAGGAGTCACCCTCAATAGATCTATTCACTCACCCTCGCTTACTCCGTAATTAACGGTTCATGATTATGAAATGGGGACATTCAATTGGCAATGAGGTAACTTAAGCAATGTAAATGAATTTGATATACTTGGGCTCGTAATAAAATGATCTACAATGTATTCTCCCCCGTAGGTTTGAAATGAATTATAAACTTGAATAAAACGGGGCTATGAAAACTCACTTGATACAATGATTATGATGGCAAAAGTGGATACACTGAAATGAGGCGCAATCTCTAACCGCGACCTATTATGAATGATATGATCTAATATAAGTCATGATTTAATGTTGTGCATGCAAACTCATATGATATCCATACCACTTGTGCATTTGAAAATAAAGTTTATCGTCGAAAAATAAGTTTATAACATCTTGTCAAATTATAAAATACTTTTCACTTAAATATGTTGAAACAACATCCCATGATAATCGTTTAGTGATTTATCAAGAAATTATAGCTTTTCTTCGCAAAACAATATACTTTGGAAAGTTATGAAAATGGCTAAGTAGACTCGTAAAGCTAGTTGTAACTCGATGAATATTGAGTGTTAGAAAACAAACTCAATGGTTTTGGAATGCTTGAAGTGATATCTAAAAATCTTAGACTTTAACTTTTGATCATAGAAGTCTCGATCATGGAGAAAAATATAGATGAAGTAAGGTAGTCGAGCTAAAAATATAGTTTATGAGTAGTTTTCGGAAAAGTTTGAGTGATCGTATATTATTCGTTATATTTTCGATTGGCGAACGGTTGAACATTTTGGAAAATAGGATAGACGAACTTACTTTTACTTGTAGACATCGTTTTCTCAAAAGTACTCTATCGATATGAAAAACGGCTCCAAACATGGTCACCTGCGATAACCATTTTGGTCTAATATAAAATATTTATGTGTAATTATTTGTGAAAAATAATAGTTACGATAGCCATATTTCAAACGCTTGTAACTTAGTCGTTATAGCTTGGTTTTCTACGTTTTATATATCCTTGGTTTCGTGTTAATGTATACTAATATATTTTTGATAAAGTGACTCATTTAGATTATGTTTAAAACTCGGTTTTGCCCCTTAAAAATCCCTTGACAGCAAGTACTATTCCTGAAAATTAGTTTTCGTCGTTAAACTTGAAACTAGCGTAACTTCTTCGTTATAAACCCGTTTTAACCCGTTCAAGCGACCACGGTTTCGTTTTAAAGTCTATTTTCTGAAAATATAATCCAAAATAACTCACAACTTACTGAAAATTCCAGATTTTACAAAACGTGACAGTAGCTAAATATATATCGTCAAAAAAATGATTTTTCTAGTTTGTAACTTGATCCAATCTCTTTCAATCAACACCAAAGATATTCTAAACATACCATACACCTTATTAGGGTGTCGTGGGTTCCTAAACTTCACCAAAATGATAGGGTTCATGTTGGTTTATATTCGCCCAGAACAGGGTTAAGACAATCAATGACAGTAGCAATACCACTAGGTGGTTACCGGATATCACTTGGAATCGTGTGATCACTTTCCAAAGTAAACTATTCGACCCTAATTCCTGGGTTACACGAATATCTAATTGGAATAAGACCAAATGTAGTTATAGAATTATGCACAATTCAATAACCCTTCTGCTTAGAAGTGTTAATCGTTTTTTGTCTATACTTCATGCATGATCAGATCTCCTATATATAGGAGATTACTCTTAGCTAATCAAATGGAATTATGAGTATTAATCGGCCCATTAATAGCCTCATAATTATCCCCATTATAGCCGTTAGTGGTTACATGACCAATTAAACATGGTCATTAAGCAGTTGTAACTGCCATTTAGCAGTACTTTAATAGCACTAGCAGTACTTTCCACTAGCAGTACTTTCATACTACTAGCAGTACTTTCCACTAGCAGTACTTTCATACTATTAGCAGTGGAAACATAGAACTAGCAGTGGAAACACTGCCTGTCAGTACTATCTTAGCACTTCCAGTACAAACCACTAAAAGAGTCAGGGTGTTCATGGACCTTATGGGTGTACACTCCGTACCTCCTAACCCATTATCAGGTGTGAACTAATCCCACAAGTGCACAAAATTTTCCAACAATCTTTCTCAAATTTAGTTCACTTCATTTGCATGAAAACAAACATCAAGCAAAACATGTGCATAAACGAAAATGTCCAGAGGATTGAATTTTCATCTTAGTAAATTACACATTCAAATATTCGAGAATCAGGGTGTTCTAAGAATTGAACCCTTCAACCCATTTGAATACCTAAAGATAAAATACACACAAGTTTTCAAACACTTAAAAGCTCCTGACACTATACAAGCCATGTGTCCATATCCAAATTCATAAATGTTGTAAAAGGTAAAAGTCCAAAAGCTTCCTGAAGCGACAAAACTTCAACATTTACATAGGTGGTTCCTCTTTATTCATGCTCCTGCCAAGCACTTTTTCAAAGAAAATTAACCATTAAGAAGTAAAGACTTCATCCTCCTTTCAGCAGGTTATGAGCACAACCTTGGGATGTAAATAAACATGTGCTCCAGTCTACTGAATGTTCAGCTTTCCCCATTGAACTTAGCTCCCAAGTTTCCTTAGGAGGGAGTTGGGTGTCCTAGCATTCAGTGACTAAGTCGGACTTAAACCCATCCCTTTAGCAGACTTTATAACCAAGTCTCTAGCCAGACCTTTTGTCAAGTGATCAGCTAAGTTCTGTTGAGATCTAACAAACTCTATAGATACCACCCCATTCATGATAAGCTCACGAATCATGCTATGTCTGACACCTAAGTGTCTAGACTTCCCATTGTACATCTGGCTATAAGCCTTTGCCAATGTAGCTGCACTATCACATCGGATAGAAATAGGTGCTATAGGTTTAGGCCACAATGGAATCTTAAGAAGCAAGTTTTTCAACCATTCAGCTTCTTTACCAACAGCTGCTAAAGCCACAAATTCAGATTCCATTGTTGAACTGGTGATGCAAGTTTGTTTCTTGGATGCCCAAGAAATTGCACCTCCACCAAGTAGGAATACCCAACCACTGGTAGACGAATTGTTTTCAATGTTACTGATCTAACTTGCATCAGTGTATCCTTCCAACACTGATGGATAACCAGTATATGAGAGACTATAATCCATAGTTCTCTTCAGATACTTCAGTACCCTCTGAACGGCTTGCTAGTGATGAGCACTAGGATTACTAGTATACCTGCTCAATTTTCCCACTGCAAAACCAATATCAGGCCTTGTACAAGTCACGGCATACATCATGCAGCCAATTACCCTAGAATACTCAAGTTGAGATATAGCTTTGCCATTATTAGGCATCAGCTTCTCACAAGTATCCATAGGTGTACTCATTGGAGTATAATCAAAGTAATTGAATTTCCTCAACACCTTCTCAATATAATGAGACTGAGAGATAGAAATTCTATTACTTTCATGTTTAATCCTTATACCAAGGATAACATCAGCTTCTCCCATGTCCTTCATGGAGAACCTTGATGACAAAAATTCCTTTGTCATGTCAACCTGATTTTGGTGAGTGCCAAAGATCAGCATGTCATCAACATATAGGTAAATGATGAATCCTTTACCAGATTCATCAAATTTGCTATATACACATTTGTCAGACTGGTTAAGAACATAATCACTAGACAAAACCACTTCATCAAATTTTTGATGCCATTGCTTAGGTGCCTGCTTAAGTCCATAAAGAGACTTAATCAGTTTACACACCTTGTTTTCATTGCCAGGAAAGATGAAGCCCTGAGGTTAGTTCATATAAACCTCCTCATCTAGTTCACCATTCAAGAAAGCTGTCTTCACATCCATCGATGAATAATCATTGTAAATAGATGCCAAAGCAATCAACAGCCTTATGGTATACGTCACGAGCCACAGGGCATAAGTATCAAAGTAGTCTATCCCTGACTTTTGTTTAAAGCCCTGAATGACTGATCTAGCCTTGAACTTTTCAATAGTTCCATCTACCTTCATTTTCCATTTGAAAATCCATTTGCAACCCAGAGGTTTGCAACCAGGTGGTAGATCAACCAACACCCAAGTGTTGTTGCCCATGATGGAATCCATCTCATCATTGATTGCTTCTTTCCAGAAAGCAATATCCTGGGACTTAATTGCTTCTTCGAATGTCTTGGGATCATCCTCAACAATGAAGCAATAGGAGTATTGGTCTAAGACCTCATCCCTGGTTCCTTCAACTAAGTATAGTTGAAACTCAGGTCCAAATGACTTTGGAGTCCTGACTCTTTTGCTCTTCCTGAGCACAGGTTCAGGTTCTTGAACCACAACCTCATCAGGGACCACTGATGGTTTATCATCAGGGACCTCTGATACACCAGTGTCATGAGTTCCATTAGGAATCCTATGACTTGGTCTAGGGACTGATGAGAATCTATTCTCATCAAAGTTTGCATCCCTTGATTCAATTATTGAGTTAACTGAAACATATTCATTAGGTTCAATAACATAGAACCTAAAAGCTTTGGAATGCTCAGCATATCCAACAAAGATGCAGTCAATGCCTCTTTCACCCAAAGTCTTTAGCTTTGGATCAGGGAGTCTAACAACAGCCCTACAACCCCATACCCCAAGATAGTTCAGGTTGGGTTTCCTTTTAGTCCAGAGTTCATAAGGGGTAACCTTGTTCCTTTTCTTAGGAACCCTATTTAATAAATATCAAGCTGTTAACATAGCTTCACCCCAGAAACCTTGACTCAGTCCTGAATAGGACAACATGGAATTAACCATCTCCTCGAGCACCCTGTTTTCCCTTTCAGAAATGCCATTTTGCTGAGGAGTATAAGGGGCAGTCGTTTCATGGATAATTCCAACAGGCAGAAAATACAGAGTATCCATGTACTCACCTCCCCTATCAGTCCTTAATCTTTTGATCAAAGACCCAAGTTGTAATTCAACTTCAGTTTTAAACACTTTGAATTTATCTAATGCTTCATCCTTAGTATGTAAAAGATAAACATAACAAAACCTAGAAGTATCATCAATAAATGTCACAAAGTACTTCTTATTCCCCAAAGATGGAGTGGCATGCAAATCACACAGGTCACTGTGTATAAGTTCTAAGAACTTAGTCTCACGACTAACACCCTGAAAAGGTTTCTTGGTAATCTTGGTCAACATGCAAGTTTTACACTTTTTAGTGTCCATGTCAAAAGCTGGGATTAACCCATCCTTAGACATATCTTGCATCCTTTTATAATGAACATGGCCAAGTCTAGCATGCCATAGGGTAGAGTCAGTCAGGTCAAAGGTGGTAACAAAGGCTGAAGTAACACTATCAGTGGCAATATTAAGCCTGAACATTTGATTACATAAATAACCAAAACTAATAAAAACACCATGCTTAGAAAGCACAAATTTGTCAGACTCAATAACTTGTTTATAACCATGATTATTCAAAGTACTACTTGAAACCAAGTTCTTCCTGATATCAGGAACATGAATAACATCAAACAAAGTTACAATCTTTCTAGAACTAAATCTAAGATCTACACAACCACCACCATGCACCAAGGCCGTTGACTCATTTCCCATGTGAAGAATAGAACCATCATTCAGTGACTCATAAGTCTTGAACCAGCTTCTCTCTTTACACACATGAAATGTTGCACCAGAGTCAACCCACCACGCAACATCATCATCCTGCACATAAAAAGATTCAGATACATATGTAACATAATAAATCTGAAAAGACTTATTAAGCATATTCTGACCTTTCAGTGAGTTGGTTGAACCACCACTCCCTGAACCATTAGTGCCTGATCCATTGGCTTTACCACCAATTTTAACACGTTTGCAGTCCCTTTTAATGTGACAAGTCTTGCCACATTTCCAACAAGTAGGTGTTGCCTTCTTGTTAGGATCTGCCCTTGTGTTGTCATGATTTTTGCGTTTGCCTTTGTTGTCATTGTACCTGGTGGAGTTGTTATGCTCCACCATATTGACAACAGATGCACCAGCAGCATTGCTACTCTTTGGCTTGTCATTATCCTGCACCTTGAGAGATTCCTCAATGCGCAGATGACTGCCCAACTTAACAAGAGTTAATTCCTCCTTCTTATGTTTCAAGGTATGCTTGAAATCTTTCCAAGAAGGAGGGAGTTTGTCAATGACACAAGAGACTGAAATAGCCTCATCCATGTGCATATTATGTTGTGTAAACCTTCCAAGTATTCCAAGAAGTTCATTGTATTGTTCCATAACTGGTCTTGAATCAGTCATTTTGTAATTTGTGAAATTACTTACAAGGAACTTCTTACTTGATGCATCCTCAGCCATATATTTGGCATCCAAGGAGTCCCACAGTTCTTTGGAAGATTCAATGTTCTGATAAATATCAAACAGAGAATCAGACATACCATTGAGAATTAAGCCTCTTCATATGTAGTCATCATTCTCCCATTTGCTCCTCCTCCTAATCTGCTCCACAGTGGCATCATCACCATCATCAGGAATAGGAGTGGTTAACACATACACCACACTCATGCTTGACAGCAAGAAGTGCATCTTCTTTTGCCATCTCCTAAAGTCCACCCCTTCAAACTTATCCAGCTTAGCAAAGTTTGAAGCCATGTGTTTCATTGCAGCAGTTGCATTTGATTATCACAAAATAGTTTACTTTGATTGTTGGTTTATATTCACCCAGAACAAGGTTAAGACAATCAATGACAGTAGAAATACCACTAGGTGGTTACCGGATATCACTTGGAATCGAGTGATCACTTTCCAAAGTAAACTATTCGACCCTAATGCCTGGGTTACACGAATATCTACTTGGGATAAGACCAAATGTAGTTATAGAATTAGGCACAATTCAATAACCCTTCTGCTTAGAAGTGTTAATCGTTTTTTGTCTATACTTCATGCATGATCAGATCTCCTATATATAGGAGATTACTCTTAGCTAGTCAAATGGAATTATGAGTATTAATCGGCCCATTAATAGCCTCATAATTATCCCTATTATAGCCGTTAGTGGTTACATGACCAATTAAACGTGGTCATTAAGTAGTTGTAACTGCCATTTAGCAGTACTTTAATAGCACTAGCAGTACTTTCCACTAGCAGTACTTTCATACTACTAGCAGTTCTTTCATACTATTAGCAGTGGAAACATAGAACTAGCAGTGGAAACACTGCCTGTCAGTACAATCTTAGCACTTCCAGTACAAACCACTAAAAGAGTCAGGGTGTTCACTCCGTACACTCCGTACCTCCTAACCCATTACCAAGTGTGAACTAATCCCACAAGTGCACTAAATTTTCCAACAGTTCATAGGAGTACTAATATGATAATTTAAACTCATATTAAGAAATAAAAACATGTAAAAGTGGTATGGATCAAAGTATTTTTGCATGTTTTTCTAATAGGATCATAAAAATAGATCAAGTAGGAGTATGTAAGATTAGGAAAATTATTTAGAACACTTACTTGATATATGAAGAGGTTTTGGTAACAAGGTACTTAATTTCTTAAAGGTTTTTATTTCAAAACCTTAACTAGAACACTAGATTGATCTTTTAAACACTTGATCTTGGAAAAATGATGATCTCTTATTCTTGTTCTTGAGTTGGACGATCCACAAGGGTGAGCAAGAGAGTGTTTCTTGCTATTTTTCACCTTAAAATATGTGTTTGTATGTGTTTTATTTTAGTATCTTACTTGTATATTACTAATATCTATCAAATATGAATATGTGTACACTACATGGCCAAGATATTTTATAAAAATGATGACAAGGGGGGGGGGGTGGTCGGCAAGGGTAAGATGGGGAAGGATTTGATGTATTTTGATGATTTAAATGTATTTAAGTTTAAGTATAATGTATATTTTGTACATATAATTAGTTATTAAGTGTAGCGTTAGCTAGAAATCGATTTTAACGGAAGAAAATAAAATATATCAAAGTCATAAAAATTATAAAAATGCATTTCTCGCAAGTATTGAGTGAATAAATAATTATCGAATAGAATTTATGAAAACCGTCGTAAATATATATATATAACAAATTTTATACCAAAATAAATTCGAAATATCGGGTAAACTAATAATATAATTTTTATAGTCTTAAAATGAGTATAAAAATATATCAGGATAATTGTTGGAAGTGTCGGATCAATTATTCAAAATAAATGATCGTGCGATAGCGTTTATTTAATAAATAAATATACGTTAATGAAATATGCAAACCCATGCATAAACTAATATGAAAATGATGTTACTGATGATATGTAGACTAACCCTAGTCTATATGAAATGTTCTCAATGATGTTCCATGAATACGCAACTTAACCCTCAAGGTTACGCCCACTTGATACTCGTAAACCTAGTTTACGAAAATGATGAATAGTGAATCATGAATAGTGATTTTTCTCCGGGAATGAATAGTGTTTCGTGAATCGTAAAATTTTGAAATAACCTCTCAAAGTCTCAAACCGACTTAAAAAATGATGAATAGTAACAAGTGAATAGTAAATTCCCGTGATGAATAGTAAATTTGAACAATTACTTGAAATTACGATTTGTCACATTCGCCCACCCGAAAAGGAATTCATTCCCTGAATTCAGTTCATGTAGTTTCTACGGTGTTATTTGTGAAAAGAGTTTAACTTCCCGCGTTTTCTGAATCGTACCACTCCTTTCCAAGGCGAGACTTTCAACATAACTTTGTTGCCAACTTGAAATTCTAATGGTTTGTGACTTATGGAACACATTTCCAATATTTTGCGTCATATATCGACGTAGATTTTCTATCTATTTGTTGTTGCTTGTAACTGATTCTTGATCTGTACGATTTCTTTGTTGTTTCATGAATAAGTTATGGACTAGTGAGTTGGACTTTCCTGATTTTTGGCCTGTCAATAGGTGATTGATATTTCAACCTAGAGTGCCTCAAATGGTGCACTCAGTATGTTCATGTGATAACTATTGTTGTAAGGGAACTTGTTCGATGAAGAATGATTTGCCCTATCATTTCCAGAAAATCACATATGCTTTGAGTATATCTTCAGATGTTTGAATCGTTCTCTACTTTCGACCATTGGTGAGGATAATAGGCGGTACTCATGTCCTAGTAGGTTCCATGGGAATCTTGAAATGATTGTCAGAAGTCTAAGGTGAATCGGCTACCTTATATTAGGTATAATTGAAATTGATACCATGTGTCTCATGACAAATTCCAAAATGTCGAGTCTGTCGAAAAGGGCATTATTGTAAAGAATAGATTATGGGTAACAATTGTGATTCCTCGCGTTTCTAGTTCTAGCGAATGTCATGACTTGAGTCTTCCTTGCCTAAGGTGCTTAGTCTCCATTACTAAGATGTTTATTGTTTGACGGTGTCTTTATTAATTTCTCTTATCGAAATGTTTCCACGCTCTATGTTGTCAAGTCACAAAACCCTAAATATTTAAGTGATGTGGTGTGGTGGTTGATTTTCAAGATTTGTTCCGATATTGAGCGCTTCTAAAATAGTTCATCATTGAGATTGTTATCATGCTGGCAAAAACGTAGATATCAGCTCATACTATGTCGAAGAATGTTTGTTCTGATTTCATGTCACACCCCCAAAATACCTATTTTGCAGCGGAATGGAATTCCTGGGGGATGACTGCCATAGCATCACAGTTACAGTTATATTGAATGACCTAAAGTGTCGTTTGGAAAACACATCGTTTGATATAATAAAACATTCAGAGTTTACAAAAGATAGGTCCCAAAAAGATAGTCAACATTTGCGGAAATAAGTTTGTTACAATCCAAACGATGTTTTATAGTGCATAAAATCCATGTGAGACGTGTCGTCACCGCGACTCTCTGATAAGTCCTTATGCATGCTATGAAGTATAGGCCTTAGATACCTGAAAATACATTGCTAAAAGTGTCAACACAAAGGTTGAGTGAGTTCATAGAGTTTATGAAAATGTTTTATACGACTACCACAAATATAGGCCATGTATGACAAATATGCCACATAAAAATGTTACAATTGCTATAAATACATGACACCGAAGCTAGACTGATCATGATGTTCACCCCAACAGAGTGTTTTGCAAAAAAACTCAAATTATGATATTAAATGAAATGCCACCGTTTGACCAGTTGGGACCACCTACCCGGATGGAGGAGTCACCCTCAATAGATCTATTCACTCACCCTCGCTTCTTCCGGAATTAACGGTTCATGATTATGAAATGGGGACATTCAATTGGCAATGAGGTAACTTAAGCAATGTAAATGAATTTGATATACTTGGGATCGTAATAAAAATGATGTGCAATGTATTCTCTCCCGTAGGTTTGAAATAAAGTATAAACTTGAAAGACGGGACTATGAAAACTCACTTGATACAATGATATGATGGCAAAAGTGGTTACACTGAAATGTGGCGCAATCTCTAACCGCGACCTATTATGAATGATATGATCTAATATAAGTCATGATGTAATGTTATTCATGCAAACTCATAACATATTCATACCACTTGTGCATTTTTGAAAATAAAGTTTATCGTCGAAAAATAAGTTTTAACATTTTGACAAGTTGTAAATTACTTTACAAGTACTTACGTTGAAATGATATCCTACGGTAGTCATTTAGTGATTTATTAAGAAATTATAGTTTTTCATCGTAAAACAATATAATTTGACAACTCAAGGAAATGGCTAAATGGCCTCGGAAAACTAGTCGTAAAATAGTGAATATCGAGTGTTAGGAAACAAACTCAATGGTTTTAGAAAGCTTGTAACATTATGTAAATGTCTTAGCGTTAATATTTTGATCATAGAGGTCTCAATCATGGAGAAAAATATAGATGAAGTAGGGTAGTCGGACTAAAAATATTGTTTAAAGTTAGTTTTCGACAAAGTTTGTATGACCATATATTATTCGTTACAACTCCGTTTGTCGAACGGTTGAACATTTTGGAAAATAGGCTAGGTGAACTCACTTTTACTTGTAGACATCGTTTTCTCAAAAGTATTTTATCGATATGAAAAATAGCTCCAAACATAGTCACTTGCGATAACCATTTTGATTAATTGAAAATATGTAAGTGCTATTACTTGTGAAAAATAGTTACGATAACCCTCTTTAAATCGCGTGTAACTTAATCGTTATAAGTCCGTTTTCTACGTTTTATATATCCTTAGTTTCGTGTTAATGTATACTAATATATTTTTGATAAATCGACTCATTTAGAAAATGTTTAAAACTCATTTTTGCCCTTAAAATAATTCTAGACAGCATGTATTTTCCTGAAAATTTAGTTTTCGTCGCAAAACTTGAAAATAGCATAACTTCTTCGTTATAAATCCGTTTTAACCCGTTCAAGCGACCACGGTTTCGTTTTAAAGTCTATTTTCTGAATATATATCCCAAAATAATTCATGACCTGTCGAAATTTCCAGATTTTGTAAAAATGATCAGACCTCAATTCTAAGTTGTCGAAAATGATTATTCTAGCGTAATACTTGTTTCAATCACTTCAAATCAACACCAAATCTATTCTAAACCTACCATACACTTTCTTAGGGTGTCATGGGTTCCTAAACATCATCAACAATGATAAGTATCATGGGAATAATTATAGGATGATTTTTACTAATAACAAGTAATAAAAACAATTAAAAGTGGTATAAATACATATGATACTTGCATGATTTCTTACTAGAATGATAAAATAGCTCATAAATGAATATGAAAGAGTAATAAAAATCATAAGAAGCTTACAAGTATTATGATGAGGTTTAAGTAACCATGTTTCCTAAATACTTCTTGGTTTCTATTTCAAAACCTAAATAGAAGTATACTAGTGTTTGTATAATCACTTGAAGCTTGAAAATAAATGGTTTCTTCCTTGTTTCTTGCCTTGGTTGAATTTTAACAAAGAGAAAGGAGAGTTTCAAGTTTTCTTTCACCTTTTAGTATGTGTATGTGTGTGTTATGGAAGTATTACTTAGCATATATTGTATAATATACAAATATCTACTATAAATGGTGTATGTGTACACTTAGGTGGAGTGTTTAATTAATGAATTTGGTGACTAGGGGGGGAGGAAGTCGGCAAAGGGGTAGAAGGGAAAAGGGTTGATGTAGTTTGATGACTATCTGTATTTTAGGTTATGTATAATGTGTATTTTGTAAGTATAATTAGGTATTAAGTGTAGCGTTAGCTAGAAATCGATTTTTACGGAACAAAATAAAATATATCGAAGTTATAAAAAATTATAAAAATACATTTCTCACAAGTATTGAGTGAATTAATAATTATCGAATAGAATTTACAAAAACCGTCGTAAATATTTATATAACAATTTATATACCAAAATAAATTAAAAACATCGGGTAAACTAATAATATAATTTTTATAGTCTTAAAACGAGTATAAAAATATATCAGGATAATTTTTGGAAGTGTCGGATCAAATATTCAAAATAAATGATTATGCGATAGCGTTTATTTAATAGGAAAAATGTACGTTAATGAAATATGCAAACCCATGCATGAACTAATATGATGATGATATTACTGATGATATGTAGACTAAATCTAGTCTATATGAAATGTCCTCAATGGTTTTTTCATGAATACGCAGCTAAACCCTTACGGTTACGCGAATTTGATACTCGTAAACCTAGTTTACGAGAAATGATGAATAGTGAATCATGAATAGTAATTTTTCTCAGGGAATGAATAGTGTTGTGTGAATAGTAAAATTTTGAAATAACCTCTCAAAATATCAAATCGACTTCAAAAACGATGAATAGTAAAATGATAAATAGTAACCAGTGAATAGTAAATTCCCCGAGATGAATAGTAAATTTGAAAAATGACCTGAAATTACGGGTTGTCACATTCGCCCACCTAAAAAGGAATTCAGTCCCTGAATTCAGTCCATGTTGGTTTCTACAGGTTTAGGGTTTGTAATGAATAACGAGGAGAGAAGAAATGAAGAAGTGTCGTTACGGTTATCTAGGATTAAGAGTGTATAAAACATCGCGATAGATAAAATATTGGAAGAATCTCTCATGAGTATCACTTTGACTTTCTGGAATATGTGAAAATTTGGCTTGCACTAAGATTTATAAATAACTGCTCCCAACATAACATGATCCCTCCAGAATTAGACATAGTTAGCTAGGCTATGTATAATTAAGGAACGATAATGTGACGTTCGGTTTAGTTGTTATAAATCTCAATGTTTAAATAGTTTTAAAACATGTCGTTAAAATGACAGTTAAGGTAAAAGGAAGTAAAACTTTTGTAAGTGATAACGAATCAGAAAGGAAAAGAAAGTACAATAGATGAGAATATTTTACAACATGTGGTTTATCAAACAGTAAATAGTCTTAAGTCATATAGATCCGAATACTAGGGAAGACATAAACTTAGTACGGCATAGTGCATAAGGAAATAAGACTTGTTAATTTCTAAACTTCTTCAGTCTGTCGCGTTGTTGATATCCTGGTGAGCTTCTCCTTCTTCTAACATATATGCTTTCCCATGAGCACCTTCAACTTGTTGACCTTGGTTTTGGGGACATTGGTTCCGATAGTGTCCTTGCTCCCTACATCCGAAACATGTAATTATGGCCTTTCCTCTACAATCCCTGGCGAGGTGTCCCAACTTTTGGCATTTGTGGCACTTGGCAGGGCAAGGACCTGAGTGATGAAACTTACAACGATTACATAATGGGTGTGTTCCAGCATAACCTCTGCCTTCTATTGGTGCATCAACATAAGCCATTGCAACTTGTCTTCTATTCTGTTGTTGGTGATGGTTAGTGTTACGATTTTGGTTGTCATTATTATAACCTCCCTGGTCGTTTTCCCATTTCCTTTTGTTGTTGTTAGTTTGGTTGTCGTCGTCGTCGTTGTTGTTATTGTTGTTGTTGTGGTTATTGTTGATAATGTTTTCCCTCTTCACAACTTGAGCCATGAGTATTTGAGTTATCCGGATAGATTCTTCAATTGTTTGTGGATCAAAAGAAATTACATCACCTTGAATAATTTGTGGAAGTCCTCCGATGAAATTTTCCAAGTAGTTTTCATTGTCGAAACCATCGATGGACAGTGCCAACTCTTGAAACCTTCTGATGTAAGTCTTGATGTCGTAACCAACAGTCACTAGCTCATAAAATTCTGTTTCCAACTTCTTCACCTCAGTATGCGGACAATACTTCTTAGTCAACAACCTTTTGAATTGATCCTACGTGAGCTTGTAAGCATTTTCCATACCAATAGGCTTCGCATAAGAGTTCCACCTTGACATTGCGTCATCTAAGAGTGTACTTGTAGCGAACTTCACTTTGCAGTCATCTGGGCAATCGCATAGAAGAAATATAAACTCGATATTTTCAAACCAACGGATCATAGCAGTGGCTCCTTCTGTGCCTTTGAACTTTGTGGGATCACCGCTCTTAAAGTCCTTGTATGTACAATTTCAAACTCCAGACCCTCCTGCAGGCTCCTGCAAAAGAGCAAGTCTATAGCTCCAAAGCAGCAATGTAGCCGTGGCCTCAGCAGCAGCTATCGTTCAGGCTATCGTTCTTTCTCTAGTGCCCTAGCTATACTATCCTCTACATACTTTTGGATAGTAGCTTGTGTCATAGCTGGTGGAGCTTTCTTCGGCGCCATAGCTCTTTAAAATAAGAGGAAGGGTGAGACGTAGCAAAGTCCGATGTTAATAATAAACGCTCTAAAGAGATGTGATAGGAGGTGATAAGTTTGAGGTTATTTTTCAAAATAATTGACGAATTCCTAGGAGATGGGTTATGAGATGTCGTAAGTGCTTCAAATGTATGATGGTTTAGTGATTTAATGTGCGAGTAGCGTCTAACATGACATGTTGATGGTGAAATAGGGGAGTGAGAGCGACTTCACCCTCCTTAAAGGTTTTATCTCAACATTCGATGTTATCAGTGATGTGTTTAGTGCTGAGTCAATTGATGTTAATATTGTGGTAGGGACTGTCAGGAAATTCTCCACATTGGAGTATGAAGAAAGAATAATGGAATGGGTATCTGAAGACATCTATGTGATAATCGATTTGAAATGAAAGTAAATAACTCACAAAATGTACGCATGAAACTGCATGCATAGTGAATATGCACTTATGATGAAATGATGAGATGCTATGATGATGTAGTTATAGTCTAGGGTCAATGATACAACCTAGTTCTCTATAACTCTTGCTCTGATGCCAATCTGTGTTGGGATATAAAGTACTAGAGAAATACAAAGTACTGAAGAAGTCAAAGTGCTGAAGAGTCAAAGTACTGCTAAAGAAGAAAGTCAAAGTACTGCTCAACATCAAAGTACTGCAAAGCTAAAAGAACTGTTACATCATTTATGGAAAGCTTTGTTATTCTAGAATATTCTTAGTTTAGATTACTTGTCGTACAAGAATTAGAGTTGCAAACCAACTAGGGTAATCCTTATGCCTATAAAAGGACCCCTAGATTGGCATTAGAAAAATATGTTTTAGAGTTTAAGAGTACGAATTCATACGCAGTATTAGAGTTATTAGAGTTGTTAGAGAATCTGTATAACAAGGAGGTTCTAAGTATTAATAAAATCGTTGAAGTTAAAGTTAATTCTTCTTAGCTTTATTGAAGTAAATTCCGCATACTTAATAGAGTTAATTCAGTGTTTCAATGTTAGTAACTTAGGATTTATCCGAGGTTGCTAAGCCCTTACAAGCTACTTAAGTTAGTTTGGTTAGAGTATATCGATCCAACAAGTGGTATCAGAGCTTGTGTGGAAACTCTGATTAAGAAGAAACCCTTAAAAACCGATTTAACAACAAACCCTAAAGATGTCGACTGAAGCTGCACCACCCCCATCCATCACCTCACTCATAATTCCAATCATCAAGAAGGGAGAGTATGATCTTTGGAGCATGACGATGAGGCAAGACATTGTTATTACAGCACCATGCACTATGGAATGTAATTGTCAATGGTAATGAAGTTGTTGCGAACCTCGTAGAAATTCCTGGACAACCTAAACCACCTAAGGCCGTCCTACCAAAGAGCTACAATAAGAAATCAAGAAAACGCCTCAACATATCGCTGTTTCTGCTATTCCCGATGGTCATCTACTCAAGTTCCATGATGATAAGGATGCAAAGCAACTATGGGCTGCTCTCTAGACAAGATTTGGAGGTAATGATGCTTCCAAGAAGATGCACATAAATCAAGTTGAAGCAACAGTTTGAAACATTCACTGTTGGTGAAAGAGAAGGTCTTGATGCTGCCTATGACAGATTCCAAAATCTTCTTAGTATGCTGGAGTTATACAAAGCAGATGTATCTGTTGAAGATGCAAATCTGAAGTTCTTAAGAAGTTTGCCATCCACATGGCATGTGATTGCTACTATGATCAGAGGACAACCTGGTTTGGATTTTATGGACTTTGATGATCTCTACAACCATTTGAAGGTGTATGAGCATGAGATGAATGGCCAAACAAGTTCAAAATCTCACAGTATTGCTTTTGTGTCTTCTGAAAAGAGAAGCAGTACTTCCACTAAAAGTACTGCTTATCCTACTCAAAGTACTGTTGTTCAAAGTACTGTTGCTTATCCTACCCCCGCCTCATCACCAACAAACACCATTCATTCTGATGAAGTTGTATGCTCATTCTTTTCTCAGCAAGCCACTTTACCTGTTACTTATGAAGAAGATTTATCACAAATTGAAGAGGATGCTCTTGAAGAAATTGATATAAGGTGGCAAGTTGCTATGATCACTGCTAGGATCAAGAAGTTCATGAAGAAAACAGGAAGAGGCATTGACTTCAAGCCTAAGCAGGGTATAACGTTTGACAAGACCAAGATTGAATGCTTTAATTGTCAAAGAACTAGACACTTTGCAAGAGAGTGCAAGTTTGCTAAATATCAGGCAAACAGAATGAATGAGAAACCCAAGCTTGAACTAAAGGAAATCCCTATTACTAAAACAAAAGCTTTGGTTACTCAAGAAAATCTATCAGAGGTTGACTGGAGTGCTGAATTTGATGATGAACCAGTAACCTACTGTATGGTTGCAGTAGAAGAGTTTGAATGGAGCAAGCTTTTGATGAGGAACCAGGATCTGCTGCTTTAGGAATAAGAGATGGTCTTGGAAGCTTTGATTGGAGCATGGAATGTGAAGAGGAACCTGTTCTACTTACTATGGTAGCTACTTCACCAAGTTCACCCCTATCTCTGAGGTATGCTCTAAGTGTCATGATTTTTATCAAAAAGTCCTTAATGATTATGTAACTGAAAGAGATAATTATAGAAGGGCTAGGTCTGAGGTAGCTGGTTATCAAATTACGTTAGAGTCTACGGAAGCCAAAATAATAACTCATGAAAATAATGAAATGGCTTGGGTAGAAAAGTATGAACAACAGGATTATCAGTTAAAATTAAGTGAATGGAAGTTAGGATGTAAGATTTCTGAAATTGAGAAGCTTACTAAGGAAAGGGATGAATTGTTAGAAAAATTTGACGCTTGGGGGAAATATGGCCTTTCACATGTTAGTTTTGTTGAAAAACAGAAAAGAGCACACATTAAAACTGGCCTAGGTTTTGGTATGGATTTCAGTAGCATAGAAGAGAACCCACTCAGTGATCAGGAACAACTTGATTCTGAGGATATAACAACTAGTGATGATGAACTCATTAATTATGTTGATAACACATATAGTAATGAGGAATCTATTAGTCAAACACCTCCTGAATTTAAGAAAGACAAGGGTTATCATGCAGTCCCTCCACCAGCTGGTAGTTTTCAACCAACTAGGATAGATGTTTCTTGTTTTGGAGTAGACAATTTAGAGTTTAAGAAGAAGCTTACTGGTAAATCTAGTTCTGAAACCCCAAAAGAAATAGTTGGAAAACCTAAGGTTGATAATGTTAAGAGTCAAGCAGTACCTTCAACTCAAAGTAATGCTACACCTTCAGCAGTACCTTTAAGACAATATTTTCAAAATACTACTAAACCTTTTTGGGATAAGTTTGGTCAAAATAATTTTCATAATTCACCAAAAAGTCAGGTTAGGTTTGGTTATAGAACTCAAGGAAGAAATTTTGGGAGTATGGGTAAAAAATTGTGTTTTGTTTGTTATAGTCCTGATCATTTGATTAAGGACTGTGACCATCACTCAAAGTATCTAAGCAATTTCCCAAAGACCAGATCTGCCAACCAAAAACCTAGGGAGAATAAACCAGTCTGGAATCATTCACATAGGGTTAACCACAACAACTTCTCAAAATACTATAGGTACCCTCACCAAAGAAGACCATTTTCAAAATCACCAGTACCTTCTCAAAGCTCTGCTAGATTTTCACCCAATCAAGGTACTGATAGCACTTTTTGGAATGGAAGCCCTAGGAGATCTAATTACTATCAATCTAGAAGGCGTTACACCTCAAAAAGAGTATCTAGATCAGAGAAACCTACATAAAAAGTTAAAACCAGCTGGGTTAAGAAAGAAAGTACTGATAGGGAACAAGCAGTACTTTCAGCAAATACTAGTGAAACAGAGATTTTTGTTGAAAAAGAGAATGTTGATGAAAAAGAGATTTTTGTTAAAAAACCAACAAAAGTTTTGGAACAACCAAAGATAATTGATCATGTGCTTAAAGATAGTGGAAATTACATACTTAAAGAATTTAAGTATGTAACTCCACAAGGGGAACACAAGTTAGTAATGGCTTGGGTTCCTAATGTTAACTAACTCTTTTATCTTTGTGCAAAACCCTATGTAAGAGAGCTTAAAGATCATCTAATTGTGGATAGTGGTTGCTCTGGAAGCATGACAGGAGACAAAGAGATTCTGTCAGATTGTAGATCTTATTGTGGAGGAAGAGTTGCATTTAGGAATGATGCTAGTGGAGGAAGAAGAACTGGCAAAGGAACTATCAAGGCAGGAAGCATAGATTTTGAGAATGTTCGTTATGTGAAGGAGCTCAAATTCAAACTTTTTGTCGTCTCTCGATTCGTGACAAGAAGCACTTGTTATTCACTCGACAGAATGTCTTATACTTTCCCCTGAGTTCAAGCTTGTTGATGATAACTTGGTAAAATGGAGAAGAACCAATGATGTATATAGTCTGGATATGAAGAGTCTTCACTCTTCTGGATGAGCAACTTGTTTAGTAGCAAATGCAACACTTGTAGAAGCACATTTGTGGCATAGAAGATTAGGCCATGTAAATTTCAAGAATATCAACAAGTTAGTTAAAGGAAATTTAGTTAGAGGTTTACCTTCCAAAACATACAAGAATGATCACTCATGTTTGGCGTTCAAGAAAGGTAAACAACACAAAGCTTCATGCAAGAAGATTGAGGAAAGAACCATAAGAGAACCTTTGGAGTTACTGCACATGGATCTGTTTGGACCTCGCTGGCAAGTCTAAACAAGAAGAAGTATGCTTAGGTAAATGGATGACCGCAGTGATTAGTTGGGTCTTTTCTTGGGTTTTAAAGATGAAACCGTTGATGCTATTCATGATCTTATAATTGCCCTGGAAAACCAATTGAGACTCAAAGTAAAAGGTATTAGATGTGACAATGGGACTGAATTCAAGAACAAGTTTAAGGATGAATTTTGTGCTAAGAAAGGAATCAAGAGGGAGTTTAGTATTGCTAGAACTCCATAGCAGAATGGTGTTGCAGAGAGGAAGAACATAACTTTGATAGAAGCAGCCAGAACAATGCTTGCAGATTCACTTCTACCTATTCAATTTTGAGCTGAAGCTGTAAGTACTGCTTGCTATGTGTTGAATAGAGTATGAGTCACTAACCCAGATGAAGACACCTTATGAGTTGTTATGGGAATCAAACCTACACACGCTTTTATGAAACCTTTTGGATGTCATCTACTATTCTTAATACTATTGATGCTTTGGGAAAATTTGATGGCAAGTCAGAAGAAGGATACTTATTGTGATATTGTACCAACAAAGAAAGGATTTAGAGTGTACAACAAGGTCACCAAGAAGGTTCAAGATTGTGTTCATGTTGAATTTTTAGAAGATCAAAAAAATCAAAAGGGTAAAGGTCCTGATTGGATGTTTGATCTTGATGTTTTGACTCCTTCCATGAATTATGTTCCGGTTAGAGAAGAAAATCAAGCTATTTATACAGAAGAAGATTTAAAGTACATTGTTCATGGAGTTAATATTAGACCTGATGTGTCCCGATGAAGAACCAGAATGTCGAAAGGAGAAGTATCACGAACCAAAATCTACTTTGTCTGCTGAGGATCAAGCTATTCAAGATGAACTTAATAGAATGCTTCTTCAAGAAACAATAGCACAATCTTATGAGGATGAACAAAGAAGATCTTTTGAAGAAACAAAGAAAAAGGGTAAGTCAGAATACTCCTCAAGATTTTGGATCATACATTATCAAAGTAATCACTGCACCTATTGACAAGATTTTTATAATGATTTGTATGATCCTACCATGCCTGGATTAGAAGACACTGATGATGAATTAGATGATGAAGGTATTTTCAAAAATTCCAATGAAGGAGTTGATTTCACAAATTTGGATGCTGATATTAAAGTTCCACAGAATCCTACATTGAGAATTCATATAGATCATCCCTCTGGTCAAATCATTGGACCTTCTACTTCTGGAGTGCTCACCTGAACCAAGGCTAAAGTTTTTTCTAAACCACATAATGCTTTACTTAGCTTTGTATATAAACAGAACATGCTGAATCATAAGGATCACCAAACATTCTTATTCACTTGTTTTATCTCTCAAGAAGAACCCAAGAATGTAGCTAAAGCATTAACTAAAGAGAGTTGGATTGAAGCCATGCAAGAAGAACTTCTTCAATTCAAACTTCAAGAAGTTTAGGTACTATATGATCTACCAGATGGAAAGAAAGTCATTGGTACAAGATGGGTTTTCAGAGTAAAGAGAGATGAAAGAGGGAATGTCATCAAGAACAAAGCACGACTAGTAGCACAAGGTTACAGACAAGAAGAAGAGTAGATTATGATGAAGTGTTTGTTCTCTGTAGCAAGGATTGAAGCCATTCGAATATTTCTTGCTTTTGCATCATATATGGGCTTTCTTGTTTATCAAATGGATGTCAAAAGTGTCTTTCTTTATGGTACTATTACAGAGGAGGTCTATGTCAAACAACCTCCTGGTTTTGAGGATCCTGCACGTCCAAACAAAGTCTACAAAGTTGTTAAGGCTTTATGGCCTTCATCAGCACCTAGAGCTTGTATGAAAGACTTTCCACTTTCTTATTACAACATGGTTACAGGAGAGGAGCTATTGATAAGACTTTGTTTATCAAGAGAGATAAGAAGGATATCATGTTGGTTCAAGTTTATGTAGATGATATCATCTTTGGAGCTACAAAACAGTCAATGGTGAAGGAGTTTGAGTAGTATGCAACATGAATTTCAAATGAGTTCTATGGGTGAATTAACTTTTGGGTCTTCAAGTTAAACAAATAAAGGAGGGAATTTTCATAAGTCAAGATAAGTATGTCTCTACATTCTTAAAAGTTCAACTTTTGCTATGAAGCCGTCACAACACCCATCAAATCTATCAACTCATTGGGCAAGGATGAAGATGGTCAACCCAGAAGTCAAGCTTACGATCTATGATTGCTGTCTATGTACTAACTGCATCTAGACCTGATATCATTTTTGCTGTTTGTTTATGTGCAAGATATCAAGTCTCTCCCAAGGTCTCTCATATGAATGCATCAATAGGATTTTAGTTATTTGAAACAACAACCTAAGGGTGGGTATCCAGGATTCAACTTTTCACTTGGAAGCTTTTTTATATAGTGATTATGCAGGTGATAATTATGATAGAAGATCAACCACTGGAGGATGCCAGTATCTTGGAAGAAGATTAGTCTCATGGCAATGTAAGAAGCAAACTATTGCAGCAACATCATCCACTGAATAATATGTTGTCACGCAAGTCGCTGGACAAGTCTTGTGGATGCAGAATCAACTTTTGGATTATGGGTTCAACTTCAAGAATACTCCTATCAACATTGATAATGAGAGTACCATTTACATTGTGAAGAATCCAATTTATCACTCCAATACCAAGCATATTCAGATTAGGTATCACTTTATCAGAGATTGTTATGAGCATAGGCTCATTAATGTTGTCAAGGTTCACACAAATGATAATGTAGCCGATCTACTCACAAAAGGATTTGATGTTTCAAGATTCAATCACTTGGTGGTGAGTATTGGTATGATTAATTACTAAGCTACATTTAAGGGGAGGACTGATTAGTTAGTTAGACAGTCCTATGCATTGCTTGAGGGAGGCAATCCAATGCCTATTTGAAGTTTTGCCATTATGAAGAAGAGAATGAAAAGTAATCGCTTTTGGTTACATGAAAGTAATCGCTGAAAGTATGCTTTGGAAAGTATCGCTACGTGGAAAGCATCGCTTGTCTTATCAACGTACTGTTCAAACGGTCAAAAGATGGGTTAAAATTCAAAAGACGGTAACTTTGTTATTATGGGCTGTGATTTTTCAAATCTTACCTATAAATAAATAACTACCCTCCCATTTTCCTCTCATCTTTATACTTATCAATCTTTTCCATATTTCTCTCTCTTTCACATTTACTATTCATCAATGGCGAATCAAAACACTAAACACACCATGGTGGCAAATTTAGATAAGACTGAAGCTAATGTCGCATTCCATCACATAATTGATTTCCTTGCTGGATCCACAATCATTATGCACTTTGTAGAACCGATGTTGAGCCATGGATTCAACAGTTTTGGGCATCTAGAACTCACATGTAAGATGATGAGTCATATATACAGGCTAAGGTTGCTGGAGATAAAGTTAGTGAAGCTTCAATTCATGAAGATTTATTATTGGATGATGAAGAAGGAGCTATACGTTTTGACAAACAGCTTCTTTGGGATACTTTAAGAGATATTGGGTATGAAGGGTCCTTAACTGAAACAACATTTAAGAAACTCTTGTTTAGTCCACATTGGAAGTACTTGGTACATGTATTACTTCATTGTATCAGTTCTAAGAGTACTTCATGGGAGCAATTTGGATCTAATATAGCATCTGCTTTGGTGGGATTGGCTACAAATAGTCTCTTCAACTTTTCAAGACTTATTCTAGATAGTATGCTATCTCACATCTCCAATGGATCACCTTGGTTAATGTATCCAAGATTTATTCAAGTTTTCTTGAATAAAAAACTTCATGATGTAACAAAGCCTTCGAGCTTATTACCTGTTGTGGTACAACCTGCAAAAATATTCACCTTCATGGCTAGGAAGAGTGATAAGTTCTCTGGAAGGAACACTCCTTTGACTACTTCTATGATGGAGATTGTTCAGGCAGTTAGAGATGAGGTCGGCGCAAGTGAAGAAAGAGAAGGTACTGCATCAACTCAAGGTACTGCTTCTCAACATACTGCTTCTTCACAAGTTACCTCAGACAAGAAGGCATAGCACTTCACCTACACCATCTCAACAAGATACTGCACATGCTGAGTCAGAACCAGAAATCAACCCACCATCATCTGGAGGAGATGCGGGCGATATACCTCCTGAGGGATTGGTTCTGGATAATTATGTTTTGACAAGGGAATTGGTCAGATTAAAGAAAGCTACTGAAGCTCAAGCTGCACAACTTGCAAAGTTGAAGACCAAGTTTAGAAGATTAAAGTCTTTTGTATGGCATTTAGTTCAACATCATAGGTTGTGGTCAAATCACAGAAGAGGCAAGGGAAGAAGTTTAAGAAGCCTTCAAAGGGCAAAAAGGTTCAACAGCATTCTTCATTCCAATTGGGGAGGAATCTGGAGCAAGATAATTTGAAAGAAGATGCTGAGTTTCATGCAGATAAAGAAGATGAACCTCAAAGTACTGAAGCACTAGTAAATATTGAAAGTATCTGAGCCGAAGGAACTGGAGTTCAAAGTCCTGGTGTAGAAAGTAATCGATGATCAAGGTGTTGGTGATCAAGGTACGCTCTTCAAGGAACACATAAACAAGAGTCGATTACACCAAGGACTCTTAATTTTGAAGAAGAAGCTGGTCCTTCAACATTCCTACAAGAAGAGGAAGCTGATATACCCATGGTAGAGCATACTGCAAGTGATGATGAGACAGTTGCTCAAATTTTGCAAAATCTATCAAGACCAAGAGAGGTTACTATTCCAGGAGTTGTTGAAGAACATCCTCGCTGCTTCTCAACCGTTTTAGATCCAAAGGACAAAGGCAAAGGCAAACTGGTGGAAACAAAGAAGAAGAAAAAGCTTACTTTGGTAGAAATAAGAGCAATTGAAGTAGCCAAGAATGAAGAGGCTGCTAAGAAGATTCAAGCAGAGTATGATGCTGAAGTTGCTGTACAAGTTAAGAAACCTATTATTTCACAAAGACCACCGAGTATTGCTAAGGAAAGAAATGCCATGATGGCTTATTTGAAGGGTCAAGGATATACTGGGTTACAGAAGCTGAATTATTTAGAGATGAAAGATTTATATAATGCTGTCAGAGAAGCTTATCAAAAGCAAGTTGATAGTATTATTCCTTTTGATGATGAAAAGAGGATTGAGGATGCTAGAAAAAGAAGCTTAAAAAGAAAAAGAACAACTAAAGCTGAACAATCATCAAAGAAGATTGAGTTAAGATCTGATACATTGATATGAAAAATTACATAAGAGTTGTGGAGAAAGTTTGATCATCCTAAATCCAAAGATGCTGCGAAAGAAGTCTAAAATAACTACATTTGAAGTGGGAGAATCAAAGAATGGAGACTATCTGATGTTCCATAGGGAGGATGAAAGTTTTAAAGTGTTCAATTTGCTATGGGATATCTTACATAATAGATAGAGCAGACTTGTTTCAACTATATCAATTAGTGCAAGAATACTTTGAACATATTCCATCAACTGGAGTTGGCTTACTATTTCTAGGAGATCTGACAACTATCTGGGAAACTGAGGAGACAAACACTGAAGAAATCTGGTTAAATCAAGAAAATTGGGAGATTACAAGCTGGAGATTCTTTGAAGAATTAGGAGTGCATGATTTGGAATTAGAAGATGGAACTATGATCCATATGTTAGCTGAAAGAAGATATCCTTTGACTAGTGATCTTATGAGAAGGATGCTGGATCATGAAATGGAAGTTGAAGAAGAGAATGAAACAGCCCTAATGGTTATTGAATTGTATATCAGATGGACAACGGCTGATGATGAAGCATAAGTACTGGTATGATGTTTACTTGTATAAATTTTTGAAAAATAAGTACTTTATTCAAAGTACTGCTGGACAAACAATACTTTAACCAAAGTACTGCTTGCAGCACAAAACCAGTAAATGATTTTACAAGAAAATTTTTGTTAAGTGGAAAATATTTTGAAACAAAGGTTAAAAGCAACAAATGGTTTTTGAGATGGTTACTACAAAAGGTTATTAGTCCACCATGTTTACCATAAGGACTGGCTAATCCATGAGCAAATGGCTCTGGTAAAGATATCTCAAATCCGTTAATAGTTGACAACTTGCTAATAAGTTGTAAGGTAATCAACTCACCATATCTGTAATAGTAAAGAGTTGGCTAGCCTACAAGAAAAATGGCTTGTGGTAAAGGCTGTGGAAAAACCATTTATATGGTAATTATTTCACTATGCTTGCAAGAACTAACTAGTCCAAAAGGGTACGGCTTTTGGTAAAGACAAAACAAATCCGTTGATAGCTGATAATTTGCTAAAAATCATATGGTTATCAATGTACCATGGTCTTACACACCTAAAAATTGGCTACTCTAGAGTTAATGGCTTTGGTAAAGAGACATCAAAATTCATTAAAATTTCAATGATTCACCTCTCACAGGAGTTTACACACCTGGAAGAGATGAGAATAGACTGAAACTTAATGAACAGACGTACAAATTGTCATATGTTGCTGAAAAGATGGAGATTGCTGATTGTTGCTGTAAAGGATTGCTGATAAAGACTACTTTGATGATGATAATGCAAGCACAGTGAGTACAAAGACAAAATTTGAAGATAAAGACACAATCTTTCCTTGAAGACAAAGATGTTAAAGATACAGATACAAAGGAACTTGAAATCAAGAAAGTAGAATTCAAGTTAGGGGAGGTTTGTTGGGATATAAAGTCGGAGAAATACAAAAGTCTTGAAGAAGTCAAAGTGTTAAAGAGTCAAAGTACTTGCTAAAGAAGAAAGTCAAAGTCTTGCTCAACATCAAAATCTTGCAAAGCTAAAAGAACCGTTACATCGTTTATGGAAAGCTTTGTTATTCTAGAATATTCTTAGTTTAGATTACTTGTCGTACAAGAATTAGAGTTGTAAACCGACTAGGGTAATCCTTATGCCTATAAAAGGACCCCTAGATTGGCATTAGAAAAATATGTTTTAGAGTTTAAGAGTACGAATTCATACGCAGTATTAGAGTTTTTAGAGAATCTGTATAACAAGGAGGTTCTAAGTATTAATAAAATCGTTGAAGTTAAAGTTAATTCTTCTTAGCTTTATTGAAGTAAATTCCGCATACTTAATAGAGTTAATTCAGTGTTTCATTGTTAGTAACTTAGGATTTATCCGAGGTTGCTAAGCCCTTACAAGCTACTTAAGTTAGTTTGGTTAGAGTATATCGATCCAACAATCTGTCACACCCCCAAAATACCTGTTTTGCAGCGGAATGGAATTCTACGGTGGATGACTGCCAGAGCATCACGATTATATTGAACGACCTAAAGTGTCGTTTGGAAAACACATCGTTTGATATAATAAAACATTCAGAGTTTACTAAAGATAGGTCCCAAAAAGATAGTCAACATTTGCGAAAATAAGTTTGTTACAATCCAAACGATGTTTTATAGTGCATAAAATCCATGTGAAACGTGTCGTCACCGCGACTCTATGATAAGTCCTTATGCATGCCATGAAGTATATGACTTAGATACCTAAAAATACATTGCTAAAAGTGTCAACATAAAGGTTGAGTGAGTTCGTAGAGTTTATGAAAATGTTTTATACGACTACCACAAGTATAGGCCATGTATGACAAATATGCCACATAAAAATGTTACAATTGTTATAAGCACATGACACCGAAGCTAGACTGATCATGATGTTCGCCCCAACAGAGTGTTTTGCCAAACAACTCAAATTATGATATTAAATGAAATTCATCCGCTTGACCATCTGGGACCACCAACTCGGATGGAGGAGTCACCCTCAATAGATCTATTCACTCACCCTCGCTTCTTCCGGAATTAACGGTTCATGATTATGAAATGGGGACATTCAATTGGCAATGAGGTAACTTAAGCAATGTAAATGAATTTGATATACTTGGGATCGTAATAAAAATGATGTGCAATGTATTCTCCCTCGTAGGTTTGAAATAAAGTATAAACTTGAAAGACGGGGCTATGAAAACTCACTTGATACAATGATATGATGGCAAAAGTGGATACACTGAAATGTGGCGCAATCTCTAACCGCGACCTATTATGAATGATATGATCTAATATAAGTCATGATGTAATGTTATGCATGCAAACTCATGTGATATTTATACCACTTGTGCATTTTTGAAAATAAAGTTTATCGTTGAAAAATAAGTTTATAACATTTTGACAAGTTGTAAATTACTTTACAAGTACTTACGTTGAAATGATATCCTACGTTAGTCATTTAGTGATTTATTAAGAAATTATAGTTTTTCATCGTAAAACAATATAATTTGACAACTCATGGAAATGGCTAAATGGCCTCGGAAAACTAGTCGTAAAATAGTGAATATCGAGTGTTAGGAAACAAACTCAATGGTTTTAGAAAGCTTGTAATATTATCTAAAAGTGTTAGCGTTAAACTTTTGATCATAGAGGTCTCAATCATGGAGAAAAATATAGATGAAGTAGGGTAGTCGGACTAAAAATATTGTTTAAAGTTAGTTTTCGTTAAAGTTTGTGTGACCATATATTATTCGTTACAACTCCGTTTGTCGAAAAGTTGAACATTTTGGAAAATAGGATAGGTGAACTCACTTTTACTTGTAGGCATCGTTTTCTCAAAAGTATTCTATCGATATGAAAAATAGCTCCAAACATAGTCACTTGCGATAACCATTTTGACTAATAGAAAATATATAAGTGTTATTACTTGTGAAAAATAGTTACGATAACCCTCTTTAAATCGCGTGTCACTTAATCGTTATAAGTTCGTTTTCTACGTTTTTTATATCCTTAGTTTCGTGTTAATGTATACTAATATATTTTTGATAAATCGACTCATTTAGAAAATGTTTAAAACTCATTTTTGCCCTTAAAATAATTTTGGACAGCATGTATTTTTCTGAAAATATAGTTTTCGTCGCAAAACTTGAAAATAGCATAACTTCTTCGTTATAAATCCGTTTTAACCCGTTCAAACGACCATGGTTTCGTTTTAAAGTCTATTTTCTGAATATCTAGCACAAAATAATTCATGACCTGTCGAAATTTCCAGATTTTGTAAAAACGATCAGACCTCAATTCTAAGTTGTCGAAAATGATTTTTCTAGCGTAATACTTGTTTCAATCACTTCAAATCAACATCAAATCTATTCTAAACCTACCATACACCTTCTTAGGGTGTCATGGGTTCCTAAAAATCATCAACAATGATAAGTCTCATGGGAATAATTATAGGATGATTTTTACTAATAATAAGTAATAAAAACAATTAAAAGTGGTATAAATACATATGATACTTGCATGATTTCTTACTAAATTGATATAATAGCTCGTGTATGAATATGAAAGAGTAATAAAAATCATAAGAAGCTTACAAGTATTATGATGAGGTTTAAGTAACTAGGTTTCCTAAATACTTCTTGGTTTATATTTCAAAACCTAAATAGAAGTATACTAGTGTTTGTATAATCACTTGAAGCTTGAAAATAAATGGTTTCTTCCTTGTTTCTTGCCTTGGCCGAATTTTATCAAAGAGAAATGAGAGTTTCAAGTTTTCTTTCACCTTTTAGTATGTGTATGTGTGTGTTATGGAAGTATTACTTAGCATATATTGTATAATATACAAATATCTATTATAAATGGTGTATGTGTACACTTAGGTGGAGTGTTTAATTAATGAATTTGGTGACTAGGGGGGGAGGAAGTCGGCAAAGGGGTAGAAGGGAAAAGGGTTGATGTAGTTTGATGACTATTTGTATTTTAGGTTATGTATAATGTGTATTTTGTAAGTATAATTAGGTATTAAATGTAGCGTTAGCTAGAAATCGATTTTTACGGAACAAAATAAAATATATCGAAGTCATAAACAATTATAAAAATACATTTCTCACAAGTATTGAGTGAATTAATAATTATCGAATAGAATTTACGAAAACCGTCGTAAATATTTATATAACAATTTATATACAAAAATAAATTTAAAACATCGGGTAAACTAATAATATAATTTTTATAGTCTTAAAATGAGTATAAAAATATATCAGGATAATTTTTGGAAGTGTCGGATCAAATATTCAAAATAAATGATTATGCTATAGCGTTTATTTAATAGGAAAAATATACGTTAATGAAATATGCAAACCTATGCATGAACTAATATGATGATGATATTACTGATGATATGTAGACTAAATCTAGTCTATATGAAATGTCCTCAATGATTTTTTCATGAATACGCAGCTAAACCCTTACGGTTAAGGCGAATTTTATACTCGTAAACCTAGTTTACGAGAAATGATGAATAGTAAATCATGAATAGTGATTTTTCTTGTGACAACTCGCAATTTCAGGTCATTTCTCGAAACAATTCATGCCTTACAATTTCAACATTTATCGTAAACTAGGTTTACGTGTTCCAAATTCGCGTAACCTTTATGGTTTAGCGGCTAATTCATGATCATATCATCACGAACATTTCATATGGACTAAGTTTAGTCTACATTTCATTAACACCATTTGCATCATGTTAGTTCATTCATGACTTTACATTTCACATTAAACGCGTAAATTTTATATTAAATAAACGTTATCGCGTGAGTTATTATTTTGAATATTTAATCCGTTACTTCTAAAAATGATCCCGATATATTTTTATACTTACATTTAGTTTATAAAAACTATATTTTGAGTTTACTTAGTGTTTCAAATTTATTTGGTATATAAATCATTAAATTTATATTATTACGACGTTTTTCTTAAAAACTACACGATAAATTATTATATCACTCAAATTTTACAAGGAATGTATTTTTTCAATTTTTATGATATCATTATACTCTACTTTGATTTATTAAAAATTTCTTTTACCTAAAATTACCTTAAACACATTAATGTAACTACAATTCTATAAAGTTACTTTTACTTGTACATTTACTTACACTTTGTAAACTCTGATTGTTTTATTAAATCAAACGATGTGTTTTCCAAACGACACTTTAGGTCGTTCAATATATCTGCAACTGTGATGCTATGACAGTAAATCCCCAGGAATTCCATTCGGTACCAAAAGCAGTAATTTGGGGTGTGACATTGGCATGAGCTTGTTATAGAGAACTAGGTTGCATCATTGACCCTAGACTATAACTACATCATCATAGCATCTCATCATTTCATCATAAGTGCATGTTCACTTTGCATGCGATTTATACGTACATTTTTCGAGTTATTCACTTTCATTTCACATCGATTGTCACATGGATGCCTTTAAATGCCCATTCCATTATTTTTCTTCATACTCCAATGTCGAGAATTCCTTGTCATTCCCTATCGCAATTTTTATATCAGCTGATTCATCACCGATAACGTCGAATGCCGAGATAAACCTTTAAATAGGGCGAAGTCACTCTCACTCCTTTGTTTCACCACTAACATGTCGAGTTACACGTTATTAACACATTAAGGCACTAAACCACCATACATTTGAAACATTTACAGCACCTCATAACCCATCTTTTCGGAAACCGTCGATCATTTTAAAAATAACCTCAAACTTATCATTTCTTATCACACCTCTTTGGAGCATTTATTTTGACATCGGATTTTGCTACGTCTCACATTTCCTCTTGTTTTGAAGAAGATATGGCACCGAAGAAAGCCACACCTAAAATGACTCAATGACTATTCAAAAGTTGGTAGGGATAGTGTAGCGCAGGCACTAAGGATTGAAAGGGAAGCGGTGGTCGCTGCTTTTATACTGCTGAGGGCGGCCTCTTTGCCGAAGCCGCTAGAATTGAGAGGAAGGCTGGCCGCTAGGCTTGGCTTCTGCTTCGAGGAAATCTTGAGAGGGTCGGAGTCAAGAGACGTTTCTTACAAGGATTTCAAAAGTGGAGATCCCCACCAAGTTTAAAGGGGACTGAAGGAGCCACTGCCATGGTGCGATGGTTAGAAATTGGAGTCCGTGTTTTCTTTGTGTAATTGCCGGATGATAGTAAGGTCAAGTTTGCTACAAGTACACTACTCGATGGAGCATTGTCGGTAGTGGAACTCATATGCTCAACCGATGGGAATGGAGAATGCTTTCAAGCTTACTTGGGAGCAATTCAAGGGTTTGGTAACTAAGAAATTTTGTCCTCGTACGGAAGTGAAAAAGTTGGAGACAGAATTCTATGAACTAGTAACAATTGGGTACGATATTGACACTTACATTGAGGAGATTCCAAGAATTGGCAGCGTTATGCCCGTCTATGGTTTGGGATAACGAGAAGTTACTAGAGGCTTTTATCGGGGACTTCGAGGTTATTCAGGAGATGTGACTTACGTTTGATCCACAAACAATCGAGGAAGCTATTAGGGTGACTAAAAGCTCATGGCCGGGTAGTGAAAGAGGTAAGTACACCAACACCAACCAAAACAACAACAACTCCAACAACCGCACCAACTACAACAATAACCAAAACAACAACAACAACGACGATAACCAACTCAACAACAACAAAAGGAAATGGAAAGCGACCAAGGAGATTATAACAACAACAACCAAAACCACAACACTAACCGTCATCAACAACAAAATAGAAGGAAAGAAGCGGGAATGGTTTTATGTCGCAGCACCAATGAGAGGTAGAGGATATCTTTGGAACACACCCACTATGTAATCGATGTAATTTTCATCACTCGGGTCCTTGCCACCTACGCCAAGTGCCACAAATGCCAAACACCGGACATCTAGCCGGGGATTGTAAAGGTAAAGCCGTAGTCACATGCTTAGGATGTAGGGGAACAAGGACACTATCGGAATCAATGTCCTCAAAACCAAGGTCAACCAGTTGAAGGTGCTCATGGGAATGCATACATGTTAGGAGGAGCTTCGTCATGGTCACAACAACGGAAGACTGAAGAAGTTTGGAAACTAAGGTCTTAATTTTCTTTATATTATGTGTACTAAGTTTATGTCTTCCATCATATTCGGATCTTACGACTTAAGATGTGCTACTTTTGCTAAACCACTCGTTGTAAAAATATTCTCATCTATCGTACTTATTTTCTTTAATTTGTTATTACTTTCGAGAATTTTACTTCTTTCTACTTTACGACCATTTAACGGTATAAATCCTTGTAAGCATCGAGTTATAACACTAAAGAGCGTCACATCATCGTTCCTTAATTATACATAGCTTAGCTAACTATGTCTAATTCTGGAAGGATCATGTTATGTTGGGGAAGCGATTAATTATAAATCTTAGTGCAAGCAAAATGTTCACATATTCCCAAGTCAAAGTGTTGCTCATGAGAGATTCACCCGATATTTTCTTTACTACGATGTTTTATACACTCTCAATCATCGATAACCGTAGCGACACTTCTCCATGTCTCCTCTCCTCGATATTCATCACAAACTCAAAGATTCGATAGACTAACACTGAATTGGATTTGAATTCCTTTTGATGGCGAATGTGACAACTTCGCAATTTCGAGGTCATTCTCAGAAACAATTCATGCCTTACAATTTCAACATTTATCGTAAACTAGGTTTACGTGTTCCAAATTAGCGTAACCTTTATGGTTTAGCGGCGAATTCATGATCATATCATCACGAACATTTCATATGGACTAAGTTTAGTCTACATTTCATTAACACCATTTGCATCATGTTAGTTCATTCATGACTTTACATTTCACATTAAGCAGCAATTTTATATTAAATAAACGTTATCGCGTGAGTTATTATTTTGAATATTTAATCCGTTACTTCTAAAAATGATCCCGACATATTTTATACTTACATTTAGTTTATAAAAACTATATTTTGAGTTTACTTAGTGTTTCAAATTTATTTGGTATATAAATCATTAAATTTATATTATTACGACGTTTTTCTTAAAAACTACACGATAAATTATTATATCACTCAAATTTTACAAGGAATGTATTTTTTCAATTTTTATGATATCATTATACTCTACTTTGATTTATTAAAAATTTCTTTTACCTAAAATTACCTTAAACACATTAATGTATCTACAATTCTATAAAGTTACTTTTACTTGTACATTTACTTACACTTTGTAAACTCTGATTGTTTTATTAAATCAAACGATGTGTTTTCCAAACGACACTTTAGGTCGTTCAATATATCTGCAACTGTGATGCTATGACAGTCAACCCCCAGGAATTCCATTCATTTACCAAAACAGGTAATTTAGGGGTGTGACATTTCTCCGGGATTGAATAGTGTTTCATGAATAGTAAAATTTTGAAATAACCTCTCAAAATTTCAAATCGACTTCAAAAATGATGAATAGTAAAATAATGAATAGTAACCAGTGAATAGTAAATTCCTGAGATGAATAGTAAATTTGAAAAATGACGTGAAATTACGGGTTGTCACATTTCACTTGTAGATGGAGAGTCATTGATTGTCCGATATGCTCAGACCTGTTGTCTCTCTTGATATGGAAGTGAGGTTATCTAGAATTTCTAGGCAACACAATGCCTTAGGGGAAGTTTATATCGATAACCTTAATTTAACTCAATTATCCTTTGAGGGAAACTCATTGTAGGGAAGTTTACATATTGCTGAGGCCATGTTTAATGGATTATTCTGTAGTCTCAGTTAGGAGGCTTGATTTATTTCTCACAGGTGTTGCTTAGTGTGTATTGGCTTTGTACTAAATCTTGTAACTTTCGGTCTAGGTACTTTTGAAATGATAGAATTTGGCTTCTAGTCCAAAGATAGTGGTTCAGATTGTCTCGTGATGTCTTAAAATTCCTATTGAGTTTTGAAACATCTTGCTACATACTTCTAGTCCTTGTTGGCAGTTCTGAAATCCTTTCATTGTTTTCTAGTATCGAGGAATCCTCCTCATAGATGGTATGGAAAGTCTTTCCTAAAAGGGTCACTGGTAAAATTCTAACTTATCTATAGAGTGTTAGCAAAAGAAATATTTATTAATAATTTATCTATTTACAAAGCTTTGCTTTTGAATGAAGATTGTTTTAGGAAATTTGAAATGATGCTTGTTTCTTTCATGACATAATCCTTCCTGAATTATACATAGGTGATCAAGCTATCTATAATCGAGGACAAATGATGTGATGCTTGGTTTTGTTGAAATGGTATTTTGTTTCTCCGAAGTTTTAGATGGTATTCAACGTGTTGTTTTGTAAGATAATGGCTCAAACAATATTTTATAGTAACACGAAAATCGTTTCGCGTAATGGTAGTAAATAGTTGATAGAATGACTGAAAATCAATTTATAGGGTGATAACAAAGACTTGTTTTAGAATTCTGTGAAACCATTTTCCTAAGATAGTAGTAAAATAGCTTGAAATAAAATTATGTGAAATAATTTTATAAAGTGGTAGCAAAATAACTTGAAATAAGATTTGTTGAATGGTTTGTAGGATACATGGGAGAACCTCATAGAATGGTAATAGTATCCTAATTGGTCAAGAATAAAGTTGCCCTAATCCTTAGTAAGATGGCGGTATATTGTTGCGAAATGATTGAAAATTGGGCAATTGGAATAGGGAGTGAAATAAATAAAGGTTGTGATTATCGTGGAGATAATAAAGGATAAAGATTACATTAGATAGAAAGGTACTTATTATCTGTTCCTGTTGATGGTCTAATCATGTCTCAAGTGTAGGAGCAATAGGTTGTCTAGCAGCAACTGCTCTGAAACTCTCACCGTCCTCAAACCTATGAGATGGTGTAGTGTCTATAGTCTTAGTGATAGATGGTAATGGTGTGTCAAATCATGCACGCTTCCCAAGCTGCAAGTCAGCTGTATGAGAAGTGTCTATGAGATGTGATGGTACGTATAGTGCTCTAGATGATAATGATGATGAAAATGATGACGATGATGATGATGGAAATCCTAGTGGTGATTTAGGAAATGATGGTGATGATGGTGAATGAAATACTACCCTCTTTCATGTTGTCTCACGACGTTTCAGAGGTAATCCTAGAGTATGCACTATTGGACGACTAATAGTGGTATGAGTAGCTGATGGTGGTTGTAGTACATGAGTAGCGGGTGATCTAAGAGTAGGGGTAAGAGAATATAGTTTCTTCCTCACAGTAAGCATCCTAATAGGTCCATTAGGACTTAGCATATAAGTCCTACCAAATGGTATGATATGTCCCGACAGAATGATAGGAACTGCCCTTGTTCCTACGACGAATCGATGGTGACAATGATGTTGTAGGTGCAACTTTGTCCTCCTCAAAGGGTTCAGTCTCAGCATCTGATGTTATCGGTGCTGAGTAAACTGATGTTAAAATTGTGATAGGGAATGACAAGGCATTCTCCACGTTGGAGTTTGAAGAAAGGATAATGCAATGGGTATCGGAAGACATCAATGTGACAATCGATGTGAAATGGAAGTAAATAACTCACATAATGTGCGTATAAAACCGCATGTATAATGAATATGCACTTATGATGAAATGATGAGAGGCTATGATGATGTAGTTATAGTCTAGGGTCAATGATACAACCTAGTTCTCTATAACTCTTGCTCTGATGCCAATTTATCACACCCCCAAAATCTTTTGGTTTTCTTGTGGAATGGAATACTGGCGTGGCGCCATAGCATCACGATTCTGATTATATTGAACGACCTAAAGTGTCGTTTTGAAATTACATCGTTTGATATATTAAAACATTCATAGTTTACAAAAAAACAATAGGTCCCAAAAAGTAGTCAACATTTGCGGAAAGTAAAAGTAGTCAACATTTAGAGGTTTAGGGAAGCTCCAACCCTCTACCTTGGGAGGTAGATGGTATTTATAGTATCTTACATAAACGCCACCTACGGGCTGTGGATCAGGCATACAGTGGGTAAAGACCCATCCGTCCTCCACGGTGTTACTAAACTAAATACTAACTAACATTAAATAAATACGACTACGAGCTTTCTAACGATTACATATACTTGAGGTGACCGACACTTTAGTAACTGGATTTACTAAATCCTAACAATCTCCCCCTAAGGGAGGTCACCTCAAATTAAATTGAATACAAATAGATATAACATTAAGATTGTTCTTGGATTCTTGTTAAAGTTCTTTGCTCTGTAGCTCGTAGTCTTTGATTCTTCATGTTTTGCATGTTTGGTTAATCCAAGTGGAGGTCTTTAAATGATCCACGTGATAATGAGTTTTGAGCCAGCTTTAAGATCATCAGTTATCATAAATCTCTGACTCTTCCTTTGTAGTGTTGACATTATGTGATGTTGTGACTTTTGGACCGACATGCTCACATTCTGGATCATGAAATCTTCTCATCATAGTAGCGGAAGCTTTAGTTGATTCATGATATTTGCAGCAGCGTAGTAGAAGCATGGAGTGAAAATATCAGAGTTGTTGATGCGTTTATCATGATTTCTTTAGAGATGAATGTGTTGTGTGAGCATGCGACTATGGATTGACCTTCTCCATTCTGATTAGCTGCAAACATTGGGTGTACCTACATACAACAGTTAGCAATAAAACACACGAAAGTGTCTTTGATCACTTTCGTTGAATTGAGGTACACGGCCCACGGTTCCCCATTGATCGATACAAGTCTTGCTGTGATCGGGTATAATTCGAAGAATTTCCTTTACGAGGGTTTGGTACTCTAGTTGTTCTCAAACGGAACGTCTCAAAGAAGACAACCGGTGAGTGAACCAGCGATTTTTAGATTCACGATTGATGAGAAATGATTTGAAAAACAATGAGTACTTGCTCAATAAAATGTTTTTGCAATACAACGAAGGTTTTAAGGAAAATCAGTTATCAATCATAAACACCTTTTATTTTTGAAATATTAATACACAGTCGATGTGCTAGAGAAAAGAATTTTTAAGCACAACGACCGGTTTTTCAGAGGTACCCGTCAATCCATAACCTGAACCAGGATTGATTCATAATTATGAATCACCCCATTGTTTCTGTTTAGTTGTCACATGGTTGATCTATTAGATAGATCTCACATGCCACCTACCAAGAGCTTGTTTGATGTTGGCTCTAGAAGGCTTTCCATCTTCATTATGAATATGTTTGCATATCACTCAGATGTTCTGGCAATACCACAAGGATAGTGCGTAGGACTCTTAAAATATATTCTCTCTTTTCACATTGTGTGAAACAGAGAGTCTTCATTGACAGTGTCCTAATGAGATTTATTTGATGATCCCGTGGCTCTAGACTCAATAGTGTACATTTGGTTCCTATGCTAGAGACTAGGGAGAGGGTCTCCTTCTTCAATATCAACAATCTCTAAGAGAGAGTCGATAGAGTATGTAGGTTCCCCGTGAGAATGAAGCAAGACCTTTTAAGAGGAACTTGAGTGGCTTGGGAAGATGTAGTGCAGTGCATCACTAGGTCCATGACGTCTTGTCTTCAATACCGGTGTTACCTTAATAACAACCAATAGCATATGTATTGAACCCGGTTTCTGCCCTAAGGTTGAATTATTGGAGGGCTATTTATTTTCACCCTTTTCACATTTATTTCTTTTTCATTCTTCAAACCCTTCAGTGCTTACCGAGACTTCATAACTAGAACCTTGTTGGGTTTATTCTGGTTCTAGCTCTATCCGCACTCTTCCCATATCTCACTTTTCTCCTTTTTTCATCATACCTAAGGACTTCTACACTAACTAGTGGATTGTCCCTGGGTAGATCCCTCCGGTTCTGGAGGATTGTGGGAATGAATACCTAATTTAACCGTCCTTATAACTCTGTACATAAAGGAAATTTGGCCAGTCTTTTGGTATTGTTCTTCTTCCATAGGAACCAATTGAAAACCTTTTGAAAATCAATCCAAGTACCTGTGATACATGATCAAAACATTTTGTACCTGAATTTTTTTTGATATTTTTAGAAAAAGAGCTCCCCCTCAACATGTGCATCGTGTTTTTGAAATCTTTTTGGCACATGGAGGCAAGAGGCAGGATTCACTTCTTTGATTACCATTTTCTAAAAGATATCAACATCACTTTCATGATCAAAATTAGTATTTTTCATACTTTGTTAAGGATATTTTTAGAAAGGATGTGGTTTTCAAAAAATTGCTCACCTCAATATGTGCATCAAGATTCGAAAATGTTTTGCACCTATTAGGGAAAAACTGCACTTTGGAACAAATCAATCATGTTTTAATCCTTCATAGTTTGATATAAATGCTCCCCCTTAACATGTGCATGGGAAATTTGAAATCGTTTGGCACATGAAGGGAGGAGAGCTTGCTAAACACTTATAAAACCATTTATCAAATTATCAGTTTAAATCCAATTTAAATCACAAATTCTCCCCCGATTACAATTTTCAAATCATTTGAGATTTGTGATCTCTGTAGATTTAAATTGATTTTGAAAGCTTTTGAGGAGAATTGTGACTTACTTATGAAAACATATAACCGATAAGGATCAAATCTGAGACTTTAAACTTCAAAGATTAAACATGCTTGAATATCTTTTGAAAACATGACATAAACCATGGTCTGAACCAATTGTATGACAAATAACCTCTTGATTTAAATGAAATCATTTTCCCCCTCAATCAATGACATAAGTTGTTGATTGAGAGATTGAGATTTTGACAAATGTCAAGTTCAGATGATTTTCAAAAATTGAGTCCGAGTAATTTTTATTAGTTTTCATTTAGATGACAAATATTTTTCAGAAGAATTTATAGAAGGAAAAATATTTGTGAGGGAAACATTTGTCCTTTTAGTGACAAACATTTGTTTTTAGAGCATGAGATCTGAAAAATAAGATAAAGCATGGCTCTGTTCTTTCTTTAAAAACGGGTTATAGACTGAAATGACTATAAGCCTTCGTTATACTTTCTCTCACTTTTTATGTTTTGTTTTTTTTTTGTTTTTTTTATGTACATTCGAACAACATCTAAAGACCCGTGTCACTCTTTGAATGACAGCACAAAGATCGTAGATATTATTGAATCAAGAAAAACATGACAAAACGAAAATATTTTTGAATTTGTTTTTATTATTTATTTTATTATTTTTTTTTTATTTTTTTGTGTTTTTCAAATTTTTATCGATTTTTGAAAGTTTTATATTTTTTTATTTGTTTTTTGTTGGTTTTGTAATTTTGTATTTTGCTTTTTGAATAAATATTTACAAGAGATGGATGAAGAAAAACTTTTACTCCTCGTCTTCATCTTGAAGACGTTTAAGTGTTTCCGATTGTAGACTCTTTAGACCAAGTCGTGGAAGAATAAACTCAAAACGTTCTCTAGGAAGAGCTTTGGTGAAGATGTCTGCTAATTGGTATTCAGACCTTACAAAATAAAGTTCCACCACACCGTTCTCCACTTGCTCCCTGATGAAATGATGTTTAATGTCAATATGCTTTGCTCTTGAATGTTGAACGTTGTTTCATGCGAGAGCAATGGCACTTTTGTTATCACAATACAGAGGGATTTTATTGAATTCAAAGCCATAGTCAGATGATTGGGATTTCATCCATAGGATTTGAGCACAACAAGATGACATTGCTATGTATTCAGCCTCTGTAGAGGATATAGAAGTACTCATTTGTTTCTTTGAAGACCAGCTCACTAGTTTATCACCCAAAAGCGAGCACCTCGGCGTGCTTGAAGTGTATCTTGACATCATCGCATGAGGTACATTAGTGACATACCGGTGTCCTTGGTATCAAAGTCCACATATTGATGGTTCCTTGGAGATACCGAAAGACCCGTTTAACCGCTTCTAGGTGCTTTTTGGTAGGCTTAGCCTGGTATCTAGCACACATGCATACAGTGAACAGAATATCGGGTCTACTGTGAGGTACATCAGGGATCCAATCATACTACGATATTTCATTTGATCTACCATGATCCCTGAGTGGTCCTCATCGAGTTTAGTACACTCTATCATGGGAGTGTCAAGCGAGTCACAAGAGTCAAATCCAAATTTCTTTAAAATCTCATTTGCATATTTAGATTGATTGATAAAAATGCCTCAGGGACTTTGTGAAATTTGTAATCCCGAGAAAAATGACATTTGTCCCATCATTGACATTTGAAATTTGGAGCCCATCTCCTTAAAAAACGGTCACATTCATTGGGGTCGGTCGAGGCAAAAATAATATCATCAACATAGATTTGAACGTAAATTAAATGTTTTCCGACTTTCACGGTGAACAATGTAGGATCAACTGCTCCTGAATCCGGTAGATAGAAGAAACTTCGATAGCGTACCATACCATGCCCTAGGAGCTTGCTTCAAACCATGAAGGGCCTTCTTCAAACGATAGACATGAGTAGGATGCTATGGATTCACAAAACCTTCAGGTTGGTGGCGTATCACGACTTCTTTAAGATCTCCGTTAAGAAAAGCCGTCTTTACATCCATCTGATAGACTACCATGTTCTTACTTGCGGCATTAGCCGGGAAGATTCGATTGCCTCGATCACGTGCAAGCTGGAGCAAATGATTCTTCAAAGTCAATACCCTCCTCTTGACGGTATCCTTTTGCAACCAATCAAGCCTTGTTCTTTAATACATCACCATGCTCATCGAGTTTTACTTTGAAGATCCATTTTAGAGCAATGATCATAGCATAGTCAGGAGCAGCCGAGCAGGTATCAATTCCCATACATCTAGTCGATCAAACTCATGAATTTCTTCTTGCATGGCATTGAACCAGCTATCTTCATTCATGGCAGTTTTAACATTTTTTGGTTCGATCTTGGAAGATGCGAAGTTGAAGAAGCACCATAAGGCATCGGTTGCAAGTTGTTTCACAGTGGATCTTGGAAGAGGGGTTTCCAATGATGTTGTCTAATGGATGGTCATGTGTCCATTTTCTAAGGTGTTCGTGTGGTTGTTGTTGAGGGCTGAAGTAGCGAGTTTGGATCTCACGAAGAAGATGGCTCTGAAGTTGGTTCAGGAGCAAATATGTTCTCAAATGGAGCATCTTCGGGAGTAGCAAAGGGTTATCTCCATCATAGGTGCCAGAAACATTTCCATGATGTACATTCGATGATTGAGGATCTGATGATGAGAATGAATGATCTGCAGTAGGAGCTTCTTGACTTAATGACATAGATATAGAAGGGTTGTCCACATTAACTTGGTTGGAGGCGACCTCTGTTGATGGATTGGACTGATTATTAGCAATAGGTTCATCATATTCATCAAACATTGGATCAAACAATTTCTTCAAATCTTCTTTAGAAGGAGGTACATATGGAATTGTTGGTGAGGGTTTTTGTACAAGGGAAGAACTAATGGGACTACTTAGTGAAGGTTGAGATCGGGTCGAACTTGATTGTCACGGAGCCATTTTCCCAGACTCATCGAGCGTGGCGTGAATTGTTTCCATGATATCACGGGTTCTTTTGTTGTAGATTCAGTAACCTTTCCTGTTTGGTTCATAACCCACAAAAACTCCTATGTCTGCCTTAGCTCTTAATTTACCTAAATCTTGACCGTCATTCGTTGGATAGCACAAAGCACCAAACACACGAAGGTAGGAGAGATCAGGTTTTCGTTTATGGACAAGTTCGTATGGAGTTTTCCATGAGATGTGTGTATGAGGAGCGATTTTGGGTGTAGCAGCGTGGCAATGGCTTCAGCCCAAAGAAACATTGGAACCTTTGAATAAATTAGCATTGTTCTTGAAGCTTCAACAAGGGTCGATTTAGTCTTTCAACTACACCATTATGTTGAGGCGTCGTGGAACACTTCTTTGATGACTGATTCCAATGCTTTCATAAAATTGACTTAGGTCTTTGTTAACAAACTTAGTGCCATTGTCTGTTCGAATAATTCTAACAGTATTGTTAAGTCGAACATGAAGCTGCTTGATAAGTTTGATGATGACATCTGGAGTTTCATCCTTTGTCCTTAGAAACTTTACCTATGTAAATCGAGAGTACTCATCAACCACGACTAAAATATATTTCTTCCCATTTATCGTTTGCACTCTCATTGGTCCGCACAAATCCATATAATGGGTATGAAGAACTTCCATAACTGAGTTTGCAGGTTTGGGTTTGTTGGCATATTTCCTGCTTTTTCGCAATTGGCAGGCTGAACAAAGATGATCTTTTTCATATTTTAATCTGGGTAAGCCTCTTACAAGGTCCTTTACGGAAAGATCATTAATGGTTTCGAAGTTCAAGTGATTGAGACGACGATGCCATAACCATGACTTTGTTTTCGAAGCCTTTGACAACAAGCCGATTGGAGAAGACTTCATCATGTCTTCGATAGAGATGGTGTATAGATTTGAACCCCGTGTTCCTCTTAAAAGTTCCAACACCATCAAGTTCTCTAACGAAACAAGTATGTTTTCTAAAAGCCACCTCTAGATCGAATCACGAATTGACCAACGAGAAAGCAGATTATGACCAAGACCTTCTACATAATATACCCTAGAGATTACACTATCACCAACAACATAGTCTCCATAACCCATAATTGCACCAAAATGGTCGTTCCCGAATCTAACAGTCTCGATGAATTTACTCACGAAGTTCATGAGGCAGTGATCTCCAGTCATATGCTTGGAACACTGAGTCCGGTACCATAGAACGATTTGAGCGATCTGCGGTTGAACATAGACAAGAATGGATAAGTGGATAATTGGGATCCCCATGCAAGAATGGGTTCCATTTGGTTAGTAACAGTGATTGGAACACCCAGATTAGAAGTAGAAACAATGGAATCATCAGGGATAGATGTAGTGCTAGTGTCCGTATTTGACCTATTCAAAGTATGTTCACTTCTTAAAGGAATAGTTCTACCAGTAGACATCCATTTTCTAATGGGCATTGACTTAGATAATTTAGGGCACAACTCATTAAGACTAAGCTTGCAGCCAGTAGGTATCCACTAATAACCTACATTACTAAATTTTCTTCCTGTGGGTTTCCAATGTTTTCTAACCTTCTTCCACCATTGCTTTCTAGCCTTCTTAACATGATTGTTGACATTAACGATTTTAACTGGATGTTTAACAGAATTAATCAAATCATTCATGCCACATTCATGATTAGTAACGAAACCAAGCAATCATCATTACATGTTTTGCGATAGTAGCGAATTCAAATAAATTACTGATGCGCTTATAGCTAATACTAGAATCAACACGATTCATTTTATTCAACTCAAACTTAATGTTCCTAGGGTGGTTTTCTACTCTCTTCCATTGCACATTCTTAGCTTGCGAGGTCCTATCTTGCTTTGTATTGCACGGAGGCTTTGACCGCTTGCTTTTGTATCACTGATTACTCCTCTAGAGGGAATTATGGGAACATTAGTTGGTTGGGCTACCTTTTGCATTCTGAACTAGAAGTGAGGGATCTGAACTACTTGAAGGCACTTTAGAGTTCACTTTCTTAACACTGGGCATAGAATGGGTTGCATATTTGGCACTAGGCATAGAACAAGGCATCACGGCTTTATCTTTCTCACATAAGGATTTAGGACATGTTGCTCTTAAACATTCTAACAACTCACGAGATCGTTTGGCAGAATGCAAGCAAACCTAATTTCACTATCAAGTGGCTTATTTATGAAATCCTCTTCTACAATCTCACGGAGACATTCTAGACTATCCTTAAGGTGAGCAAAATAGTTATGAAACACAAGTTCGTTATTTCTAAGATGAGGAGGAATGTATTTAACCGTCACAGTATATTTAGAGTCTGCAGATGACTTTGATGCAAAATTCTCATTAAAGACAAGTGGCATTTTCCCTTTTACCTGACTCTTCAGATTCTCAATTTCCTTTTGTAAAGACATTATTTTTTCGTTGTTCTTGTCATGAGTGACTTTCATTAAATCATATAACTCTTTAAAGTGTCGTTTAACTTTTTCATTTTCTTCTAGAAAACTCTCATTTTCCTTTTGTAAAACATTAACCAAGTTTTGAAGATGAAAAGTTTGAGAACACTGAGAATCTAAAGGAGGAGGCATTTGGGAGCCAATCACATTGTTCTTTTCACCCTTTAATTGTGAAATTTGGGCTTTCAACTTTCTGATCATGTTACAGTGAGCTTGAATCTGTTTGTCACGTTTGTTTATTTCAAAAACTGCATCAAACTCTGGAACATTTGAGGATGTCTTGATGTTTGAGGTTTTGACATTTTCTTTGAGATGTTGATATTTTAGTTGCAAATCAAAATGTTCAACTTCTAGCTTAGAAAGATGTTTTACCAAATTATAGTGATCATCCTGATCAATTTTCTCATTAAGTTATGAGTTTTTGTTTTCAAGCTCAATGACACGATCATGGGAAACTTTCAAAGCAACAGTTAATTCATGAAATTGAGAAGCAGTAATAGAATGCTTAGTAACAATATAAAACACATCTTGAGCCACACAACTTAATATTAAGTTCTCATTTAAGATATGCAGATTCTTCCTTTCAATTTCATTATATTTGTGTTTCCGTTCATAATCATTGACCTCAACTATCATTGCATCAAATTCCTTTTCCATTTCTTTAATATCTGAGTCTATCCCTTTTGAAGACTCTCAAATTGACCTTTTAATTGTTTAAAGAAAGGCATGACCTCGGTTAAATAACATTCTTTAGTTTGCTCAAAACCCCTCTCCCCTTTAGTTATCCCAATAGGCGTGATCCTTTTCTTACATGTCTTCTCAAAATCAACAAATAGTTGATAAACAACATACTGGTGATTAAGGTCTTGCTCTTAGTGGGAATAGATCTAGGAACTAAATGCATTGGTGTATTTGGAGGATACACAATTCTTTGGAGGCATTTTCTAAGGGAGTGTTGTTTTAACAAGTGCATTAGCTTTTGCATATCTATGTCCCTTTTCCAAAAACTTGTTCGGGGTTAATAGAGTTTGAGGCTTAAACACTGTTGAGAGAAATCCAATTTTCTTTAGTGTAATCATGGGGTTTGAACGTTATGTTTTGCTTTTTACACTCAGGATCTTTTAGCTTCATATTTATTTTCTCCCTAATGACTTCATCTAATTGCCTATCTTCCTCAGTGCACTTCAAGCAACTAGGTTTACGCCTAGGCTTAAGGATTTCATTACCATTATATATTACCTTCTGAGCTTCTCTAGCCACTTTACCATATTCGGGATTGGGTTCCTTTCTGAGGGGAATGCTATGCTTATCGTGAAAACTCTATGCTTAGTGATCATGTGGCGGTCTGAATGGTATTCCCTTATGCATTACAACTTATTTTCAAGCTTGTTTTTCAAAGTTTTTTGATTGGAAAAGTCATTCAAAAGTTTTGATTCCTTAGCATTAAATTCTTGTTTAAGCACTTTAACATTATCTTGGAGTTCTTGTTTTTGCTTAACAGTTTTAGAAAGCTTTTCTTGTAAGGAGTTTAACTCTTGTTTTAACACTTCTTCTCTAAAATTACTTTTTCTAATAATTGTACGCATTTGGTCATCCATTTCCTGCTCACGGGTAGTTAACTCAAACTTAGCACGTTGTTCATAAATAGCAACTTGTTCTTTATAGGCATTAAGTTCAGAGATAACAGAATCATCAAGGGCACATGCAGTATATTCATCAAAGACATAGTCATCATTGACTGCATAAGATACATTACTTGGTGCAATCTCACTTTCACTTTGTATCACATATTGATCATATGGGACAATATTACTATTACCCACATTTCCAATATCTGATTTATAAGTTTCATGAGATTGTACTTCGTTATGTACCTTTTGCTCATCAACTTCATCGTATAGTTTTAATACCTCTGAAATGATTGAATCTTTGGATGGACCATCTTGTTGTGGTGAAGAGACCTTTGGAGATACCATTGGTGAAATGCTAGCCATGAAGATTGTTTGGGCAGTAGGTTCATCATCGACATCAGAGTCAAATGCGTCACAGTCAGCAACTTGAAAGGCATTTTGATGATTGTGACCTATTTCCTGAATTGGCTGCTCATCCACATCAGCATCATAGGTTTTGGCATTTCCCTCAGCAAGAAAAAACAACTCTTCTTCATCCAAAACAGCTCCACTATCCTGAGCTTGTACTAGCAGCATCTTGTCCCTAAAATATTCTGCATTTTGAGGGCTTTTTGGAGATGTGTAGTTCCTTGCAATGTGTCCATCTCCACCACAGTTTTAGCACTTGATTGGCTTTACTTTTCCTCGATTTGTATTCCTTCCACGATTTTGATTAGCCACATAACCTCCACTGCTCGGTATTACCATAACGCTCCAAGCATCCCTTGTTCATACCGTCTTCCTTGCACATTACGCACCACTACCTTACCATCTCGGCAGTAGCTTGATTGTGTGGGTTGGATCTTTGTTCGAGGTTATTGTTGGTGTGTGGAGTGGAATTAATATTTTGACTAACCATGAGAGACAGTTGATTGATGAAGTTTTCCATGAGTGTGTTTGAGTGGAGGCTTATATTTGGATCGGGAATGAGCTTGTAATTACCATTACCCGTGGGTATGACTTGAGAAGCTTTGGTGGTAATTCCTACATTGGTGTAAAAGGTTGTTGAATCATTTGACGAACTTGATTCTCCCTGTTTAGACTTGAACTGTTCAAGAATCATTCGTTCAAACATAGCATGTCTCTCATTCTGAAGCAGGAATGCATACAATTGCTCATAGCTAGTGTTCCTCAAACCTGTAGTTAACTTGGTGAAGTGACAAATTTGTGCCATTCGGGATTCATGTTGTTCACAAACTTTGAATTTAGGTGAATATTTGGCATAGTCATTTTAATATTCCTCATGTCATTCACAAGCTTGTGGAACCTCACGGAATATTCGTGACACTTTCCCACGGTACCATCTTAAAGTGCTCAAAGTCATCATACAGTTGTGATTCTCTGTCTTCTTTAGTTAGTTCAGAACCAGAGAGAAGCATCTTGACATTCTCCCAAACTGCCTTGGCTTCAGTGTTATGATTGATTACTTGTAGATTTCTTTTGGAAGACCCTAAAGTTTGATGTTTTAAGCCCTGATATCAGCATCGTATCTCTTTTTCTCCTTATCACTGAGCTCATCATACGTCTTTGGCCTGTCCAAACCTAAGATCACTTGTTCCATCTGCGGCAGTTTCAAGTGTGTCTCTTGTAGTCTCAATCGATAAGGTCCTTCATCAATTGACTTGAGAATGTTGACCCCATTTTCCTTTCCCAAACAATACAACCTAATTCGTTGAGCCCATGAGTCATAGTCAGTACTGTCAAGCATAGGTGGGCCGAGTATCGATCGGTACTTGAGCGTCCTCACTCAGAAGAGATGATTGTAGGCACGTTGGTAGACATGATTACAGATTTCACGGGATTTTATAACTCTATGATTAAACCGGGAAATAGATTCTTTCACGGGATAAACCGTATCAGAAACAATAATCAACCAAGTCGCTATAAACCTTGAGGAAAAGTCCCTAAGTCACCAAGTCGCTAAGTAACAACTCGCTAAAAAGAAAAGTCGCTGTGATACAAGTAAGCTAAGGTAACAACTCGCTAAGTTGACAAGTCGCTAAGAACAACTCGCTAAGTGGCGTCGCTAAAGAACAACTTCGCTAAATGGGAAAGTAAGCTAAGGAACAACTTCGCTAAGTGTGCAACGCTATAGAACAACTCGCTACTCACAACAACGTCAAATTAAGCTAAAAATTAGCAAAGACAAGTAAGCTCGTTGCCAAGTCGCTAGCGAAATGGTACAACCACTCTGTGTACTATTTGTCGCTTTGTCTCAACAGACAAATTAAGCTAGTGCTCAAGTCGCTACCACAACAACTACAAGTCGTTGAAAATATAGAAACAAAGTCGCTACCAAGAAAACACTTCCGAGACTCAAGTCACTAACTAGAAAAGTTCAAACATAACACTTTTCAATCCAAAACTAACCCAACCACAGTGATTCAAGCTTTCCAAATCAAAACCCAAGCACTTACAATGATTCTAAACACAAAAGTAAAATCAAAATTCAAACTTTAACATAAAAAATGATCCAAAAACCACTAAACTTTTTCAAACCCAAAAACCATATAAAACCACTTGAAATCCAAGAACATGTAAGAGAGATGATCAAACCATGGCTCTGATACTATTTGTAACATATTGGATTTCACAAACACATCAAACCATGCTTAAGTGGGGTGTATAACTTGAGATTTTTAGAGAGAGAAAGTTTAGAGGTTTAGGGAACTTAGTGAGAGAAAGTAAAAGTATTATTATGAGCTCCAACCCTCTACCTTGGGAGGTAGAAGGTATTTATAGTATCTTACATAAACGCCACCTACGGGCTCTGGATCAGGCATACAGTGGGTAAAGACCCGTCCGTCCTCCACGGTGTTACTAAACTAAATACTAACTAACATTAAATAACTACGACTACGATATTTCTAACGATTACATATACTTGAGGTGGCCGACACTTTAATAACTGGATTTACTAAATCCTAGCAGGTGATAAATCATAGGTTTATGAAAATGTTTTATACGACTACCACAAGTATTAGTCATGTATGACAAAAATGTCACATAAAAATGATACAATTGCTATAAGCACACGACACCGAAGCTAGAATGATCTTGATGTTCGCCTCAACAGAGTGTTTGCCAAACAACTCTCATTCTGATGTTAAATGAAATGCATCCGTTTGACCAGTTGAAACCACCATCCCGGATGGAGGAGTCACCCTCAATAGATCTATTCACTCACCCTCGCTTACTCCGTAATTAACGGTTCATGATTATGAAATGGGGACATTCAATTGGCAATGAGGTAACTTAAGCAATGTAAATGAATTTGATATACTTAGGCTCGTAATAAAATGATGTGCAATGTATTCTCCCCCGTAGGTTTGAAATGAATTATAAACTTGAATAAAACGGGGCTATGAAAACTCACTTGATATAATGATATGATGGCAAAGTGGATACCTTACGAAATGAGCGCAATCTCAACAGCGACCTATTACGAATGATATGATCTAATATAAGTCATGATTTAATGTTGTACATGCAAACTCATATGATATCCATACCACTTGTGCATTTGAAAATAAAGTTTATAGTCGAAAAATAAGTTTATAACGTTTTGTCAAATTATAAAATACTTTTAAAACTTAAATATGTTGAAACAACATCCCATGATAATCGTTTAGTGATTTATCAAGAAATTATAGCTTTTCGTCGCAAAACAATATAATTTGGCAAGTTATGAAAATGGCTAAGTAGACTCGTAAAGCTAGTTGTAACTCGATGAATATTGAGTGTTAGAAAACAAACTCAATAGTTTTGGAATGCTTGAAGCGATATCTAAAAATCTTAGACTTTAACTTTTGATCATAGAAGTCTCGATCATAGAGAAAAATATAGATGAAATAAGGTAGTCGAGCTAAAAATATAGTTTATGAGTAGTTTTCGGAAAAGTTTGAGTGATCGTTTATTATTCGTTATATCTTAGTTTGAAGCGGTTGAACATTTTGGAAAATAGGATAGGCGAACTCACTTTTACTTGTAGACATCGTTTTCTCAAAAGTACTCTATCGATATGAAAAACGGCTCCAAACATGGTCATTTGCGATAACCATTTTGGTCTAATAGAAAATATGTATGAGTTATTATTTGTGAAAAATAATAGTTACGATAGCCATATTTCAAACGCTTGTAACTTACTCGTTATAGCTTGGTTTTCTACGTTTTATATATCCTTAGTTTCGTGTTAATGTATACTAATATATTTTTGATAAATTAGCTCATTTAGACTATGTTTAAAACTCGGTTTTGACCCTTAAAAATCCCTTGACAGCAGGTACTATTCCAGAAAATTAGTTTTCGTCGTTAAACTTGAAACTAGCATAACTTCTTCGTTATAAAACCGTTTTAACCCGTTCAAGCGACCACGGTTTTGTTTTTAAGTATATTTTATGAAAATATAAGCCAAAATAACTCAAAGCTTACTTAAAATTCCATATTTTACAAAACGTGGCAGTAGCTAAATATATATCGTCAAAAAAAATGATTTTTCTAGTTTGTAACTTGATCCAATCTCTTTCAATCAATACCAAAGATATTCTAAACCTACCATACACCTTCTTAGGGTGTCATGGGTTCCTAAACTTCACCTAAATGATAGGGTTCATAGGAATACTAATAGGATAATTTAAACTCATATTAAGAAATAAAAACATGTAAAAGTGGTACGGATCATAGTATTTTTGCATGTTTTTCTAATAGGATCATAAAAATAAATCAAGTAGGAGTATGTAAGATGAGGAAAATTATTTAGAATACGTACTTGATATATGAAGAGGTTTTGGTAACAAGGTACTTAATTTCTTAGAGGTTTTTACTTCAAAACCTTAACTAGAACACTAGATTGATCTTTTAAACACTTGATCTTGGAAAAATGATGATCTCTTCTTCTTGTTCTTGAGTTGGAAGAACCACAAGGGTGAGCAAGAGAGTGTTTCTTGCTATTTTCACCTTAAAATATGTGTTTGTATGTGTTTTATTTTAGTATCTTACTTGTATATTACAAATATCTATCAAATATGAATATGTGTACACTACATGGCCAAGATATTTTATAAAAATGATGACAGGGGGGGGGGTGGTTAGCAAGGGTAAGATGGGGAAGGATTTGATGTATTTTGATGATTTAAATGTATTTAAGTTTAAGTATAATGTATATTTTGTACATATAATTAATTATTAAGTGCAGCGTTAGCTAGAAATCGATTTTAGCGGAATAAAATAAAATATATCGAAGTCATAAAAATTATAAAAATGCATTTCTCGCAAGTATTGAGTGAATAAATAATTATCGAATAGAATTTACGAAAACCGTCGTAAATATATATATATATATATATATATATATATATATATATAACAATTTATATACAAAATAAATTGAAACATCGGGTAAAATAATAATATAGTTTTTATAGTCTTAAAATGAGTATAAAAATATATCAGGATAATTATTGGAAGTGTCGGATCAATTATTCAAAATAAATGATCGTGCGATAGCGTTTATTTAATAAATAAATATACGTTAATGAAATATGCAAACCCATGCATAAACTAATACGAAAATGATGTTACTGATGATATGTAGACTAACCCTAGTCTATATGAAATGTTCTCAATGATGTTCCATGAATACGCAACTTAACCCTCAAGGTTACTGCAGTATTTGATACTAAATAAACCTAGTTTACGAAAATGATGAATAGTGAATCATGAATAGTGATTTTTCTCAGGGAATGAATAGTGTTTTGTGAATAGTAAAATTTTGAAATAACCTCTCAAAATCTCAAACCGACTTAAAAAACGATGAATAGTAAAATGATGAATAGTAACTAGTGAATAGTAAATTCCCGAGATAAATAGTAAATTTGAGAAATGACCTGAAATTACGATTTGTCACACTGGAAGGCAAATTAAGATCAATGATGGAAATGTTGCTGGGTTTGACGAGGGAAAGGTTGAATGCTACAACTGTGGCAAGCTTGGGCATTTTGTCAGGGAATGCAGAAGCCTTAGGAGCAAAGGAAGAAACAATGATGCTTACAACTCCTCTTCAAAAGCAATGGTGGCTATGGATAGTGCTGGATATGATTGGAGCTTCATCGCTGATGAAGAAGAAAATCCAATCAACATGGCTTTGGTATATGAGGTACTTAATTGTTCAGAAACATGCATTCCATTAGAAAAATATTTAGAGCTAAAAACCAGGTTTGATAATGTGTCTGAAGAACTTTATAAAACTGAGTATAACTTAGCAAATCATAAAAGAGGCTTAGCAGTTTTAGGAAAACAAATTGTGCACTATAAAGAGAATGAATCAAAGTTTACTGAAACAACTGGTGTGCTTAATAGGGAAATCTCTTTTAAAGACATCACCATGAATGTGTTAAAAGAAGAACTAGAGAAAGTCACTACAATCAAAGATAATATAGAGTTAAGTGTTGAGCAACTTGCAGATTTACAACATTATAACTCTGAGAGAGTTAATAAATTCTGGAAAAGCAGCGGTTGGCAAAGCCAAATCCGATTATGGGATATAAGACCACCCCACCATCATTCCGAGGTATCCCATCACCTCCTGGTATTGACCTTGCCCACACTGGCTTAGTAGAGTTTCAGGAACCCATATTTGTCAGAGGCCCTACAATAAAAAGTTCTTTCCCTGAAAAGATTGATGAAGTGTTTGAAAGTGCGGTGACACCTCCACGAGGTGTCCGAATCGAAAAATAAAAAGGCTAGTGTAGAGTCTAGTGAACCAAAGCAACAACATGTCACTAAACCAGCAAGATCATTTGACAAACCTGTTAAAAAGCCAGTAAAATATACTGAGATGTATAGAAACAGGTCATCTAGTCCTAGAGGTAACAAAGCTGGAACCAGTTAAAATCTGAGCAACTAGGAGATGAATTTGTCATGTATAACAAATCTTGCTTTGTGTGAGGTAGTTTCTCTCATCTGCAGGCTCATTGCAGACACCCTATGAGACCCCAACCCATCATGACCCCTAGAGTAGTTCTTCTCAAAACTGGCATAAAACCTTTGAATAATACAAGGCCAGTTAATACTGCCAGACCACAACCCAAAGTATTTGGTGAAAGACCTAAAAGAAACTTTTCAAAATCATCATCTACTTCACCAAGGTCCTTTAAATCAGCACAAACCTTTAATTCTTATGATGAATATTCAAGTTTTACAAGAAAAAGGTTAATACTTATGAGCCAAGACTTAATACTGATAGGCCAAAAGTTAATACTTTTAAGCCTAAAATGAAACATGCTGGCTCTAAAGTGAATGCTACAAAGGGAAACAAGGGCAATGTTGTTAAGCCCTCAGCTTATTGGGTGAGAAAGACCACTCAACCCAATAGTGCATCAGGAACTAATTTCCTTTATTTTGTGTGTAGGGACATTCCAACAATAATGATGATCTTGGCTATTCACACAGTCGGTGTTCCAAGCACATGACTGGAAATCTATCCTATCTTTCAGACTTCACTGATTTGAATGGAGTATATGTTTCTTTTGGAGGTGGAATAGGTGGAAGGATTACTGGTAAAGGCACAATCAAGACTGGTAATTTGGACTTTGAAGATGTGTACTATGTGAAAGAACTCAAATACAATCTGGTCAGTGTGTCACAAATGTGTGACAAGAGGAATTTTGTTCTATTCACATATCTTGATTGCTTGGTTTTATCTCCTAACTTTAAGTTGCCTAGTGATGATCAGGTTCTACTTAAGTTTTCTAGGAAAAGCAATCATGCAATGTCAATATGAAGAACATAGTGCCCAAAGACAATCTTACATGTTTAGTTGCTACAGCTTCTTTGGATGAATCTATGTTATGGCATAGAAGGCTAGGTCATGTGAACTTTAAGGTAATCAATCTTTTAGTTAAAAATAACCTTGTAAGAGGTTTACCTTCAAAAAGATTTGAAAATAAAGGACACTGTAGTGCTTGTCTCAAAGGGAAGCAGCATAGAGCCTCTTGTAAGCCCAAAGTTTTTAACTCTATCACCCAATCACTTCATATGCTGCACATGGACTTATTTGGCCCCACTAATTTTAGCTGCCTAAATTTTAAGAAGTATTGATTGGTTGTGACTGATGATTTTAGTAGATTTACTTGGGTTTTCTTTTTTAACACTAAGGATGGGACCAGTGAAATCCTTAAGTCTTACATAGCGGTAGAAAACCTAGCATTTGGTAAGAAGGTTAAAATCATTAGGTGTGATAATGGGATAGAGTTTAAAAACCAAGTAATGAATGATTTCTGTCAACTTAAGGGTATTAAAAGAGAATTCAGTGTAGCTAGAAGCGCTTTCAGCAAAATGGGGTTCTTGAAAGGAGAAATAGGACATTGATTGAGGCTGCTAGGACTATGTTAGCAGATTCAATATTACCCACAACATTTTGAAATTTGTTAATACTGCTTGTTATGTTTAGAATAGGGTACTGATTGTAAAGCCTCATAGCAAGACTCCCTATGAGCTGTTCTTAGGTAGAAAGCCCACCCTAAAGTTTCTTAAACCTTTTGGGTGTCATGTCTTTATTCTCAATACCATTGACCACTTAGGTAAGTTTGATGGAAAATATGATAGTGGATATCTGGTTGGCTACTCATTGAATAATAAAGCCTTTAGGGATTATAATTCTAGAACCAGAAAGATAGAGGAGAATCTGCACATAGAATTTCTTGAGGAAAAACCTAGTGTAGAGGGGGAAGGACCAACATGGATTTTTGATAATGATATGCTAACATAATCTATGAACTATGTGCCTGTTTCTGTGGATTCTAACATGATTGCAGGAGAAAAGCAAGGTCAGTCTGATTCTATGATGATGATGATGCATTCTATTGCCCATTTGGAATGACAACTCGGTGGAAGCACTTCTTCGGGGGAGGCAAACAAAGGCGATGATCAACCTCCAAAGACCCATGAATCTTTGAAGGAGATGCAACCAATACAGATGAACCAGTGGTTGAACCTCAAGTGTTTAGTACAACTGTGGTTAATACTGAAATGCCACAAGTTAGTACTGATGAGCGAATTGTTAGTATTGATGGTCCTCATTCCATTCCATCAGTCAATGCAGAGGTTCCTGATCCTTTTGGTGAAGCTGATGAGATTGATATGACAAATATAGCTTCATCATATGTTGTTCCTGCTACACCACATAGAAGAATCAATCGGGATCATCCTTTGGAGAATGTTATTGGGGATGTTAATGCTGAAAGAACTACAAGATCTAAATTTCAGCATAGTGAAACAGGATTTTTCTGTGCCATCTATGAAGAAAGAAATCATGGTACCTCACAAACATGTTTCTTTGCCTATTTTGTTTTCCAAGCAATGCAGGAAGAGCTTCTCCAATTTAAACTTCAAGATGTATGGGTTCTGGTGGATCTTCCTGATGGCAAGAGAGCTATTGGCACTAAATGGGTTTTCAGAAACAAGACGGATGAAAGGGGTGTAGTAATAAGGAACAAGGCTAGGCGGTAGCTCGGGGGTATACAGCCCAGGAAGGGATTGATTATGAAGAAGTCTTTCCTCCAGTGGCAAGGATTAAGGCTATCAGACTTTTCTTGGCCTATGCATCATATAAAGACTTCATAGTATACCAGATGGATGTGAAGAGTGCTTTCCTATATGGGAAGATTGAGGAGGAGGAGTATGTCTGTCAATCTCCTGGTTTTGAAGATCCAAACTTTCCAGACAAAGTGTACAAAGTTCAGAAGGCACTCTATGGTCTGCATCAGGCCCCAAGAGCTTGGTATGAAACTTTGGCCAATTATATTTTGGGCAATGGCTTCAAGAGGGAAGATTGATCAGACTCTATTCATCAAGGATGTGAAGACTGATATCCTGTTGGTACAGATATATGTAGATGACATAATTTTTGGTTCAACCAGCGGGATCTATCAGAGAGTTTGAGAAGTTGATGCATGACAAGTTTCAGATGAGTTCTATGGGAGAACTCACCTTCTTTCTAGGGCTACAGGTCAAGCAGAAGACATATGGCATATTTCTTAGTCAGGATAAGTATGTCAAGGAGATTTTGGTGAAGTTTGGCTATGAAAATACAAAAATTGCAAGCACTCCTATGGAGTACAATAAGCCACTACTTCAGGATCTTTGATGGTGAAGATGTTGATCAGCATCTCTGATCCATGATTGGATCATTGATGTATTTTTGCCTCCGACCGGACATTATGTTTCTTTGTATGTGCATGTGCAAGGTTCCAATTCTCTCAAAGCTTTCTCACTTGCATGCGTTAAAAGAATCTTTAGATATCACGAAAGGCCATGCTCAACTAGGCCTTTGGTATCCTAAGGACTCTCCTTTTGATCGGTAGCTTACTCGGCGGTGATTATGCTAGGGCAAGTCTCGATAGGAAATCAACCACAGGAGGATGTCAGTTTCTTGGTGATAAGTTGATTTCATGGCAGTGCAAGAAGCAAAGTATTATGGCAAACTCTACAACTGAGGCTGAGTATGTAGCTGTTGGAAGTTGCTATGGTCAAGTTCTCTGGATTCAGAATCAGATACTTGATTATGGGTATAATTTCATGAGCCTTTGTCATCTATATTGATAACAACGTTACTATATGCATTATCAAAAATCCAGTTTTTCATTCAAAAACTAAACATATAGAGATAAGACATCATTTTATAAGAGGCTGTAATGAAAAGAAACTCATTCAGGTTGAAATGATTGATACTGAGTTTAATGTTGCAGATCTTTTAACTAAATCTTTTGATTTGGGAAGATTTCAGTACTTGGTCACAAATATTGGGATGCTTCATCCATAATATGACTTATCTCTCTCTATTTTGTAAAGTTTTGTAGCGGTACTTGAATCTTGATTGTTATTAGGTTAATACTGATTGTGTTAAGTTAATACGGATTCGCAAGAAAATGGCTTGGATTGTGTTTTCTTGGTTTTGGACTAACGTTTCAGGTATAACACAAGCAGTATGGATATGGTTTGGTGACTAGGTGTTACAGCACATGTGGTTATCTTATTTATGCTCATTCTGCAGTCACCACATGATGGAACTTGCTGTAACAATGGAATGTGTGATGCCTAAGCAATATGCGGCATCCTGTGATTAAAATGAACATGAATTGATGGTTTTCGTTAGTCAGATCCTTCTGCACTAACCCAATCTTTGCCATTCTATCTGTTTATAGATAGTGTGACTAGCCTAAGTGTTAGGAATTAGAAATTCCAGGTATTAAAGAGTCGGTCACCTGAAGTATATGTAATCGTTAGAAAGCTCGTAGTCATAGTTATTTTTATGTTAAGTAGTATTTTGTTAAGTAACACCGTGGAGGACGGACGGGTCTTTACCCACTGTATGCCTGATCCACAGCCCGTTGTGTGGCGTTTTATGTTAGACTATAAATACTCTCTACCTCCCAAGGTAGAGAGTTGGAGCTCATAATAATATTTTCTTTCTCTCACTATAGTTCCCAACTCTCTTCCTTTCTCTTACTAGAACTCTCTCTCTCTAACATTCTTATACGCCTACTTTGATCATGGTTTAGAGTGTTTGTGAAATCCAATATCCAACAATTGGTATCAAGAGCCATGGTTTGATCACTCATCTTTCATGCTCTTTGTTTTGGTGGATTTCATAAGGTTTTGGAGTATTAAGGGTTTAGGAGAGTTTGATTCATTTGGACAAATTCTAGTGTTAAAGTTTGAATTTTGCTTGTACTTTTGTGTTTAGGATCATCATATGTGTTTATGTTTTGAATTGGAAGCCTTTAATCATTGTGGTTTGGTTGTTTTGGATTGATAAAGTGGTTATTTTTGAAAAAAGGACTAAGCGAGTTGTGTCTCGGACTTGTGTTTCTTCAAAGCGAGTTGCTTTGTTATTTAAAGCGAGTTGGTACATGCGACTTAGCTGTTTAGCGAGTTGATATTTATGCTACTTGGGTTCTAAGCTTTCTTTAAGCGACTTGAGATCTAAAGCTACTTGCTACTTAGCGAGTTGTAACGTTAGCGAGTTAACTTAGCGACTTAGTGTTCAAGCGAGTTGATTGTGTTGCGAGTTGAGACTAAATCGAGTTAGCTATTTAGCGACTTGATTAATTAAGCGAGTTGAGTGTGTTCTTGAGTTGCTTATTCGAGTTGTGTGTTTAGCGACTTGTTCATTTAGAACTTTTTCTTCTTCGTGTTACGTTCTTACGGTTGTTCTTTTGGTTTAGTAAAATCCCGTGAAAGAATCAATTTCCCGGTTTAATCAAAGAATTGCAAAATCCCTAGAGCTTGAAACATGTCTACAAACGTTCCTACTATCATCTCCCATTTGCGAGGATGTTCAAGCGGTGGTTCGATACTCGTCCACCCATGCTTGACAGGACTACGATTCTTGGGCTCAACGAATCAGATTATCTTGCCTTGGAAAGGAAAATGGTGTCAACATTCTCAAATCCATTGATGAAGGACCGTGTCGAGTTGAGACGACTAGAGATGTACTTGATACTGGCGAAGATGGAACTCGATTTCTGAAATGGACCGGACCAAAGATGTATGATGAGCTTAATGATAAGGAGAAAAGAGATTCGATCGATATCGGGGCTTCAAACATTGTTCTTCAAGGTCTTCCTAAAGACATCTACAAGCTAATCAATCACAACACCGAAGCAAAGCGGTATGGGATAATGTCAAGATGCTTCTCTGGTTGAAATTAACTATGGAAGACAAAGAATCACAACTCTATGATGAATTTGAACACTTCAAGATGAAACCAGATGAGAGTGTCTATGAGTACTATGTGAGATTTCATAAGTTGGTGAATGACATGAGGAACATCAGAATGACTATGCCTAACATTCATTTGAACTCAAAATTTGTGAACAACATGAATCCCGAATGGCACAAGTTTGTCACCTCTGTGAAGCTCACTAAAGGATTGAAGAATACAAACTATGAGCAACTCTATGCCTTCCTCCTTCAGAATGAGAGACATGCTATGTTTGAAAAATTGGTTCTTAAACAGTTCAAAACCAACGAGGAGAGACAAGCTCATCTAATGACTCAATCGCCTTCTACTCAAACATCGGAATCACAACCAAAGCCTCACAAGTCATACCCATGGGAAATGGTAATCACAAACTAATTCCTGATCTTATGTTCAAACAAGCGATCTTTGATGCACGTGGGCAATTTCATTAATCAACTAGCTCTTACGATTAGTCAAAACATGAATTATCTCCCACAAACCAATAACAACCTCGAACGACATCTAACCCACACAATCAAGCTCTTTGTTAAAGATGGGAGGATCGTGGTGCAACCATTCAGGAAAGACGAGTATGATCGGGGAAGAGGTGGAGCCGGTAGAGGTTATGTTGGTAATCAGAATCGAGGAAGGAATGGTAATCAAGGTCAAGCTAAGCCGATCAAATGTTATAATTGTGGTGGTGAGGGACACATTGCAAGGAACTGCACATCTCCAAAGCGTCCAGAATCTTGATTACTTCAGAGATAAGATCGCTTGTGCAAGCTCGGGATAATGGTGATACTTTGGATGAAGAGGAATTGTTGTTTCTAGCTGAGGGCAATGCCAAGACCTATGATGCGAGATGTGGATGAGCGCCTATTCAGGAGATAGGTCAAAATCATCAGAATGCCTTTCAAGTCATTGATTGTGATGCATACGACTCTGATGTGGATGATGGACCCTACTGCACACACAATCTTTATGGCTAGCATTTCTCCAATGGTTTCTCCCAAGGTCTCCTCTTCAACACAAGTGGCCCATCCAAAGACACACTCATCTCAGAGGTACTAAAACTATACGATGATCTTGATGTGCAAAAGATGCATGACAAAGTACTATCAACTGAAACTTTTGTATCAAATATTGAAAATATGGGTAATATCAATGTTGTCCCATATGATCAATATGTGAAACAAAGTGAAAGTGAAGTTGTACCAAGTGATGCATCTCCTGAAGTCAACAATGACTATATTTTTGATGAATACCTTTGTGCCCTGATGAGTCTGTAATATCTGAATTAAATGCCTATAAAGAGCGTGTTGCTATTTATGAACAACGTGCTAAGTTTGAGTTGACCACTCGTGGCGGAAATGGATGACCAAGTCGTACAATTATTAGAAAAGTAATTTTAGAGAAGAAGTATTAAAACAAGAGTTAAATTCCTTGCAAGAAAAGCTTTCTAAAGCTGCTAAGCAAAAACAAGAACTTCAAGAAAATGTGAAAATGCTTAAGCAAGAATTTAATGCAAAGGAATCAAAACTCTTGAAAGATTTTTCTAATCCGAAAACTTTGAAAAACAAACTTGAAAACAAGTTGTACATACAAGGGAACACCATTGATTTTCGCATGATCACTAAGCATAGGGTCCTAAGCGATAAGCATAGCATTCCCCTTGTTGAGGAACCAAATCGAGAGGTCATTAAAAGGGCTAGAAATGCTCATAAGGTTCTTTATGATGGCAATGAAATCCTTAAACCTAGACGAAACCTAGTTGCGTTGAGTGCACTGAGGAAGATAAGAAATCCGATGAAGTCACTAGGGAAAAGATGAACAAGAAATTAGATGATCCTAAATGTAGAGAGAAGAAAATAAAGATCACACCCCATGATTACAAGAAGGAAAAGTGGATTTCCTTGAACATGTTTAAACCTCGAGACATTGTTGACTCGAACAAGTTTTTGGAAAATGGATTTAGATAAGCGAAAGCTGAAAATATTGTTGAAACAAACCCTCCTCTTTGGAAAATGCCTAGAGCGTATGTGTATCCTCCTAATACACCAATGCATCTTGTTCCTAGAACAATTGCCACTAAAAGCAAGACCTTAATTAGCCAATATGTTATACTTCAACTATTTGTTGATTTTGAGAAAACTTGCAAGAAAAGGATCACACCTATTGGTATTACGGAAGGAGAAAGGGGTTTTGAGCAAATGAAAGAATGTTATTTAACTAGGTCATGCCTTTCTTTAAACTTCTAAAAGATCACTTTGAGAGTCTTAAAAGGGGATAGAAACTGATATTAAGGGAATGGAAAAGGAATTTGATGCAATGATAGTTGAAGTTAGTGACTATGGGCGAGCACTAAAATATAATGAGATTGAGAGGAAGAACTTGCATACACTAAATGAGAACCTGATTTCTGAATGTATTACTCAGGATGTGTTTTTCATTGCTACAAATTGTTCCATTAATGCTTCCAAATTTCATGAATTATCGGTTGCTCTGAAAGTCTCCCATGATCGTGTCATTGAGCTTGAAAAAACTAATTCCGAACTAAACGAGAAAATTGAACTGGATGATCACGACAATTTGGTTAAACATTTTTCTAAACCGGAAGTTGAGCATTTTAATTTACAACTAAAATATCAACATCTTAAAGAAAATGTCAAAACCTCATATATCAAGACATCCTCGATGCTCCGAGTTTGATGCGCTTTTCAAATTAACAAAGCGTGATGAACGATTCAAGCTCGGTGCAACACAATCAGAAAGTTGAAAGCCCAAATCTCTCAATTAAAGGGTCAAACGAACAATATGACAGGCTCCCAAATGCCTCCTCCTTTAGATTCTCAGAATTCTTAAACTTTTCATCTTCAAAACTTAGTTGATGCCTTACAAAAGGAAAACAAGAGTTTTCTAGAAGAAAATGAAAAAGTTAAGCGACATTTTAAAGAGTTATATGATTCAATAAAAGTCACCCGTGACCAAAACAACGAAAAAATAAGGTCTTTACAAAAGGAAATTGAGAATCGAGAAGTCGGAAATGGGAAGCGCCACTTGTTTTCAATAAGAATGTTGTCTCAAAGTCACCTTTAGACTGCAAATACCTTTGTGGTTAAATATATTCCTCCTCATCTTAGGAATAATGAACATGCTTTTCATGAATACTGTGCTCACCTTAAGGATAGTCTAGAATGTCTCAGTGAGATTGTCGAAGAGGATTTCATTAACAAACCTCTTGATAGTGAAATTAGGTTTGCTTGCCTCCCGGCCAAACGATCTCAAGAGTTGCTAGAATGTGTAATTGCAACATGTCCCAAATCCTTAACCTTAGGTGCAAAAGGCAAAGCTGTGATGCTTTGTTCTATGCCTAGTCTTTGAGCCTTCAAACCATTCTAGGCCCGGTTTTAAGAAAGTATACATCAATGATCTAGTATTACGGATCCTTGCACATCTAGTTCCGGAATGCAAAAAGTAGATCAACCAACTAATGTTCCCATAATTCCCTCTACAGGAGTAATCAATGACATTAAAGCGAGCGGGTCAAAGTCTCAAGACAATACAAGGAATGATAGGACCTCGCAAGCTAAAATGTGCATTGGAAGAGAGTAGAAGACCAACCTAGGATCTTTAAGCTTGAGTTGAATAAAGCGAATCGTGTTGATTCTAGTATTAGCCTTACGTCGTAATTAATTAATTACGATACTATTTGCAAACCTTGTAATGATGTGCGCTTGAATTACATTTGCTAATCATGAATGTGGTGTGAATGCTTTGTCTAATCTTTGTCAAATGCCAGATTAAAATTGTTAATGCTAATAATCGTGCAAATAAGGCAAAAAGGCAAAAACGAAAGATTGTTAGAAAACGGTGGAAACCCACAGGAAGAACTTTTATAAAGATAGGTTATTATTGGATACCTTTTGGCCATAAGAATAATCAGGTTTGTTCTCAAACTGCTAAGATTATGCCCACTAGAAAATGGATGCCTCTTGGTAGAACTATTCCTTAAGAAGTGAACATACTTTGAATAGGTCAAATCTGAGACACTAGCATTGCATCTATTCCCAATGATTCCATTGCTTCTACTTACGATATGGATGTTTCTATTTACGATGTGGGTGTTCCAATTCGCATTACTAACCAAGTGGAACCCATTCTTGCATGGGGATCCCAATTATCGATTATCCATTCTTGTGCGTGTTCAACTGCGGTCGTTCAAATCGTTACGTGGTACACGGACTCAGTCATTCCAAGCATATGGATGGAGACCGGTCGCGCTCATGAACCGTGAGCAAATTCATCGGACAGATTAGATTCGGTAATGATCATTTTGGTGCAATTATGGGTTATGGTGATTATGTTGTTGGTGATAGTGTTATCTCTAGAGTATACTATGTGGAAGGTCTTGGTCATAATCTGTTCTCTGTCGGTCAATTCGTGACTCGATCTAGAAGTAGCCTTGAGAAAACATACTTGTTTTGTTAGAGAACTTGATGGTAAGGAACTTTTAAGAGGAACTCGTGGTTCAAATCTTTACACCATCTCTATAGATGAGATGATGAAGTCTTCTCAATTTGCTTGTCAAAGGCTTCAAAAACAAAGTCATGGTTATGGCATCGACGTCTCAATCACTTGAACTTCGGCACCATCAATGATCTCTCCCGAAAGGACTTAGTTGTAGGTTTACCTAGACTAAAGTATGAAAAGGATCATCTTTGTTCACATGTCAATTGGGAAAAAGCAAGAAGTATGCCCACAAACCCAAACCTACTAACTCGTCACGAAGTTCTTCATACAATTCATATGGATTTATGTGGACCAATGAGAGTGCAAAATATCTTTGGGAAGAAATATGTGTTAGTTGTAGTTGATGATTACTCTAGATTCACTTGGGTCAAGTTCTTAAGGACAAAGGATGAAACTCTTGATATCATCATCAAACTCATCAAACAGTGCAGTTCGACTTAACAAAATCCGTCCGAATTATCGAGCAGGACAATGGAACGAGTTTGTTAACAAACAACTTAGTGAATTTTATGAAAGCATTGGAATCAGCCATCAAAGAAGTGTTCCACGAACTCCTCAACAGAGCGGTGTAGTTGAAAGGCGAAATCGAACTCTTGTAGAAGCCGCTAGAACAATGTTGATTTACTCAAAGATTCCAATGTTTCTCTAGGTGAAGCTATTGCCCTTTGCATGCTACACACAAAATCGTTCCACGATTCACTTGTTCATGGAAAGACACCATATGAACTTGTCCACAACAGAAAACCTAATCTCTCTTTCCTTTGTGTGTTTGGAGCATTGTGCTATCCAACTAATGAGGGTCAAGACTTAGGCAAACTTAGAGCTAAAGCGGACATTGGAGTATTTGTAGGGTATGCACCAAACAAAAAGGGATACCGAATCTACAACAAAAGAAACATCATGGAAACAATTCACGTTACGTTTGATGGTGACCGGTCAAACGGCTCTGAACAATTATTCGGACCCGCACTTCAAAATAGTCCAATTGGTTCATCCCTTGTTCCAAACTCTTCTCAAGAAACTCCATATGTACCTCCATCCGAAGATGATTTAAAGAAATTGTTTGATCCTATGTTTGATGAACTTTATGATCCGAGTACTAATGAGGTGTTGATCCCTACAATAGAGGCTGCTCATATTCAAGTGAATGAAGTCAATCCTCGGTCTCAATATCTTTAAGTCAAGAAGCACCTTGTGATCCTTCAGATCTCATCAACAAATCATCATTCTTCAAATGTACATCATGGAACTGTGTTTGGCATCAATGATGAAGTTAATCCCTTTGCTACTCCTGAAGATGCTCCGTTTGTAAACATATTTGCTCCGAATCTTCATCGAACCATCTTCTTCGAGAGACATCAACTCGCTACTTCGGTCCCTCAACAACTACCACATGAACACCTCGAAAATGGACTCACGATCATCCATTAGACAACATCATTGGAAATCCCTCTCGTCCGGTATCCACACGGAAACAACTTGCAACCGATGCCTTATGGTGCTTCTTCAACTTCGTACTCTCTAAGATCGAACCAAAAGATGTTAAAACCGCCATGAATGAAGATAGCTGGTTCAATGCTATGCAAGATGAAATTCATGAGTTTGATCGACTTGATGTATGGGAGTTAGTACCGCTCCAGTTGTGCTATGATTATTGCTCTAAAATGGATCTTCAAAGTGAAACTTGATGAGCATGGTGATGTGTTGAAGAACAAGGCTCGATTAGTTGCTAAAGGATACTGTCAAGAGGAGGGTATTGACTTTGAAGAATCTTTTGCTCCTGTTGCTCGAATCGAGGCAATCGAGAATCTTTCTGGCTAATCTTTGCTAGTAAGAACATGGTAGTCTATCGGATGGATGTGAAGACGGCATTCTGACGGAGATCTTAAAGAAGTCGTCTCGTCGGCCAACCCGAAGGATTTGTAAATCAAGAGCATCCTACTCACGTTTATCGTTTGAAGAAGGCCCTCTACGGTTTAAAGAAAGCTCCAAGGGCATGGTATGATACACTGTCAAAGTTTCTTCTATCAACCGGATTTAGCAAAGGAGCAGTTGATCCAACATTGTTCACCAGGAAGTCGGGCAAACATTTAATTCATGTTCAAATTTATGTTGATGATATTATTTTTGCCTCGATTGATCCAATGGAATGTGATCGTTTTCTAATGAAATGAGTTCAAAATTTCAAATGTCAATGATGGGACAAATGTCATTTTTCTTGGGATTACAAATTTCACAAAGTCCGGAGGCATTTTCATAAATCAATCTAAATATGCAACTGAGATCTTAAAGAAATTTGGATTTGATTCAAGTGACCTTGTTGACACCCCCATGATTGATCGAACCAAACTAGATGAGGACCACTCGGGGATCATGATTGACCAAACAAAATATCGTAGTATGATTGGATCCCCGATGTACCTCCAGCCGTAGACCGGAACATCTTGTTCTTTGTTTGCATGTGTGCTAGATACCGGGCTAAGCCTACTAAAAGCACCTTGAAGCGGTTAAACGGGTCTTTCGGTATCTCCAAGGAACCATCAATATGGGACTATGGTACCCGAAGGACACCGGTATGTCACTAACGACCTATCGCAGATCGATCATGCAGGTTGTCAAGATACCGCGTCGATGCGTCCGGAGGTGCTCGTTTTTGGGTGATAAGCTTGTGAGCTGGTCTTCAAAGAAGCAAATGAGTACTTCTATTTCCTCTCAGGTGAATACATAGCCATGTCATCATGTTGTGCTCAAATCTTATGGATGAGATCTCAATTATCTACTATGGCTTTGAATTCAACAAAATCCCTCATCTTGTGATAATAAAAGTGCTATTGCTCTCTCATGCAACAACGTTCAACACTCAAGAGCAAAGCATATCGACATTCGACATCATTTCATGAGGGAACAAGTGGAAAAAGGTGTGGTGGAACTATATTTTGTGAGGTCTGAATATCGGTTAGCGGACATCTTCACCAAAGCTCTTCCAAGAGAACGTTTTGAGTTTAGTCTTCCACGTCTTGGGCATGAAAAGCCTTCAACCAGAAACACTCAAACGTCTTTAGGAGGAAGACGAGGAGTAAAGGTCTATCTTCATCTATCTCTTGTATATATCTATTCGAAAATCAAATAGAAAAATATAAAACTTTCAAAATCCATAAAAATTTGAAAAACTTGAAAATCTTCAAAAAAAAAAATATTGCTTTTTGTTTTCTCGGTTCGATAATATCTACGGTCTTTGTGCTGTCATTCAAAGAATGACACGGGACTTTAGATGTTGATCGAATTTTCATAAAAAAATGTTGAGAGAAAGAGAAACAATGGTTTATTGTCATTTGGTGATAACCGCTTTTCAAAGAAAGAACAGAGCCATGCTTTATCATGTTTTCAAAATTCCATGCTCTAATTCTATAAACATTTATTTCGAAAACTAAACGCTTTGAAAAATAACTTCGGTCTCTATTTTTGATAATCATCCGGACTTATTTGTCAAAATATCAATCTCTCAATCAACAACCTATGTCATTGATTGAGGGGGAGAATGATTTCAATTAAATTAAAAGTTATTTGGCATTCAATTGTTTTCAAAAGATATTCATGCATGTTTTATCAATGGAGTTTAAAGTCTCAAAATCCGATCCTTATCGGTTAAAACGCTTTCATAATCAAGTCACAATTCTCCTTAAAAGCTTTCAAAATCAATTTAAATCTATAAGAGATCACAAATCTCAAATGATTTGATAATTGTGATCGGGGGAGAACGTGTGATTTAAATTGGATTTAAACTGATAATTCGGTAAATGGTTTTATAAGGATGTACATGCTCTTCTTCCCACATGTGACAAACGATTTCAAATTTTCCATGCACATGTTGAGGGGAGCATCTATCTTAAACCTATGATTTGAAACGTGATCACTTATCTCAATGTGGAGGTTCCCTCTAGTATGTGCAAAACTCTTTTCAAATCTCGAGGCACATATTGAGGGGAAGCAAAATCATGAAAACCTCATCCTTCCCAAAAATGCTTTATCTATCTTGGTTAGGGAAGTGATGTTGATATCTTTTAGAAAATGGATTTCAAAGAAGATAACTCTTTCTCTTGCCTCCGTGTGAAAAATGATTTCAAACACTTGATGCACATGTTGAGGGGAGTTCTTATTCTAAAAATATCAAAACAATTCGGTACAAAATGCTTTGATAATATATCACAAGTATCTGGATTGATTTTCAAATGGTTTTCAATTGGTTCCAATGGCGGATGAACAATACCAAATAGACCGACCAACTTTACTTTATGTATGGTGATATAAGGATGATAAGGTTAGGTATTTCTTCCAATGATCCGCCAGAACGGAGGATCTACCGGGGACTATCCACTAGTTAGTGTAGAGTTCTTAGGTATGATGATAAAAGGAGAAAAATGATATATGGGAAGAGTGCGGTCGAGACGAGCTATGTCTTGGAATAAACCCAACAAGGTTCTAGCTATGAAGTCTCGGTAAGCACTGAAGGGGTTGAAGAATTAAAAAGAATTGAATGAGAAAAGGGTGAAAACAAATAGCCCTCCATTTATTCAACCTTAGGGCCGAAACCGGGTTCAATTCATATGCTACTGATGGTAACATCAGTATTGAAGATAAGACGTCATGGACCCGGTGGCGCTCACGCACTTCAACTTCCCAAACCACTCAAGTTCCTCTTAAAAGGACTTGTTTCATTCTCAAGGGGAACCGACATTATCTATCTACTTTCTCTTAGAGATTGTTGATATTGAAGAAGGATACCCTCTCCCTAGTCTCGATATAGGATCCAAATATGCACAAATTGAGTCTAGAGCCACGAGATCATCAATAAATCTCATTAGGACACTTTCAATGAAGACTCTCTGTATTCACACAATGTGGAAGAGAGATTATATCTTGAGTCCTACATTATCCTTGTGGTATTGCGGAACATCGAGTGATGTGTTTACATATTCACAATGAAGATGGAAAGCCTTCTAGAGCCAACATCAAACAAGCTCGGTAGGTGGCATGTGAGATCTATTATATAGATCAACCATGTGACAACTGAACAGAAACAATGGGGTGATTCATTCTTTTGAATCAATCACTGGTTCGAGGTTATGGATTGGCGGATACCTTTGAAAAACCGGTTTTGTGCTTTAAAACTCTTTTCTTTAGCAAACTCACCGTGTGCCTATTTCTCAAATAAAAGGTGTTTTATGATTGATAATTGATTTTCATTAAAACCTTCGTTGTATTGCAAAAACAATTTCTATTGAGCAATACACGATTGTTTTCAAATCTCTTTTCATCAATCAGTGAATCTCATTTCGGTTCACTCCTCCGTGTTGTCTTCTTTGAGACGTTCGGTTTGAGAATAGCTAGAGCATTGCGAAACCACTGTCAAGGAAATTCTTGAATTATACGATCCGCGAGCGTACTTGTACGATCAGAGGGAACCGTGGGCGTGTACCTCAATTCATCGAAAGTGATCAAAGACACTTTCATGCGCTTTATTGCTAATGTCTTATGGTACACCCGGCGTTTGCTGTGATCGGAATGAAGCGGTCAATCCATAGCCGCATGCTCACCTAACACATTCATCTCAAAGAAATCATGATTAGTGCATCAATGACTCTGATATTTTCACTCCATGCTTACGCTTCTGGCTAGCCGCCAATATCATGAATCAACTAAAGCTTCGCTACTCGATGAGAAGATATCATGATCCCGAATGTGAGCATGTCGGTCCGAATGTCACAACATCACATAATACCAACACCACAATGGAATGTCTCGAGATATTTTATTAGTGATGATCTCAAAAGTCTGGCTCAAATTTATTATCCGTGGATCAGTAAAGACCTCCACTTTGGAGTAACCAAACATGCAATGAGAAGAATCAATGACTACGAGCTTCAGAGCAAAGTACTACATCAAGAATGCAAGAACAATTGTTAATGTAATATCTGTTTGTATTCAATGTAATTTTAGTATATGTTTGAGGTGACCTCCCTTAGGGGGAGATTGTTAGGAATTAGAAATTCCAGGTATTAAAGAGTCGGTCACCTCAAGTATATGTAATCGTTAGAAAGCTCGTAGTCATAGTTATTTTATGTTAAGTAGTATTTTGTTAAGTAACACCGTGGAGGACAGACGGGTCTTTACCCACTGTATGCATGATCCACAGCCCGTTGTGTGGCGTTTTATGTAAGACTATAAATACTCTCTACCTCCCAAGGTAGAGAGTTGGAGCTCATAATAATATTTTCTTTCTCTCACTATAGTTCCCAACTCTCTTCCTTTCTCTCACTAGAACTCTCTCTCTCTAACATTCTTATACGCCTACTTTGATCATGGTTTAGAGTGTTTGTGAAATCCAATATCCAACACTAAGGGCATCTGGCTTAGAGAACAGCGAGCAACCATGAATCCAACACTTGTATTGGAGGCAACACCTACCACGAGCTGGAAACCCTGTTAGGAAGGCCCTTTTAATGGGACTATCCATCACAGGCAGTGCTATGCACCGAAAAGCATTGGTTTTCACCAAACCAGAGGCCATATGAGGCCGACCTTGATTAAGTGTCTATCACCACACTTAATCCCTTCAAAATGGGGTTTCGATTATAATTTCCAAAATCTAGATAAGCTGATGGGTAAAAGTTAATGCTGATGGTTATAAGTTAGTATGCTTGATAAGCATAGTTAGTCTTGATGAACTAGCCGTTAGTAGTTATTCCAAAAAGTCACGTTATGCAATGATTACTGTGCAAGTAGAGTTGTTAACCGCCTATTTTCTTATAAAAGGGTTTCCTAATTGGTTTCTCTTTACTTATTACCATAAATATCTATACCAAGGCGGTTCAACGATTATTCTCGAAATCTCTATAAATTGCATAACTTTCCAATTTCTTTAACCAAAATTCAATAAAGACTTTTCTTTGACTCAATCCCACTTTACTAACCCTTAATCTACTCATTCATGGCTCCTCTTGATTTTGTCGACAAGCATAACATGGTAGCATGCTTGGATTACCAGAAGGTCATGATGATTTTGCTGAGATAGTAGCTTTCTAAACCAAGCGACATCGGGTTTGCTCTATTATTAAACCCTACTATCTTATGTACCCTGTCCGAAAAGTTTTGGCAAACCAATTGCCTCAACAAGCGAGGAGGGTACAACTTGATTAGTGGTACGGATGGATGGCACTCAAATTTTTATTAATGAGGCATCTCTAAGAGAACATCTTCATCTTAGAGATCTTTGAAGAATATTACCACTTTTCCAAATCACGAAATAATTGAACAACTCACATTGATGGGGTATAGACATGACAATACTATCAACTTTCACAAAGTCAGCTTTCCCCAATGGAGGTTTCTAATTCATACCCTCTTACCTTTGCTTGAGTCACAAAAGGGGACTGGGATGCTTTTCCCACAAGCATAGCCATAGCCTTGATCTGCCTTGCAACAGGCAGGGTGTTAAATTTTTCAAATTATATATTTTATGGTATGCTTAAAAATGCAGTTAGCAAAACCAAGTTTCTTATGTATCCGAGATTTATACGGATGTTTTTGGATCTTCAGAGACAAAACTTGAAGCCTCACAAAAACATTTTATCCATAAAAAATACTCACAGCCAAAGTGTTTTCAAATATGTTGAGGGTTGTGGTAGGATACAGTGGGGTTGTAGTGCCATTATTTCCAAATATGCTTATTGCAGAGGGTGAAGGAACATCAAGCACATGTGGCTCACAACACACACCCACAGATTCTTAACACTCTCCACATCAACAAACCTCATCAACCAGTAGGCACTCCAGACAGGAGAGTGGGAATGCTCAGACCCATTCTCCTCCTATTCTTGAAGCAGATGAGCCTATCTCTGGTGATGGAGGAGATAGAATGGTGGTACGCCACTACTCAACCAGGCTTAGAAGCTGGTGAGGAAAGTGGTAACATAAATAAGACCCAATCCATGCCAATACCTAGTGAGAAATCACATGGTGGACCCAGTCAAAGGCGAAAAAGGCGGGGTGTATCTACTCAGGCTAGGCTTGGGAGTGCATCTCAAATGCCCAATAACCCACCTCTCTCAGTAGGTAACACATTTGGAAGTGGTGAGGGCAGACTTGATACTAAGCGGGAAATGCCGGAATTATACAGGTTTCTCTGCGAAGGTTAACACACTCGAGATTGCCCTGGATGAACACAAGAAAGCTGCTGCAAAGGTTCATACCAGGATGCTCTTAAAGATGAAAAGGCTAGCACATCAGGTTCAACTTCTATCCAAGCCTACTACAAAAGCATCTCCAGTTACCACATCAATTAAAAGGAAGGCCAAGTTGAGGTCTAGCACTTCAACAGAGAATTCTTCCAAACAGGAGAGGAGTTCTGACATACATAGTAGAAGAGAGTTTGGTCAGTGGCAAGGTGGTTCAACTTTTCAAAGCCCTTTCCTTGATGAAGAAGAAGATGTTCAGCTCACCTCACATGTAGAAGAAGTTTCGATACTCCTACATGCACTATCGGTACTATCGGTTAGTACTTATAGTGTTTTAGTTAAATACGATAGTACTATAGTTAGTACTTCGGTGTTACGAAATCAGATTACTATCTCAATCCTTCAAGTAGCTGCTGAAATACAACAAGCCACAATAGAGGCCACCATCATCACTACCACTCCACATGAAGAAAGTGATGAAGAGAATAGGCAGACATGCAGGTTAAGGACTTTAGACCTTGAAGAAATCTAGGTCCCTATCTCCAACCTATAAGAAGCCCCTGTTCTATATTTAAGAAAGAAAACCAAATCAGCTGACCAAACCCAAAGAAAAGGGTCACTATCGAGGAGGAAGTGCTCCACCATCCCCAACTCACTCAGTTCCAAAGATTGATCCCAAGGATAAAGGTAAAGGGATACTTGAAGAAGAACCAAGAAAAGAAGTTATCAATGAGATTGAGAGGTTGAATGAAGAAGCGAGCAAGAAAGATACAGTTGAATAGGATGAGCAAGAAGTGCAAAGGTAGGTTGATGAGAAAGAGAAGAAAAAGATGGCTAAAATTGAAGAAGATTGGCAAACATGGGATGACATGAGAGCCAAAGTTGAAGCTACTCAGGAGGTGCAACAGAAGCTGCAACAAGATCAGGGAAAAAGTGTTAATGAAGCAGCTCAGTTGTTTAGTGAAATATTGGCTAGAAGATAGAGCCAATTTAGACAGCAAAGGGAAGTTGAAAAAGTCTGAAAACCTCCTAACAAAAGTCAACAAAAGATGTACCTATGCAAATACATCAAATATCAAGGTGAAGATAGGAGAACCTTGAACCAACTCAATCAACTGGCATGGGAGACTCTTCAAAAGCTTGCTGACAAAACTCAAAGAAACATACTCAACTTTAGATCTATGTCAGATGATGATTTCACTAGAAGCTCACAACCCGTTGATCCCATTACAAGTTACAAAAGACCATCTGAAGAAGGAGGTTCCTCATCTGCACCCAAAAGATCGAAAGCTTGTCGAAGATGAAGGTGGACTCACTAAAAGAGGAACTGTAGATGATGTTAATTGAATCTCCAGAAGATGCATTATATTCCAGCCCATCAACACTAGGTATCCAATTCTTGGTTGGGATATATACAGTGAAGATGGAAAGAGGCACTGGCAGATTCATAGAGCATGTGGAAGGACAAGTGCTTATTTATATTTGGTGGATCTATTTGCATCTATCGACAGGGATGATTTGCTCAAGTTATGGGAGTTGGTCAAGAACAGGTTCAAGAATAGAGATCCAGATAATGACAAGGATCTGGAATTACTTTATGAGTTGCAGAATATCTTTGAACCTGATCCATCAGGAGAACAATGGAAGTATCAATCTGGAGATGAAGTACCAACTTGGACCTTGATTGATTCGTGTGGACTACACTTGGTTACTACATGCAATGGGACAAATATATACATGATGGTTGAAAGAACCTACTCACTTGCCTTAGGAACACTTCTGGAAATGCTTTTAGCAGGGCTAAAGATGGGCAATGCAGTTCAAATGGCTAAGGAGTTTGTTAGGAATTAGAAAATTCCATGTTAAAGAGTCGGTCACCCCAATAATGGTCTAGCATATGTTAGCTCGTAGATTTGTCGTTGTTTACGTTATTTATCAGTTTATTAGTTAGTTTTTAGTTTAGTTTAGCATAGTGTAACTCCGTGGAGGAAGGACGGGTCTCTACCCACTGTATACCTGATCCACAGGCCGATAGGAGGTCGTATTGTTTGTAACTATAAATACCCCTTCCATCTATGGAAGGGGTGGTGCTTTTCAATCTAATATTCCATATTTTTGAGAACCAAGTCTCTACCAAGAAAACACCCAACTCTCTAACTTCTCTCAATGGCTAACATGTATGATATCCAAGACCACCCGAATCATCAAACACAATAAATATTGGATCCTAACAATTGGTATCAAGAGCCAAGGTTTTTGTGTTATCGCTGATTTGTGTGGTCCGTACCAAGGTTTTGTGTCGTTGATTTATGGTGGTTTTTGTACTTTGTTAAAACCGCTTATGCATTGCTTTTTGGTCTAAAATTTATTTTCTCATGATACTTATTACTACAAGCAGAACAAAGTCCTTGTATCATTTTTTGTTCGAATATCGCCTACATGATTTGTTAAACGCTTTTGTGTATCCGTTTTGGTCATTTAAAGAGTCTTTGGGTCAAAATGGTCTAAATATTTTGGTCTAATGGTTCTTTGCCGCTGGTATATATGTATCATATGGGTCATTCAAAGCTTTTTCATATACATTTTTCTGGGTTATGTATGATAATGGTCGGAAAATGGTCGGAAACATCATCGAAAAAAAATTAAAAAGGTCAAATCTTTGTTGTTGCTCATGTTAGAAGTTGTCCTTAAAGATGTCCGATTCACTGTATTGTAGTAGCGACTTTGTGCTAAAACATAGCGACTTGCTTTTGAGCATACGACTTAAAATGACCTTAAAGACCTAGCGATTCTTGTTATTTAACAAGTCGTGAGCGAAGTTAGCTTAGCTTAATTTCATGTTTAACTTGGCTAGCGATTTTGGCTAGCGAAGTTGGCTAGCGAAGTTGGCTCAAGACCATTGTCACTAGCGACTTGACCTTGTGACAGAAATGATGAAGAAGACTATGACTTGACCATGAAACCAAACCAAGACCTTATGCTAATTCTTTAACCTTTCATTTGACTCAACCACAAAAGACCATAAACCATTCATCACTTAATTTCAAGATTAAATACCATCATCAGTCCAATCGACATAAAACCATCTCCAACAATCAACCTCACTACTATCCTAATCACTTCTCCAACCTACTACAAGACTTCGAACTCTTTGAATTTATTAAGCAATAATGCATCTCGCTTTTTTCTTTTCGTAGTATACAAAGATGCATCAAGACTTTTCAAGGTCTATCGAAAGAAAAGTAACATCATTGATCAATTTTGAAGATCACCATTTATATCCGAAAAATAAACATAGTTATATAACAAATCTGTTATATGCTATATTTGTTTCGTTCTAAGATCACCACGAGAACATCAAGAACATTAATTAAAACCCTACCTGAGACCATATAAATGATCTTGATGCAATCCCATGTCCAAAACACCAAGCCATCCCCTCGTGGGTCGTAATATCGAAGCTCAAGACCATACCTATGGCGAGTATGAAAGGATTTGCTAGATTGGTTTAATGATTTGTTGCTATCGGATTTATGTTAAACATATGGATTTGTTTATGATGAATAGAGATGGAGACTTGTAATAAGATTTATTTTTGACTGCTTTGTTTGTGATGAAAGTAGGTAAGAGCAGATGAGGAGTGGGAGGCGTGATTTTTGGTGAGATTAGGTTTATTGATAATGACCTAATATTTAGGCAATGTCTCTTTTTATACCCGGTTACAAAATCGATGGGGTCCCGCTGTTAGTATTATGAATTGGATGGTGGGTCGGATTTAAAACGCGGGCCTATTGCACTTCACTGAAATGGGATTGCCTTTGGGCTTTGTTGAATTTTCGTTAATAGACAATCAAATGGATCTGGACATGGGACGAGATCGTGTAGGTTCCACCGTATACATGGATTTTGTTATTCACTAATTTGAATGGTTCTCACTTAATTTGTCCAACACAAATTGGCATTATCACTTATTTGTTGTAATCTGTATTGCAATATCACCAATTTGAATTGCAATTTCTTTCAAATTTGAATGAGTTATCATTTCCTTTGGACTAAAACGGAAAAGATGGTGCTACTTAAATCATTTGATGTTATCCGAGTACAAAGTTTTGATAATTTGAGTAGTTCTTATTTGGAAAGGGTTGAGAATCTTGCTCTTGAAGTGATTTGGATTTGGATGGTTGAAATATGGGCTTCTCTAATTTGGTTTGTTCCTATGAGATCTGACAATGTGATTTGTTGATGAGACTTGTTGTGATGACGAATGATACTTTGGTTTATACATTGTCACGGTAGAATAGTATGTCACGGCTTGATTTGGTTATTGAACAAAGTTGACTTTAGGGTTGTTTATATGGTATTTCTTATTTGGATTTGAAGTGACGTTTTTCGGGCGCGTTTACTTATTTTCGTCTTCTTTCTTTCTACCCTTCCGCGAAGATGACTTGTTTGGGCATTTATTGAGGGTGATAAAGACTTGGCTATTTAGTTACGTTTGTGATTCCTTTTTTCTCTTAACCCACAACGTAGCTATCACTTTGGTGTCTCACGCGGTGAGGATATGTCAAGAGGTTTTGTACATTGGGTACACCGTTTCTTCTTCACAAGGATTAGTACATGTTTAAGTAACAAATCACGGGAAATTTTACTTCATGATCAAGTTTGACATATTGGGTTTACTTCACCAAGTGGTCCTGCAATAGCTTCCACGGAATCGTGAATGATGTGTGTACCAAAGTATTTATTGGATGGTTGATGATGTTGGATAATGAACCGTTGATGAACCGCTGCATGTTCCCCTAAAACGATATTCACTTAGAAACCAAAGTTGTCATAACACATCCAAGCTTACATTGTTTACGGTTTTGTCTTGATTTTGTAAAATCCCGCGAAAGAACCTATTTCGGTTTAAATCATAGACTTGTAAAATCCGTGACAATGGAAACATTCCGATAATTGTAAAGTGCATTTTCGGATCTATCTTACGGTTTATTCTTGGTTTTGTAAAATCCCGTGAAAGAAACTATTTCTCGGTTTAAACCATAGAATTGTAAAATCCCGTGATGATAAATCCATCCTGGAGAGAGGAAAAGTGTATTTCAGGATCTTTTATCTTGGTGCTACGGTTTCTTCTTCGAAGAAGGGATAAAAGGTGTACTTCATGAATTGGATGTGTGTTTGGATATTCGTCATGGCAGTTTGGTTATTATATGGTTTTATGGGGTTATGTGCTTTTAACCATGGTCGGGATGAAAACCATTATTAGAGTTCATTTAAATGTCAAAGAAGGCTAGATTTCAGCTAGAAATAAGATGTGACAAATGCGTTAATTCAGATATTTATTTGAGGTTGAAGTGAAATATCACGGGCGAGTGTACTTAGTATCTGAAGATATCGGGGATGGTTGGATGAAGATTCTTCATGATCCTTGTTCGAGCTTATTTTTTAAAATTGAAGACTTGGAAATCTAGTTACCTTTGGGAGTCTTTTTCTTTTACCACGAGGGGAAATTGGGCTCGTATCACCACAAAATAACTATCACTTTAAGGAGTTACGTTGTAGTGCTCGGTGTCACATTCAATTGTGGATTTTCAAGAGGTGATGTACGTCTTATACTTGATGGTTGGTTGGTTGAAGAGTATAGAGTACTTAGAGAATCAATGGAGCATGATTTCTGCGGACCGCTCTTTTGTTACACATGTGCAAGTTTAAGTCATGAGTTGGGTTAGTTTACTTGAGGTCAAATTCATCATATTGGGTTTTTCCATCAGCCATTTGTCCACGAGAAAGAGCCTAGTGAATGATAATGGGTTGATTACGTGTTTTGCTAAGAGAGCTGAAAAGAGAGAGATTATGACGTATGAACACAAAAGTTCATGCCTCGTATCGAAGAAAAGAAAAGTGTACGCTTCGGCGCTTTATCTTCAAAAGAAGTGAAATCTTCTTATGACGCCGCTGTTCACATCGGTTCAAACCTCGTACTCAAAGAAAAGAAATGTACGCTTCAGCGTTTGCGCATTATCTTCCAAAGAAGAGAAATCTTCTTATGACGTATGAACACAACAATTCATGCCTCGTACTCTAAAGAAAAGAAAAGTGTACGTGTCAATGCGCTTTATCTTCGAAGAGAAATCTTCTTATTATGTTTGAATACTTCGTTCAAGCCTCGTACTCTAAGAAAAGAAAAGTGTACACTTCAAGGCGCTTTATCTTCCAAAGAAGAGAAATCTTCTCATTTATGACCATTCTCATCAACATGCTACATACTTTTTCCATGCGCCGGTCATCAAGTGAATAGGGCTACCATTGATTGTTTTCTTATTCCACTTGCTCAACTATAATGACGATGCGTCCACATCATGTGCTAATTTTGCGGGGGAGAAGTGTGAATAGACTACATTTGTTGAAGATATTCACTTGTTTAATCAAGAATGGCATCTCCGTATGCAATTCTTGAGGGGGAGAAGAAGTGTGAATTTTTTGCATTGTTGATTGATATTTGAGAATATAAATGGTCATACGGCTCTAAACTCATGTAAGTACCGAGCTTCTTCTTATCGGGTCATCTTCACATGGAGTTTTTCTCTTCTAAAAGCCGTTGGTTGACATCTTCACTCGGATTGATGAGTTTATCGACAAAGTGCTTTTGGTTAATGCTTCACGTATACATCAACATGATGATTCAACAATATCTGTTCTTGTTTGATTTGATTGGTGGTTTGGTGTTACCATCTTGTGTGTTCGTTGCGGCTGATTGTTTGATTTCCTTGATGAACATCTTTCCGTTCTTGTTTGATTGGGAGGGATTTTAGTTAAGGGGATTTGCAAGATGTAAGTTAATTGGGATGCCTTTTGGTGGGATGCTTTTGGTGTGAGTTGAAGATGTTAACTATCTATTCCCCAACTGGACAATTTTGAAGAAGGTCGAGTCTGATGGTTCTACATTTTATGCTGTATGTTAGAAGACTAAAAGACGTGTTTCATGTGATTATCAAAAGACTTCTTCTTATTCGGGCATTTATCAAGCAGACACGGGTTTAGGGAGAGCACTAACCTTGGGGGAGATTGAAAGGCCAAATTTAATCCCTAATTAGACTTGCTCACCATGATTATTCTTCAACAAGTTGATTCTCACATACATCCGAGCTAATGATGTTCTTCTCAAAATATTTCTAGTATCTGAGACTTACAAAGAGTTGCTTTTGCGAAGTGTCAAAAACCAGCAAGGCGTAAGGAGACAAGCACCTAACGCGAGTAAACTTGATGAACTTAATACTTCTAAGTAATTGAAGATACCGGAGAGACAAATGTGATTACCGCAGAGAAACTCAAGGTTTGACTCATGGCGAGTAAACTTGATGGACTTAATACTTCTAAGTGATTGAAGTTATCCCGGGAAGACAAATGTCATGACCGCAGAGAAACTCAAGGTTTTACTCTTCAAGCGCTTAGTGTTCTTATTTCAACTATGTGGGGAAGAGATGTTAGAAAATGTTTCGAAGATATAAGAGGTACATTGGTGTGTGATGATCTCAAATGTTATCGCAATCATCGGGGAGAGAATTGTGAACATTGGGGATGCTCAGTTGTTTTACTTGAGGGCTTAATCTGTGATTCAGAGATATAATCACTTATTCCGGTGTTGACATCCGCATAGATTGTCACCCTTGCAGAGATAATCGTTGATTGGCCTGCTTCTTCAATGTTATCGGTTGTTCTCTCTGTGGGGAATGTGTGTACTTTGGGTCCTTGAGCTTCATACCCATCATCGGGAAGAAAGCCATTGTTTACCACAAACATTGGGGAGGTGTTTTCCTTCAGGGCATGATGTGTATTTGGGAGGATTCTTGGATATTGGTGTACTTCGGGTTCTTGAGCTTCATACACATTCATCAGGGATGAAAGATGTGAACATTGGGGAGTTGTTCTTCATTCCCCTCATGATGTGTATTTGGGAGAGTTCTTGAGCATTATACAAAGAGCCTGACTGCATCAATTCAACTACTTGGGGGAATTGTTCTCTTGACACCTTTTGGAATGGATTGCTTCAGACGTCAGTTGAAAGGAAATTTGAGAAGTGTTATTTATGTGTGGGATGAAAAGTTGCTGATGTTCTATTGGATGATATAACCCCGAATGGAGAATCTCGATTATCGGTCTTAATAGAGCAAAGCGGATTTATGATAATGGTGTGCTTTCTGTGCACCTGGCTAGGAAATCTTGAAATAAAGCTTGAATCTGCTCATCACATGGATTTTCGGTTTGGGGGAAGCTGCCAAAGTCTCTCTTTCTCAAAGGCTCATATTCTATCTTCTATTCGGAGTCGAAGCTTTGGTGGTGGAAGTTTAAGAGATGACGTATTCTATCTTCTACGACGTGCTCTTGATATCCTTATCTCGGTACTCGTATCATCATCCTCTTAAATTATATCATCTACTCTATCTTGTAAATATCTATTTCAAAAAGCAAAATACAAAAATATAAAACCAACAAAACAAAATAGAAAAATATAAAACCTTCAAAACCCATAAAAATCAGAAAATTTCAAAAATGCCAAAAATATGTTTTCACATGACATGTCTTTGTATCGATAACATCTACGGTCTTAGAAATGTCATTCAATAATGGCACGGGACCATAGATGAAGTTGGAGCAGGAGGTGTAAATATTCTTTTTCCAAAACATGTCTCAAACTATGGCTTACGTTATTTCGCTGTAACCCGCGCTTCAAAATGGCTTGCGTTATTTGTTGTAACCCGTGCTAAAACTATGGCTTGCTATTATTTCAGATAGCAACCCATTCTTCAAGAAAGGAAAGTCTTTGCGCTAAACCAACTTTCAAATATTTGTGCACTTATCCTAAAACAAAATGAGGAAAGTATGTCGAAGGACTGCTGTTCCTATACAAATGTTTTTCCGTCTAAAATTCTTCAGAAAAATATTTGTTGTATTTCAAAATGGTGGAAAATGAGTTGCTTGAAAAAATCAATCAGTATCAAGTTTTCATAAATTGAAAAACTCAATCAATGACTTCAGCACTTTTAAACTTTTCAAAAAATTGAGTCGATTGACAGGGGATAATGTTTTCAAATGTATATCATCTAACGGGCTTTCTTTAATATCCTACGTGCTTAATTAAAATTGATATTTACCTATGTCGAAGGACTAGGAATTTAGGATATGATTGTTAGGATTAGATGATTACAGTTTGATGAAACACATTAACCCCATGCCTTATATGATCTGATTGCTATGTTGAATTGACTTTAATTAGTCGATTGCTGTTATGGGTGATGTCGACCACCATATATCTGTATGTGTGTTCACTAACGTATGCAGATATCATGGTTATAAGAATGTTCCCGATCCGAATCCCACAGAATATGATTGGATGCCGAAAGGAAAGGGTAACGATTTCTTGAGTCGACAAATGAAGAAACGGAGCTTAATTTGACTTCAATGGAGAGTTGGCATTAATGCAACTTAAGAGGTCTCACTGCATCAGCAGATGGTTTTCTTCTAATTGATTGAAGAAACAAAGCTTAATTTGACCTCAGTTGGCATTCAAAATGCAACGTAAGAAGAAGTCTCACCTTTGCTACATCTGAGACGGTTTTCTTCCAAGCCCCACGTACATCAGCGAAGCTTCTCAACCACCTAACAAATCTTTAATGCAGGATAATCGTGATGATACCATGTTTCTAAAACTTTGTAAAATATTGTTTTGAAAATGGAAAAATATTGTTTTGAAAATATATTGGACTAAATTTTGAAAATCACTGGACTTCTTTTTATCAAAACCTAAGTCACTCAATTTTTGACTTACATCATGGATTGAGGGGAGAGTGATTTAAAATAAAATATTTTCAAACTATATTTCTTCACAAAATTTCCGTGTTATGATAATAAGTGGTGATCTAAAGATTTAATGTTATGTCATGGTATGATTTTTCTTTTGAATCAAGGTCTTTCAAAATGAAATTATTTCTGTTCTTGTTTGATTGTGAAATTGTTTTATTTTACTTAAAGATCTCATAAATCAATCATACCTGACACTAACAATCTTTAATGTCTTAAATTGGTCCTTATCTGTCATTTTTCAAAGTTAAATCTAGCCACGTCTTTCCCCAAAATCTTTTAAATGATTTAAATCAATTGGGATCACAAATCTCAAAAGGTTTGAAATTTTGATCGGGGTATAGATCGTGAGTTAAATCTCTTATCTGTTTAAATGGAATTGGTTTTAGTCCTTCATAGGCACTCCACGCCTCCATGCCAAGCGATTTCAAATACACAATGCACATGTTGAGGAGGAGGATTTATCCAAAACCAGATGAGTATTTAAACAAGGCCACATTTTCTCCCATGTTTTCTAAACCGTATTAAATCACTTGGGATCCAAAATCTCAAAGGGTTTGATATTTTTGATCGGGGAGAATTTGTGATTTAATAATGAAAATTGATAAAAGGTGATCGTTTTGATTTAATTGTGCACGCTGCTCTCTCATATGTGCTAAAAGCTTTCGAATCTCGAAGCATATATTGAGGTGGAGCATTTTTAAAGAAAAGAAACTATCAAGGTGCAAATGCTTTTATGATTTAACATAAAGTACCTTGATTGAGTTTTCAAATGGTTTTCTTAATGGCCTTTGTGATTCGTGGATGTGCTTCAAAAGAACTCTTGCCTCTATGTGTTAAAATGATTTCTCTTATCCTATGCACATATTGAGGGGGAGAATTTACCAAAGAAATTCAAATGGCTTTTCTAAGGAAAATGTGATCAAGAAATTATTTCAAAGAACTCTTGCCTCTATGTGCCAATCAATTTCAAATACACAATGCACATGTTGAGGAGGAGCATTTCTAAAATGATCAAAACTATTAAGGTACAAAATGCTTTGATCTCGTATCACAAGTACCTTGATTGTTTTTCCAAATGATTTTTCGATTGGTTTCATGAAGGAAAGAACAATACCAAAAGACCGACCAATTTACTTTATGCATGGTGTTATAAGGATGGTTAGGTTAGGTATTTTTTTCCCACGATCCGCCGAGAGGAGGGATCTACCCACGGACAATCCACTAGATAGTGTAGAGTCCTTAGGTATATTGAAAAAAGGAGAAAAGTGAATACGGGAAGAGTGCTTGAGGCGAGCTAGTAATCTTTGGAATAAACCCAACAAGGTTCTAGTTATGAAGTCTCAGTAGGCACTGAAGGGGTTGAAGAATGAAAAAGAATTGAATGTGAAAGGGGTGAAAAGAAATAGCCCTCCAATAATTCAACCTTAGAGGCAAACCGGGTTCAATACATATGCTACGGTGGTTACTTAGGTAACTCCGTGTTGAAGACAAAGACGTCATGGACCCGTGGACCGCACTAAACTTCCCAAGCTACTCAAGTTCCTCTTAAAAGGGCTTGTTTCATTCTCAGGAACCGACATAATCTATCGACTTTCTCTTAGAGATTGTTGATATTGAAGAAGGAGACCCTCTCCCTAGTCTCCTGCATAGGAACCAAATGTGCACTGATTGAGTCTAGAGCCAAGAGATCATCCACAATATCTCATTAGGACACAAAATTAATGAAGACTTGCTTTTTCACACAATGTGGAAAGTAAGTATATATTTAGAGTCCTACGCATTATCCTTGTGGTATTGCTAGAACATCCGAGTGATATGCATACATATTCACAATGAAGATGGAAAGCCTTCTGGAGCCAACATCAAACAAGCTCTGGTAGGTGGCATGTGAGATCTATTCTATAGATCAACCATGTGACAACTGGATAGAAGCGATGGGGCGATTCACTCGTGAATCAACCTTGGTCCAGGAAATGGATTGAGGGATACTTTTGGAAAAACCGTTCGGTGTGCAAATCTTCTTTTCTCTAGCACATCGAATGTGTACTTATGTTTTCAAACACAAAAGTATCTCTGATTGAAAAAATACTTTTGGAAAAACCATTCGATGTGCAAACCTCTTTCTCTCTTACGTCGAATGTGTACTCTTTTCAAATACAAAAAGTATTTTGATTGAAAATTGATCTTTCTCATAAAACCTTCGTTGTATTGCAAAATTCTTTCTTCTAAGCAATACGCGATTGTTTTCAAATCATTTTTCATCAATCGGTGAATCTCAATTCGCTGGTTCACTCACTCCGTGTTGTCTTCTTTGAGTTGTTCCGGTTTGAGAACGAGATAGAGCAGTACTGCGAAACCCCTGTCAAGGAGATTCTTGAATCCTACCCGATCACGGCGATGTACTTGTATGCTGATCAACGGGGAACCGTGTCGCGTGTACCTCAATTCAACGAAAGTGATCAAAGGCACTTTCGTGTGTTTTATAGCTAACTGTTGTTTGCGAGGTACATTTGGACGGTCGCTGATCGAAATTGAGGAGTCAATCCAAAGCCGCATGCTCATAGCATCCACACTTAATTGAAGAAATCATGACTGGTGCATATCTACATAACACTGCTCGATATTTCATACTATGCTTCCTTCGCCTTGCAAATATCATGAACGGTAAGGCTTCCGCTACTCCGATGGAAAGATGTCATGATTCAAAAGTGTGAGCATGTCGGTCCAAAAGTCACAACATCACATGAAGGCAACACTACAACTATGGATGATCGGAGAGATTTCTTGTGGTGATGATCTCTAAGAAAGCTCGAAGATCATCAAAGATGTGGATCGCTTAAAGGCCTCCACGAAAGTACAAATCAATGCGGACTTTGAAGAATCGCTACAAAAGCACAAAGATTGCAGAAATTGAAGAATTCAAGTCTACGAGCTCCAGAACGAAGTCAAAGATAGAATGCTAGGAAGCAAAAATGTATTTCATGGGGTGACCTCCCTTAGGGGGAGATTGTTAGGAATTAGAAAATTCCATGTTAAAGAGTCGGTCACCCCAATAATGGTCTAGCATATGTTAGCTCGTAGATTTGTCGTTGTTTACGTTATTTATCAGTTTATTAGTTAGTTTTTAGTTTAGTTTAGCATAGTGTAACTCCGTGGAGGAAGGACGGGTCTCTACCCACTGTATACCTGATCCACAGGCCGATAGGAGGTCGTATTGTTTGTAACTATAAATACCCCTTCCATCTATGGAAGGGGTGGTGCTTTTCAATCTAATATTCCATATTTTTGAGAACCAAGTCTCTACCAAGAAAACACCCAACTCTCTAACTTTCTCTCTAATGGCTAACATGTATTTTGATCATCCAAGACCACCCGAATCATCAAACACAATAAATATTGGATCCTAACAGAGTTGCTGTTGAAGATCTGACACCAAAGTGGAAGACCTAGCAGAAAGTGAAGTTTGGAAGAATCCTCAAAGATCAAGAAAACTTGTGACTCAAACCCAATCACAAGTTTAGGGGAGGATTGTTCGGAAATATGCTTTTGGAAGTTAATACTTATTTCAAGAGAGTTGATGCGATAGCGTTATATGATAAGTATTAACTAGTTAGTACTGATAGTGAGAATATTAGTACTGATAGTATTAAGTTTGTACTGTTCTAAGTAAGGAATGTCATGTAAGAGTTGTAACAACATATCTTCTATTCAAATAGAAGATATGATATACTTAGTCCATAGTTATCTCTGTAAGGGATCTCCTTAGTGTATAAAAAGAGATCCTAGCTAGGTTAAACATACATCTAATGTTCTAGCCGTCTTAAGAAGAGCTTCAAGGTTGTAAACCCTAGTACTAGGAGAGTACTCATATTATTGCTTAATAATATAGAAGCTGTTGGTGTTATACTTTTTCTTACTTTAATCTTCAAAGTGCATTCAAGTAGATTCCGCATACTTGTGTGCATCTACAACAAAGTTTTTCATTGTTGTTTTGGAACCATCCAAGGCAACTAACACGTTTGCAAGCTAAGTGTTCTAGATCCAAGGTTTGGGACTCCACAACTAAGACTACGAGCTTTCTAATGCTTACACATACATGAGGTGGCCGAGTGTTTAACTTACAAATCTTTAGAGTGAAAAACATTTGAAGAGGAACATTTGTCTTTTTGTCACATCACATAGTTTACTGGAACGATAGCTTGTCGCCAAAAATACTTCAAATTTTGTTTTAGGATCAGAGCAGGATATTTGGAAAAAAAATCGATTTAGCATAGCACTGTCCTTTCTTGAAAAATGGGTTACATTCAGAAATAACTACAAGCCATGATTTTAAGCCCGATGAAATGATAGTAAGCCATTATTTTATGGGTGGGTTACAATCTGAAGTAATTGTAAACCATGATTTCGAGACATGTTTTGAAAACAATATTACACCTCCTGCTCGAACTTCATCTAAGGTCCCCGTGCCATTATTGATTGACATTTCTAAGACCGTAGATTTTATCGATACCAAAAGACATGCCTTGAGAAAAATGATATTTTTTGTAATGTTTCAAATTTTATGATTTTTTATGGGTTTTTGTTGATTTTATAAATTTCTATTTTCTTTTTGTTGGTTTTATAATTTTGTATTTTTCTTTTTGAAAGAGTATTGTAGAAAACTAGAAGGGGGGCGGGGTTGAATAGTTTTATCGATTAAAAGTTGGTTTTAAACTATTTAGATCGACTTATGTCAATCTATTTAAACATGTGTGTTGGATGTTGATAGACAAGCATATAGAGGTGTAAGTATGTAATGAAAAGATAAAGAATAAGAAGCACAAAACCACAACACGAGTATTTATAGTGGTTCGGCTACAAGGACACCTTCCTTGCCCTACTCCACTCCCCGAGTCACCTACTCGAGAGTTCGTAATCACTACACAACACCAACTCCTTATGGCGGAGATGCCTTCACAACGTCTCCTACTCTTTATTCGGTACAAGGCTAGATACCGGGTTTGTGACACATGGTAAATTTTCACTAAAATTTAACTGATAATTAGTAATTTATTATTACTAAGCATGAGTCATGAAGCATGCATAAGCTTTGCCTGATCATTTGAGTAGATAACTCGCTTACAGTAGATAATTTCACCACTCTTGCATTCATATCATTTTATGAATATTTCATTTTGTCTTATGATTTAAATTGTAAGACGAGAGGTTATCTTGTTTTCCCTAGTGACCGACACTACACGCGTACCGACACTATGATAAGGGCTTAATGAAACAAATGACAAACTCCCGTAAAGAAAAATATTACAAAAATAATAATATCTCCGATACGTAACCATAAGATACTACGCTATAAAAGTTATCAAACAATGATACTTCGGTCACAACTTAATATCGCGGGACACAAAATATTTAACACACTTTCACTTGAGCAATAACTTTTATAAGAATCAAATACAATTTATACATAAGTATAATGTATATGCATACATTTCCAAATTTCACAATAAGTATAATACATCTATTTACTTACACAATGAACAAATGTATACATTAAATAAAAAGTGAGATAAAATCCCTTTGTCTTTCTCTCCCATTCACGACAAAACCAACCCAAGAACCAGGAGAAAAGATATCAAATCCCATCTTCAACCTCTAGACTTGTACCTCCCTAGTAGAATCGAATCTCCCAAAGAGGATAATCCAACATGTTTAATCCTTCATATCGTCTTCTCTCTTACCAAATTCATGAAAGTTCTTGCTTCACAAATCTCTCCTTGATACTCTTGCTACAACTCGCACGAATCCAAGAAAAATCAAGGCCAAGCCATCCAAGTGAATCATATCTTCACACAAATCTAGCTTGAGCCAAAAGTCCAAGATATTCTTTATTTTTGGAAGCTAACCGAATTTGGCTTCAAAGCAAAACCAAAGGAAAGAAAGATAACCAAGCTCCTCCCCAAAATACTTCTATATCTCTAGTTGAGTTGCAAAAACCCCAAACTCAGTTTCTCATCAAATTTTACCAAAAACTAGGGTTTATGAAAGTTAGGTTTTTCAAAAATTGATTTGGGGGTTTTGCAATTGGAGGTGTGTAGGAGCTAAATCAAGTCTTGTTTGGTCCGAAACCACGAAGCCATTCTCGTTCCTCACGCGTCACCTTTGAGTTGAGGTTATAAATCTTCCTTGTTGTAATGTTCTTTTTGTTGTTGTTATGATATTAAGTTAGTAACTTGTATCAAAATGCTATTATAAAGTTTACCGTGTTTAGCTTCTTTTAATTGTTTCATATCGAAAATAATATGTCACTTGGGTGTGTGTTGGGTTTTGTTGAGAGTATGAAACAAGAAAAACTAGAAGTTGAGTTTCTTTGGTATTGTTATGTTAACATTGGGTCTTGTCGAATTGCATAACCAAGGATTAGATAGATTGAGTTTTTACAAGTTATACTCTTTGTGTTAGTAAACAATCTTGGTTACATGAACTTGTGTGGTCATTTGCACTAGAGTCCGTTTGGTTTTCTATCAAAACTAGGGAACAAAAATAAGGTATACAAGTCAAGTTTGCGAAGCCTACTAGTAACCCATGTCGACACTCATTTTTTTTTCAGTCGACATTTATGTTGTTTAAAAGTATGTCGAACTTTGATTTCTAGCTTGTTTAAACATGAGAAACATGCTAGTATCTCATTGTCTTGTGACTCAAACCTTAGAGGTGAATCATGTGCTTAAGCCTCTATGTACACCTAGGGTAAACTCAAGTCAAATGTGCTCGGTTACTAAAATATTTTCGAGTAGCCTATGTTGTGTCGAAGTCCATAATAGTTGACGAAAATGAGACCAAGTTGTAGTAGTACTCAATTAATACATGGCCTCATCACTCCTTTGCTCACATCTTACTAGTTTTTTATCTTAGCCAATCTTGTTCGAAACAAACGACTCGAGCTATAGTACTCACGTTAAGCTGGAAAGACAAATTGTGGACTTTTGAAATAAGAACCTGGAAGAAATAACTTATTTTAAAACTTCTGTTATCAAAATTTAGTAGTAGAAATAAACTTGGGCCTATGCTTCTTTTCCTCTCTTTCTCGTTACACCAACCACATCAGGCCAGGCCCAACACTTGATACCATATTGCATTAAAAAAAAAGGGGGCGCAGCCCATGTTCTTTTATATAGCATCTGTTGGAAGAATGTGATACCCGGGAAACTTATCGGACAATAAACACTAAAACCCGTCTCCGTCAATTCCTTCTTTTCACTTCGTACATAGCGTCCTAACGTCTATCATGTACACTAGTGTAACTAAACGAAACAATATACAAAAGTTTGGAATAAACAATAAACGTGTAAAAACATGATTCATTTAATAATGCTTACATCAAAACTTAGCATCAATGTGTAAACAAATGCATGTCAAGTAAACTTTCCGTTAAGAACTATATATATTAAGAACAAGTTTTGATAAATAACTAAAGACCACAATGCCATTTTATCATATATTAAAATTGGAAGTCTTCAAACTTAACTTAGACATTTTCTAAAAAGTAATTAGAAAATAAATCAATTAGTTATAAACTTTGACAATACCATTTTGTGTCAACTTAAATAAGTATATACACGTTTATATACTTGCTAGTGGAATATTGTAATTATTATTCATATCAAACCTTGGATTTTAAATCCCTATTAATGTCAATATAAAAAGTATGTACACTTTGTATACTTACTAGTAAAACTACATTAACAATTTTTTTTACAAACTTACATTTAGTATTAATACAATTATATTGAACCACTTTAAGCAAGTGATACTTAAAACAATGAACTAAAACATTGCCCTCCTTATCTAGGTCGCGTGTCGGTGCCGCATCACAACATTCACTAGATCCCACATTTGGGTTTCACAATTGCTAAGGTGAGTTTTCATAGCCCCTCTTTTACTTAATAAACTGTTTTATTCACTTTGGGGTGAGAAATATGTAAAACATTTTATGGACCAGAACTATTACATGATTACTATTACGTGGTTTAGCCTAAGCCCTTATGTCCCTAGAGAATGCCCTTTTCCATGAACCGTCAATTCCCCATTGGGAAACGCGAATATTATAAATAGATCTATTGAGGGTGACTTCTCCCGTTGGTTGGCCATGCTTAGGCCAAGGTGAAACGTATACCATGTCGGAATCGAGTGTTGAGGGACAAAACACTCGCTATGGGCCCCTATATTGTATGACATCTTTTAGCATACGGAAACTGTCGTAGTATCGGTTGCATGAACTTAGAGCTAACGTAATAGACTTTTCATCCATATATCATTATATTCGTTGTAATGATTATATGACTTTGCTTATGGTCCATACTTACTATTTTAGCTTAAACCTATGAACTCACCGACTTTTAGTCGACCTTTTTAGCATATTTTCTCGTGTGTTTAGTTGTGATCATGGATGCAAGGCAAAGGCGAAATGGTCGTAGTAATTTTTAAAGAAGTGTTTTTACACAAAAATGATGTTTTACTTTGGGACCACTAAAAATTATGGGATGTGCCCATTTATCTAAACGATGTTGTAAGATAATGTTTTAAAATATTTTATAAAATTAAACGGAGAATGTATTCTGTTCTTTATTACTTGTGTTACGATTCACCAATCCCGTAACGCTCCCGAATAACACCTATGCTTCCGCTAAACTAAATTTGGGGGGTGTTACAGATTGGCATCAGAGCCAAGGTTATAGAGAACTAGGTACATATAAATCCTAAACTATAACTACTTTTTACAAAAACACCATACTACGACCGCCGATTGCCGCTTGCCTTACTTGCCATTTTACTTAGAATTCATTTAAATAGGATTGCATATTTTATTTCCTATTTACTTATGCACTACTTCATATTTATCATGAGTATATTTTCCACATACTTACACATATGTACCGTCTTGTCACGACCATGCCTTCACCCCTTCCCTCACGATGTTCGGAGGACATCCTACTTGCTCACTCACTACACGGCCCACTTGCTTTACACGGCCATATCCGTACATTAGGCCACTCTAGCAGCTCAGCCAGTTATTGCACCCACTCCATCTGTACCAACCCTTACCACCACTCCATCAGCTTTGTTGACGCGAAGGCAAAAGCCTCGCATGATCGTAAGAGTACCCGGATATAGAGAGAGGTATTCATTCATGCCTCGCACTAGCCTCTCGATGACTGCCCTTACATGGGTCCTTCTATCTTGATTGAGTCATGACACCATCACCCACCGATTTGGTCACCCCTCATCGAGACTTCAGGAGATCTCTGATTCCTACTCGAGGAAGACCGGAAGATCGAAGAGGATCACGAGGAGAAGCTACCCGAGCCTATGCCAATTGAGAGTGTTAAGTGGGTATATTAGCATAGCAGCAGATATGATATACGTGAGTCTGGAGATTGTCCGAGTATTGGGGAGTTAGGACAGAGCTCGGGGATGGCTCGAGATTGGCGATGACATCGACATCGATGCACCATTTGGTTAGGACAGGAGGTCGCTTTCCTCCGTAGCTAGGAGGAAAGTAATGAGGTTTCTTGGAGATATTGGTTGTGTGGTGGAGTTCGTACCACATATTGCGAGCCCGAGCTACATCGATCATCACCTTCATTCATACCATATGCATGGACATGGGCGCTTGCTCGCGCCACTAGACGACTTGAGACCATTGAGGAAGCTGCACCGGTTGAGCACAGCCACGGCCAGATCTATCGGGATCTCCGAGATGGTGATCGGACCCTCACTGAGAGGATATTTATTCATTTGGACTCTCATGAGACTCGCTAGGAGTCCATCTTGATCGATTAGAGAGTCGATTCAACACGCTTGCAAGCTTGCGAGCAGCGTGTTGAGGGTTTAGACCGAGTAACTTGTGTGTTGTTTGAGAGCATGGAGCTCGAGAGACAGAAGGATTCGACCGGGTTTGGATTTGAGGCTTAGGTCAAGGGGCCAGGAGAGTTAGGCAGTGAGCACGAGCCTTGGGCAGGAGGTCAAGCCCAGGATGCACGAACGACTAGAGGAGCTAGAGCGCGTCGGTGGATTGCTAGAGATCTTGCCGAGAGAAGGATGGCGGAGGAATCGGGTTTAGAGTCCATGTTAGCATCTCAGATGACGTGACGCGAGTTTGGAGGATACGCAGAGAGAGTTGATTGCTACCATTGAGCGACTACGCACCGAGCATGGACATCTTTAGATATGATTTCGTGATGTATCACACTAAACTGGATTTATAACAGTTAGTTTTAGCTATTACTCTTGTACTTCAGTTGTATTTTCGTTGTATTTCCGTTGTATTTCCGTTGTATTTCAATTGGATTCCATCTAGTATCTCATCATGTACTTTAGGAACCTTGTAACCGAAGTCTTATCTATGTCAGACTTATTTCCCTATCCAATTGTCTTTTCTTTTATAGATTGCTCATATGATCTATCTGCGGTGTTTACACAATTACTTGGCACTTACCTTGTTTAAAAGGTTTTATATCTGATTACCTTTCTTACTGCAGAAATGCCGCCAAAACGAAGATCAAACCGTACCAACCATGGTGGAGCTCTCAATGCTCCTATTCCAGTGAGTTACGCATGACAAAGCCGCATAAACGCGCTAATCCAAACAGTCACACGTGATCGTTATCCGAGCCACTACCTGTTAGGGCTACTCCAATCCAACCTACCATGAATCAAGCCATGATAGATCAACTAGTCAATGAGCGAGTGAACGCCTTTGGTCGCGGCAAACCACTCGTCTACTAATCTGGAACTTCGAGACCACCACACCCACAAACCGCACTTGTACTTACCAGGATTTTCGTAAGACCATGACTGGAGGCTTTAGTGGAACCGAAGGAGCTGTCGGTCTGACTAGATGGATCGAGAAACCCGAGGCGTGTTCGAATCCGCAATTGTGAAGAAGAGTCTAAGGTTAAGTACGCATCATTCACTTTCACCGATCTTTGCTTTGACACGGTGGAACAATTTTCGAAATCGCTAGTATCGATGTTGCCTATGCCATGCCATGGGAGAACTTCAAGGAGATGGTACCGAAAGTCTTGTCCCTCGTAATGAGATCAAGAAGCTAGAGCATGAGTTTTGGAACCTCAAAGTTCAAGGCACCAATATGGCTACTTATAATCAGCGATTTCAAGAACTAGCATTGTTGTGCCCTCGAGATGGTTTCAACGAGACCCGATTGTTAGAGATACATGGGGGGCGCCCAACCTATCAAGGAAATGTCACCACTTCTAAGGCTGATGATCTTCACGAAACCATCGAAGTAGCCAACAAACTCATGGACCAAGTGATTGAGGATTCCATGGACAAAGTGGTTGACAATAAGAGTAAATAGGATGACCACTCCCGAATCTACAACAACAATGGGTACCGTGGCAACAACTGTGGGAACAGCAAAGACAACAATCAAAACAAAAGGCAAAATGTTGCTAGATCCTATGCATTTGGGATTGAAGAAAGGAAACGTACGAGGGGCGCACGCTTGTGTAACCGGAACACCTGCGCATCACAAAGGAGTGTACAGTCAAGTGCCATAACTATCAGAAAATCGGCCACTTGACCAGAGACAGCAGGTCCAAGTCATTGGCGACGGTTGAAACAGCCCCAACTCAAGACCCAAAAGCTGCTATAACTTGCTTTGGTTGTGGTGAAAAAGAGCGTTATAAGAATTAATGCCGAAAGACCAGGAACCATGGAAATGGCAGGATTCAGGGAAATGTTGGACGTACCGAGTAATCAGGGAAATGGCGACGGAGCCCGTGGAAGAGTTTATGCTATGACCAAAGTGGAAGCTCAGGAAGACCCGAATTTTGTGACGGGTACGTTCCTTATAAATAACCGTTATGCATCCATATTGTTTGATACGGGAGCCAATAGGAGTTTTGTTTCTAATGCATTTAGTCCACTACTCGATATTGCCCCAACTGCATTAGACAATGCATACAATGTGGAACTAGCTAACGGTAATGTAGAAAGGTTAGATACCATCATAAGAGGTTGCACCTTGAATCTGTTAAACCACCCATTCAATATCGATTTAATACCAGTAGCATTGGGTAGTTTCGACGTCATCATCGGGATGGATTGGTTATCAAAATACCATGCTGCCATCATTTGTGATGAGAAGCTTGTCCAATTACCTTATGGAGATGAAGTCCTAACAATAGAAGGAGACAGAAGCGACAGAAGAAACGCTTCAAGACTGCATGTCATTTCCTGTACCAAGGTGTTGAGGTGTATCGAGGAAGGATGCCACATCTTCCTAGCACAAGTCACCGGAAGGGACGAAAAAGAAAAGGAAGAAAAACATCTGGAAGACGTACCAATAGTGAGAGAATTTCACGAAGTCTTTCCGAAGACTTGCCAGGACTCCACGCCAACCGACGGTTGAATTTCGATCTATTTAGTGCACGTGCCGCACCTTGGCAAGAGCACCCTATCGATTAGCTCCAACGAACTCCGGAGTTATCAAACCGGTTAGGAACTTGCAGAAAAAGGGTTCATTAGACCGAGCTCATCACCCCTAGGGAGCACCAGTCCTATTCGTCAAAAAAAAAGACGGGACTTTTAGGATGTGCATTGACTATCGCGAGTTGAATAAACTAACCATTAAGAACCGTTACCCACTCCTGAGGATCGATGACTTATTCGATCAACTTGAAGGTTCAAGTGTTTATTCAAAAATTGACTTAAGGTCCGGATACCATCAACTAAGAGTTCGGGAAGAAGATATTCCCAAAACTGCCTTCAGAACTCGTTATGGACATTATGAGTTCCAAGTCATGCCTTTTGGGTTAACCAATGCACCACTGTATTCTTATGGACCTCATGAACCAAGTATGTAAACCCTACCTGGATAAATTTGTGATCGTATTCATTGACGATATCTTAATTTATTCCAAGAACGTGAAAGAACACGAGGAGCATCTTAGATTGATCTTGGAATTGTTGAAGAAGGAAGAACTGTATGCAAAGTTTTTGAAGTGTGAGTTTTGGATATCGAATGTGCAATTCCTAGGTCATGTGATTGACAGCCAGGGTATTCATGTAGATCCCGCTAAGATCGAGTCAATAAAGGATTAGGCTGACACCCACAACTCCTACCTAAATAATCGCCAATTCTTAGGACTCATTTGGATACTACTGAAGATTCATCGAAGGTTTCTCAAAGATTGCAAAATCTTTAACTAAATTAACCCAGAAAAACACCAAATTTGACTGGGGAGAAAAAGAAGAAGAAGCTTTTCAACTCCTTAAAGAAAAGTTGTGTAGTGCACCTATTCTGGCCTTACCCGAAGGAAGTGAAGACTTTGTTGTTTATTGCGACGCTTCACATAAGGGGCTAGGAGCGGTGTTAATGCAAAGGGAGAAGGTGATAGCATATCGCCTCCCATGTTGAAAACTCATGAGAAAAACTACACGACGCATGATTTGGAGTTAGGATCAGTTGTGTTTGCACTCAGAATTTGGAGACATTATTTATATGGCACGAAGTGTGTCGTATACACCGACCACAAAAGTCTACAACACATTTTAGATCAGAAAGAACTAAACATGAGAGAACGCCGATGGTTGGAATTACTCAGTGATTACATTGCGAGATTCGTTACCATCCGAATGAATGTAGTTCTGTTCTTGATGCTCGAGTAGAAAAGAGGACCAAAACCTCTTAGAGTCAGATCCTTGGGTATGAAAATTAGTTCACCTCTTCCATCCAAGATTCTTGAGGCTCAATTTGAAGCACTCAAGGAAGAAAATCGTCCGAATGAGAACCTTTACGGAATGCTAGAAAGCGATAATGGATTCGTGAAAAGGTCGGATAGAATTTTGTGTTTAAAAGAGCGAAGTTGGATACCACTCTACGGAGGAATTCGCGATATCATTATGCACGAATCCCACAAGTCTAAATACTCCATTCACCCAGGATCCGACAAAATGTATCTCGATCTGAAGAAATTGTACTGGTGGCCAAACATGAAAGCCGACATTGCAACATATGTTAGCCGATGTTTAACCTGTTCAAAAGTCAAAGCTGAACATCAAAGACCCTCAGGTTTACTAGTACAACCCAAAATTCCCGAATGGAAATGGGAACGTATAACAATGAACTTTATCACTAAACTACCTAAAACCTCTAAAGGCTATGACACTATTTGGGTAATAGTTGACCGTCTCACCAAGTCAGCACATTTTCTACTGATGAAAGAAAGTGATGGAATGGACAAACTTGCACAACTATACCTGAAGGAAATCATCGCACGCCATGGCATACCAATCTCCATCATCTCAGATAGAGATAGCCGTTTCACCTCAAATTTCTAGAAATCGCTTCAAGATGCTTTAGGGTCTAACCTCGACATGAGCACCTCTTATCATCCTCAGACCGACGGACAAAGCGAGAGAACCATTCAAACTCTGGAGGATATGCTAAGATCATGTGTGATAGTCTTCGGAAATGGCTGGGATAAGCACTTTCCATTAGCCAAGTTTTCTTACAATAACAGCTATCACACAAGTATCAAAGCCGCACCATATGAAGCACTCTATGGACGGAAGTGTAGATCACCTTTGTGTTGGGCCGAAGTTGGGGAAAGTCAACTTACTGGTCCGGAGTTAATTCAAGAAACTACCGAGAAGATTGTACAAATCAAAACCGATCGCAAGTGCTTTCGCCGTGACCGTCAAAAGAGCTGCGCGATAAAGAAGGAAACCACTTGAGTTTCAAGTGGGAGATAAAGTTATGCTCAAAGTTAGCCATGGAAGGCGTAATCCGCTTCGGAAACGTGGAAAGTTAAATCCTCGTTACATTGGACCATTCAAAATTCTCGCAAGAATCGGACCGGTAGCATACCGACTCGAATTACCACAAGAAATCAGCTCTGTGCACAACGTGCTTCACGTATGCAACTTGAAGAAATGTCTTTCGGACGAAACTCTTGCCATTCCCCTAGAAGAAATCCAAGTTGAAGAAAGATTAAATTTTGTCGAGGAACCCATTGAAATTATGGATAGAGAGATCAAACGGCTTAAGCAAAGCCGCATTCCTATTGTCAAAGTCCGTTGGAACTCTCAAAGAGGTCCAGAATACACGTGGGAATGTGAAGACCAATTCAAACGTAAATACCCACATCTTTTCTCTACTCCAGCAAACAATTCTAACCGAAAACCGAGGATGGTTTTCTCTTCCAAGGCGAGGAGGATGTGTCACACAGTAAATTCTCACTAAAATTTAACTGATAATTAGTAATTTATTATTACTAAGCATGAGTCATGAAGCATGCATAAGCTTTTCCTGATCATTTGAGTAGATAACTCGCTTACAGTAGATAATTTCACCACTCTTGCATTCATATCATTTTATGAATATTTCATTTTGTCTTATGATTTAAATTGTAAGACGAGAGGTTATCTCGTTTTCCCTAGTGACCGAGACTACACGCGTACCGACACTATGATAAGGGCTTAATGAAACAAATGACACACTCCCGTAAAGAAAAATATTACAAAAATAATAATATCTCCGATACGTAACCATAAGATACTACGTTATAAAAGTTATCAAACAATGATACTTCGGTCACAACTTAATATCACGGGACACAAAATATTTAACACACTTTCACTTGAGCAATAACTTTTATAAGACTCAAATACAATTTATACATAAGTATAATGTATATGCATACATTTCCAAATTTCACAATAAGTATAATACATCTATTTACTTACACAATGAACAAATGTATACATTAAATAAAAAGTGAGATAAAATCCCTTTGTCTTTCTCTCCCATTCACGACAAAACCAACCCAAGAACCAGGAGAAAAGATATCAAATCCCATCTTCAACCTCTAGACTTGTACCTCCCTAGTAGAATCGAATCTCCCAAAGAGGATAATCCAACATGTTTAATCCTTCATATCCCTCTTCTCTACCAAATTCATGAAAGTTCTTGCTTCACAAATCTCTCCTTGATACTCTTGCTACAACTCGTACGAATCCAAGGAAAATCAAGGAAAGTCATCCAAGGGAATCATATCTTCACACAAATCTAGCTTGAGCCAAAAGTCCAAGATATTCTTTGTTTTTGGAAGCTAACCGAATTTGGCTTCAAACCAAGACCAAAAGAAAGAAAGATAACCAAGCTCCTCCCCAATATACTTCTATATCTCTAGTTGAGTTGCAAAAGCCCCAAATTCAGTTTCTCATCAAATTTTACCAAAAACTAGGGTTTGTGAAAGTTAGGTTTTTCAAAAATTGATTTGGGGGTTTTGCAATTGGAGGTGTGTAGGAGCTAATTCAAGTCTTGTTTTGTCCGAAACCACGAAGCCATTCTCGTTCCTCACGCGTCACCTTTGAGTTGAGGTTATAAATCTTCCTTGTTGTAATGTTCTTTTTGTTGTTGTTATGATATTAAGTTAGTAACTTGTATCAAAATGCTATTATAAAGTTTACCGTGTTTAGCTTCTTTTAATTGTTTCATATCGAAAATAATATGTCACTTGGGTGTGTGTTGGGTTTTGTCGAGAGTATGAAACAAGAAAAACTAGAAGTTGAGATTCTTTGGTATTGTTATGTTAACTTTGGGTCTTGTCGAATTGGATAAGCAAGGATTAGATAGATTGAGTTTTTACAAGTTATATTCTTTGTGTTAGTAAACAATCTTGGTTACATGAACTTGTGTGGTCATTTGCACTAGTGTCCGTTTGGTTTTCTATCGAAACTAGGGAACAAAAATAAGGTATACAAGTCAAGTTTGCGAAGCCTACTAGTAACCCATGTCGATACTCATTTTTTTTTCAGTCGACATTTATGTTGTTTAAAAGTATGTCGAACTTTGATTTTTACCTTGTTTAAACATGAGAAACATGATAGTATCTCATTGTCTTGTGACTCAAACCTTAGAGGTGAACCATGTGCTTAAGCCTCTATGTACGCCTAGGGTAAACTCAAGTCAAATGTGCTCGGTTACTAAAATATTTTCGAGTAGCCTATGTTGTGTCGAAGTCCATAATAGTTGACGAGAATGAGACCAAGTTGAAGTAGTACTCAACTAATACATGGCCTCATCACTCCTTTGCTCACATCTTACTAGTTTTTGATCTTAGCGAATCTTGTTCGAAACAAACGACTCAAGCTATAGTACTCACGTTAAGCTGGAAAGACAAATTGTGGACTTTTGAAATAAGAACCTGGAAGAAATAACTTGTTTTAAAACTTCTGTTATCAAAATTTAGTAGTAGAAATAAACTTGGGCCTATGCTTCTTTTCCTCTCTTTCTCGTTACACCAACCACATCGGGCCAGGCCCAACACTTGATACCATATTGCATTAAAAAAAAGGGGGGGGGGCGCAACCCATGTTCTTTTATATAGCATCAGTTGGAAGAATCGAATGAGGTGATACTTGGGAAACTTATCGGACAATAAACACTAAAACCCGTCTCCGTCAATTCCTTCTTTTCACTTCGTACGTAGCGTCCTAACGTCAATCATGTACACTAGTGTAACTTAACGAAACAATATACAAAAGTTTGGCATAAACAATCAATGTGTAAAAACATGATTCATTTAATAATGCTTACATCAAAACTTAGCATCAATGTGTAAACAAATGCACGTCAAGTAAACTTTCCGTTTAGAACTATATATATTAAGAACAAGTTTTGATAAATAACTAAAGACCACAATGCCATTTTATCATATATTAAAATTGGAAGTCTTCAAACTTAACTTAGACATTTTCTAAAAAGTAATTAGAAAATAAATCAATTAGTTATAAACTTTGACAATACCATTTTGTGTCAACTTAAATAAGTATATACACGTTTATATACTTGCTAGTGGAATATTGTAATTATTATTCATATCAAACCTTGGATTTTAAATCCCTATTAATGTCAATATAAAAAGTATATACACTTTGTATACTTACTAGTAAAACTACATTAACAATTTTTTTTACAAACTTACATTTAGTATTAATACAATTATATTGAACCACTTTAAGCAAGTGATACTTAAAACAATGAACTAAAACATTGCCCTCCTTATCTAGGTCGCTTGTCGATGCCGCATCACAACATTCACAAGATCCCACATTTGGATTTCACAATTGCTAAGGTGAGTTTTCATAGCCCCTCTTTTACTTAATAAACTGTTTCATACACTTTGGGGTGAGAAATATGCAAAACCTTTTATGGACCAGAACTATCACATGATTACTATTACGTGGTTTAGCCTAAGCCCTTATGTCCCTAGAGAATGCCCTTTTTCATGAACCGTCAATTCCCCATTGGGAAACGCGAATGTTATAAATAGATCTATTGAGGGTGACTCCTTCGTTCGGTTGGCCATGCTTAGGCCAAGGCAAAACGTATACCATGTCGGAATCGAGTGTTGAGGGACAAAACACTCGCTATGGGCCCCTATATTGTATGACATCTTTTAGCATACAGAAACTGTCGTAGTATCGGTTGCATGAACTTAGAGCTAACATAATATACTTTTCATCCATATATCATTATATTCGTTGTAATGATTATATGACTTTGCTTATGGTCCAAACTTACTATTTTAGCTTAAACCTATGAACTCACCAGCTTTTAGCTGACCTTTCTAGCATATTTTCTCAGGTGTTTAGTTGTGATCATGGATGCAAGGCAAGAGGCGGAGAAATGGTCGTAGTAATTTCTAAAGATGTGTTTTTACACAAAAATGATGTTTTTACTTTGGGACCACTAAAAATTATGGGATGTTCCCATTTATCTAAACGATGTTGTAAGATAATGTTTTAAAATATTTTATGAAATTAAACGGAGAACGTATTCTGTTCTTTATTACTTGTGTTACGATTCACCAATCCCGTAACGCTCCCAAATAACACGTATGCTTCCGCTAAACTAAATTTGGGGGTGTTACAGGGTTCTTCCATGAGGTAGAACCAAACCTATCACAACGTCGCCTACCCTTTATCCGGTACTAGGCTAAATACCGAGTTCCATTACAATGGAGGAACTACTACCCAACACTACACAACACCTAACCCAAAGGAGACCAACTCCTTATTACAACACCATCAAGGATATCAATATCCTTGGATCCAATACTAATCTATCTTGTACATCGAAACACATAATATCGAATGTACACCTTAGGCACCTTTCACTAATGCCTTTAGTTTGACTACTAGGCACCCTTCACTAATGCCTTGTTACTTGACTTCTAGACACCCTTCACTAATGCCTTTAGCCTTGACTTCTAAGCACCCTTCACTAGTGCTTTCATTACGGACGTTCGACACCTTTCACTAATGCCTTCGTCTTGACCCTTTAGACATCTTTCACTATTGTCTTCAACACTACACTTCTTACGAGAAAGAAGAGAACTATCAACAAGAGAACCATAGTAGTCTTGATGATAACGAAGCATGGCAACTCATGGACTTGAGCTTGCTCATCTTCAAAAGATGGTGATCTTGCCTTTAAGAGGAACCTAGAGAATCACACAAAAACAAAACTACATACATAGATCACTTGGATCTGTGGTTAGAGAGTTTATAACTCAAAGAGAAAATATGTGAGAAAGGGGTGAGAAACAATGAAGAAATGGCTCACTATTTATAGAGAGAAAATAGCTACTGTTCCCCGGACCCCATGGATCCCTCCCTTGAGGGATCCGTCCAGTGTATTGGTGGGGATCTGTGGGACGCTCCCTTTTGTCCATGGGTTTTGGGTCATGGGTCATGGGTTATGGATCATGGATATCTAGTAGATTCAATGTATCTACAAGATGCAATGCATCTAGTCCATGGGTCATGGGTTAAAACCATGGGTCATGGATAATATCCATATATGACTTAAGCATGATGTCATGCAATGGGTCATGGGTATGGGTAATGGAATTTGGGTTATACTCAATTATATTCAATGTATTTGGTCAATGGGTCAAGATACTTAAGTTTCTACCCATTTACATTACCCAATATAATATAAACTAGTTATGTATATATTTACCCAATATGTAAACACTAGTTGTTGTACATATATATTACTAAATCATAAAACCACTTATACTTGTTTTAGTGTTTTATGTGAAAACGTAAGTGTGTTAGAAAACTATTGGCTCAAACCATTTATGTATTTTATTTGCTTCGTTAAAATAATTTTACGTTTGTTATCGACAAAACATTAGAAGATCGTAAAATATAAATAAACGTTTTTACGGCTTATTTGTATTAACAATCTCCCGCTTTTTGTTGAGGACAAAACATAAAATTATTTTAAGGAAAAACTAAAATTTGTAAAAGTTTGAATTATAGTTTTTACTTTCTTCTCCCCCTTTTTGTCAAAACAAAAAGAGCGTCGAAAAGAAACTAACACGATGTTTTAAGAAAAACATGTAAAAAAGAAAAAATATATATAGAGAGCAAGTGACGGGAAGAGTTATCGTCTTAACTCCTCCTTGACGAGTCCATCCCTTTGTGAGGGCGTCATGAAAAAAAATCTTAAGCTAGTTCATTTGCAACAATGTTTGCAAAAGATTTCGTCTTTGTGACGAATATGCTCCCCCTTGCTGATTGCAACTTTGCAAAGGGATGTCATGAGATGTAATCCTAATATTGCACATAATTTTGTAATGTATTCTTTTGAAACAAAGCTCCCCTAGCTTAGTGTGTCAAAGTATTCATGTGTAAATTGAAAATCTACAAAACAAAGGTTAGAAAATAAGTATATAATACATAGTTTCCTGAAAATAAGATTTAAGTTAGTGGAAAACTAGTCTTCTGTTGCACGGATCCCACGGTTCCCTCCTTGGAGGGATCCGTCTAGGCAACATGAAGGGATTGGCTCGGTTCAGAATAAAATACAAGAAAAATGTGATGTACCAAAAGATGTTGGCATAAAAAATGAGATACGTATTAGAACTATAATCATATACTCAGAACAATATAGAAAATATCATGTAATTTCTTTTAATAAAACTAGAGATATGATATACATGACTCTAAACACTAAGAAAATGAACAATACATGACTTTGTATTACTAGACTATCTAAGTCGTGCTTGATACTAGGACACCACTAGAATCCTCAAGCTCAATTTTGTTTAGGTTTAATCTCGTCGAAACGTTCGAGGAGGTGATAAAACATGAAACGTTGATCTTCACATACTTTATGTACCAAACTTTCAACATTGTTAATACAAATAAACCGTAAAAACGTTTATTAATATTTTGCGATCTCTTTGTGTTTTGTTGATAACAAATATAATGTTATCATAAGTACAATTATAAGGATACATGTTATTTTTGTAAAGCATTTACATATAGCCATTTAAATACAAAAATGTTGTAATTAATCATTTGTTCTAATAGTTTATTAGGATGGGTAAAAACCACAACCCATGGATCATATCCAGAACCCATTGACCCATACCCATTTGACTAGATACAATGTATTCATTAGATACATTGAATCTAAAGGAATACCCATGGACCAACCCATAACCCATGACCCATAACCAAAAAACCCATGGGCAAAGAGGAGCGTCCCACGGATCCCTAGCTTTACGCTATCCGGATCCCTTGTGGGAGGGATCCGTGGGATCCGAGGAATAGTGGCAAAATTTGCCTATAAATAGAGAGCCATTTCTTCATTCTAACTCACCCCTCTTCTTACCAATTCTCTCATATACTCTCATTCTCTTCTAACAAAAGATCACTTGATCTAGAGAGTACTTCTTTCTTTCTTTCTTTAGTGATTCTCATATAGGTCCTTTTCTAAGGCGAGATCACGAGCATTCTCCAAGTCATCCAAGCAAGGGGTCCTTGATTGATTTGTTCCTCCGCAAGATTTCCGTAGCAAAGATCTTGTATTTGATATTTCACATATTTGTTGTGTAATAGTCGTGTTGGTTTGGTCCACCGTGTTACGGACTCGGTATTTAGCTTTGTACCGAAAAAGGTGTAAGCAACGTTGTGAAGGCTTCTCCGCCAAGTTGAAGGAGTTTGTTGACATTGTGCTTGAACTCTCGAGTAGGTGACTCTGGGGAGGGAGTAGGCAAGGAAGGTGTCCTTGTAGCCCAACCACTATAAATCGGTTGTGTCATTTCTATCCCTTTGCTTTACTTTATTTACTTGCTTTATCATTAGATCTATACTTTCTCAACATCCATACGATCTCACATATTATCGAATCTAAAGTTTTGAAACTAACTTAAAATCGATAAACTATTCAACCCCTTCTAGTTTTCCACAATTGGCATCAAGAGCTAAGTTTATAAAAGTTTTAAAGTAAAACGTATTTTAAAAACTTTTCGATCACTATGGGTTCTGAAAATTACAAAGAAGGGAAATCTATGCAACGACCACCACTACTTGAAATTATTGGTTTTATATATTGGAAAAATAGATTCGAAACGTATGTGAAGTCTAAAGATATTGATCTTTGGTACATTATTGTTGAAGGCGATTTTGAGGCTACCTCAAAAGATGATAAAAGAAATTTAGTTAACATACCTCATGATAAACTAAGTGATGAATTAAAGAAAAAGCTTTCTAAAAATAGTGAAGCAAAAATGGTTTTGTATAATGCTTTACCCAAAAAGGAATTCGAAAGAATTTCTATGCTTAAAACCTCTAAAAAAATTTGGAATTCTTTAGTTGTAACTTATCAAGGTAACCAACAAGTTAAAAATAATAAAATTGATTTATTTGTTCAACAATATAAACAATTTTCAATATCGGATGAGGAAACTATAGATCATTCATTTGCTAATTTTAATACTATTATTACATCTTTACAAGCACTTGATGAATCTTTTTCTAGCCATAACCATGTTAGGAGATATCTAAGGGCACTTCCATCCAAGTGGAGATCCAAGGTGACGGCGATCGAAGAGTCAAAAGATTTGACAATCCTCACTCTTGATGAACTCATAGATAACTTAAAAGTCTACGAGCTTGTCCTTGCTAAAGATTCCGAAGCCTCAAAGGTGAAAGAGAAACACAAATCTCTTGCCCTTAAAGCCAAAAGGACCTCAAGCGATGAAGAGAACTCTCTTCGATAGTGACGAAGAGGAGTATGCTATGGCGTAAGGGACTTTAAAAATTTCTTTTAGAAGGGAAGATACGCAAACAACCATATGACGACAAGAAAGGACTCCGGAAAAGCAAAGAGGACGAGAAGCCAAAGGATGATCGTAGTTGCTTTAAATGTGGGGACCCAAACCACTTTATTAGTAAGTGTCCCAAACGGGATAATCAAAAGGCTCGTGAGAGCACATGGGAATGAGCAAGCAGGAGGACGAAGAAATTTGTCTCATGGCAAATGACGAGGTATGTCACGAATACTATAGTAGCTCATCACTAGATGACGACTCATTGCATAATGAATATGACAAACTATGCAATATTAGCTTAAAACTAATTAACAAAACAAGCTTTTAAAGAGTCAAAACCATCGTTTAGATAAAGAAGTCATAGAATTAAAAGCAAAATAAAACGCCTAGAAAAGGGTAAAATAGCAAGTGGTGAATGTGAACTTTATGCTCAACTTCAAACACTAGTTGATCAACTAGATTCTAAAATTGCTAGAATGAGTACTAATACTTTAGATATGATACTAGATAGTGTTAAAACCAAGAACAACAAAAGGTTTAGGTATTCAACAACTTGATCCATCAACTAGTGAAAACAATGAAACACAATTTGTTAAGGCACTAGAAAAACCAGCCATTGTTGTGGCGGATCCCACGGATCCCATAAAAGGGAACCGTTAAGCAGTGGATCCGTGGGTTTGCTATAGCAAACAGTGGTAATAACGTAGCTTCTTCATCTAGAACTGATTTTGTTATCGTTAATAAGAAGAAACCAACTCATTTCACCACTAGACAACCACCTCCAAAATATAATCCTATTTTTGCAAGAAACAAAGCTCCATCTTTTTCAAAACTGAATCCATCTAGGAGACCTAATAATGTTTACCCGAGAAGTGACCATCAAATGGGATGGAACCCAAGTATGCAAAATGGTTTTCCCTTTCAAAACTTTGCTCCATGGAATGCATATTCACCTTATCCATACATGTCTCACATGAATGGAATGTTTAACACTAATGGACCCATGAACAAATGGGGACCAAACTTTTGAGTTAATTTTTTTCTTAGGTGTGCTTAAAGGTCGACCTAGACCCGGATGGATGGGTCAAGGATAGCGGGTGCACGAGGCACATGACCGGGAATAAAGATCTATTCTCCACATATGAATCCTTCAATGGAGGTAATGTGGTGTTTGGAAATAGCAAAAGTAACATCATCGGTAAAGGTACGATTTCTAACAAATCTCTAACCATTAACGATGTGTGTCACGGAGAAAACCTAAACTTTAACCTCTTAAGTATAGGACAAATATGTGATAAAAAGTGCAATGTACTTTTACCGAAACCGGTAGTAAGATATTAAAAATGGCATAACCATAGGAAGAGGAATTAGGAAACATGGAGTCTATGTCATTAAAATCGGTAATGAACCTAAAGACAAACTATGTCTTACCTCTATGGATGATACTTCGACCTTATGGCATCGAATATTGGGTCACGCCAATATGCGACTTCTTCAATCGCTATCATCCAAAGATCTAGTAAGAGATGTACCTAAGTTAAAATATGAATATCACTTTTGTGATGCTTGTAATGTAGGAAAACAAGTTCATTCTTGTCATAAAGCTAAAAACATGGTGTCTACAACTAAGTGTCTAGAATTACTACATATGGATTTATTTGGTCTATCCGCTATCCAAAGTTATGGAGGCAACTACTACTGGAAACTACTACACTTTGGTCATAGTGGATGATTACTCTAGGTACACATGGACAAAATTCTTAAAGAACAAAACAGAAACGTTTAATTATTTTGAAATATTAAGCAAGAAAATCCAAAGACAACTAGGAGGTCCTATATTGTCTATTAGGACGGATCATGGTAGGGAATTCGATAATGAAGTGCAATTTGGAGCTTTTTGTGACGCTAATGGTATTACTCACAACTTTTCGGCTCCGCGCACTCCACAATCGAATGGGGTAGTTGAAAGAAAGAATAGAACCCTACAAGAAATGAGTCACCATGCTTAATGAGCAATCCATACCTCAAACGTTTTGGTACAATGCCGTTGATACTTCAACGTACATACTCAATCGAGTCTTAATTAGACCAATTTTAGGTAAAACTCCATATGAGTTACCTCGAGGCAAAAAGCCTACGTTAGATCACTTTAGAGTCTTTGGTAGCAAATGTTTTATTCTTAACACTAAAGATTACCTTACAAAATTTGATCCTAAATCAACCGAAGGTATCTTTCTAGGTTACTCTCCAAATAGCAAAGCTTACGCCATATTAAACAAAGAAACAATGAAGGTAGAATAGTATTAAATATAAAATTTGATGAAAGTCCACCCAAACCCTCTCCACCTCTTGTCGATGACTAGATTGTAGAAAGTGAAGCTATAGTAATAAAGAAAAAGATAAATGAGGAAGAAGAACCTTTAAATGATGAAGTCATAAACATTAAAGAGACCAAAGATCACCCCGTAGATAAGGTCATAGGAAAGCTAAACGAAAGAACATTTAGGTCTCAAGTTCAAAACCAAAGTAGCTTATTTTGTTTTGTTTCAACCATAAAAACTAAGAATACACAAGAAGCCATAAAAGATGAAAGTTGGGTAATGGCTATGCAAGAAGAATTAAATCAATTTGTTTCTAATGATGTTTGGACATTTGTCCCTCCACCTAGTAATCAAACCACAATTAGGACACCAATGTCATCCGACACCAAACTCACTAAAGATGAAGACAGAGAATCCGTAGATAATACTAAATATTGTGGCATGATTGCTAGTCTTCTCTACCTCACAGCTACTAGGCTGGATATCATGTTTAGTGTTTTCTTATGTGCTAGGTTTCAAGAAGACCCTAAAAAATCACACCTAGAAGCCGTAAAAAGAATATTTAGATATATTAAGGGTACAACACAATTAGGACTATGGTATCCTAAGGGTACCGAGTAGAAACAATTGTATATGCAGATTCTCGACCATGCAGTGTGATTATGTTGACCTAAAAGTACAAGTGGGGTATGTACTCTTATGGGATGTTGTTTAACATCTTGGTTTTCAAAGAAACAAACGGCATTGGCAATATCAATAACCTGTCGACTCCGCACGGGCAAAGCATGCCAAAAGTAAGTACTATGGATGAAACAAGCGTTAGTTGACTACGACGTTCATCTTAGTGACATAGAAATTCTATGTGACAACAAGGGTGCCATAGAAAGCAAGAATTGGTATTACATTCTCGACAAAGCATATAGAGATTGTCATCACTTCTTAAAGACAATGTTCAAAAGGGGAACATCTCTATTGAGAAGGTAGCGTCCGAGGACAACATAGCCGACATGCTCACCAAACCGTTGAAGCGGGAACAATTCAACCTACTTCGTCTTGGTCTTGGTCTCATGGAGAAAACATCGTAATTTATTTTTACTCTACAAGGTATGTAAACACTAGCTTCTTCTTCTTCGAAGTCTAGGATCTCTATTTCACGCATAACTCACAAAAAAAACAATAATGAATTTTCAAAACCCAAGATAAGTTTTCTTTTACTTATAACTCATAGTTTTTGTTATTTTCTTTCAAAAATAAGTACAAGTTGCAAACATATAATTACATTCAACTTCTTCAGGATAAATGACTTTTATTCCGAAATGGAAACCTTTTATTTTATTTTATTTATTTTATTTTTTTTGAAACGTTTTCTAAAAATGATACATCTTCCCGTATCAATTTCACAAAAGCAATTTCTCACATCTAGGACAAATCGCTTTTTCATTATTACAAAGTAAAAACCCGTTTTCATTGCATCTCATGTCTTTTGAATGCTAAAGGAGATACATAACTAATATGTATTTTCGGGTACATTCATTTAAACAACAATGAATTAGGAGCACTCGGGTTATCTCACATAATAGTATGCTTTTCAAACTTCTAGTTTATTTTCTTTTTTCTTCTTAGAGTCGAGATAACGCTAACTCCAAATAGTTTGCATATAGGCACACGTTAGGCAAAAATGTTTCCAAAAGGAAAATTTTGTGTCACTCGATCACCGTATCCACGGATCCCAAAATTTCACGGACGGATCCTCAAGGGAAGGATCCGTGGGATCCGTGGAGACGTAATGCTTTTACCTTCTATTTTTCTCACTTTGGATGAAAAATCCACATTTGTTTTATTTTTGGAGTATGTTCTTTAGTGCTTGTGTTCTCATGATCACATGCCTTAAATTCATATCTAATCATTAGATTTTAATCCACATTTTGGGTCAAGAATTCATTACAATGCTTTGTTTTTCTATATATAGAACTCCCAAAATGCTGGCATATTCATCTCATCTTCACAAACAAACAACACCATGTCATTCACAAGCTCTTACAACTTAGATGAATCACCTAGTACAAACAATCCTCTTCATAAAACCTAAACTTTTGTACTACCACCCTCCAAAATATCACAATCAAACTCTAGGATATTCGCACGGATTAGCATCCAATCTTGTTGCTTAGAAAAAACATCATCAAATGGCTCATCACCATCAAATAACTCAACACAAGATGCTTCCATTATAGCACCTCCTTCATCACCAACAAGTACACCAACTTCATCACCTAAAGTCACTCTTTTGGAACTCCTTACGACTCCAACAAGATCTCAACAACCAAAACTAAAAGAAATAGCCTTTTTCAACACCTCCCACATCTCCAAACACAATATTTCAAGATCTTGAAACATCACCACCCTTAGCTCCCATTAAACTACAAGAACATCTAGGTTCTTCTCCACCACCACTTCCAAACATTCCAGACTTTGATCCATATTTTCCTATTTTTCCACCACATCTTCTGTAACTCACAAATCAAAACAACCCGAAAACTTCCGACTCATTACCCACATCACTTACATTGTGAACATTGCCAATCCACTAGGGAAATTGCAATAGAAGTTAGGGAAGAAATGCGATTCATACTCAACCTCATCCTTGATCGTATCAATACCATTACTCATCCAAACCTCCATCCATAACCTTATGCAAGAATGGAAGGAATCATTATCATTATTTTCTATTTTTAGTACATTTTCTTTTGAGTCATTTTCAAGAACAAGTCTTGTTCTTATTTTTACATGCTTGTAGGTGGCATAAATACCACTAAACTTTGTTGTTTTACTACAAGGCCTTGTTCATACCTTGGCTGCCAATCTTGATTCTCATCAATCCCAAGATTACCTAAGCATGTTACTAACATTTCTCTTTGCAGGAATTTTTATTTTTCTTCACTTGACGCCCCAAACTAGGGGGAGCTACCTTCAAGGGGAGTGATACGTGGACTAATTTTTCCACACTTTTTTTTCTTTGATGGGTTAACTTTTTGTTTCGACAAAAAGGGGGAGAAGAAGTAAAACTTAGGGGCTTTCAAAACATACATCCAATCTTAAGTTTTACTCATAATAACATTATGTTTTGTCATCAACAAAAAGGGGGAGATTGTTAATACAAATAAACCGTAAAAACATTTATTAATATTTTGCGATCTCTTTATGTTTTGTTGATAACAAATATAATGTTATCTTAAGTACAATTATAAGGATACATGTTATTTTTGTAAAGCATTTACATATAGCCATTTAAATACAAAAATGTTGTAATTAATCATTTGTTGTGATAGTTTATTAGGATGGGTAAAAACCACAACCCATGGATCATATCCATAACCCATACCCATTTGACTAGATACAATATATTCATTAGATAAATTGAATCTAAAGGAATACCCATGGACCAACCCATAACCCATGACCCATAACCAAAAAACCCATGGGCAAAGAGGAGCGTCCCGTGGATCCCTAGCTTTACGCTTATGGATCTCTTATGTGAGGGATCCGTGGGATCCGGGGAACAGTGTCAGAATTTGCCTATAAATAGAGAGCCATTTCTTCATTCTAACTCACCCCTCTTCTTACTAATTCTCTCATATACTCTCATTCTCTTCTAAAAAAAGATCACTTGATCTAGAGAGTACTTCTTTCTTTCTTTTCTTAGTGATTCTCATATAGGTCCTTCTCTAAGGCGAGATCACGAGCATTCTACAAGTCATCCAAGCAAGGGGTCCTTGATTGATTTGTTCCTTCGCAAGATTTCTATAGCGAAGATCTTGTATTTGATATTTCACATATTTGTTGTGTAATAGTCGTGTCGGTTTAGTCCACCGTGTTACGGACTCAGTATTAGCTTTGTACCGAAAAAGGTGTAAGCAACGCTAGAAGGCTTCTCCGCCAAGTGAAGGAGTTTGTTGACATAGTGCTTGAACTCTCGAGTAGGTGACTCGGGGAGTGGAGTAGGGCAAGAAAGGTGTCCTTGTAGCCGAACCACTATAAATCGGTTGTGTCATTTCTATCCCTTTGATTTACTTTATTTACTTGCTTTATCATTAGATCTATACTTTCTCTACATCCATACGATCTCACATATTATGGAATCTAAAGTTTTTGAAACTAACTTAAAATCGGCAAAACTATTCAACCCACCCTTCTAGTTTTCCACAAACATGTTGACAATGATAACAATCTTTGTCATGACTTGGTAGTGGTGATGGAAGAAAGGAAGTTGCTTGATGTGAAGGATCAAGTGAAGCGGGTTGAGGAGCCTCAAACGAAGAAGGGATTGGCAGAGGCGCATTCGAAGATGGCTCGATTAAGAATGATGGTAGTGGCAGGGAGGTGTCAACTTCCATGTGGTCGGGTGGTTGACTTTGAAGAGGAGAATGTTATCGGTGGTGGAGGATAAGAAACTGGAGCTAGTGTGGACTCAACACCTTGATTTTGTTCCACTATTCCTCCTAATGAGGAGAATGTTATCGATGGTGGAGGATAAGATGACCTAGGAGAAAAATCCTCTAGATTATAGAGGTGTGGTGAAGAGAGTGGAGTGGTGAATCATAGGGCTCTAGGCACCAATGGTGATGGTTTAGTGGAAATGGGATTGTTTGGTTTAGGAGGTATGGTTATGTTTGGCATTGGTAGTTTTGTGGGAACAATCCTTTTGGGGATTGGTTTGATAGGTGGAGGTGAGATCCTACCATTTGTGGACTTAATGGGAGATGATTCGGTTGAGGAAATTTCGTGTACAACACGAGCAATTTTCTTGGGTGGTCCTTTGGTGGATGAATTACCACTAGGAGCTTTCCTCATGATGAAATGACTAAAAGAGGTTTGTAAGGGTTTCTAAGTGCTGAAGGTGAGGATGAAGATGATGACTTTAGGAGTCCTAACAATGTGGTTTATAAAGAAAGAGATTTGGCAAGTGCATTCAAGACTTAAGCCACTAAGATTCCTAGGAATGTGATGATTAGAATGCACAAGAGTCAACTTCAGAGTTGTATTGATCTAGGAACTTAAATAAGATGAGATGGAGTGTTCAAGTTAGCAAGATGAGCTTGAAATGATTGTTTTAGCTAGAGTTGACATAATCTATCACCCGGATCCCACGGTTCCCTCCAATGAGGGATCTGTCTAGGCTAATTCTAGGGATCCGGCTCTCAGCAGCTAGGAAAGGATAAAAATGATGTTTCTAAGGTCTAAAGACTATACCATCTTGACTGTTTCAGTCCTCATAAGTATCTTAAATGAAAAGGTACTTAAATTTTTAAGGGCAAAGAGTGATGTAGCTAATGATTGCCTTTTATGGAAGAACTTGGAACTTTTATGAGTACCAATGAAAGAACAAAGATGACACTAAAAATCTTGAGAGTGTCAAAAGGAGCTAAATGGTCCTAGAGACCAGATAATAACTTAAGATACCATTTTGAAAAGCATCTTAAAGATTATAGAAAATGGAAAGCCTAGAATTTGATCCACTTTGAGGTAGTGATAACAACAATCAATTTGCTAAAATTGAAGGATTTCTAAAGCTAGATGTATAATCATGTGAGGAATGATGTGCGAGCTTAAGAGCGGAAGAGTAATGAGTTTAGGTGAAACGATAGATCTACAAGCATCTTGAGTGTGATCTAAGTTAGTTATGCGTGAGTACGAAACGTTTACTCAGCTTGATAAGGACTCAATTGGTCCTAAGTCACTATGTTTAGCTAGTGTGATGTGATTTAAAGATATGGTTTGAAGTATAATTGATTGCAACTGCATTTTTGTTTGCCGGATCCCACGGTTCCCTAAGAATAGGGATCTGATAACATCAAATAGTCTTGAATATTAAGTGTCAATTTCCCCCGATAATGCTTGTAATTTATATCATTTATATGGATTTACGCTTGTTTTCCATTGTTTTCCAATTTCAGGTAAATTACGAGCATTGGAGCTAAAGAGACACGGAATTGGAGAAATATCAAAGATTTATCATAGTATGCTGACTTTGAAGAAGTTACGGCGAAACTCATCTCTCATATTACGCCGTAACTAAAGCGTGATTCAGAAAACCAACTCATCAGAAGGTTACGGCGTAACTCTCCCTAAAGGCTACGACGTAACTATATTAGGTCAAATGAGGTTCCGCACGCTTGATAACTACGTAACTATTTCATCAACTACTGGTAACCAAGTAATATTGAAGATACGGCGTAACCACTAATAAGGTTACGCCGTAACCAACAGATCTAGTGCAAATTACGAAGAAATTGAAGATTACGGCATAACTCTTATATTAGTTAGCGGTAACCCATATCTGCCTATATACCCACGATTTCCGACATTTCAAAGCATCCCATTCCACACACCACAACCAAGAGCGTGGGAAGAAGCCAAAGCAGGTCTAGAGGTATACGGAGCTGCTCCAGGGAAAATCACTCCCTATGATAAGCATTAGCATTTTATCTTTTCTTTATTCTCGATTCATGTATTTCGTAACTTTGAATATTGAATTGATTTGTATGGTTAATACGAGTGGCTAAGCACCTTTTAGGTCTTGGCCTATATGATTCCTTAATTGTTTTGTTTCGTTTCACGTTACTTTACATTAATTATTTCTAAGTGTATGCATGCATAGTTTATTGGTAGCTACCCTTATTTTGGTAGTTTTGAATGGCTGTAGAGGCTAGTTGCTTAGGAGATATGACCAACTGACCCTAAGTGAGTAGGCGAGACGGGAAGGGTAAGATATGACCAACTGCGACCTTTCTACTTGTGCGATTTGACCAACCGATGCTACCGTTTGGATGAACTTAAGATGGGGTGAGTGTTTAAGTTGCCAAGCATGGGCACTCACTATTCTAAATCTAGCATGTAGCGGTACTTAATGACTGGATTAGGGGACCAGGGAACAACAAGACTTATGAGGGGACACGACTTCTCTGTGGTGGCATCTTTGCTGATAGGTTTGGGCGAATTGACTAAATGCTGTCTTCTCGACTTTGACCCCACCTGAATTAATTGGAAGTAAGTAGACGTAGACATTACTAGCTAGAAGGAATAGCTAGGTTAGCACCACTCTCCTCTATTGATTAAACCTTTGCCTTCTATCTGCTTTAGTAGTTAATTAATTAATTCCTTGTCGAAATCATTATTAAATCTGTGACACATAGACTTAGTAATAATCCAACACACATAGCTCTTGGGACGACCTCGGTTTTACCGAATACTACAATACACACGACCGGGTACACTGCCCGTTAGTGCATTAGGGTAGACCATAGGTATAACGAGACTATATAAATATTAAAACCTGGTCAGTAAAACCTGCATCAAGTTTTTGGCGCCGCTGCCGGGGAGCTATTTTAGGATTTCACATTAAGTCTATTTTTAAACAAATGGGAGTCTATGTCTATTGATGTGTGCTCGTATGATGATTAAAAATGTGTCTACCTAGATACTATTACTCCCTAGTTATCTTTTATTGGTGGTTGAATTGTCACGTCCTTATTCTTAACGCATTGTGTTTTCTAAGGTCGTATGGTATGCTTTTCTCCCTAACTCTTTGAGACTACCTTAAGGTTATTGCCTACGAAATCTCTAGGATTCATAAACTAACTCTAAGGTTATCTTTGGATGTTTAGTCTACAATTCCGCTAAATGACTATAAAATATGGTTCACAAAGATTACTCAAGCATTAAAAACACAATGATAGCCTAGTGCATTCCTAAGCCAATTACAATTAAGATAAGAGACAACCAATCAATAATTAATAACTAGGTTGCATAGATCAAAGCAAACACACAAGAAATTTAGCTGGACATGTTAAGCATGCAAGCATATACACATACAATCGAAGACATAATGAAATCAATGAAGTAGATTACTTATCTTGATGTAAAATAGGGTATGAGAACCATAAGATACTGTCCAAACCGGATTTCTATATATAGTTTTACAATTGCGATGGCATCACCTTATAGTTAGGACGCCGTCAGATCGCCGTCATTAGGGTTTCGTCTTGGCCAAGTCATCATTGGGACGGGCGGCGTTGTGGTTGTGACACCCCGATGATGACGTCGGATCTAGATCTAGGCGATGAGAAGTCTTCATGGCGCTTTGATCGGTCGAACCGTCAAGTCGCAGACCGAGCAGGCTGGAACACATGCAAATGAAGATCAGAGATACATTGGATTCCCGGGTCGTTAAGTCTGGAGACTCAATGGTGGCAAGCACTAGATCAGGCGATAGAATGATCACTAATGATAGTGATCGAGAAAAGATTAGGATTGAATATTACACTTTGAAAAGTTATAAAATAAAGCGACTTAAATACAAATTAAGAAAATTAAAAGATAAAAGATATTAAATAAACGCTATCACTATATTTAAAGTGATAAACGTTTAAAATCTAAAAAAACGAAAACTACGTTTAAATTAAAATAACATAAAACGTACAAAATAAAAAGTGAAAATAATACAATATAGATCCTAAAAATATGAAAAATACATTTTTACAAACCTAATGATATTAGAAAATTTATAGAAAAGGAAAATTATTTCTACAACTATTTATTTAATTATTATTAATTAAAAACTAATTTAAACTATTTAATAATACTCTAAAATAAAAGAAAATAGGAAATAAGGCTAGAAAAATAAACTTAAGACTTAGGAAAATCTAAAATATGATAAAACTAATTTCAAAACAGAAAATATATTTTTTAGACTTTTTATGTATTTATTACTAATTAATTACTATTTAAAACTAATTAAAATGCTAAAAAGTACAAATTAAGCTAAGAAAATTATGGAAAAATACTTTTTAAGCTTTTTACATTTATCTAAACTTAAGAAAAATGAAAAATTATTTTTTTTGAGACTTTTTCTAAATTTTTATATTAAACACTAATTAAAAATGCTTAAATACTATTTTAAATTAAGAAAAATAGCAAAACAACTTGGAAAAATCTGAAAATTTCAGGAAAAGTCTAAAATTATATAGAGAAGCTAGGAAAAATAGAAAAACATGGGGTTGCTTGGAAGGATTTGGCTGATGTGAAAAAGCATTAAATAAACACTTAATAAGCTAAAGGGAGTCCAAAAGCTACCAAACTGGAAGCTACAATAAGCTAAAATAACTGAAATGGAACAAGTTTAAGCTACCCCAAACCACTGATTGCAAAACTAACACAGATTTGGTGTTTGAGATTTCTTAAAAGCAGTATCTGAGGGCGCTTTGAGCACTTGCACAAGACTCAAAATAAGTGAAACTTAAAAATACCAAATAGAACCTCTGACGGAGACACAGGTGAGATTGTCCAAACCAAAAAATCGACATGGATAAGCTCTTGAGAGCTCGTGGAAGCTGCCAAGAGCGGGGAAAAACTTCGACAAATCTTTGAGTTTTGCCTGAAGCGATGGAACCATAAAGACAAGCTTGTTTGAAGCTTGTGGAAAAATCACAAAAATATGCAAAAATAACAAGAAGAAACTAGAGCGATAAGGCTTTTTAAAAACACAAATATCACTAAATGACCTAGAAATGAGTGAACTAAAAATCTTCTTAGATAAGAAAGCTGAGATTTTTGAACTTTGACTTTTAAGTACAAATGAAAAGTTGACCTCTTTGAGTTTTGATCTTGCTTTTTGAACTGAAAATGATGTGAAGTAATGAAATGAAGCTAATGAAACCTTTCCCTAAGTATTTTAAACACAAAATGAGGTTTTGACATGCAAAACTAACAGTGGGGCTGCTAAGACAGGTGAGATGGGATTATTGACTTTTTAGCTTAAAAGGCACAAGAAGAGGACTCAAATGAGTATATTATGACTAAACAAGAATGACCAAACAGGTATTAACCATTACAAACTCCTCTAAGACAGTTAATCATATGCCAAACACACCTTATTCTAACTTTTATGGCGAAATGAGATCAAACACTAAACCAAGTTGATTTCTTGATTACACCAAGTTTATATAACCTAAATAAGACTATGTGAACAAGTGTACACTAATGATTATCACAGAAACTCAAACAAGCAAAATATGCAAATGACTTGAAACTTGAAAAGTTGGAAACTTACTCACATGAGTTCCAACTATTGCGGTGAATCCCAAAACCAAAGAACCACTACACTACTCTAATTAGATCCATATCCATCCTCTGCATTACCCTTATCCATCACCATTGCCAAATGCATCACAGTTGACTATTGTTGACTTTTTCACAAACTTACTTGAAAATGATTTGTAATCTTATAAAAGCAAAGAGACATTAACTAAACTTTTTTAAGCTTAAAACAACCAAACAACAACTTGGATGAGATTTTTGAACCGAGAATCTTGTTAACTCATAAATCTGGAAATTTAACACAACTGAAATTGATACTCAAAGGTGACTTACAAAGATTAATAAACTTGAAATTGATACAATGAAACTGAAATTACACTATTTTAACTTAAACTAAGACAATAATAAAAAAAAAAGCATATAGTAAAATTTTTATAAAACTAACTACTCCTTTTTGCTCTTCTCCTCACTTTTATAGCTCCAAAATCCTTGCACGTGTTTCTGAAGATCCCTTGATTCAGATCCTTAGGATAACTTTTGTGAGATTTGGCCAAATTGTCAAATTTGGCGGGAAGTGTGATTGGCAGTTGGATAAGCAGGTGTGGAGAGGGTGAATTTAATGTGTCTTGAGATGTAGTGGAGGAGGGGAGATTGGGGATAAGGTGAGGAGGGGTGGGAAAGGTTGAGTGTTGCAGGTTAAAAGCAGACTCAAGTGGGAGGAGAAAGGTTTTGGCGCCAAGGGTGTTAGTCAAACCTGTTTGACTTGCGGTGTTATAAAAGGGGTCAAAATGGCTTTTTGAAGGGGGTCAATAGAGTGGAAAGGGTCAAATTGGTTTAGACTTTTAATATTATAGGGACCATTGTTGTAAACTCTGAAAATGGACCATGCTTGCCAACACTAAAGTTTCTTCCAAGGACTAATACTTGACAAGCTTCAAAAGTCTGAGGACCAAATCTGTCATTTTCACATTTTCCAAGGACTAATGCAATTTTGAAACGAAGGGCCATTTTGTAATTTTCTCAAACTTTTGATATTTTTCACCAAGGACTAAATTTGACAAGTTATGATTTAAAAGGACCTTTGGTGACTTTACTTTTGAAATTATGTGCTCGAGGACATTTTTTGACAACTTTTGAAACTTGGGGACTAAAGCGCAATTTTTGCAAATTTGATATGTTTTTCATCACGATTTTGATATTTTTGCTTTTAAAACACATAAAACACTTATTTGTGATATTTTTATCATTTTGATGTGTTCACGAGTGTTTCAGGATGATTTTCAGTTTATATTGTACAAAATGATGAGTATTTAGACACTCATCAATCCC